>OX422222.1:35179887-35907387 GCA_949130495.1 Sambucus nigra
AAACTAACGGGCCCTAATATTTACAACTATACGCATGCGAATAAAATATAAAAATCCTAAAAATTATATACGACTCAAATAAAAATCTAAAAAAATAATCAAATTACAAACTAAACACATGTTTTTCTTCACATCTTGTTGCGTTTCATTTTTCGGCAATGACGGACACAGTTTGACTACATGACCACTTTCATCGTAAAGTTGTCATATTTCTTGCAAAAAATAAAATAGAGTACAAATTAATAAATTAAAAAAAATTAACAAAAAAATATTATAAAATTACATTGTAGGATGAAGTTGAGTCTCCCCCATTTTGGTAACAAAATGAATTGCAGGTTGGAGGTTAAATAGGCAATCTTCCAACGGCTAGAAATGTCCCAACAATAAAGAGGTGTAATTCGGCGATAAATGGCAAATAAAACACGGGGGTTAACGACTAAATGGACAGAAAGTTAAAAATGGGGGCCAAATCTTAAAAAGGTCAATTCTCGGAGGTTTGACTCATTATAGAAAAATAAATGTGGGTCAAAATGACCCAATTTTTTTATATACCAAAAACTCCCTTGGCTATTTTTTTAATAATTTTTTCTTAGGGTTTACAATAAGAGAAGATAGAGTGTTTGTGAGTTTTTATACAGTGAGGGACTTTTTGTAATAAAATAAAAAAAAGGCTTGGATTGAACATTAATTGAAAAAATATTGAAGGACTTATCGTCAAATGACCATATTTATTTATTGACTTAGTTATTTCTCTAATGGTCAAAATTGGTATTATCTTATTTTCAATACCTCTTTTGGTACATTTTTTGACGTAGAGTATAAAATTTGAATTTAAATTTGTTAAACCTCCTTAAAAAAGAATCGCGGTGGTCCACTCACCTTATTGATTGAATCATTAAAAATTATGGGACCCAAGGTATATTGCTGACTTTCAGGTTTCAACCAATAAGACGAGAAGGTTAGGCTTGTCAATGGATCAGATTCGGACTGGATCAAGATCAATCAATATCCATTTATTAAGAAAATTATCGGATCGAATCCAGATGACTACGGATCTTGAAAACTCTAATCCATATTCGAATCCTACAGATTTGGATCAAATATTATTCGACCCTACTAAAAATAACTAGTTACATAATATTTTCATAAATATAATAATAACTCCGATAATAACAAGGTTCTAAAAAACGCGGGACGTGACCGAGGCGAGATCAAGCCTTAAGCCTTAGAACCCTAGGCGGACAAAAGGAGTGAAAAAGCATTTAGACATCTTTTTATTATATTTTAATATTTTTAATTATAACAAGGCTATTAAAAAATACTAAAATGGTATATATCTTAAAATATGTCTGAATATTTGCAAACTAAAATATTATTTTTTCCAAAAAAAAATCGCGTTTTTTCACGCCTTACCCAAAAAGCTCGCAGTTTTTAACACCTCACCCAGAAAAAACTCGTGTTTTTTCACGCCTTATCCTAAAAACCGTTGACCATCGTTGACCTCGCCTTAATACATGGCTTGGGCCAAAACTTAGCGTTTGTAAAAAGCTCCTGCCTAGGCGCGTTTTTTAGAACACAGGATAATAATATCAATCTTATAAAAGAATGTCGTATGTAATATGTATTTCTAAGTGTAATAATAATCATGAATTGATATAAATTATGGTTATAAATTAAAAGTATTAACTATATAATATTGAGATTTGTATTTATTGTATATTAAATCGGATTGGATATGTATCAATTCAAATATGATCCATTTACTAATTGGGTAAAAAAATAATCAAATTATCGAATTATCGGATTGTACACCAATCCATATCCAAATAAATACATCGGATTTGGATCAAAATTCGGTTCGTTAACAGAGGGTCACCATGACCCTCTTTGTATAGGATCAACAAATTTGAACTTATAAATTTGAGGTTCTGTTTGGCAATTTGATGGATTCCTAATTGATATTTAAGTAGAAATTATCACCCAAAAAATTTGCTTTTAGGATTGGTTATTCATACGTCTCATTATCTGTTTTTTGGTGTTTCTTACTTAGGAACCTAACTAGACTCTAGCACTATCATAATTATATTTTTAGGCTGTGATACCTCTTTCAGTACATTTTTCATTGTTAAACATAAAATTTAGTGTTCCATTAGTGATTATTAATGCTATGAGTACAAAATATGTCCGTCAAATTATCCACCAAATGACGTAGCATAGCAATAAAGTGTTGTACTCTGTAATTATTACATTACAATATACAATATTTATTGCAATGCCACATCATTTAGGGGAAAATTTAGAGAATGATATCATTTCTCATTGGTGATACGCTAGATGCATAATATACCCAAATAATCTCTTAGTTCCCACTTCACTTTTTGATTGGTCATTCATTTGTCTCTTTTGTGTGTGTGTGTTTTTTACTTGGGTACCTCGTCAATGGTAAAAACAATTAAAGAATTCATCTTTTAGGCGGGGTACCTTTTTATTATATTTTTCTTTGTTAGTGTAAAATTTACGCCTTGGACAGTCAATAATTTCGAGAGTTAATTAGATTTCCAAGTCAAAATCATCCCTTATTTTTTTTAGGGTAATAATAATTTTATAGGGATATAGTTTATTAACACAGTTTGACTGAAAGTAATGTGTGTTACATTGGTCAATCAAATTGCGTAAGTTACGAAACCCCACACACCAACCAATTCACCAAAGGTACATCGTTGTTATGACTAACAATTTTGACATAATAACACGTTTTACTGAGACAGCCTTATAATTACATGACACGTGACACGATTAACTATAAATTATTATTTTAGATTTATTAGTATTCGATACCAAAGCAACACAGCATGATTATGACACGATTAATCTGAACTGCCATTTAATCATTGTGTTTAGGGGTGTTCGCGGTACGGTAAAAATCCGTACCGTACCGTTTTGTACCGATAAAAAATGGTAATGGTTTACCTTTTTTACTTACCGGAAACCGAAATTACCGAATTTTTTGTGGTTGGTTTTGGTTTATACATCTAAAAAACCGATTTACCGAAATTACCGTTTTTAAAATAATAAAACATGAAATATCAAAAATACCGTGATAATAAACCTAAATTATAAACTAAATAAAATGTGTATTTTTGTTTCAACTCATTAAAATAATTATATCCCAAATTTATGGAAACATTAATAAATTTTCAACCATCCATTAAAAGGCATCTTATATATAGAAATAGGTGGTAGTTGGTTGGAAGTAATTGATACAAGCCAAATTCTCCTAAAAGCAGTAGTGGGTTATTCCCACATCGGCAGCAGTGGAATTCTCCAAAGGTAGAGGTTTTTTCAAGTGGGTTATTCTCAAAAGGTAAGGGTTTTTTTCAAGTCCCACATGACTTGGTTGGGATATTTGCTTACCATCATATGCTATATATATGCTTCCATTGAGTTTACAATAGCAGGTAAGCCAAAGGGGTGTATCCAAGGTATTTTCCATGGATTATTCCACGTGGTTTTCACAAAAAAGGAGTTTAAAAGATTTCATTCAGTTTGGTTTATTTTATTTATTTTGTCAGAAAAAATTTGATTAAAAATAAATTAATGTTGAAGCTAGTATTTTTAATTTGTTTTATTTTTAATGGAATTTTTTCACAAATTTCGTTAACAATTTCGAAATTACCGAAAATACCGATTTTATCGTGGTATAGAGTGGTTCGGTTTTGGTTTATATGCCATTGTACCGACCGGTATAACCGGTAATTCTAGTTTTTATAAAAAAAATCAGTTTGGTTCGAGAAGACATCATGGAGGAATGGAATGTAAGCCAGAGATGGGAACTCATGCGTAATTGGTTTTATGCGATGGGATGTTAGATAACCAGTTGGACTCCAAATCCCAATTTATTGGTTTTTTGCTTTTGTGTAATATTAATAAGAGCCTTAAGGTACTCGAGATACCTCTTTTAAGTGCACGGCAGTGGCATCAAATCACACTATATTTTCAAAAGTTTTATAGCAAGTTAATTAGATGGTAGTCGAACCACACTGATGAGTTGCTAAAAATTATTGACACGCAGAAGAAACTATATTGTCTATTTCATTTAATTTTGGAGGTTATGAAATTTAATGTGCGCGTGAATATTTTTATGTTATTCCACGAGGTATCATTTAAAGACTTAGTACGGGGATGTAATCAAGCACCCTTGCTAAAATAATACTTTTCGGCAACCATGTCAAAAATGACATCCTTCGAACAACCATATCAAAAATGACATTTTTCGAGTGACGTTGACAAAATAATATTTTTGCGAAAAATTTGCTCAAGTCCTAGTACCTCGAGCAAGAGCCTCGGGGAACCTCCTAGAACAGCTCACAAAATAAAAAATATTTTTTTAAACTTAGCATCTTTCTCAAGTCATGGTACCTCGAGCGACCTCACCCGCGAGGCCTTGAGCAGATACCTCAAGCGACCTCACCCGCAATGCCTCGAGTAGGTGCCTCAAGCAGTCTTCTCCTAGTGGCTCGAGTTGCCTCTCCCTAGTGGCTCGAGCAGCCTCGTCCTAGTGACTTGAGTTGCCTCATTCACGGTTGCTCGGAGCAACCCCTTGAGCAACTGCATCCACGGTTGCCCGAAACAACTTTTTGCACTATCTTGTATTCGATTCATGCTAAACTATGATTTATTCACATTACGATGTTAGTTACATGAAAATTTAAGTCTGATATATATTACTCATCTCGAGGTGACCAAGCATGCTTATTAGATAAATTATTCTATAAATGATTTGATGGACCACTTCTGAGTTTTCTCATATTTGATAAAAATAGTGGGGGCATGAGATAAATAGCTCACTGCATGATATATCCACACTCTATCAACTGCATATTGTAGCATATCAAATTCTCATCATAAAGATTGCACAGAACAATATGTCTATGATTCCTCGAAGCATGTTTTCGAGTTTATTTTATTCTATTGACGTAAAATAAAATAAAGGGGGAAGATATACCCCGCATAATTATACATGGCATTTTAATATGCCTCATGGGTTACTAATGATTTTTTGTGCAAGAATTCGAGTCGATTTATTATCCTTGTAGATATTAAACGCATATGATCAAATCGATCTTGAGCAATTACATCAGGCCTTACAGATGTCAAAGCCAAACGCTCAAGAGATTTTATTTTTAATTTGGGGGCAAACACCCCATGAAATGTATTTAAATGCTTTCAACTCTTAGATAGTGTTGTAACCAATTATTTATTTTTTTTACTTTACTTTATCTTGAGATAAGAGACAAAGCAAAGTAAAGAGGGGGAAAAGTACAATATAGTGTACCACTTGTAATCAGGCATAAATACAAGTGACAAGCATGCTCGGATTTGGTCCCAGAATGACCATAATTGATGAAGCATCCCCAAAAGAAACATCAAAGTTGTTCAGCATAGCCACCGAATGACTCATATATAGAACTAACTACATTACATTATTTCTAGCAAGGTGACAGGGGCAAACAAAATTGCCCGCAAAACCTGGAACATAGATAAAGAGTTTGCATACAAGCATTACCAGTTTTGAGGTAAGTCGCCCACATAGGTGAATTATATTTATCACAAAACCTTATCAGAATTGTGGTAAGTCGCCCATAGAGGTACATTATAATTTTTACAAAACCTTACCAGTTTCGAGGTAAGTCGCCCACAGAGACGTATTATAGTTATCACAAAACCTTACCAGTTTCGAGATAAGTCATATATTTCTCACAAAACCTTACCAGAATTGTGGTAAGTCGCTGACAGAGGTGCATTATAGTTTTCATAAAACCTTACCAGTTTCGAGGTAAGTCGCCCAAAAAGGTGCATTATAGTTTTCAGAAAACCTTACTAGTTTCGAGGTAAGTCGCCCACAGAGGTGCATTACATTTCTCACAAAACCTTACCATAATTGTGGTAAGTCTCCCACGTAGGTGCATTATAGTTTGTATAAACCTTGCCAGTATTGTGGTAAGTCGCCCAAAGTGGTTCATTACATTTCTCATAAAGTCCTACATTATGAGGCCCACCTGACCCTTGGATATGGGAGATTTATCGCCTACATTACTAGGCCCGCCCGACCCTCGGTTATGGGAGATTTTATGCCAATAAGACTTGGCCCGCCTGACCCTTGGTTATGGGAGATTTTATGCCAATGAGACTTGGTCCGCCTGACCCTCGGTTATGGGAGATTTTATGCCAATAAGACTTGGCCCGCCTGAACCTCGGTTATAGGAGATTTTATGCCAATAAGACTTGACCCTCCTCCACCCTCGGTTATGGGAGATTCTAGTCCAATATAACTTGGCGCGCCTGACCCTCGCTCATGGGAGATTCAAAGTCCTATATTACTAGGCATTAAAGCCCAATATTACTTGGCACGCATGACCCTCATAAGGGAGACTTCAAAGGCCTACATTACTAGGCATAAGTCTTATTTTGGGGAAACTAAAAGTCCTACATTACTAGGCACGCTTAAAGACCCTGACTTCTAACACCCCGCCCGCCCGGGGAGAGCGAACGGAGCGCTAATGCGATAAAATAAATCCAAATCCACAAATCACAAGGTATAGAGCATCTAAGTACCACAACAACAAAAGAGAAACTACAAATCTCAATCTCTTCAAATTAAATACCAAATCTCTCGAATTACATACAACAACTAACTCGAAAATAAAATACAAATCTCCAAAGCTCTATACATCAAAATAATACAAATCTTTCCCAAATAATCCTCGCTAAAATCAATCACCATAGCTCCCCAAAATTCACGCTAACCTTCCACTAAAAGAAAATATGGGAAAGTACACAATACGACAAGAAAGATGCTCAACAAATATATGTTAGCGGTGAATAAAACGTAACAACACGAGTACGAATATTCAAATGAAAATGTAAATCTCAAAGAATTTATCAATATAATTTCTCAACAACACATCAATGGGTCATCAGGCCTCACCCCATTCGCATATGCTTTATCAAGCCATAGCCCGAGAAACAGGAATTTTAGCGGGTGCCCAACATCCGTGCCATATTAAAATCTCATGACAACGGGATCATCAGCAATATAATGATACCACATGAATCAAAATAATTTCAACAATTATTTTCCAGATTTCAATGAATTTATCAATTCAAATATGAGTTCAATTAATAAGAATTCAAAGAGAATGACACTCGCGAGATTTAAGGAGCATATTGTGTAAAACCCCATACCTCAAACCATGATGAGAAACCAATGATCACATCCTTAGGATCAACACAAAAGATCTACAAAAGCTCCTCCAACAAAATAGCCCCAAGAACACCTCTAATTTAAGGTTGGAACTCACAAATCTCAAGGGCTAATGTGTGTATAAAAAGAAGAGGAATATTAAATATATTTGCTGCCAAAATTTGTGCCAAAAGTAGGTTAAAAGGGTTGCCCACGACTTCCTTTTATAATGCAAAGAAATGAAGAGTTGGAATCCAAAAGACTCCTTTAAATAAGGCAAAGAAATGAAGAGTTGGAAGTCAACTTAGAATTCCAAGAGTTTAAAATTTTAAAAGTCATTTTAAAATCCGTTTTAACTCCGATTTCGAAACCGTTTGAAATTCTCGCCTTTAAAAATAATAACCAACATATTTGAGCAATAAAAATAATTTTATTAAAAACTTTATTTTCCTCCATATTTCCAAAAATTAATTAAAATAGCCCAAAATTACGCGGGTTATTACACTTCCCCACTAACAATGGAATTTTGCCCTCGAAATTCACCGAATGCCTAACTCTCAAAAAAATCAGGCCACTACACTAACTCCAAAAATAATTTCGTCTCCACAAATAATTTCCTCACCTCTAATCTCGGAACTTATCATGAATATCACCTAAAATTTGCTATCTCCAAAAATTGCTAACCACATAATGAACCTAAAACCCAAGCCCCGAGGGTTGCCGTATACCTAAGCTCTGATACCATTTGTAACACTCCGCCCGCCCGGGGAGAGCGAACGGAGCGCTAATGCGATAAAATAAATCCAAATCCACAAATCACAAGGTATAGAGCATCTAAGTCCCACAACAACAAAAGAGAAACTACAAATCTCAATCTCTTCAAATTAAATACCAAATCTCTCGAATTACATACAACAACTAACTCGAAAATAAAATACAAATCTCCAAAGCTCTATACATCAAAATAATACAAATCTTTCCCAAATAATCCTCGCTAAAATCAATCTCCATAGCGCCCCAAAATCCGCGCTAACCTTCCACTAAAAGAAAATATGGGAAAGTACACAATACGACAAGAAAGATGCTCAACAAATATATGTTAGCGATGAATAAAACGTAACAACACGAGTACGAATATTCAAATCAAAATGCAAATCTCAAAGCATTTATCAATATAATTTCTCAACAACACATCAATGGGTCACCAGGCCTCACCCCATTCGCATATGCTTTATCAAGCCATAGCCCGGGAAACAGGAATTTTAGCGGGTGCCCAACATCCGTGCCATATTAAATCTCATGACAACGTGCTCATCAGCAATATAATGATACCACATGAATCAAAATAATTTCAACAATTATTTTCCAGATTTCAATGTATTTATCAATTCAAATATGAGTTCAATTAACAAGAATTCAAAGAGAATGACACTCGCGAGATTTAAGGAGCATATTGTGTAAAACCCCATACCTCAAACCATGATGAGAAACCAATGATCACATCCTCAAGATCAACACAAAAGATATACAAAAGCTCCTCCAAGAATCTCCAACAAAATAGCCCTAAGAACACCTCTAATCTAAGGTTGGAACTCACAAATCTCAAGGGCCAATGTGTATATAAAAAGAAGAGGAATATAAAATATATTTGCTGCCAAAATTTGTGCCAAAAGTAGGTTAAAAGGGTTGCCCACGACTTCCTTTTATAATGCAAAGAAACGAAGAGTTGGAATCCAAAAGACTCCTTTAAATAAGGCAAAGAAATGAAGAGTTAGAAGTCAAAACAACTCTTGAAAATTACTTGTTGTTCGCCGACTTAGAATTCCAAGAGTTAAAAAATTTTAAACATCATTTTAAAATCCGTTTTAACTCCGATTTCGAAACCGTTTGAAATTCTCGCCTTTAAAAATAATAACCAACATATTTGAGCAATAAAAATAATTTTATCAAAAACTTTATTTTCCTCCATATTTCCAAAAATTAATTAAAATTGCCCAAAATTACGCGGGTTATTACATGACTTTTGAGCACACTTACGAAATATGTTGGTTTAAAAAACCCCAGTTCACTCGAGGCACCAATGGTTACTCGACCGAGTACGCTCAAATAGGTTATTGATCTTATGATCGCAAAAGATCCACTATACTTATATAAGCACCAAATTGGATGCTCGGGCCAGTACATTTGGCAAGTTTATTGTTCGAAATGTCTGATGCCATAATAAAATTATGGTGACATGTTGATTCGAGAGAAATAGGGGTAAACCCCCGAAATACTCCTCCAATATGAAAAGTAGAGGAAGCAAAAATAACCCTCAAAACTACATACAGATGATATATGCATATGCGTGCATGATAAACAGACCAGGCATGGTTATGTGATGATTTTCTAGTCGAATGAGTGATGATTTTCTAATCGAACGTGCTAAATGACTTATTTCGTCCACATAGTTGATATGTCTCAGCCAAGGCCTCAACACACCAACTATGTCTACGAGGGGGAAAATGTAGAGTGGTGTTAAATAAATTAACCACCAACACTCTAATGAATTAACCCCACATATTTGATCAAATAATTGATTTATGATTTATCGAGTTTTATTACAATCCGAACCCTACACGGGTTGAGATATTATTATGCGCAATTTAATATATTGCCCATTTGATGAATTACACTAGATAATACTCTAGTAATGATTTAATATGCCGCCACATATATTGTGACAAGTGGCACTATAAATATTGGACACTTGGTTCCCTAGAGAACATAACATGTGTTAAGTCCACTTGAGGCACTTTTGCTATAAAAAAGGGTCTTCCCCCTCATTTGTTGGATGATGGTCTTGGGAGAAAAGGAAGGAGAGGAAATATAGCTCTCCTCCCCCGCGCACCTTTTGAGCTCCGCCACGGATTTGATGGTCACGAACGGATTTTTATAGTTTCATTATACGGTATATGGGAGTTTGAGAGGCAGACAACCAAATTTATCACCCCCACGCACTGAAACTGCCAGGACTGGGTGTTCGAGAGGCGGGTCGCCGGATTAGGCACCCCACACGCACCAAAACCACCAAAATCGATCTCTCTTCGACATATCGTACGGACCCATGACTTTGATTCTGCAAAGACGAATACGTAGGCCCAACCACGTTGCTCAAGTCTAAAACAAGCTCGATGCGGTGCCTCCTTAAATCTGCACTCACATCTTATAATTGTATATTAAATCGGACCGAATATGTATCAATTCAAATATGATACATTTACTAATTGGGTAAAAAGAATAATCAAATTATTGAATTACCGGATTGTACACCAATCCATATCCGAATAAATACATCGGATTTGGATCAAAATTCGATCCGTTGACAAAGGGTCACCATGACCCTCTTTGTATAGGATCAACAAATTTGAACTTATAAATTTAGGGTTCTGTTTGGCTATTTGATGGATTCCTAATTGATATTTAGGTAGAAATTATCACCAAATAATTTGCTTTTAGGATTGGTTATTTTTACGTCTCATTATCTGTTTTTTGGTGTTTTTTACTTAGAAGCCTAACTAGACTCTGGCACTATCATAATTATATTTTTTAGGTTGTGATACCTCTTTCAGTACATTTTTCATTGTTAAACATAAAATTTAGGATTACATTAGTGATTATTAATGATATAAGTACCAAATATGTCCTTCAATTATCCACCAAATGATGTGGCATAGAAATAAAGTATCGTACTCTATAATTATTACATTACAATATACAATATTTATTGCAATGTGACATCATTTAGGGGACAATTTAGAGAATAATATCATTTCTCATTGGCGATACGTGTGATTCATAATATACCCAAATAAACTCTTAGTTCCCACTTCACTTTTTGATTGGTCATTCATTTGTCTCTTTTTTGTGTGTTTTTTTTTTACTTGGGTACCTCATCAGTGGTAGAAACTATTGAAGAATTAATCTTTTAGGATGGGTACCTTTTTATTACATTTTTCTTTTTAGTGTAAAATTTGCACCTCGGACAATCAATAATTTTGACAGTTAATTATATTTCCAAGTCAAAATCATCCCTCATTTTTTTAGGGTAATAATAATTTTATAGGGATATAGTTTAGTAACACAGTTTGACTTAAAGTAATGTGTGTTTAATACATTGGTCAATCAAATTACGTAAGTTACGAATACACCACACACCAACCAATTCACTAAAGATACATCATTGTTATGACTAATAATTTTGACATAATAACACGTTTTACTGAGACAACCTTATAATTACATGACACGTGACACGATTAACTATAAATTATTGTTTTAGATTTATTAGTATTCGATACCAAAGCAACACAGCATGATTATGACACGATTAATCTAAACTGCCATTTAATCATTGTGTTAATATATAAGGTCAGTGTAGAATTATTGAGATGGAAACTAACGGGGATAATTTTGTGTAGAAACCCATGCTTAATGTACTTGTTTTTTTGAAAAATTCGACAATCATAGAAAGTTCATTTGATTTTATTGTATGTTGATCTTATTCAATAAAGGTGTGATGCCCTGCGATCTTGACCTACTAGGTTGCGGCGTTACATCACTTGTTCTCGCATGGTCAAATTTTAAAACCTTAATCTAGGGAAAGCTTGCTATGACACGACTTTTAATGGGCCTCGACCTTATCATCAGAGTCGGAAGATTAAAATATCACCATGGCTTAATAATGCACAATACAAAGAGATCATTCAACCAAAACTAAATTCCTTTGATGATAACCAATATATCTAATACAAGTTTGAAAGATAATAAATTGTTCATAAAACTTAGAGATGTTGAAAACTAGAATGAAATATATATAAAGGCATTCTTAAAACTCCTAAAGTAATAATAATCTACGCGGCCTCTAAAACTCTACTATGTCACTAAGTACTTTATGACCACTTATCTTGAGAAAACAAGGAATATAGAAGGTATGATATCAAATAGCTCAGCAAGGGTTGAATTAAAAGTCCTCAGCCATCTGCCTTTAGCACCCCGTAATTTTTAATAATTAAGTTGATCAAGTTTATCTATTAAATAAAACGGTTTGTCAATTCAATTTAAATATCATCCTTAACACGAGATAAGAATCAATTAATAAATATAAATCAAAGTAGAGAACGATATAATCAATCCTTAATTGATCATAGAATATAGATATAGTCAATCACCACCACTAGGTTATGGTAAAAAATGTCTCACAAGAACTAACACATGACAAATCTCTCAAAATCATGTTGTCTCCAAAATTGAGTACAAATGCTAGAAATGAAGTAAACCTCTCATCTCTCAAACACAGTAAATAAAACTAAACTAGGTTCAACTCTACATCTCCAAAATTCAGTGGTGACTGAAGTGAAAGACTCTGTAATCAAGTGGAAAACTAAGTCAGGTACACTGGAGCACCTGAAACAACGTGATGAGTTAGGCCCACTGCAACAAGATAATAACGGCGCATTCAAGTAGTAAAAATATCAATTATGAGTATAAATAATAATTTTACAATTATTAAATTAACTGTTATACCTCACCCTTACCAGTGTAATTTTTTTTAAATTATTCATTCAACAACAATATTTAAAATCCTCCTGGTTTCCATATTAGAAAATACAACTAGTAAATATAATTTTCATAATATCCATAATTGGGATGTATTCCAAATAAACATGCAATAAGGCATATATATATATATATATATAATCAATTTAAATCTTTCATTTATAAGTAAGGCCCATGAGCGTATCTAGCACCTTACGCGTGTGAAATAAAATGCAGTTCATAACATAAATAAATCATCGCCATAAACACAAATTCAACCACATCTTATCCACCTCAAAAACCACCAATAATAAAATCATCATAATCATATTTGGCCTCCATCTCCCTTTGGGGTCACCAAGCCCCACGATACGGAACCAACCTTACCCACCCAACATATCCATAATAACAATATAACAAAAGTGGCCCCAGCGTTTGGTCATCAACATAAGAGTAATATTTATTCACTCTCGATATAATTCCACAATTTAAATTCCACGCGTCACTAATGTATTGCAACGTCTTTTATATTTTAAGTCTCAAATTACTTTAAATTACTTCTAAATATTATACTACTTTTAAAAGGGTGGGGTGAGGTATAGATTCTCCATAAAAATAAAAAAGAAGAATTTTATTCCAGTCACATCACATAAAATATACATTTTAGGCATATTTTCCAATGTCCATAAATTATGATTATACTCATTCAGGATATTACAAGTATTGTGTGTCAGCATAATAATTTTCTAATATAGGCCCCTTATAATCGGATTTTGGAAAAACTTAAAATACGAAAGTTGTCCAGAATGTGATTTTCTATATAAAAAAATGGTGAAATCTCTCAATATGCGCCTTTTGCAGGGGTTAAAAGTTCACTTTTCTATAACATTATTATACGTGGATAAATATACATATTCCGAAGTTTCTCATTTTTCAGTTTGTAAATGGCCTTTATGAAATTTTATTAAAACACGAAACTTTTAGAAAATCACATTTTACATAAGATTATAAGGTCTTGTAATTTTCTGAGAATAGTTACTATTTTTTAAAAATTCGAGACTATCCCAAATCTTCAGCATAATTCATAAAACCAAAATGAAGAAGTTCATATTTACTAGAACCCCAATTCCCAAAAGTATGAATTCTAAATAAATTTAACATAATATGCCACAAATTTAATCTATTGTCATGATTTCCAATATATATAATTCATTCAATATCAGATTTAACATTAAATCATACCAAGAATGTACAATTAATAATCCAATTAAATCATACCAAATTAGACTAAATTAATCAAGTATATAATTTGACATATTAGATTTATTAATTTATTCATTGAAAAATTAAAATTTATAAAGGTGAGATTAAAACAAGATAAAACTTAATTATCTCTACATAAGTTTTCGAAATTATAGAATATTATTTATCTCTTGAGAGAAGAGAGTAGAATTATCACGCCTCAATGTAGAAAATCTCCAAAACTAATAAGAAAATATTGCAGAAGAAAGTCCCTTCATAACTGCTCTCCCAATTAATGACAATAATCCGTCGAATGTGTAGAAGAAATTCCTCTTGAAAGGGAGTTAAATTGGGCCTCCAAAAATCCTTTAGAATTGATCCAGAGTTGTCCTAAATATTTTTCCCGAAAAATACAATTTTTGGCTAGAATAAAAGAGTATCATTTTTTTAGATGTAATGGTGTAATTTGGGTGAAAAATGGATTAAATTTTGGGATTGAGTTTTGTATTGAAATGGGAATAGTAGTAGAGAATGAAGGTAATGAAGATGATTGTTGGTTTATAAGAATGAGTATCCTATGCTCATCATAATATTTAATTCTTAAATTGTAATTACTATTTATCATCCTATGTAAATAGTAAATAATATTTTAATAGTAACTACTATTTAGCACACAATGTGATGGTAAATACTATATAAAAAATAAGCATCCAATGTTAAGTAGTAAATACTATTCACGTATTTTAATTATTTCAAATTTAATTTTCATTAAAATAATCAATTAAGTAAATTTTAAAAATTCTAAAATTTAATATTTGACTATTAATAAATATGCCCAAATCATGGTGTATTACAATCTTCCCCCTAACAAAAATAATTTCGTCCTCGGAATCTACAATTAATCCCATATTTACCTAAGTTGAAGTAATAACCCCTCATATAACTGAGTAGAATACTAACACCTCATAAAAATGAGTCAAAATAATAATACCTCGTATAAATGAGTCAAAATCTATGGACGAACTATTGCCTCATCAAAACCTCGCACTCTCAAGTGGACGACTACTCATTATGATGATTCTACTGCACCTATACTAACATTATTTACTTGGAATGCAACTTTTGTATTCATTGAAAAAAACTCACCATTTGTTAAGTGTGTGACACATCCAAGTCTAACTCAATTTCACCCAAATATGCGAATACGCAACATTAGGGTATAGAAGTGGACGAAGTAGAAAAATGTGAAACACGTTATGCACCCCATCTTGATGGTCCGAAAGTTCTAGACGATAAACTACCTTTCTTACCTTCCCCATAATCATGAACAACCCAATATAACGAGGAGCCAATTTCCCTTACTTTTTTAAACTCGTTAACCCTTTTATAGGGGAAATCCGTAGTAACATTTTCTCTCCCACCTGGAATTCCATCAACTTCCTATTGTTATCGACATAGATCTTTTGCCTGTCCTGGGAGACTTTAATCCTCTCATTGATCAACTTGATATTTTCGATCGTCTCTTGGATAAATTCAGGTCCTAATTTTCTACGCTCATCTGGGTCTAACCAACATACTGGTGATCGACAAAGTCTCCCATAAAGTTCCTGATAAGGTTACATGGAAATGGATGTCTAATAATAATAATTATTATTATTATATACAAACTCCACTAAAGGAGAATGTGTGTCCCAACTTCCTTTGAAATCCATCACGCATGCACATATCATGTCCTCCACTGCCTGATTTACCCTTTCCATTTGTACATCCGTCTATGGATGGTATTTCATACTAATCTGCAACATAGTCCCCATGGCCTGTTGAAAAATCTCCTAAAAGTTTTCCATACATTTTGCTCCCTAATATGAAATGATCGACAACGGGACACCATGCTAACAAATAATCTTGGCAACAAACAAACGTGTAAGTTGTTCAGTCGAATAAATCAAAATGTGTGCTACCTTCATAAGGTGGTTAACAATAACCCAAATAAAATCATGCTGGAGAAGTGTCAAAGGTAGCCCCATGATGAAATTCATGGAGTTGCTATCCCACTTCTAGTTATGAATGGGTTAAGGCTGAATCATACCAGATAGCTTACGATGGTCCACCTTCACCATCTGACAAGTAGTGCATCTCAATACGAACTCAACACATCCTTTTTCATACTGGACTACCAATATTGCCGCTTCATATCTTGGTACATTTTATCCCCACCTGGGTGTACTGCAAAACACGAACCATGCGTCTCCTCCATAACTTTTCGCCTCAACTCGTCATCCAAGGGTACCACCATATTACCCTTATAAGGCAACCCTCCATCGGACCCTACTTAAAAGAAAGGTACACCAGTAGCTAGAAGCTCCGTCACATTCCCCTTACACATCTCAACCTGTGATTTCCCCTAGACCACACGTACTACGATCTCTAGAGTCACTATAAGCATATTCGTGAATGCCCTGGTCAACTCACCAATGATATCTACTGAGCTCACTCGACTGCCTTAGGAGTTGAGAGACTACCACTGGGTCATCGGCTCAATGCGTCTGCTACCACTTTAGCCTTCCCTGAGTGGTAATGGATTATGAACTGGTAATCCTTGATAAATTCGAACCACCTACGTTTCCTCATATTGAGATATTTATATGTAAACAGGTACTGTAGACTTTTTTTTTTTATCACTGAAGAGCCTAAACTTCTCACCCTAGAGATAATGCCTTCATGCATGAAACACAAATACAATGACCGCCAACTATGTGTCATGAGTTGGATAATGAACTTCGTGTGGTTTAAGCTTTTGAGAAGCATAAGAAATCGTCTTGTCCTCCTGCATAAAAGCCCCACCTAATCCTTGCAGAGAAGCATTATTGTAAACCAAGAACTCTACTCCACTTTTAGGAAAAGCAAGAACCGGTGCTTAAGTTAATTTCTCTTTGAGAGTGTCAAATGAATGCTAACACTTATCTATAAAAGAGAATGGCTCACCCTTCTTCGTCAACTCAGTCATTGGTCCCTCTATCTTCGAGAAACCACGAATGAATATCCACTAATAACCGACCAATCTAAAAAACCCACGGACCTCAGTAGGTGTCGTGGTCTATCCTCAATCCAACACGACTGCCACCCTACTCAGATCCATGAATAATTCCTTTGTAGAAACCACATGCCCCCCAAAATTCACTTCCCACTTCCAAAACTTGGATTCGGACAGCTTAACATAAAGTTTATTCTCTTGCAACGTTTGTAATGTAATCTGCAAATGTCGGCAGTGCTTCTTCCCTATCTGTGAATAGATCAAAATATCATCAATAAAGTTATGATGAACTGGTTCAAATACAATTCGAACACTCGATTCATTAAGTTCATGAACACAGCTGGAGCATTAGTCAACTCAAACGACATCACTCGAAACTCATATGGCCCATAACGAGTCAATAAGGTTGTATTAGGCACATCGTCCTCTTGCACCATCAACTGGTGATAACCAGATTGCAAATTAGTCCTAAAAAATGAAGTTTCTTCCAACTGATCGAAAAGATCATCAATCCTTGGAAATGGGTACTTATTCTTCACCACCACCTTATTCAACTCGCGATAGTCGATACACAACTGCAAAGATCCATCATTCTTATTTACGAACAAAATGGTTTCACCCCAGGTGAAGTGATACATCGAATAATGCCTATTGTATGTAAAAATTACTCTCCTGTATGGACTAATGATAAATGTACACTTATCCTCCTATGTGGCCGACCAGCCTCCTCGATCGGCACCACATATACTTAGTCGGTTGGAAGGTTAACCAACTCCAGAACACTAACCATTAGGATCGGATGGGATGCCAACCAACACTGAATTCCAAGAGTTTCATTTATTATATACAGATGTAAATACCTAGTAATATAAAATCATTCCATCTCTAGGGTTTTACACCATTATTAATACGAAACCTCCCTCAGCTGGAGGGACAACTCGAATTACTCATATGCACACCATACTGAGCTATTGTAACCTTACAAAATAATACCAATAGTGGGTGTAGGCTATTTTTACAGCTGAACCAATCTAAAAATATCTTCTCTTGTGTGTGTGATTTGATTAACCTATTATATTTTATCTGTGATTATAAATCTGTATTAAGTTCATTTTTCAACATCAACAAATTGGCATCTTTTATGGGAATGACTACTAGTCAGTGTTCTCTACCTCATATATTTAATTCTTAAGTTTAAAGAATGCAAACTGCCTCTGAAAGCAGCCTAGCGGTTGTAGGCAATAAAAAAAATATCTGCTCCCTCTGGCGAGATAGACCTGCAAAGGATCCTATTCAATTTGGCTAAACTATAGTAGGATATGCAAGAATCAATCAGATAGTTGGCTTGCACAATACAAGAAAAGTCCTCCAATTCTAGAAGATATATGCCATCTCCACCTTCCATAAATGAAAGGAGTTATCATTATCGCTCTTCTCATGATCGATCATATCTTCCTGGTGCAACTTCTTCATTTCGATCAACAGATTACTATGATGGTAGATCTTTTTGCAAAAAAATTCCATGTGTATTAAAAAGGATAAGCAGGGAGTCTGCTTTTGATCGCCTAAGTCCCCGAGTAACTAGAGGAGATCATAGATAGAAGGATCATCATCGTGAATGCATAGAAGGGTCCACAAGATCTAGGGCCAGTATGAGGGGCTCTGTACGTGCCGAGCAAACCTCTCAGGAGGAGAGTTCAGCACATATGCACAACAAAGACACAAAAGCTACTTTGGCAAAATCTAAGCCAGAACAACATTCCTGAAAAGGGTTCATGCAGCGATTGAAAGATCGATTAGGCGAAATGGCTAAAACCACGAATCCATTACAAAGGAGTTTTGTTAAAGGTTCACCATTCTTCCAAGCTATTATGAATTACCCCACACCCTCCAAGTTCAAGACACCAGTGGTCACTCCTAAATATGATGGGAAAATTGATCCAGCCTTACATATGGAATAATATCAAGCTGCCTCTGATATCTACTAAGGGCCCGACGAAATGAGGTGTAGAGCTTTCTCCAGTTCTATCACAGGATCGACCCAAATTTGGTATAATAATCTCCCAAGAGGTAAAATCTCTAGCTTTCATCAATTAGTTGAATTATTCATAGATAAATTTTTCTTTGGGGCTAAGCCGATCAATAATGTCACCCATCTCTTGATCGTGTGACAAAAGCCAAGAGAAAGTACTCGAGAGTACATTACACATTTTTACAATGAGAAAATAGAGGTGGTGGACTTTGAGAAGAAGACAACCATTGCAGCACTTATGAGTGGGTTTCTCATTAAATATCTTTACTATGATTTAGCGAAAAATCCACCGAAAACCATGACAAAATTAATGGTTAAGGCTGGAAAGAAAATGAATGCCGAGGAGGCTATGAAAGCTAAGGCAGATCCTGAAACCAAAGGTGAAAGTTAGAAAAATAATTCTAATTTATTCAAGAAGTATCAAAAAGATAAAAAAAAATCTTGATCGGATCAAGAAGTATGATGAATATTCCCCCTTAATATAGGTATTCACCATATCCTGGAGGAAATTAAGGAGAATCGAGAATTGAATTGGCCTGAAAAGTTGAAGGCACCCCCAAAAAGAGGGATACATCTAAGTACTATGAATTTCACAGGGACCATGGGAACAACACCGACAACTCTATTACACTGAATAATGAGATTGAAAATCTTATTCTGCGGGGAAAACTGAGCAAGTTTGTTGATCGGGATGGTAACCAAAATAATCGAAGGAGGTATGAATCTCCCTCTCGAGCAAAGGAAGATAACAAAAGAGAAATAAATATACAAACTTGTCGAAGAAGCTTGATGAACTAGAGGTGGAGGTAGGCATGATATCCTTTAGATGCCACTTCATAGTTGAAAGAGATGCTGGAGGAGGAAACGCAGTTGTAGAAAGGATAGCTTACTTAAATGAAGCCAAGGCCTGCCCAACTGTTGGATATATTGATATGTTCGAATCCAGTGATAGTCGGCCAAGAAAAGTAAACAACTATAGGCTAGTGATTGGATTCTCCAAAAATGATCTAAGTGGGGTGCTTTATCCTCACGATGATCTGTTAGTTATCACATGTAGAGATCATCATGGAAGAATTGCAAGGATACTAATTGATGATGGGAGTTTTACTGATGTAATGTTCTATGAATGTTTCAGTAGCCTAAGTCTACGTGATAGTAAACTGGAACCGTACCATAGATTTCTTATAGGATTTACAGGCGAGAAAGTACACCCCTTGGGGATAATCAAGCTAGAAGTTTTAGTCAGCACAATATGTTAGACAAAAATGTCCTGTCAGCATACAATATCATCCTAAGAAGAGTGGGAATAAAGAAGTTAGAGGTTGTGCCATCTACGGTACATCAATGCATGAAATTTCTAACAAATTATGGAGTCAGCATACTAAATGAAAATAAAAAAGCCATGGAATGACTTCAGTCGACCAACAGGAAATACAAATGAAGGGCACAACCACTTTCCATACTGACACTCTGATTCCTCGGGAAGAGGATGACCTGGTGAAGGGGAAAGTTATGGAAGAAACAAAAACTATTGTGCTGGACGACGAGAAGACAGAAAGAACTACCCAGATTAGTTTAAGATTGTCTCCCTCTCTCAAATAGGAATTAATTACATTCCTTAAATAAAGGGAAAATGTGTTCGCTTAGAGCCACGAAGATATGTTAAGGATTGATCTAAACTTCATTTTCCATGAGTCTAATATCTACCCAGATTCTAAGCTGATGAAGCAAAATCGAAGAGTTTTTATCCTCGAGAAGAATATGGCAACCCAGGAGGAAGTTGAGAAATTGAAGCGAGCACGATTTATTGAAGATGCTAAGTATCCCAGTTGGTTGGATAATGTGGTAATGGTAAAAAAGAAGAATGAATAATAGCGCATGTGTGTAGACTTCACAGACCTCAATAAGGCATGCCCGAAAGATCATTTCCCTTTACCAAAGATTGATCAATTGGTTGATGCAATAGCAGGTCATTAATTGCTTAGTTTCTTGGATTCTTATTCTGTTTATAATCAAATTAATATGAAACCTGAAGACAAGGAAAGCACTTCCTTTATTACCAGTTGATGAAGTTACTATTACAATGTCATGCCAATTGGGTTAAAGAACATTGTAGAAACCTATCAGAGGCTAGTGAAAAAGGTTTTTGAAGACCGGATTGGAAAAAATATGAAAGTGTACGTAGATGATATGCTCAATAAAAGAAAAAAAATCCGACCATATTATAAATTTAGCTCATACCTTTGATCAACTAGAAAAATATCAGATGAAGCTCAACCCAACCAAATGTATCTTCGAAGTAAAGGAAGGAATGCTCTTGGGTTACATCGTCAATCAAATACAAATAGAAGAAAATCCTGCCAAAATTAAAGCCTTGCTGGAAAGGTAGTCCCTGACCAATAAGAAAGATGTTCAAAAGATGACAGGAAGAGTAGCAGCATTGAACCGTTTTGTCTCCCAAGCAACTGATAAATGTCTTCTATTATGTAAGGTGCTTAAAAAACCTTTGAGTCGAATCAGGAATGTGAGAAAGACTTCTTGGATTTGGAGAAGTATTTGGGTTCTCCGCCTTTCCTCTCCCGACCAGTTTTAGAAGAAAAGCTAAATCTATACTTGGTTGTTTTAGAGTCAACTGTCAGCTCATCCTTAATTCGACTAGATGGACGAGTTAAAAGGCCAGTCTATAATATTATCAAGGCTTTCCAAGGAGAGGTGGTCAGATATCCATGACTGGAGAAGTTAGCGTTAGCTCTCATTGAAGCTTCCAAGAGAATGAGGCCATACTTTCAAGTCCATACCATTATCATCTACACTGATTTTCCTCTGTGATAAGTATTGCATAAACTTAAAAAGTCCGGAAGGTTAATGTCTTAGACAATTGAATTAGGAAAGTATGAGATTGTTTATGAACCCAAAATTGCAATAAAAGTCCAAGCAGTGACAGACTTCATAGTTGAATTCACATACGTAGAGGTGAAACATAATCCGTGTTTTCATGTTTAGCAGACTTCTTTGGAAGAGAACTTAGCTCAAAAGAAAATAGAGATTGTGGACGATCAACTAGAGTCATCGAATTTTCATGAAAGAATTCAACAGAGCAAGAAGATGTTCAAATATGGAGTGCTAGCAGAGGAAGATTTCTCTAGGACACTCCAATCTGGTAATTATTTATAGATGGATCCTCATGTGCTACTAGAAATGAAGAAGGCCTCATCATCAACACTCTGAACAACCTAGTTATGGAATATGCTTTGAGATTCCAATTCAAGGCTTCCAATGATGATGCAAAATATAAAGTCTTGATCACATGATTGGAACTAGCTTCATCATTGGGCGTTGACCAAGTTTTGGTGCATAGTGATTCCCAACTAATTTTCAATCAAATGCCGTAAATTTATGGCATCAAAGGGGAAATGATGATGAGATGTCATCAAGAATATATGGAGGTTATTTTGTTGTTCACTTTAGTCAGGATGGTGATGGTTCCTAGAATAGAGAATGCCCGAGTGGACGTTCTTTCTCGGCTTGCTTCAGCAACTCAAACAAAACCCAAACGAATAATATCAGTAGAAATTATTTCCTATAGAATCATTGATGGGATGGAAATCAGAATCATCTCTGAGGAATTAGGTCATTCATGGATGGAACCAATTAGGTAATACATTAAAAGATGAACACTTCTATTTGACCAGAAAGAAGCTAGGAAGATAAGGTATAAAGTAGTCAATTACGTGTTGGAAAAAGGAGTTCTATATAAGTTAGGATACACTATTTTCCTACTTTATTGTGTTCATCCCAACGAAGTAAATAATCTAATAAAAGAGGTATATGAAGGTTAATGTGAAGCTCACACAGCCGGGAGATCTCTAAGACAAAGGATAACAATGCAAGGTTACTTCTAGCCGACGATGAAAGAAGATTGTGTTGCTTTCACCAAGAAGTGTGATAAGTGCTAAAATTTGCTGCCATCCATGGAAGACCAGAACCCACTCTAACACCCATCACTTCTCCATGGACTTTTTCTATCTGGGGAATTGAATTGGTCGAACCACTGCTAACCACCAGGGGAAGGTCCAAATATCTGGTTATAGAAGTTGATTACTTTACTAAATGGGTGGAGGCTTAGCCTTTAACTGATATTCCCTATCATAGAGTTTTCCAGTTCATATGGAAGCAGATCATTTACAGGTATGGCATGCCTTATGCCTTCATCACTAACCATGACACTCAATTTGATAATGAGGAATTTGAAAAGTACTGCATCAGTTCTGGCATCCAAAAACTTCATTCAACACCTGACCCCCCACAGTGCAATAGCCACACAAAAATCACCAACAAAACCTTGATAGATGGGCTGAAGAAGAAGTTTAATGAGACTAAAGGCAACTGGATTAATGAATTCAGAGTGTCCTTTAGGCATATAGGACCACTCCCAGAAGAGCAACAAGGAAAACCCCATACATGCTATCTTTTGGCACTGAGGTGGTGATACCAGTCGAAATAGGTTAGTCGACTCATAGGCTTTTGAACTTTGATTCAGCCAAAAGTGACCTCAAGAGGCAACTAGATCTAGACATGATAGAAAAAGTTCTAGAATATGTCGCTATCCGAATGGTTGCTTATCAACAAAGGACTGTAAGGTTTTATAATCGAAAGGTCAAGCCGACCAACCTAAAGCAGGGAGATCTAATACTCAAGAAAATAATCCAGAAGAGCAACAGGCTAGAGCCTAATTAGCATGGTCCATATCGTATCTCGACAATTTTTTGACCAGTAACTTATCTCTTGGAAACTCTAGAAAGAGAAGAATTCAATAATCCTTGGAATGCAGACCATCGGCGCAAGTATTATTAGCAATTTTATTTTCAGTAATTCCGTTTTTAATGTAATCGGTTATTCAAGTTAATGAAATTTCATGTATTTCTTCATTATACTTCCTTTTTTTGTTTTGTTTGTGGATACACCTTAACCTTGACCATAAATTAATGAGAAATTTTAATTTAAACTTTTCCAATTTCAGAAAAGTTTTTTATATTTGTCAAACTTTTCTAACTTTAGAAAAGTTCTTTTATTTATCAAACTTTTCCAACTTCAGAAAAGTTCTCTATATTTTGTCAACCTTTTGCAGCTTTAAAAAAGTTATTTATATTTGTCAAAATTTTCTAACTTCAAAAAAGTTCTTTATAGTTATCAAACTTTTTCAACTTCAGAAAAGTTCTTCGTCAAAATTTTCCAACTTCAAAAAAGTTCTTTATACTAGTTAAACTTTTCCAACTTCAGAAAAGTTAAACATCATGTATGATTTGTCATTGACAAGTGAAGAACAAGAAGTCAGTAAAATTTCTTCACTAGAGATTTTACTCGACCAGGTTAAAACACGGGGATAATCATATATTCTTGATGCTACAGCTTACTACAATAAAGCTATTTACAGCTTTATCTAAGTGCATTAGTCGAATCTAAGGCCATATAAATGATCAAACACGAATCAAACATTAAGCATTTAAGCAGGTTGTTTAGTCTATAAGTCGATTAACTAATCAATATACAGGTTACTTAGTCGGCAAAAAGAATCAACCACAAGCTTAAATAAAAGAAACTCTAGAAAAATAACTTAATTTTATTAATCAAAATGCATTATAATAGAAAAGGAAGTATAAAACTATTCTATAGGGCATTTTCCATCATCCTTGCTCATCCCAAGAGGAGGATCATCAAGGGTGCTCGGATGACCGATAGAACCAAAAGGCTTCCTCTTAAAACTCCTATTGCCACTTGGCCGATCACTAAGATGTTGGGGACAAACATACTCCATTTCTCCTTTAAGGCCAAAATTCCCAACATACTTTCTAATCAAACTCTGAGGAATAGCATCTGGAGGAATCCAACTGAAGTCAATCGAGAAAGGAGGATCAGGATAGTCCATTATTCCTGGAGTATGCCAGTGCCATAGTTAATCATTTTTGGGTATCTTTAACAAGGTGAGCAGGTTCGACCAACCCCATTTATGACCTTCATTTCTAGATTTCTCCATATGCACATCCAGATAAGTCAGAACTTAATCATATCCACCCATCCAAACAGCTCTGGGTTGCTTGTGGAAATGGAAAGTAAGACGGTCTACATTATCCTGAAGATTTTTTTATGGCCTTGTCTTTCTCTTTAAGTTAAGCAACTTGCTCGGCCAAAGTTCTCCTAGTTCTTTCCTCATCAATAGTAGGCCGATCAACTATATTTTTCCTTGATTGTTAACTAGTGGACGATTTTGTTTTCTTTTTCTACAAAGCTTATAACTCCTCCAACAACCTGGAATTTTTTGCTTTTAAAAATGAAACACCCTCATTTGGACCAGTAATGGTTGATCTCTTCAGGCTGCCAAGTTCATTCCTCAGGGAATTATTTTCTTTCTCCAATGTAGCAGCAATATATGGGGTACTTTCCAAATCTTATTTCAGAGACAATTCTTTCTCATTCATAGCAGAAGTTATGACTTATATTTTTTTATCAAAAGGATTTACTTCACTCAAGGACTTATACTTAGCTTCATAATTATAGTGAAGCAAAGCCAAGGACAGATTTTGGTCATCCCGCATCCTCTTAATTATCTCATAATAAGCAGCGTTATTAGCTAGAACTCTATCCAAAATTCAATTAAGATGGATATATGACTCCTTAACTTGGTCAGAGAAATTTGGACTGAGAAACCCTGATAAGTCTTCCTCATATATGGGAACATGAACAACTTCTAGAAGATTTCTAATCGGCTTGAGTAGATCGAATTCAGCATAGACTATAGCCTTCTACCTAGCATCAAACTGAAAAGTTACAAGTATGAGATTAAGGGGCACAACCAAAGAAATAGATAATACAGAAAAGAATAAACCAACAAGAAATTAAATTCATTCAAAGGCATAAACGAATTGAGAAGAAAAGATGTTCTTTTATTAATTAATCTTGAAGTACATAAGTGAATACATTTGTCAGGAAGAAAAGAGAAGAAATGGAAAATACATTTGAGAAAAGACAAGAAAGAAAACTAGCTAGGAAGGAGCTAAACCTTCTCCTTCTCCTTAGCTTGGTCTTGGACAGCAACAGGTAGGTCGACACTTGCTTTTGGGACCACTAAAGACTTAATGGGAATCATTGAAGACTCTCCCAACCCTTTTTTATTGTCAAACTCAGTATCCAAGTTAAGAGGAATGCATAGGTCATGCCTTTGGAATAACTCAAAGTTTGACTGTATACCGAGCACCTTCAGAGCCTCAGACCAACCTTCCTTGAAGGACAGTTTCTTGGCATACTCAATTTGAGAAGAGGAAGCAAAAAGGGCCTTATCCCGACCCTTTTCAAAGGTATCTTTTCCTTTAGCCTCCAAGGAAGTAACTTTAGAAGTCAATCCAGCCACTTTATCTTCGGCAGTTTGGGCCCGAGTTGTGGTTTTTGTAAGTTTGTATTTTGTAGCCTTGGCTCTACCTTCAGCATCACCTAATTTATTTTCGCTAGTCTATACCTTTTCATCAGCAACCTTTATTTTGCCTTCAAACATGGTTGCCCTATCATTGGCTTTTCTAGCTTCTCCTCCTAAAATTTTTACTTTGATTCTAGAGATTGATGGAAAGCAGTCAAAGATTATCTTAGGCCCTCAAAGGCCTCTTCCACTTCACCAAGAGGGGACCTTATTTGATCGTCCTTATCCATCATTTAGTTGAAGTCAACCAAAAACTGTAAAAAGAGAAAACACGAGATGTCAGAAAAAAGTCATCAGTATAAAGAAAAAGCAGAATATAAGATAATTACCAGTGACAAATTATGGCAAGCCCTCTCAGTCAGCCTGGATATGGGCATGGGAGTTGATGTAGCTATATCAATAGGAAGAGTTATAGACTTGATTAAACCCCGACGAATCTAGGGTTAACAGCGACAGAAGCTGACCCAATGCGAAGTCCATATTGGATTTTTCTCACCAACTCTTGTTTGTCAGCCAGTCTTCTTTCTAGTTATATATTATTGGTCAACTTTGGTTTTTTAGGCCGGTGTGTGAGGGTCAGGCAAACCTCTCTTCAATCTCTTAACTTTAGACTTAGTAGTTTGAGTTTCTTCAGCACCAAGAGGCCTCTTATTACTGGCCTGTGATTTCTTCTCAACTGGACTTTTTCTAGAGTCAGCATTTTTCTTGGGGGAGGAGACAATGGCCCACTCATTAAATTGGGCATTTTTCTCTTAGTCATGTCGGTTGGAGGAGAAAGTGGAATCTCATAAATATCAAAGGATTCAAATGAGGAAGAAGTTCCTCCCAATTCAGCACCAGCAGATTCTATAGCTGAAGAAGTAGGTACACGATCCTCTTCTAGATTGATGGCAACCTGGGGCAACACAAGTGTTGGTCGGGAAACAAAAGAGGTGATGGAACCCTTGTATTCCAACAACAAAGAGGCAGCTCAGGGATGTTCTTCTCTAATTCTTTGGTTAAGTCCCCACAGAAACTTGGAACACCTCTTCTTACTTTCCTCTGCATCAAGAAGGAATGAAAAAGTTAGTCGACCATGTTCAAAAACACATAACAAAAGAAGAATAAATTAGGAACATAATTACAACTATGCCATGCCCTACTTGGGGGCATCGGGGCCCAGAATAAGATTCTCCCTTTTGAAGAGGAGCGTGTTGCCAATTCTTAACAGCTACACCATAATCCCAATAGTCCTTATTGGAATATGGTAAATTCACTACTAAAGGCCTATTGACATGCCTAGTCTTCAAATAATATATGTTCTCTCCAATAGTACCCCATTTGTAATAAAACATCAAATCCTAAACCCCAATATGAGTTCCATAAATTTCATTCAACTTATGGACACCATTTACAACCCTCCAAGTGTTTGGTGCCACCCTAGCTGAACCACATCAAAGTATTAACAAAATTGAAAAAAATAGGGTTTGGTGCAAAAGTGATGCCACACTCAGCTATAAATTAGGTGGGGATCCGATGACCCTCGGGAAGAGAATACAGATCTATGGGACCTTGGGCTATTTTTAAATCTATGCGAGTTGGAATTTTTCTCTTTTATTTAAACTCATCTAATGAACCCTAAACCAGGGTGGAAATAGAGAAAAAGATGATAAATTGAGAAAGAGGGAACGAAGGCTATAGGGAATTTAAGGTGACTGCAAGAACTGAAGAAAAAATAATGGCGACGAATGATCGTACAAGAAATCTTAAAGACGAAGAAAATACTAAGTGCAGAAGGTTTGAGGTGAAAAGAAAAAAGGGAAAAATTGTACC
Source organism: Sambucus nigra (assembly GCA_949130495.1). Lineage (NCBI taxonomy): Eukaryota > Viridiplantae > Streptophyta > Magnoliopsida > Dipsacales > Adoxaceae > Sambucus > Sambucus nigra. The sequence goes on from OX422222.1 coordinate 35,208,296, forward strand.
TATATATAGGTTGCCTCGATAAATGGGAAAGAAATGATTAACTAAACGAACTGTTTGACTACCGCCGACTGCACGGCTCCCGAAGCTTCAAAAGACTATCATATCCTTTGGCAGTTCGAAAAAGTTTGAATTATTTACAAAAAATTTATTATCAACGATATGAATAATTTTTTTTACAAGTGTGGGAAGTCGGCTATCGGCCATAGACTCAATTAGTACGCCGAGCAACATTTGGAGAAAAATACTCCATACATTCGATCAATCATCAAGCATGGATAATTGGGGGCTTTTGTTGTATCTAAAAATTACTCTGCTTCATGGACCAATGATAAATGTACACTTTTACTCCTACGTGGGCGACTAGCCTCCTTAATCGGCACCAGAGATACTTAGTCGGCTGGAAGGCCAACCAATTCCGAAACACCATCCATCAGGAAGATCAAAAGTTAGTCGGATACGATGCTAACCAGCACTGAATTCCATGAGTTTCACTTATTGTACACAGATGTAAATGCCTGGCAATATAAAGGCGTTCCATATCTAGGGTTTTACACCGTTATAAATATGAAATACTCTCTTAGCTGGAGGGACAACTCTAATTACTCATATGCACACCATACTGAGCTATTGTAACCCTACGAAATAATACCAACAGTGGGTGCAGGCTATTTTATAGCTGAGCCATTCTAAAAATCTCTTCTCTTATGTGTGTGTGATTTAATTAACCTATTACATTTTATCTATTATTATAAATCTAGAATAAGTCCATTTTTAGACATCAACAACGCCCAAAAACTATATAATCTTATCTCTAAGCTCTGTCATATCCATATAATCCATGTGATATGGTGCTCTATATATAGGCTTCGTATCCATCACTAAGTCTATCACAAAATTAGTCTCTCGATAAGGAGGTAGGCTCGGAATCTCATCAAACACATCGGTGAACTCCTAAACTATTGGAATCATATTTAGGGACATTGTGGCCTCCTTCTGGGACTCCTCATCAATAAACTACAAGTGGGTAGTATCCCCGCCCTCACATCTTGGCATAAAAGCTAAATACATCTCTTGAACCGATACAGAAAATGTAATGGCTCGACCTACATTGTCTATTTGAGCTCGATGTGTACATAAAAAATACATACCCAATATAAGATCATATGTGCAGGTATCTAAAACCAAGAAGTTGGCTACAAACCATAGCCTTCCAATATCAATGCCTACCCCATCACAAGTCTTGATAATAAGACTGGATACACTTAAAGGAGTAGCTAGCACATGGACTCGGAATCATTCCCGATTTTTCCTTATTGTAATAGGAGAAATTATATCTTCTTCTAAGACCAAATAGACTCGAGAAATCACTTGTCATTGAACTTCTTCATAATCTCGAAATATACTTTACCAAATGTGTCATTATATACGTACAAAGAGTCTTACGCCCAATATCCTCCAACTCTTGACCGAACTAATTATCATACGTGGGACATCCCATTAATGAAACCCAAACAAGCAACCCTCTCGATACACTTCGGTCTAATCAGGTCATTCGTCATGATAACTCGCACTAGATTCCATAAAAATCGTACCCTACAATGAGAATGCAAAGAAAATGAACGTATTAAAAGGACGCTACGCAGACAACTAGAATGGCCCTATAAAACCTACGTTACCTACAACCATGATCTGATACCAACTGTGACACCCCGTAATTTTTAATAATTAGGTTGATAAAGTCTATATATTAAATAAAACGATTTTCAATTCATTTAAATATCATCCTTAGCATGAAAGAAGAATCAATGAATAAGGATAAATCAAAGTAAAGAACGATATGAGAAATCCTTAATTGATCATATAATATAAATCAAATAAACCACTGCCACTAAATTACGGTAAAAATTGTTTGACAAGAACTAATACATGCTAAATCTCCCAAAATCATGTTGTCTCCGCCCTTACCAATATAATTTCCTTTAAATTTTACATTAAACAACAATATTTAAAATCCTCCGAGTTCCCATACTATAAGAGACAACTAGTAAATATAATTATCACAATATCCATAACTAGGTCGTATTCCAAGTAATCATGCCATAAAGCATATATATATATATATATATATATGTATGTATGTATGTATGTATGTGTGTGTGTGTGTGCGCGCGCGCGCGCATATATATAATGCTCTTATGCGTAATGTCCCGCATTTTAACAGTGCGGACTATACATATGTCACCTCGCGGTGAGCCTAGAAATTATCGGCTAAATTATAGGCACTCTCTTTCCCTTTTCTGGGCTCACCGCCAGGTGACACATATCCTGTCCGCACTATTAAAATGCGGATAGTCCGCACAAGAGCAGTAATGTGTGTGTGTGTGTGTGTGTGTGTGTGTGTGTATAATCAATTTACATCTTTCATTTATAAGTAAGGCGCCCGTGATTGTATCTGGCACCTTATGCATGTGAAATAAAATGCACGTAATAACATAAATAAAGCCTTATCATAAATACAAATACAACCTCACCTTATCTACTTGAAACACCACCAATAATTAAATCATCATAATCGTGTTTTGCCTCCAAATCCTTTTGGGGTCACCAAGCCCCACTATACTAAACAAGTTTTATCCACCCAAAATATTTACAATAACAATATAACAAAAGTGTCCCCATGCGTAGGGTCATCAACATAAGAGTAATATTTATCCACTCTCGATATAATTTCATAATTTAAATTCCACACGTCACTTATGTATTGCAATGTCTTTTATACTTTAAATTCTCAAATCCCATTAAATTACTTCTAAATGTTATACTATTTTTAAAAGGGTAGAGGTGAGGCATAGTTCTCCACAAAAATCAAAAGCAATAATTTTTTTTCCACTCGCATCACATAAAAAAATATATTTATAGGCATATTTTTCAATGCCCCCACAAATTAGGATTGTACTCATTCAGGATATTATAAGGATTATGTTGTCAGAATGATAATTTATTAATATGGGCCCCTTATAATTGAATTTTGGGAAAACTTAAAACATGAAAGTTGTTCAAAATGTGATTTTCAACAAAAACATAAGAAATATATGAATTTATAATGTTACTATACGTAGACAAATATAACTAGTCCATTATTTCTCATTTTTCAGGTCGTAAATGACATTTTTAGGATTTTGTTAAAACACAAAACTTTTAGAAAATTACATTTTACATAAGAGTACGTAGTTTCATAAGTTTCTAAGAAAAATTACAATTTTTACAAAATTGGAGACTATCCCAGATCTTCAACATGATTCATAAATTCAAAATGAAGAAGTTAATATTTACTAGAACCTCAAATCCTAAAAGTATGAATTCGAAATAAATTTAACATAATAATTCATGAATTTAATGTACTATCATGATTTTCAACACATATAATTCATTCAATGTTAGATTTAGCATTTAAATTATACCCAGAATGTGCAATTCATAATCCAATTCAATTATACCAAATTAGACTAAATTAATCAAGTATCTAATTTTATAAATTAGATTCATTAATTTATTCACGAAAAATCAAAATTTATAAAAGTGTGATCAAAATAAGATAAATCCTAATTATCTCTACATAAATTTTAGAATTCATAAAAAAATTCTTTAGGTTGAAAATGCTATTCATCTCATTAGATGAGAGACTAGAATTATCTTGCCTCAATGTAGAAAACTTTCAAAAATAATAACGAAATATCATAGAATAAAGTCCTTTTAAAATTTCCCTTGGAATCGATGAAAATAATCTCTTGAATGTGTAGAAGAAATCCCTCTTGAAAGCTAGTTGAATTGCCACTTCAAAAATCCTTTAGAATTGATCCAAAGTTGTTCGAAATATTTTTTCAAAAAATATAATTCTTTGACTAGAATAAAATAGTATAATTTTTTAGACATAACGGTGTAATTTGAGTGTAAATGGATTAAAATTTTGATTTGAGTTGTGTATTGAAATGAGAATGGTAGTAAATAATAAAGAGAATGAAAAGAATTATTGGTTTATAAGAATGTGTAGTCTATGCTCATCATTTTATTTTAATTCTTAAATTGTACTTACTATTTAGCATCCTATATAAATATTAAATACTATTTATCATCATATGTGAATATTAAATACTACTTGAATAGTAATTACTATTTACTATCCTATTTGAATGGGAAATACTATTTGAATAGTAAGCATCCAATGTTGAATAGTATATACTATTCACGTTTTTTTAAATATTTCAAATTCGATCTCCATTAAAATAATTAATTAAATTAATAAAACTTTAATCAATAAAAAAATTCTCAAAAATTAATATATAACTATTAATAAATATCCTTAAATTATGGAGTATTATGCTACGAGTGTTGGTATTTGCAGTGACAATAGATATACTAACAAGGCTATGAAAAATAGTACAAATAAGGAGAAGTATGCAATAAGAACTAATATGAAGGAAATAATATTATCTCACAACCCCTCAGACTACCCCGATGACCTAAGGCTAATTCTCCATTAGATCACCACTCCCGACTTCCCTCAAGGCTCAATCTCCTTTATTTTTCTCACGATTTCTTCCAAGATTCAATCTCCCTTGGTTCGCCCTCATAATTTGTGACCTTTATTATAGGACCTTGGACATCTCATTATCCTTGGCCCTATCACAGGTATCTTTTTGTCCCAGTCATGCGAGACATCATTTCCTCCCCTCCTACCCAATTCTAGAATGGAGAATCTGTAGTCTTCTGTTAACTCCGCAACCTTAGTCGTTCTCTACCTGGTTCCAATCCCCATCGTTAACCTAGGCTTAATCTCCCTAGGGTTAATCATTTTGACCTCAAGCACTAAGCAGGAGGCCTTTACCATACAATGATACCTCGATTTGTCCAAATAATATTGCAGCCTTAGCATTTAATCCTAATCTCAAGTCACCCACTAGGCACAATGTAATAATGCCCAAAAATTCGCGGCCTCAAAAAAGGAATTAAAATTCTCGATCTTCAAATAATAAGGGTATTTTAGTAAAAGAAAAGTTTTAAATCCAATTGTCTCATAACTCAAATCCTCAAAGATCAAAGGTAAAACCCTAAACAAAACCCTCATAGACACAAACTCACAATCTCCAATAAGAACCCTAAATGGATAACCTTTTAAACATGTATTTAAATTAATAGTAACAATTCCTGGACTTGAAACCTCAATGAATAGTAAATAGCGGTGGCCTCTGAACCTATAATGCGATGAATAGTAAACATCCATGGCCTAAAATCCATAAAGCTCATATTACATGCAAGGTTTCATCTCATTCAATATAAACGATGGAAACTAAGATTTTAAGATAGAGGGAAACGATGATGACAAGTCTCTTACATGAATGGACCTAGTTCGATGAATAGTGAATGTTTACTGCCTTGAAACTCCTTTTTCCTCCTGTGAACACTAAGTGTCCATGCCTCAAATCTAGCTGCACCTCCTCCTCTTTCGAAATCTCATTTTCTCTATCGAAAGTGGGCAGTTTGGATTTTATCAGCTAAATTGTTCCAAAGGTTTCTATTTATAGGAATTACTAGGGAACCTAGGATTTCTACTTATGTCCTTACCTTTTCACAAATACCTCTTCTAAAAAGACTTCGAGAACCTCCAAGACTTGTTTCTTAAGTTATGACCTAATTAGGCAACATCATCATATCTCATGTCGAGCCTTCGAAAGTCTATGTTACTAAACTCCGCGAACTTCTTCCCTAGGTCATGGTTTTCCTTAACATCCATGGCCTTCAAGTCCCATACCAGAACATCATTTATGGTCCTGGTCTAAAGTATCCAATTTTGACCTTTCTTACTATCTGCGGCCTTTATCCTAGGTCGTGGACTTAACAATAGAACTCTACTTGTGGTTGTGGTTACTTATATGGTCACGGCCTTATATAGCTTTAGGGTCATTACAAAAGGAGTCCTCATTTCATTGTATAGTATTTTTCGATACTCTAAAGTCCTCATGTCTCAAACTAATATTCCTTGTTTTAAAGCTAAGCAAAAATTCTTTCAAATTTATCTTCCTAGAGATTACGAATCATTTGAATGGAAGACATGAAATTGAAGCATTTTTCTCTCATGGTTATTTTCCGGAAGAGTAATATTCTAATTCAGGATGGAGCCATAAATTATTGCTAGTGGGGGTGGAGTCTATGACAAATGTTGGGGGTTTAGGGAGAGATCCTTTGAGGAAAATTTTATAATATTTATACATATTCTTAAAATATTCAACTCATAGGCACACAAATAATTACGCAATAATCTATGAAGGTTAACCCAATATATTCATCGATAAATCAATCGATGTTCTACCCATACTTATTCCCAACATGTACTACATTGGAGAGAGTGAGAAGATATAATCCTAAAATTGGAGCCAAAAATAAATCTTTTTAAGATTCAAAAATTTACCTTTTATTCATGTAAAAAAATACAACATACACTTATACTTTGTAATAATGGTAGAAAGTGCAATGTGAGAAAATATGCAAAAACAAATTACATAAATTTATTTAGAACATAAATTGAGTAATGTACAATACTTCATGTACTGCCACATCAATTTTTTTTATGTAATTTTTCATGTAATTTCTTTGTGCATGTAGAATTACTTAATAATGTTTTGTTTTTTACCCTTAACATTTATTTACTAGTACATATGTATTTTTTTAAAGTTCAGTGGTAATTCCCCCACTAGGACCTTCATGACTCAATCCATGGTTATAATCTCATTTGTTTTTATATATACTACTGTTAGATTTTAGAAACATGACTATTCATTTTGGAATAGATTGAAAAAGAGGGAATATTTGACACTTTATCTATAGATGCAAGGAGATTTATTTGGTGTAAGATAATAGTCTAGTTTAGTGTAGAAAATTTGCAAAATTTCTTAACATGCCTTCTTATCATCCTATTTTGGCCAATGTGTGTAGTGAATTATCCCTGATAAGTGAAATTATCATCATGCAACAAGGACAATGTTACAAGTTTACCATAATTGCACTAAAAGCGCACTAAATAACATGAGGGTGCAATAAGATGTCGTATTGTTTAATGCCACAAATGGGCGTACAAAATTTTATTGCACCCGTTATATCATTTTGTCCACTTTTGGTGTAATTTTTTCGTGCACAAATCATTTCCCATCAAATAATATGAACTATTCACAATCTTAAAATCTCTCAAGAACGGAAGGATATAGGAAATAAATGACTCAACTAGATCGATCAAAGTAAACATGGATGCATTAATATAGATTTTAACCTAACGCATTTGAACAATCTCAAACGTTGATGATGCCTTTATTGCGAATGAAAATGGTTGAACGACCAAACACTTCAGTTCAAAAATCGAAAAACATCATCCAACATTCAAACAATCTAGAATTGAAAAATAAACAATGTTAAAAACCAATAGACCAAAAATTTAAGGTACCGTTTAGCAAAGAAATTTTGTCAAAAAAGATTTAATGAAAAGAGAACACAGTGCCACCTCAAATGACTTGTGGGACGCACTTTGTTTTTGTCCAAAACTAAGTAAAAAATTATCTTGGAAAAAGCCATGTCTACTGCCCTTCCACTAACGAATTTACTATATCTATTAGAATTTAACTTTAACCTAATTTATGGTAAAATGCCAAAATAAAAGTGGTAACATTTGCTGATTTGGAGAGATAAAGTTGTAGTATTATTAAATAGTTAGCGTTGGTTATCCCATCTTAAACTTGCTTTGAGAGAGTTCAATAAAGTCCAACATAATTATTGTCGATGGTGCCAAAGTTCAAGGCATTAAACACATCAGAGATTGACTAAGAAAGGTATCAGTCTCATATATTTGGGAGTAGATTTTTTTTATCTTCCATGTGCTTTCAATTTAGTACTAGGACAGAGTGTAAGGTTAAAAGTTTCATTTTAGCACTAGGACTCAAGGAAATGAATACTTTTTGCTTTTTACTTTAATAAATTACTATTTTTATATTAAACTTTAATACATGTTAATTGGTTTATTAGACTTTAGAATATTTTTCGTCTCTACTATCACTAAAGAACACTTTTAGTAGTGAAACTTTCACATATAGCTACATTTAACAACGAAAAATGTACTTTAATCTAATAAACTGATTAAAATATATGAGAGTCTAATATAAAATTAGTAATATATTGAAGTAAAAAATTCTACTTTTTTCTATCAAACTAAATTATTTGTTTAGCATGTGTTCATATATTGGATTTGATTATTGTCTATAAAACTCTTCGAATGAAATTCAGTATCAATATTTGCAACACATTTTGAAAGGCTAATTCTTATTTTAACAAACTATTTTCAACATTATATATATATAAATAAAGGAAGTTCTACTATTAGTCCAATGACATATTTTCCGGCATTCTTTACCCTTATATTTACGTTACATATTTGGGATTTTTATCAGTAGGTCATGTTTACAAAGTTTATAGTCAAGGGTCCTACGAAATTTTCTTTGGTCCATTTGTTCCCATTAGAAAATATTTTTATTCAAATAAGTTTCATTAGAAAACTAATGAATATTTACTACATGTGAATATCTGTAATATGATTTATTGCAAAAACTCTTTTAACGGGACTAGTTATAAATTTTCTTATGTAAATGTCACTTATTTGCCAAGCTCCTTATATATGATAGTATATCCAAACCTAAGATAGATAGATATATACTACGAAAATTCATTAATAAAAATCATGTATACAATATAATAATTCACGCACACATTATAAAAATAATTTACATTTACATTACCTCACTCTGACCCCATTGAAAATATACACATCACCACTGGACTTTATTTTTAATTCTTTTCATCATGTCCCAATTAAAAAAATGGGAGGGAGCAAAGCCATAAAACCAGATATATTTTTTTTTCACCATATGTTCATAAGAGTATAATTATACGTATTTACACCCAATCATTTGAATAGTTTCTTCTACCTTGATTTATAATGACGTATTACGCTGTAACATTGTCAATGGTACCATAAGAAATTAGGAAATTATGAAGTACTCAAGCCTCAAAATAATTGCCTCTTATTGAAATATACATATTTTTAACCTAAAATTTTATTAATGCATCCGATCAAAATATCATCTTTAAAGCCAATAGTCCTAATATGGGAAAAAGAGAACATGAGTATAAATTTGGTACTAATGGGGTGGATTATATACAATTGTGAAGTGGAGGAATGAAGAGTAATAAGACTCCATTTAGTTTTATCCATAACAAAGGGAAAAATGTATATAACAAAATAGAAATTGTGAGGTGGAATATTATTTAATTGTAACTATATCAGTTTAGCTATGACCAAACTAGTATTCAACCAAACTTATTTGATCTTGTGATTCTTCTTTGTGTCACGTTAAAATAGTACAATAATATAATAATTGCAAGACGCCTTTCTAAATTAGGAAAATGCTATGTGCAAACGGAATTTACACAAAAAAAGTTGCAAAAACTAATACAATGTTGGCATATTATACATAAAATATTTGATTAATTTTATGTCCATATAAAAGTGGAACCAACATATCATTCAACACGTTCCTTTTTCAAATTAAATTAAAGTGGAACATTCGCATGTAAAAAACCATTAGGGATCACAAGTATATAGTCCCACTTTTAAAAACTCATTTGTATTCACTCTCATATTTTTATTTTTTTTAATTGTTGGTCCTATTTTAAAAACAATTGGAGAAGTGTCATTTTATGCAAAATGGAAGAGAAACGGTTATAAGACGGTTGTGGTCAGTTTTGAATAGTTATGGAACTTAATACGATTTAAAAAATACATAGGAGGGGATCCTAACAAAACATTGAAAAAGAGATTTAACCCACAAAACTAAAATTTTTAAGAGGTGAATGAGAAATTGAGCTTAAAGTACTTCGTTTGAAGTGGTGAAACTAGTGTATGATTTGGTAAAATGGATTTGCCCTAGATAGAAAAATTAGAAAAAATGTGAGGAGTATACATACTCTCGCAATGGCTTAATGGGTTAATGCCCTCAAAGCATCTCGACTCTTTTAAGGAGAGATGACTTATATGTTGCATGGTTCGGGTTTTGGGTCAAAACTCCACACGCGCATGCCACTCGCCCTTTTAGCTTAGTTGGTGTTTATTGATCTGGATCTTAGGCCTTGTCCTTGTTTTTTTGGTCAAAATTTATTCAATCTCCTTATGGAATATTTTTAACAAATTAGGCCTCACTCTGAATGGTTTTTTTGGTAGAAACATGTGTTGTAATTTCTGAACCGTCACACTGCTCTAACCGGACTCGTTTTATAGACAGATTTCAGATAATTTTTTTAACTATTTCAGTTGATAGTTTTTTCTGTCCAAACTAGAGCCTATTTAAAAGCCGCAACTCTTAGGGTAATCTCTTTCAAGAGTTGTGTTTGTTTATTTTGTGACTATTCCGCACAAACTTGAATTTGTTTTAAATAAATATTACTTTCCTAGATTATTTCCATTTTCCCCTACATTTCAGACACTGATAAAATATTCTTCCACCATTATTCTACCACCATAAAGTATGTAGTTTGAGTTTGAATATTATATCAGAGTGTTCATCACAAAAAGTTAATTTGTAGAAAAATAAATTGGAGTACTACTTTTAGCTTTCAAGATCGTTATATCCTTGAAGGCAGTCATTCAAGGGATTGTGAGTGACTAACACCATTACATTCCATTACAATATATTTGTTCACTGTAAACTACTCTTTTAATTTTCACAAGTGATCACCACACATGTATGATGCGTGTCACAATTTTCAAAAGTAAATAACGCAAAAATATTAATGTCATGGTATAATTGGTTTACATATATTTGTTATTCCTTTTCTCCATCTTATTGCTTATGGCATAATATAAAATTGATCCCTCTTATTTTAAATCTATATTATTAAAAGAAAAGTGATCAAAATAAATTTTCTTAATAATTATATCAATGACAAGTGCATGTATCATACTCTTTTCTCCTTTTTTTTGGATGTTGCTAAGGGCACCACATTTGTTTTATCTCAAGACATGTTTCAAAAATCATATTTTTATCTTGAGAGGTAACCCATTTTTTAGTGGTTTTAAAGATTCAAATCTATGGTTCCCATATATTTATTCTTCAAAAGTAACTTCAATCATAAGTTAACATAAAAACTAGCTCTAAGAGCTCAACCCTCATCTATCTTCCACTTTCTTGTAATCATATATCTCCTAGCACATATGTACATATGTGTTCTCGTGCTATATCTACATGTGTGTGTGCACACTTGTGAACATTTATATGCGTACAGAGGGGGTGGGAAAGGAAGAAATGGGATCCTAAAGTACAAAAGGATATTTATGAGAAGGATAAATGGGCAATTATGGGGAGTTTAGGGGGTTGGTGATAATTGCGAAGGGAAAGGGGGTGGTAGGGTTGATCCCGAGGTAACCGTTGGTGATAATTAAATTTTTAATAAAGTATGAATTTGGGTGTTTTTAGTGAGGCGTTAGGAGTTTTATTATATCATTACGATAATATATTATAGTTAATTGTTTTAATAAGCTCTTTGTTATAGGTAGAGAATTATAGATATTTCAAATACAAATAAAAAAAACCAACAATCTGGCTTTCCCTTTAATATAGATATAAATATAATAAATTTTGTTTTGTAAACGTGTATTGTGATATTATTAGTCATTTTTATGATATCTAATAGGCTAATCAAATACAAAATTCACTTATCCATATAAAAAGAATTCATGCCAATATTATAACAAAGATTTAAGAACTCGCTTAATATGTAATGAAAAATTCATTTGACATATTTGAAATGATTCGGTTTTAATTAGACCACTAAAGATGCTTTTACTAGCTATGGGACCATTAATAATAAAATAACTCAATACTGTCGTCATATTGGGATAGAGCTTGACTAACATAATGGTGTAGTCAAATGGCATTAACTAGTTAAACTACGATTATTATTTGAAATCTACGCACTAGTTAAAATAATCAACCACAAAAGTATTTCATTTTGACCATCTCCAATGAATATATGAAGTGAATTTCTTAATACTATGGAAAATTTAAAGATCTTTAGACTTATATCCTATGTGGTATAAAATAATTTTTCGTGTAGAATACTGATAAAATCAGACTGCGATATAGTTGTATGCTTCATGTATCTTTTGTTGAATTGAAGATGCATATTCCTTTTAATTATACATTACTATTTCCAGGTCCTTTATATGTATAGAATCATCCGCACATTGTCCTCTAACATTTCCGAATTCATAATTTTTTTTTTCAAAAAAATCGGATCTAAAATCGAAATAGTTATTTATTGCCGAAAAAATCGATTTTTTTTTTCGAAGAAGCATTTTTCGATTCGATCCGGCCGAAACACAACCCTATATTTGCCTTATGAAGGAAAAGTATACTTGTACGAGCACTCCAGCCAGGCTTGGGATCCCATTCTCGAAGTTGATAAGGGACACCCTGACGGTCATTGACTTATCCCATTTTCAACTCATCTTGTACACTCACTTTCATAATATCTTTTGTATTAAAAGTTCTCGGACTATTATCTAATTACTATATGTATACTTGTCGACCACCTTTATGGGTAGTTAGTATACTTGCACAAGCAAGACGCAAGACATTGTCTTTGGAAACTTTTTCTAACATTTTTATTCCTGATGAAACCTGATGATTTGATACAAAAGGTTAGAGAATTTAATGTCCTTGGACATTAACAACATTGAACTCAAAGTTCAAATATTTGTGTAGATTCGAAAGTTCTTACACACAATCAATAATACTTGAAGTTCTTAAATAAATTGTACATGTTTTATTTTTCTTGGGTATTTTTAAATATTTAACTTGAAGTTATATATTCAAATAGTTCACTCCCAATGCTTTGTGAATTCTTTTGATTTAGGACCCAAAGTCCTAAGTTTTAAACTTTATATATATATATGTTTGTATGTGTGTGTGTGTGTGTGTGACATAAATTAAAAAGGCGTTTGATAATACTGTATCAATTTATAGATGTGAGGGAATCAACAAACCCGAAGTTCTAAATTTCTACCCTCAAAATGTGGAGTTCCCAAATACTAGATTCAGAACCTAAAGATTTAATCATTAATTTAATGAACCTGATGTTTAAATTGAGAACCTGAAAGTTCTCAATAATGTTTGGATGAAATATTGGTCATAATTATTTCAGTGGTCTTAATTCTATATTAGAAACCTAAAGTATCCTATTTCTGAGTTTGAAGTCTCTGACATATGATTAAGAGCGTGAAGTTTTGATATATTAGTTATGAACCTCAAGTTCTAACTTCAATTGGCTAATTTTCATTCTTTAATTTTAAATCTTGATTTTATATTCATATAGTTATGGTTTTGTGCTTGAAGTATAATGAATACATTTTAATGATTCAAAGGCAATAAAATGCATGATTTTTTTATTTTATAGTTTTATAACTTTAGATGACAATTCATAAACCTAACTATCATTGTCTTTCCATCTGACATACTTTGAAAATTATTTCTTAATCATTGTTATACAAAAACTTAAAATTTTAACCCATTTTTTTTAAATCTCATAATTATTTTATTAGAGGTTTTTTAAAGTACTTCCATTTGTATAGGTTTTGCCACCAAAATCTTGATTGTAAAATAAATTAATGTATTTTTGTCCATATATTTATTTGAACTCACTTTACAAACTTCACGATGAATAGTAACTCTTATAAGTCACAATTATAAATTGTCATTGGGTAATCATGTTTGGCTTTAAAATAATTAGCAACCCACATTATTCTTAAAGCCCATTTTTTTGGACTTGGTATAAAGTTAATGTTTCAATCATAGTTGAACCCATTTTTTTAAAAGAGCGTTCTCGACCTTGTCACGTATGAAATGGTTTATATTAAAGTAATAATTAAAGAAATATGCTTAGTTTATATTCATAAGAATACATGGGTACAATGTTGATTTTTTTTTTGCAATGTATGTCTACATTTTACTAGTTTTGGCAACCAAGAACTTAAACTAGAAAAATGCATTTCATTGTTTATGAGATTATATCGTACCACAATTGTTGCTACGTAATTACACTTTGTCGTGAGCCTGAATCTACATTATTTAATTTATTTGATATATATGATGTTCATTTTGGTCACCTTAATTTCTCTCTATAATAATTTATTTACAATTGTGTGTATTTAGTATTGTTATCAGAAGGGTACTTGCCATTCACAATCTATTGGACCGTTGACAAATATGGTGTTTATTGCCTATTTTGCAAAATTTTATTTTTATGAATAACTATTCACATCGTTAATGGAAGGGAAGAGCATACATGGAGTAAACATTGTTCATGTAAAACAACTTGTTCCTAGAGAATGGTATAAACCTGAATAACGACGAGAATTATTGGAATACTTTCACTTCTTTCTCATTTTAACCCTTGTATCGCTCAATGTAAAAAATAAATTAATAACGAAATTGTAACATCATGTGAGTGCAAATGTCTCAATCAAAGTGACCAATTGACTTTCACTATTAAATAATGCACCCACCTCAATCATTATCCCGATAAGACAAAAATGAAATTAGGTATTAAATAAATCTATTACGTGCCATAAGTGTAGTAAAACTATAGGTACCAGCTCTTTGACTCCCTAGTAGTGAAGATCAAATAAAATTATGTCCAAATAACTCCCCAAAAGAGGATATACATAATGTTCCAGAAGCGGTCAGGAGCAAAATATCCAATTTCTCTACCCAAAGAGCTTATTGTCTGTGAAAAGACGCAAGTCGTTGAAGTGACTATAAAACCCCTGAAGTAGGCAAATGCATCTAATATTAATGAGAATTCTATGTTTTACGCATATATAAGAGAAAAGCGGGATTGCCAAAGTTGATCATCAGTGTTGTAATTTTATATTGTAGCTTAACAAACATCAAGGGGAAATTATACTACATCTACATACTATAATTGATTGTCGTCAAAGAATATATTGGCCAAAATGAGAAAATGCTATGATAGCGTAATTCAAATTTCTAAATAAGCATGGTGTATTCAGGTATATAGTACAAATCCCATGAGACATTAAACCTAAAGGTTACTAATGGGTATTTTGAAAAAAACTAAGTGAGAACATTGTAAAAAATTGCAAGACATATGGCACAAGGTTTCCTCTACAAACTGAAAATTAATTATATAAAAACATACCCTCCCATTATGACCGTAAATTATTTTTAGATATCTTATTCTCTTAGATGTTTTTTTAAATATATTATATATGAGAATCTTTAATATTGTCACTACTTAATTACATGAAACCTAGACAAAGAATCCATATGAAAATAACACAAGGATTTGCCTTACCTTATGCAAAACCAAGGAATACGTACTTAATTCGAATAAGACGTTCTTTGTACATCTTAAAGAAATACATAAGGATATAGGTATAATCGGATTAAAAAATATTTGTCTATGGAAAGACTTGAAAATAAATGTGCGTGCCAATGTGTCATTATACAAATATCCTTAAAAGGATGTAATCCTGAAAAGATCAATATAAATGTGAAATGTCGAAATAAGGAATCCAAAAATGAAAGACATTAGGGTAGCTGGTAATTGTCTTGGCCTATAGATTTACCGTAATTTTGGTTAAATAATTGAAAAGTGCTCCAATGCTTTATTATATATTAAGAACAACATTTTAGTATGCCCGTGGTATTTGGTTTTTAAATATTTATATATCCATACCATCTAAAAGGACATTGTAGGGGGATCAAATCTATAATAATGTTCAATACCAAGATTACCCTCAAGTATGAACATAGTAAGAGGAAAGATACAAGAATATATTTGATTTGGCATATCGATCCTAGCTACGTCCATGGGCAAGGGAGAGAGCGATTATTTTACTAATTAAAGAGAATAATGACTTGGAGTGTTAGAGTGCTAGCTGAGATTTGAAGCCACGGGTATGATTTTTTGTATCCTTTTCCTCGTAATAGAAGGATCTCTATATATATTTAAGACAATTGTTTACAAAAATATTCCCTTGAGCATTCTAAAGGGAGTCGGCTTCTATCTTCAGCCTTATCACATAGGTTGTTAACTTACAATAGCATTGTACTTGGTCATCTTCATCATTATCAATTATAGATTTGTGTTAATTCTGTCCACACTCAATGGGCGAATATAACCCGTATTGACATGGGATTCTTTGAATGCCACATGTAGTGCCATTTGGGAAGACCGAATCACAATCCTTTCAATTAACCCCAGAATTAGGGGGACTGGCCTTTAGGTTTGGTCGACCTAATTCTGCCTTTGTATATCATCCACGTATGACGTAGATTTTCTCATTGAGGCTTTATTAACTATAAAAGGTCCCACTTATACTTATTAGGAACGTAATTATGGGCATATTCGCAAGTAATCCCTATATATGGGTGAAATTACTTATGTATTTAAAGTGTTATATTAATCCCTAACAAAAGACAAATAAATAACTAAACCGAGTTTTTAGATTTTAATGGAATATTTAAATTTAATGAATTTCAGGAAGTAATAATGTTTAATTATCTTGAATATTTCATAGCACGTTGATTTAGGAATTTAATTCATAAGTTATGAACATAAATAACCAAACTACATGAACATCTAGTTTTAAATATTAGCGAAATATTTTAATTAGTTTTAGAATTAATTAATTACCTTTGTTCGTGGCCAATAATCAATAAATATTCAGAATAGTGAAAAATATGCAAAACGCAATTTTTAACGTGGGACCCTCTTTCATTCAACACTATTATCACAATTTAAGGATATTTACAATAATAGGAATGACTAAGAGACATATTTGACACATTCAAAAAACTTCGTCTTCATTTTGAAAATTATAACCAGATTATAGCTCCAACACAGCGTGGACGCCTGTGACACCCCGACTAATTAAACACCGGGTAGCTACTCATTTATTAAATTAAATCAAAATGCCAAGTTGGCTCAGTTAATAGCATCACTGTCGAAAACATTTTATTATTTCTAACCACCTAGTATTTAAAAAGTAAGTTGCCAAATT
The DNA here is from genome assembly GCA_949130495.1 of Sambucus nigra. Lineage (NCBI taxonomy): Eukaryota > Viridiplantae > Streptophyta > Magnoliopsida > Dipsacales > Adoxaceae > Sambucus > Sambucus nigra. Next base: position 35,225,475 of record OX422222.1, read on the forward strand.
TTAAATAAAGTCTGATTATCATGCAACAAGTGTAATGAAGAATAATAACACCATTCACCATAACGAAGTAAATAGAATGACCATCACATAATGTAAATAAAGTCTGGAGGAAAACTCCTCGCTACAAATCCAAAAACTGAAATAATTAAACTGAAAACTGAATCAATACATGCCAAAGTCTGAAAAACTGAAATGGAAAGATATCTCTAATAGAAATGGGCAACATGCCCTACAACTGATAGATAGTGAATCTGGAATCCAAATGATAGAAGCGTCTAAAAGCAATTCCCTGTAGCTTCCACAAACAGCTACAGCTCGTCACCTGAATAAGTATCCTATGCATGGTGTCCTTGTGGCTGGGCACCTAAAATGGTTTTACAAGAAAATAGATTTGAAAGCAAATGGGTCAGAGCCCGAAAGTGGAAATCATTTTAAAAACTGCAAGTGTTTTAATAACTTAAAACATTAAATGCAAAATACATGTTAGGACGTGCACTCACATGAAATTCTCACCTCTCGACTACATGTGCACTCCTAACGTACCGTACCCATCTACTATGATATACTCATCTAATCAAACCGTAATAAGTTCTACCCATTACTACTTGATTCCCATATTAACTTCTAGCGTTAACAATCTAAAACAGAGGCCTTACATAAACTCAGATTCACAATGAATTATAATTCACTATCAATTAACCCGTTATGTTTCTCGAAACATTACCATAATTATATTCACAATATTAACATGAAAGTTCCCATTAATTAAGTGTATATTATTCGCATCATAAATATACAATACAAGCACCCCGAGAACTAGCTGCGGTGCACACATACTCTGCTATCCATCCCGGTACATCACGTACATAAGGATCACATATTCCGAATCTCTCAGGAATAGTTCAAAGATAACAACATCACAAATAATGGAGGCGAACACAGTCACATCACATGGGTCACGCACATACCTACGCTCCCACGATCAGCGGACTTATTAACATCCCAATAAGTCTTTCTCTAACCTATGTTCATCGAGGTAACCAGTATAAATCCGGGCAACACAAGGATTAGAGGGCCCTAAGCGAACGCAAACCTCCCGTGATAGCAAGTATGGTAGGTATGTCATACACACAATTCATATACCAATACTAAGTAAACACGCATCTTAGTAATCACCTTAGTTTAATTGTAGTACATATCGTATTTGCGTACCAACTTAATATATATACAACTTATATAATCCCGGTCCATAATTATACGCGCCATAGTTTATTCTCACGTCGTGGTAACCACTCACGTCTCAATCCCACATTAATCATTATTTAAATCACTCGAATATAATTTACTCCTCATAATAACTCAAATGTACCAAATCCATCAATACATCATCAAAGGAATATCATCTCTATCCTCGAACAAGTTTACGGGACTCCAAAAATCAAAACAGGCCAAAAAGGCCTAAACTGCCAGCTCGTTAGAAGTCTCGTTCGAACGAGGCTGTTCGAACGAGAGCTCAGTTCGTTCGAACGAACTGCCTTCTAACGAGATCTCGTTCGAACGAAGGTATCGAACGAAATTCCCTTTCGTTAGAAGCGACTGGTCAACTCGTTAGAAGCTCGTTCGAACGACCTGGGGAGGCCTTCTAACGAACGACCAGTTTCGAGCCCAGATTTCCCTAGTTTCGTTTTTCACCATTTTTGTCTCTTCAAAACTCATCTAAACATCAAACCAACGATTGTTTAAGGTCTCTATTCATCCCTAAACGTACCTAGGTCACATTCTAACATATTTTAAGGAATCAATTCATTCTAACATCATTAAATCCTCAAGTCTCTACACTTTTTCCCCAAATTTTCAAGAATGTAAACCCTAGAATTTATAATCAGTAATTTACCCAATTAAATCCGTTTTAATTTCATCCAATACCTAATGTCATCATAATAATCATCTACCTACCATTCTACATGCAATTTCTCTTCAAGATTTCAAGTTCTAAGTTCCAAAATACATGGGTTTTCATTATCTTTCAAGAACAAATGTAAATCTTAGAATAATCTAACATGGAAGGAACATTCTCTGAATTAAACGGAATTAAATCACTTGCCTTAAGTTTATCTCTGAATTTGATGACGAATTTGTGCAGTGTTCTCTTTCTTTCTCAGCAGAATTCCTTCTCTTTCTCTCAACAAGTTCTTCTTCTCCAATGGCTATGGTGGCTAGGGTTTATTTTTGGAAAAACTTAGAAACCTCTTCTAATAACCTACGTAACCTATTGGGTTATCATGGGTTGGTTAGTGGCTTAGTGGGTCAAATCCACATCAGATTTACTTAGCTAATTTTCGTCACTTTTAATTCCCCAAAAATACAAAATTACCGAAATGCCCTTTATGTTGCCGGTATGGCCTAAAAATACCCCGGGACCCAAACTAAACCCCCGGCTAGTGTTTTCTGACTATCTCGACCCTTTCGGACGCGTTGGCGCACTCAAAACGACCATACGGATAATAGAAATAAAATTCACTTTTATAATTAAAATAATACACCATGACGCGGCGGTCACACGCGTCTCAACAAAATTCCCAAATTGCCGTATATGAATCTCACGACAAATTTTCATAATTCCAAATTCATATATAATCATATATGCACATATAATCAAATACCAACTCGCATCTCGCTAGTATTTTAATCCGGATTAATTATCAATTAATACGCATTTAATTTAATTAATCCCAAAAATAAATATCACAGAAAATACGGGGTATTACATACTTCCCCCCTAATAACTGAATTTCGTCCCGAAATTCGGAATTAGAAAGTACCTGCTAAAACAACTCTGGATAACGTTCGCGCATCTCATCCTCGCGCTCCCATGTGGACTCCTCGACATTGTGATGTCGCCACTGAACACGCACTAACGGAACTATCTTTGACCGCAGCTTCCTCTCACTTCGGTCCAAAATAACAATCGGCCCCTCCTCGTAGGAGCTATCCGGCTGGAGATCGATGTCCTCCACAGCAATGTGAGAATGAGCCAAATTATCTCTAAGGTATTTCCTTAACGAGGAAATATGGAACACATCGTGAATCCGATGCAAATGCTCCGGTAATCCAAGCCTATACGCAACCGGTCCGATCCTCTCAATGATAGGAAATGGTCCCACATATCTCGGTGCCAACTTCCCTTTCTTCCCGAAATTCATAATCCCCTTCATAGGAGATACTCTGAGCAAAACTTGGTCTCCCACTTGGAACTCCCTGAAGAACCGCTTCGCATCAGCATAGCTCTTCTGCCGGTCTGGAGCTACCCGAATGCGACTCCGAATCAACTCAATCCTTGCCGAAGTATCCTGAATCACTTCCGGCCCAAGTAGTTTGTTGTCCCCCACCTCTAACCAACATGCTGGGGAACGACAAGGCCTACCGTACAATGCCTCAAATGGAGCCATGTCAATAGTGAACTGGTAGGAGTTATTATAAGCAAACTCTACCAGTGGAAGGTATTGTTCCCATCCACCTCCAAAGTCAATAATGCACATGCGTAGCATGTCCTCCAACATCTGATTTGTGCGCTCGGTCTGCCCATCGGTATGCGGATGATAAGCCGTACTCAATCGCAATTCCGTGCCCATGGCCTCCTGAAAACTCTCCCAAAATCGTGAAACAAATATCTTGTCTCGGTCAGACACGATATTTAAGGGCACACCGTGAAGTCTCACTATCTCAGAAATAAAGAGCTGGGCATACTGTCCCGCAGTGTAGTCTGTCCTCACAGGTAGAAAATGAGCGACTTTGGTCAACCTATCCACTATTACCCAAATGGAGTCGTGACCTCTCTGTGACGTAGGCAACCCCGTGATAAAGTCCATGGATATGCTCTCCCACATCCACATCGGAACCTCTAGCGGCTGTAGCAGTCCTGCCGGTCTATGATGATCCACTTTTACTAGCTGACAAGTGGCGCATTTAGAAACAAACTCGGCAATATCTCTCTTCATTCCGCTCCACCAGTACTGACGTCTCATGTCTTGGTACATTTTGTCCCCACCGGGATGTACCGCGAACCGTGAGCCGTGCGATTCTGCCATCACCTCGTGCCGCAATTCCTCCCCTTCCGGAACTACCAATCTTCCATTGAAGAGTAATCCCCCATCTGAGCTAACGGTATAGGATTCGGCTCCCTCTGCCAATAATCGAACTATCTGCTCCTGACAGAACGAGTCATTAGCCTGTGCCCGTATTACCTTCGTGACAATCTGCGGTGTAACGATCATCACAGACATGAAAGATCGGGCCACTGCATCCTGGTATCCCAACTCCTTCCACTTGGCTTTCCACACCTTTGCCACTTCATCTGCTGGCCTACGGCTCAACGCGTCTGCTACCACGTTAGCCTTTCCCGGGTGGTACAGGATATCAAACTGATAGTCCTTTACAAACTCAAGCCACCTACGCTGTCGCATATTCAACTCCTTCTGCGTGAATAGGTACTATAGGGACTTATGGTCCGTGAACAATCGGAACTTCTCTCCCAACAGGTAATGTCTCCAAATACGTAGAGCAAATACGACTGCCGCCAACTCCAAATCATGAGTGGGGTAGTTCTTCTCGTGAGGCTTTAGCTTACGGGAAGCATAAGTTATGGCCTGACTCTCCTGCTGCAATACGCCTCCAAGTCCTTGTAAGGACGCATCGGTGTAGACTAGATACTCAACTCCCGGTCTCGACAATGCTAACACAGGTGCTGAGGTCAACTTATCCTTCAAATCATCGAATGCCAACTGACAGGCATCACTCCAAATGTACGACACACCTTTACGAGTCAGATGTGTTAAAGGACCCGCTATCTTCGAAAATCCCCGAATGAACCTCCTGTAGTATCCTGCTAGGCCCAAGAAACTATGAATTTCAGTCGGTGTCGTGGGCTGTCCCCACTCCCTTATCGCGGATACTTTCCCCGGATCAACAGATATCCCTCGGTCGGAAATAATGTGTCCCAAAAACTGGACCTCCTTCAGCTAAAATCCGTATTTCTCAAACTTTGCATACAGCTCGTTCTGACGTAGTGTCTGTAAAACTTGCCTCAAATGCTCGGCGTGCTCCTCCTCTGTCTGGGAGTAAACCAGAATATCATCGATGAAGACAATGACAAACTGATCTAGGAAGTCCCTGAACACCCTGTTCATCAAATCCATAAACACGGCTGGAGCATTGGTCAAGCCAAAAGGCATAACTCGAAACTCGTAAGAACCATATCTCGACAAGAACGCAGTCTTCGAGACGTCCTCTTCCCTGATACGCAACTGATGGTATCCTGATCTCAAATCAATCTTCGAGAAGAAATAAGCTCCTCTCAACTGGTCGAATAGGTCATCGATTCGAGGCAACGGATATTTATTCCGTATCGTGAACTCTCGGTAGTCCACACACAATCTCAGTGAACCGTCTCTCTTCTTCACAAACAACACATGGGCACCCCACGGTGACGTACTCCTTCGAATAAACCCCTGACCTAACAACTGCTCAATCTGATCCCGTAACTCCCTCATCTCAGCTGGAGCCATACGGTACGGTGCGCGTGCTATAGGTCTCGTACCCGGCAATAAGTCTATAACAAAGTCTATCTCTCGACTGGGGGTAGGCCTGGTATCTCCTGAAACACATCAGAATACTCCCTGACAACTGGGATCGAATCTAATGGAATCACAACCTCCTTAGAGGTATCCTCCTCAATGTAATACAAATGAGCGGTCGAGCCTCCCTCTGGGCGAGGCATCGCCACTACAAACATCTCTTGCCCCGGAATGGCAAAAATAATGCTCCCACCGAAGCAATCAATCATGGCTCTATAGTCAGCGAGCCAATCCATACCGATAATCACATCGTGCACATGCATATCTAATACCAACATGTCCGCAGGTAATACCAAACCACCAATCTCTACCCCCACTCCCCGACATATAAAGAATATAAGTGACCCACTCCCTAATGGTGAGTCGACACACGTCACTGTGCTCTCCGCCGTAGCTAACAACCCTAAGGCTTTCGCAAAATGTGTAGCTATAAAACAATGTGTAGCCCCCGTATCAAACAATACCCGACCCATAGTGCCATGGATAGGAAACGTACCCTCAATCGCGGGCGGTGCCTGTGGAACTGCTGCCTGGTGGACGTTATAGACACGTCCATACTGTAGCTGTCCCTGCTGAACTGGGACTGCTGGAATGGGTGGCAATGCTGCCATCTGTGGCGGTGCGGGGAGAGCGGCGGGAAACATAGGCCTCTGCGGCTCCTGGCGATCACCCTGCTGCTGCTGCTGTGGGGCCCTGCCCCTATCAGGACAATCCTGTCGTTTATGGCCAGTCTTGCCACAAACAAAACACTTCCCTGGGAAGTTCCCTCCTCTCTGCCCCTGCGGTCCCCGACCCTGGTGGCCGTTACCTTTCCTCCCTTGGCCCTGCTGAAACTGCTGCCCATTCTGCCCCTGTTGGCCCTGATGGCCGTTTGGACCCTGCTGGCCCTGACGGAAACCTCCCTGCCCGTGCCTGTAATTTCCTGATCGGAACCTCTTCTGATCCCCCTGCTGGGAACCCTGCTCACTCTGTCTCTGCCCCTGAACAGATTATGCCCCACCGGCACCATGTCCTCCAGTCCTGCCCTGATGGCTAGACTCTCCCGATCTCTTGCCCTCAGCCATATGAAAGCGGTGATCCTGGCAGTGAAACAAAGCAGCGTTAACCACATCAGAATAAGTGGCCAACGAAAGGTTCCCTAACAGATGCTGACGGATCCTCCATGTCAACCCGTCGGTGAATTTCTCAATCTTCTTCTTTTCTGTCGGTATCTCATCCGGAATGATATTCAACAGATTCGTGAACTCGACCTCATACTCGGCCACGGTTTTACCCTCCTGCTTCAGACTCATCAGTTTCCTCCTCATTTTTGTATGAACAGCGGACGGAAAGTACTTGCGGTCAAACCGCACCCAGAAGTCCTGAATAGTGAGAGTATCCCTCTCCTCCACGGTGGTAATAGACTCCCACCACTACAGTGTAGATCCAACTAGCTTGAAAGTAGCTAGCCCCTGCTTCTGAACATCAGTGCACTCATACATCCTCAAGTGCCTCTGCATATCCTTCCTCCACTGGTTCGAGACTACCACATCTGAGCTACCTGCAAACTCTGGCGGATGCGCTTTCTGAAAAGCATCACTTACACGTTCCCAAGCAGACGGGAATGAATTTGCCTGTACTGGCGCGGCAACCGGCGCCTGAGGTGGTGCCCGCTGAACTACTGCAATTGCGGCATTTACCGCTTGGGCTACAATGGCTGCAACCTTAGCGGCGTTCATCATGCCCTGACCTGGAGCGGGCTGGGGTTCGGGCGTTGCATCCCTGGGAACTCGTCGTGCACATCGTGGAGGCATCTGAAATAAGAATAAAGTTTATAAGTTCACAGTTATAAACTTAATATAGTTGAAGAACGTAGCATAAACAAGAGAATACAACAGTCCTAAAATATAGGGCTCTATATCAAAGGAAGCTCAGCGGAAAACATAATAAGCCGTTCAGATCCTAAGGACACTAGAACCTGATGCTCTGATACCACCTGTGACACCCCGACTAATTAAACACCGGGTAGATACTCCTTTATTAAATTAAATCAAAATGCCAAGTTGGCTCAGTTAATAGCATCACTGTCAAATTTTTTTTATTATTTCTAACCACCTAGTATTTAAAAAGTAAGTTGCCAAATTTTAAATAAAGCCTGTTTATCTTGCAACAAGTGTAATGAAGAATAATAACACCATTTACCATAACGAAGTAAATAGAATGACCATCACATAATGTAAATAAAGTCTGGAGGAAAACTCCTCGCTACAAATCCACAAACTGAAATAATTAAACTGAAAACTGAATCAATACATGCCAAAGTCTGAAAAACTGAAATGGAAAGATGTCTCTAATAGAAATGGGCAACATGCCCTACAACTGATAGATACTGAATCTGGAATCCAAATGATAGAAGCGTCTAAAAGCAATTCCCTGTAGCTTCCACAAACAGCTACAGCTCGTCACCTGAATAAGTATCCTATGCATGGTGTCCTTGTGGCTGGGCACCTAAAATGGTTTTACCAGGAAATAGATTTGAAAGCAAATGGGTTAGAGCCCGAAAGTGGAAATCATTTTAAAAACTGCAAGTGTTTTAATAACTTAAAACATTAAATGCAAAATACATGTTAGGACGTGCACTCACATGAAATTCTCACCTCTTGACTACATGTGCACTCCTGACGTACCATACCCATCTACTATGATATACTCATCTAATCAAACCGTAATAAGTTCTACCCATTACTACTTGATTCCCATATTAACTTCTAGCGTTAACAATCTAAAACAGAGGCCTTACATAAACTCAGATTCGCAATGAATTATAATTCACTATCAATTAACCCGTTATGTTTCTCGAAACATTACCATAATTATATTCACAATATTAACATGAAAGTTCCCATTAATTAAGTGTATATTATTCGCATCATAAATATACAATACAAGGCCCCAGAGAACTAGCTGCGGTGCACACATACTCTGCTATCCATCCCGGTACATCACGTACATAAGGATCACATATTCCGAATCTCTCAGGCATAGTTCAAAGATAACAACATCACAAATAATGGAGGCGAACACAGTCACATCACATGGGTCACGCACATACCTACGCTCCCACGATCAGCGGACTTATTAACATCCCAATAAGTCTTTCTCTGACCTATGTTCATCGAGGTAACCAGTCTAAATCCGGGCAACACAAGGATTAGAGGGCCCTAAGCGAACGCAAACCTCCCGTGATAGCAAGTATGGTAGGTATGTCATACACACAATTCATATACCAATACTAAGTAAACACGCATCTTAGTAATCACCTTAGTTTAATTGTAGTACATATCGTATTTGCGTACCAACTTAATATATATACAACTTATATAATCCCGGTCCATAATTATACGCGCCATAGTTTATTCTCACGTCGTGGTAACCACTCACGTCTCAATCCCACATTAATCATTATTTAAATCACTCGAATATAATTTACTCCTCATAATAACTCAAATGTCCCAAATCCATCAATACATCATCAAAGGAATATCATCTCTATCATCGAACAAGTTTACGGGACTCCAAAAATCAAAACAGGCCAAAAAGGCCTAAACTGCCAGCTCGTTAGAAGTCTCGTTCGAACGAGGCTGTTCGAACGAGAGCTCAGTTCGTTCGAACGAACTGCCTTCTAACGAGATATTGTTCGAACGAAGGTATCGAACGAAATTCCCTTTCGTTAGAAGCGACTGGTCAACTCGTTAGAAGCTCGTTCGAACGAGCTCATTCGAACGACCTGGGGAGGCCTTCTAACGAACGACCAGTTTCGAGCCCAGATTTCCCTAGTTTCGTTTTTCACCATTTTTGTCTCTTCAAAACTCATCTAAACATCAAACCAACGATTTTTTAAGGTCTCTATTCATCCCTAAACGTACCTAGGTCACATTCTAACATATTTTAAGGAATCAATTCATTCTAACATCATTAAATCCTCAAGTCTCTACACTTTTTCCCCAAATTTTCAAGAATGTAAACCCTAGAATTTATAATCAGTAATTTACCCAATTAAATCCGTTTTAATTTCATCCAATACCTAATGTCATCATAATAATCATCTACCTACCATTCTACATGCAATTTCTCTTCAAGATTTCAAGTTCTATGTTCCAAAATACATGGGTTTTCATTATCTTTCAAGAACAAATGTAAATCTTAGAATAATCTAACATGGAAGGAACATTCTCTGAATTAAACGGAATTAAATCACTTGCCTTAAGTTTATCTCTGAATTTGATGACGAATTTGTGAAGTGTTCTCTTTCTTTCTCTGCAGAATTCCTTCTCTTTCTCTCAACAAGTTCTTCTTCTCCAATGGCTATGGTGGCTAGGGTTTATTTTTGGAAAAACTTAGAAACCTCTTCTAATAACCTACGTAACCTATTGGGTTATCATGGGTTGGTTAGTGGCTTAGTGGGTCAAATCCACATCAGATTTACTTAGCTAATTTTCGTCACTTTTAATTCCCCAAAAATACAAAATTACCGAAATGCCCTTTATGTTGCCGGTATGGCCTAAAAATACCCCGGGACCCAAACTAAACCCCCGGCTAGTGTTTTCTGACTATCTCGACCCTTCCGAACGCGTTGGCGCACTCAAAATGACCATATGGATAACAGAAATAAAATTCACTTTTATAATTAAAATAATACACCATGACGCGGCGGTCACACGCGTCTCAACAAAATTCCCAAATTGCCGTATATGAATCTCACGACAAATTTTCATAATTCCAAATTCATATATAATCATATATGCACATATAATCAAATACCAACTCGCATCCCGCTAGTATTTTAATCCGGATTAATTATCAATTAATACGCATTTAATTTAATTAATCCCAAAAATAAATATCACAAAAAATATGGGGTATTACAACACCTTCATCCATCGATCTCTTTAGGTATTAGCAAGCCATGATGTCCACAAAATCCTAATCTCCATTTTTTATGTTAAAGGTTTAATTGGGTTGGCTAAGAAAATATTTTGATACAGAGTTTATGTTGCAAAAATGGGTTGAAAATAATATCGGTAGAATAACGTAATAGCCTATGTGCGTTTGTGAACAAACTAAGTGAGTTGAGGGTTCTAATAGGAATTATCAGTGTAATACCCCTTAATTTTGAATGATTATTTTATATTAAATTACAGGGTGGGTTAATTTTATAAAATAAAAGAAAGTGGAGGTGAATATTATTTTAAGTGATTTAAGAGATAATATTTACTGAGTTTTTCATATTTACTATTAAGTGATCATAAATAGAATTATATTGTGTTTTATTGCGTCGTTGTGCTTTAAGCGACAATTATAACTTATATTCCAATTGGATTATTATAAATGATTTAATATGACCTTGGAACATAAATTATTGTACGATATTCCGGATGCCAATTTAGAGGGTACGGTTAGTCCGAAAATGGTTAAGATATTCAAAATAAATGTCAAGTTGTATTTTTGAGTTTCGGGAACTTTTGACCGGTTATGATTTAATTATATTATCACGAGCCATTTTAATTATGTAGTAACATTTAAATGAGTAGACTTAATGCAATTGGGTATTTTAGTCTTACTAGAGCATTTGAGCTCATTTTATGTTTTAAACTTAGAGAGAGTTAGAGAGAAGAGAGAGAGCTTGGGAGAAAAGAGAGAATTGGAGATTTGGAGCTTGGAATCTTTGCTTCGGGAAGAGAATTCGAGACTACAAACTTGAGGCAAGTTTTTACTTGCAATTAGGTATGATTTTGTGTGAATAATTTGTATAGATAATTGTGTTTGTTGGAGATTTAATCATTTAGTGGTTTTGATGATTTTGGTGTTTAAACCCTTAATCTTTGATTTAATTATGATTTGAGTTGAAGATATTAGTTAGTAGATGTGTAGGAATGATTTGATGAAATTATTAGTTGATGATGTCAGGATTTATTGGAAGAAATAGATTTGGGGGATTTAGGGTTCATAACATCCTGTAGCCCTAACTCGGTAATTCGACCAGGGCGAATCGATTCGCCATCCTCAATGAATCGATTCGCTAGTAATGGGAGCTACAGGTCTGAGGAACCAAATCGATTCGGGTTGAGACAAATTGTTGGTTTTTATCAGCCGAATCGATTCCCTTTTTGGGCGAATCGATTCGCTACCAAGGGCGAATCGATTCGGCCCTAGGTGAATCGATTTGGAAACCCTCCTGTTTTATAGGATCTTTCCAGTTTAGTTTCTAGTCCTTTTTCTTTTAGGTTTAAGGCCTAGGAACCTTCTCTTAGGAAGTAATTAAGAGTATTAGGGGTCTATATTAGGGGATTAATAACTTAGAATAGTATGGGAATAATGGGGATTATTCAGGGGGTTATTCAATAGAAGTTAATGTCATTTTCATCTAGGAGACTAGCCTAGGACTAAAGGAAATAGGATGGTATGGTCTAGGATTCTTGGAGACAAGTATTGAGGAAGATTTACCTGGTGGCCTATGGTATTTCTTTGGACTCTTGGATACGAGTGTGAGGAAAATTTTACTTTTTGGCCTAGGTTGTTAATAAAACATGACTTCGTGAATAAGAAATGCATATTTTAAAATAGGCACATATTGCTAAGCCTAAATGATCTTTGAGAATGTAGAAAGTGAACGTTTTAAACGGGAATAATTTGTAAATGACAATTTTCATATACACACCTCTCCAAATGCTATCATAGGGGAAGTTACGTGCATGAGGTGAAGTCCCCTGTCTAGTGAATGCACGGTGAATATAGTCCTCGACCATAGGACCGGTTATTATTTATTGTGTGATTATTGTTCGAAGTGAGGTAATTTCGAGTGTGGTTATGACTCACTGTCGAAGGTATATGGCTGCTTCCCGATGTTATGCGATGTAGGATGCCCAGGTTGTCTTGGTGATAGGCCCTGGAAGATGATAGCTATTTAGGGGCACATCCAGTGGGGGTACCTAGAAGGATGGTCTTAGAATTGTTATATGATTTGATCATAACTATTCTTAGTAAAGTAGAATTTGTATTGATGATAAAGCATATTGTGAGATAAATTTCTTTTAATATGTTTCCTAAAGAGAAAAGTAAAACTGAAAAGGAAATCTTATTAAGTTCAAAATAAGTTATATCCTTTGGCATTAATGTATACCCATCATTGTAAGCTAAGCATGATTACGGAATTTAGTTATTTCTCTTATTAAACAGGAAGTTTAAATTCATAATGACTTAGTGTGCCGTTACGATGTGTATTTGGTTAAGAGGTGGGGATGATTTTTATTGAAGAGCGAATCCATCTTGTTTATGATGTTTAGCACTCATAACTTTTATGAATTTTATTCACACGTATATCATATTAAAGTGGGCCCTGACCCATTTATATTTCTCTTTCCTGTGTGGTTCTCTCTTTTATTCAGGTGCTCCTCCGCATGGGATCCCGATATGATCCTTCCTTCTCAGTGTCAGGGAGCTACAACATTTTTGCGGATGTTGTAGGATTTTTGTTTTAGACGCATTCATTTTTTCTATGCTCTAGTCACGATCATTCTGGTCATTCGGGCGTGTTGCCCAAGATTTGTACTTGTTTCATAATGTGCTATTTCATTGTAATACTTGGTGTAACTGTTGTATTGGACTGTTAACCGACAGCTTATTCGGTGATTATTTTGTTGTTTGATAATTAATCTAGTGTACGCCCTCTTTTATCCACCGTCTTTTGTAAATTGGATTGTCTAAATGGTTTTATTTAAACTTACAAATTATTTTGACATCCGTTTTCTAAAATAATTGGTGGTTATCTCCTATTTTTATTTACACGGCAGTGATGCTAAGAATGGACCATCTATGATTCCTGTATATTATTGGAGTATCAGGCTGGCCACCTCTTATTTTAATGAGCGGGGTGTTACAGATGGTATCAGAGCATCAGATTCTAATGTCCTTAAGAATCTGTGCGGACGTACTACGCTTTCAGTGTTACTTTTGATTTGACATAGAGCCTTAGGATTAGGATTGTTGATTCTTCTTGTGAGATTTCATTCTCCTACAATAATATAAGAATTCAGTAAATCTTTTACGCATTTATCTAAGATTTGTAGGACGAATGATGAAGGGCGAACAAGGAAGGCCGTTATGAGGACACCAGGAGATGGGGCTTAGTCAGAACTGTAAAATGAAGTCGGGGAATGAGGACCGCATTGGAAGTCACTCCCTTCGTGGCATTTTCTTAAATTACTACATCGACTACTAAGTACAGTAGCTATAGTTTCCCAAGTAGCGCTATAAGTAGAGAATGGTACTAAGCTTGGATTTCCCAGCGAAGCTAAAATTGAAGTTTAAAATGTCCTTGATAAGGACCACATGTTGAAGTTAAGTCAGGTGGAGGCAGTGAAACATCATTCGGTGGAAGTATAAGGCTCAGAATCTTTAGCCTAGAGCGGGGTATAGAAATGCCCAGATGTGAAAAATTGAGGAAAATTTGTCACCCGTTGGAGTAATGTCGAAATGGTGGGTACGGTAGTCACCTCCTTTGGCGAAACAAGAAGTTTTGCTCGTAGAGAAACCTTGTAAGATGGTTTTAACAGTGAGTTCCTCTGAGGTATCAGAAATTATGAAAATGTAGACTCTTCAAGTATTCACATGAGGATCGGTCAGAGGTCGACAGTGAATAAAGAGTTATATGGTTAAGGAAACCTTGCACCGAGGTAAGGTAGGTACAAGGAATAAAGAGTCCCTCAGTAGAAGGATATGCTAATTATAAAGTGTTGCTAAAAATTATGAAGAAGCCATGTTCATGAAACCTCCTTGGTGGACTTCCACTCGGGGATATTCATCGAAATAAGGCAGTGTAACAACCCGCGTAATTTTGGACTATTTTAATTAATTTCTGGAAAATGGAGGAAAATAAAGTTTTTGGTAAAATTATTTTTATTTCTCAAATATGTTGGTTATTATTTTTAAAGGCGAGAATTTCAAACGGTTTCGAAAACGGAGTTAAAACGGATTTTAAAATGATTTTTAAATATTTTTAACTCTTGGAATTCTAAGTCGGCGAACATTAAGTAATTTTCAAGAGCTGTTTTGACTTCCAACTGTTCATTTCTTTGACTTATTTAAAGGAGTCTTTTGGATTCCAACTCTTCATTTCTTTGCATTATAAAAGGAAGTCGTGGGGAACCCTTTTAACCTACTTTTGGCACAAATTTTGGCAGCAAATATATTTTATATTCCTTTTCTTTTTATATACACATTGGCCCTTGAGATTTGTGAGTTCCAACCTTAGATTAGAGGTGTTCTTGGGGCTATTTTGTTGGAGGTTCTTGGAGGAGCTTTTGTAGATCTTTTGAGTTGATCTTGAGGATGTGATCGTTGGTTTCTCATCATGGTTTGAGGTATGGGGTTTTACACAATATGCTCCTTAAATCTCGCGAGTGTCATTCTCTTTGATTTCTTATTAATTGAACTCATATTTGAATTGTTAAATTCATTGAAATCTGGAAAATAATTGTTGAAATTATTTTGATTCATGTTGTATCATTATATTGTTGATGAGCACGTTATCATGAGATTTTAATATGGCACGGATATTGGGCACCCGCCAAATTTCCTGTTTCCCGGGCTATGGCTTGATAAAGCATATACGGATGTGGTGAGGCCTGGTGACCCGATTAAAGTGTTGATGAGAAATTTATTGATAAAATGCTATTGAGATTTGCATTTGATTTGAATATTCGTACTCGTGTTGTTACACTTTATTCATCGCTAAAATATATTTATTGATCATCTTTCCTGTCGTATTGTGTACTTCCCCATATTTTCTTTTAGTGGCAGGTTAGCGCGAATTTTGGGGCGCTATGGATATTGATTTTAGCGAGGATTGTTTGGGAAAGATTTGTATTATTTATTTTGCTGTATAGAGCATTGGAGATTTGTATTTTATTTTCGAGTTAGTTGTTGTATATAATTGAGAGACTTGGTATTTATTTGAAGAAATTGAGATTAGTGGTTTCGTTTATATTGTGGGATTTTTTAGATGCTCTATACCTTGTTATATTGTGGATTTAGTTTAGTTTTATCGCATTAGCGCTCCGTTCGCTCTCTTCGGGCGGGCGGGGTGTTACAAATGGTATCAGAGCTTAGGTATACAGCAACCCTCGGGGCTTGGGTTTTGGGTTCATTGCGTGGATAGCAATTTTTGGAGATAGAAAATTTTAGGTGATATTCGTGATAGGCATCTAGATTAGATGTGAGGAATTTATTTTTGGAGACGAAATTATTTTTGGAGATTTTTAGCCTGATTTTTGAGAGTTAGGTATTCGGCGAATTTCGAGGGCAAAATTCCATTGTTAGTGGGGAAGTGTAACAACCCGCGTAATTTTGGGCTATTTTAATTAATTTCTGAAAAATGGAGGAAAATAATGTTTTTGGTAAAATTATTTTTATTGCTCAAATATGTTGGTTATTATTTTTAAAGGCGAGAATTTCAAACGATTTCGAAAACAGAGTTAAAACGGATTTTAAAATAATTTTTAAATATTTTTAACTCTTGGAATTCTAAGTCGGCAAACATTAAGTAATTTTCAAGAGTTGTTTTGACTTCCAACTCTTCATTTCTTTGCCTTATTTAAAGGAGTCTTTTGGATTCCAACTCTTCATTTCTTTGCATTATAAAAGGAAGTCGTGGGCAACCCTTTTAACCTACTTTTGGCACAAATTTTGGCAGCAAATATATTTTATATTCCTCTTCTTTTTATATACACATTGGCCCTTGAGATTTGTGAGTTCCAACCTTAGATTAGAGGTGTTCTTGGGGATATTTTGTTGGAGGTTCTTGGAGGAGATTTTGTAGATCTTTTGAGTTGATCTTGAGGATGTGATCGTTGGTTTCTCATCATGGTTTGAGGTATGGGATTTTACACAATATGCTCCTTAAATCTCGCGAGTGTCATTCTCTTTAATTTCTTATTAATTGAACTCATATTTGAATTGTTAAATTCATTGAAATCTGGAAAATAATTGTTGAAATTATTTTGATTCATGTTGTATCATTATATTGTTGATGAGCACGTTGTCATGAGATTTTAATATGGCACGGATGTTGGGCACCCGCCAAAATTCCTGTTTCTCGGGCTATGGCTTGATAAAGCATATTCGGATGTGGTGAGGCCTGGTGACCCGGTTAAAGTGTTGTTGAGAAATTTATTGATAAAATGCTATTGAGATTTGCATTTGATTTGAATATTAGTACTCGTGTTGTTACTCTTTATTCATCACTAAAATATATTCGTTGAGCATCTTTCCTGTCGTATTGTGTGCTTCCCCATATTTTCTTTTAATGGCAGGTTAGCGCGGATTTTGGGGCGCTATGGAGATTGATTTTAGCGAGGATTGTTTGGGAAAGATTTGTATTATTTATTTTGTTGTATAGAGCATTGGAGATTTGTATTTTATTTTCGAGTTAGTTGTTGTATGTAATTCGAGAGACTTGGTATTTATTTGAAGAAATTGAGATTAGTGGTTTCGTTTATATTGTGGGATTTTTTAGATTCTCTATACCTTGTTATATTGTGGATTTAGTTTAGTTTTATCGCATTAGCGCTCCGTTCACTCTCTCCGGGCGGGCGGGGTGTTACAGGAAGTTGAGGTGGGTAACATGTTTTCCTTTGCTGGGGGATATAGAGCCTGAGATGCTGAAAACTTTTTCATGGTCAGGATGGCTAAAGAGGGAGGCGGGAATGATTGTGTTGTGGGATGTAGAAACCACACTCTTTGATTTTGTTCGGTAGGAGTTAGAGGACAAAATAGGGTGCCTAGATGGGGCGTTGATTAAAGTAGTATTTGGTACAGATAGGATGAAGGTACAGTATCTGGGAGCTATTAGAAGCGGCCCGGGTTACTGGCAAGAATGTTGTCGTGAATTCCACCTCGGTTGAGGGTGGTGCATTCTGTATGGCAAGATGGAGTAGTATTTTATTAACCTTAGATTCGGGTGTGTAATTTGAGATTTGTGGCAGTATCGGTTATAGATAGAGGGTATATCTATATATTTTCTACGGTAGTGAGGTTTTATTTTCTTTCATTTGCTGTGAAAGTGAGTGTTGATATTTTAAAGTCATATCTGGTTTGTCTTACTCGTTTTGTATGTGTTATACGAGTATAAATATTTTTCATTGGGCGGAGCGATAGCAGGCTAATGATTACAAGGCTATCGTATCTGCGATTCCAGAGTGGAACTAGTTGTTCTATAATATCTCACCGGGATACGGGTTGAGACTTTATAGAGATGGTCTAAAATATGTAAGAAATTTCTTTGTTTTTCATATTTTATGTTCACTTATCACCACAACCAACAAAGTTAAGTAGTAGTGTATCGAAGGGGTTCCTTATTTGGATTTCACTTGCGGGACACTCCACGCATGAACCTTAACGACGTTGGGAGTGGAGAGATGTTAATTTATGATTAGGATGTTAGTTTTGGTGAAATTAGTCGAGAGTCACGTGATTGATTAAGGGCTAAAAGTAGATGTGCGGTGCAAAAGCACTGACGAATGTTTCTCTCACCATATATATATGTGGGAAAGACAAGGAAAAGGAAGTCGGGTTGAGGCTTATAGTCAGGCCTTGATTAGAAGGCAAAATTTTAAGGAAATAAACTTTTTTGAAGGAAGTTCATAGCACATTGCAGAAAGTATGTGCCCTGATTAGTTAGATTTTCCTTTCCGTCGCAGTGGGAGGACATAGAGGTAGAAACACATTAGTAGGGTTAAGAGATAGGATTTTTAACGGTCCCGCTTGTGTGACCTAGGACATTATATATTGATGACCGACGATGCAAGGTAGTAGTGTAACGGGAGGGTTCCTTATTTGGATTTCGCTTTGCGAGATGTCCCAAGCATGAAACCGGACAAATGTTAAAAATTGAGAAAGGTCTATGGCACTAGGGATATAGTTAGTATAGTACTCATTCTTCGTGCATACGAAATACGTCAAACTTAGGACTGTTAGGAAGTAAGGCTAGCGGGGCATGTGACGGTTTTTTAGGGAGGCTGTAGTGAGTTAACCACGAGAAGATTGGTGAATTAACCTTAAGAAGGATTGGGTTTCCAGGAATAATGAGGAGTGTGGAATCTCGAGGAACTCGGGGCACCAGGCCGAAAAGAATGTGAAGCCTATCTTTAGAAAGACTGTTACGTCTGTGACCTAGCTTTCGAGGAATTAAAGGACAAGTTGACTTCTACTCCTGCACTCGTATTGTCAAGATCGAGAGTGGACTATTTGGTCTTTACGGACGCATCTCTACTATGATTGGGAGGTTTGTTAATACTAGAGCATGGGGCCATTGCGTATGCGTCTCACAAGCTTAAGCCCCATGAGAAGTATTACCCCACTCATGATCTAGAGTTCGTCACGGTAGTGTTCGCCTTAAAGATATGGAGGAACTACCTCCTGGGTAAGAATTTAGTCTTTTCATGGACCACAAGTCGTTACAGTATTTTTTGGGGTGATAAAGTCAGTGGTTAGTGTTCGTAAAGGACTATCAATTCGATGTGGAACCTCACCCAGTAAAAAGGCAAATGTGGTAGCGAATACGTTGAGTAGAAAACCCGTAGGGGAGACTAGCGAGGGCATGGAGAGCTAAGTGGAATGAGCTTATCCAGGAGGATGCTATAGCAAGAGCATTTATGTAAATGTTGACTATTACACCTATTGGTGTAATGAGAGTAGTGGAAGCGCAAGGAATGGACATTTTTGAGTTTTTCTCCCAATGCGCCACCTGTCAATTGGTGAATGTAGATCGATTAACGAGATTATTATAACCGTTAGAAATACCGGTGTAGATATGGAAGGGTATATCCTGGGATTTTCTCATTGAATTGACGACATCGCTATGGTTATGATTTTATTTGGGTAATCATCGATCATTTGACCAACTCTCTACACTTCCTACCAGTGTGAATCGATTATAATACGGAATGTTACGCCTAGCTATTTATTGTGGAGTTACGAACTTTATGAGGTGCCTATCAAAATAGTGTCAGACCGAGACTAGACTTTCATATAGAATTTCTGGTGAAGTTTCTAGGAAGTAATTGGAACTGAATCGAAGTTGAGTGCATCTTACCACCCACAAATGGATGGACAAAAGGAGAAAGTTAACCAATATAACTATATAGAAGGAGGGGAGCAATACCTTCCATTGGTTGAAATTGCATACAATAATTCATACCAATTCACCATAAGTACAACGTAGTATGAGGCATCGCATGGCCAACTGCATAGGTCACCTGCTTGTTGGTTGAAAGTAGGAAACAATAAGCTCCTTGTACCTGAAATGATCTAAGAATCTTCGAAGAGATATGTCAGAAGGGTTATGCCAACATGAATAGAAATCACGTAAAACTAGAGGTAGGGGATCAAGTTTTGGTGCAGGTATCCCCGATGAAGGGTATGACGCGATTCAGGATCGAAGGCAAACTTGCACCGCGTTAGGTAGTTTTTATTCCATTATTGTAAAGGTAGGCCCGATAGTTCACATGAGGAGCGATCGGTTACTATATTAGATCATGGGGAGTATAAACTAAGATCGAAAGTGGTACCCTTAGTCCAAGTCCAGTGGGGACACCACACTGTCGAGGAATAAACTTAGGAACGAGAGAACGGTATTTGAGAGAAGGTACACCTAAATTTTGAGGGAAAAATACCCTTATAAGGGGGGAGTATGTAATACCCCTTACCTTTGAGTGACTATTTTATATTAAATTACCGGGTGATTTAATTTTATAAAATAAAATAAAGTAGAGGCGAATACTATTTTAAGTGATTTAAGAGATAATATTTACTGAGTTTTGCATATTTACTGTTAAGTGATTGTAAATAGCATTATATTGTGTTTTATTGCGTCGTTGTGCTTTAAGCGACGATTATGACTTATATTCCAATTGGATTATTATAAATGATTTAATATGACATTGGAACATAAATTATTGTATGATATTTTGGATGCCAATTTAAAGGGTACGATTAGTTCGAAAATGGTTAAGATAGTCAAAATAAGTGCCAAGTTGTATTTTTGAGTTCCGGGGGCTTTTGGTCGGTTATGATTTAATTATGTTGTCACGAGCCATTTTAATTGTGTAGTAACATTTAAATGAGTAGACTTAATGCAGTTGGGTATTTTAGTCTTGCTAGAGCATTTGAGCTCATTTTATGTTTTAAACTTAGAGAGAGTTAGAGAGAAGAGAGAGAGTTTGGGAGAAAATGGAGAGAAGAGAAAGAATTGGAGATTCGGAGCTTAAAATCATTGGTTCGGGAAGAGAATCCAAGAATAAAAACTTGAGGAAAGTTTTTACTTGCAATTATGTATGATTTTGTGTGAATACATTGTATAGATAGTTGTGTTTGTTGGAGATTTAATCATTCATTGGTTTTGATGATTTTGGTGTTAATCCTTAATCTTTGATTTAATTGTGATTTGAGTAGAAGATATTAGTTAGTAGATGTGTAGGAATGATTTGATAAAATTATTAGTTGATGATGTTAGGATTTATTGGAAGAAATGGATTTGGGGGATTTAGGGTTCATAACAACCCATAGCCCTAACTGGGCAATTCGACCCGAGCGAATCGATTCGCCCTCCTCAGCGAATCAATTCGCTAGTAATGGGGGCTACAGGTCTGAGGAACCGAATCGATTCGGGTTAAGGCTGAATCGATTCGAGTTGAAACAGATTGCTGGTTTTTCTCAGCCGAATCAATTCACTTTTTGGGCGAATCGATTCGCTACCAAGGGCGAATCGATTCAGACCTAGGCGAATCGATTCAGAAACCTTGTTGTTTTATAGGGTTTTTCCAGCTTAGTTTCTAGTCCTTTTTCTTTTAGGTTAAAGTCCTAGGAAGCTTCTCTTGGGAAGTAATTAAGAGTATTAGGGGTCTATATTAGGGGGATTAATAACTTTGATTAGTATGGGAATAATGGGAATTATTCAGGGGGGTTATTCAATAGAAGTTAATGTCGTTTTCATCTAGGAGACTAACCTAGGACTAAAGGAAATAGGCTGGTATGGTCTAGGATTCTTAGAGACAAGTATTGAGGAAGATTTACCTGGTGGCCTATGGTATTTCTCTGAACTCTTGGAGAAGAGTGTGAGGAAAATTTTACTTCGTGGCCTAGGTTGTTAATAAAAAATGACTTCGTGAATAAGAAATGCATATTTTAAAATAGGCACATATTGTTAAGCCTAAATGATCTTTGAGAATGTAGAAAGTGAATGTTTTAAACGGGAATAATTTATAAATGATAATTTTCATATACACACCTCTCTAAATGCTATCATAGGGGAAGTTACGCGCTTGAGGTGAAGTCCCCTGGCTAGTGAATGCAGGGTGAATATAGTCCTCGGCCATAGGACCGATTATTATTTATTGCATGATTATTGTTCGAAGTGAGGTAATTTCGGGTGTGGTTATGACTCACTGTCGAAGGTATATGGTTGCTTCCCGACGTTATGGGATGTAGGATGCCTAGGTTATCTTGGTGATAGGCCCTGCAAGATGATAGCTATTTAGGGGCGCATCCAGTGGGGGTACCGAGAAGGATGGTCTTAGAATCGTTATATGATGTAATCATAACTATTCTTAGTAAAGTAGAATTTGTATTGATGATAAAGCATATTGTGAGATAAATTTCTTTGAATATGTTTCCTAAAGAGAAAAGGAACTGTGAAATTAAATTGTGTAAAATTGAAAAGGAAATCTTATTAAGTTGAAAATAAGTTATATCCTCTGGCATTAATGTATACTCATCATTGTAAGTTAAGCATGATTACGGAATTTAGTTATTTCTCTTATTAAGCAGGAAGTTTAAATTCATAATGACTTAGTGTGACGTTAGGATGTGTATTTAGTTGAGAGGTGAGTATTATTTTTATTGAAGAGCAAATTCATCTTGTTTATGATGTTTAGCACTCGTAATTGTTATGCGTTTTATTCACACGTATATCATATAAAACCGGGCCCTATCCGGTTTATATTTATGTTTCTTGTGTGGTTTTCTCTTCTGTTCAGGTGCTCCACCGCAAGGGCTCCCGATATGATACTTCCTTCTCAGTGTCAGGGAGCTACAACATTTTTGCGTATGTTGTAGGATTTTTATTTTAGATGCATTCATCTTTTCTATGCTCTAGTCACGATCATTTTGGTCATTCGGGCTTGTTGCCCAAGATTTGTACTTGTTATGTAATGTGCTATTTAATTGTAATACTTGGTGTAACTGTTGTATTGGATTGTTAACCGACAGCTTATTCGGTTATTATTTTGTTGTTTGATAATTAATCTAGTGTACGCCCTCTTTTATCCACCGTCTTTTGTAAATTGGATTGTCTAAATGGTTTTATTTAAACTTACAAATTATTTTGACATTCATTTTCTAAAATAATTGGTGGTTATCTCCTATTTTTATTTACACAACAGTGATGCTAAGAATGGACCATCTATGATTCATGTATATTATTAGAGTATCAGGCTGGCCACCTCTTATTTTAATAAGCGGGGTGTCACAATCAGATGGGTATTTGAGTAAAAAATGATCCAAAATAAAACCCTAGTCTAAACATGACTTGTGGTGCATAACAAAAAGATCATGTCGTTATAGTGCCTAGTAAAGGTTGTTATAGCGATTAATTCGCTATCAAGCTGATATGGCGACTAGAATGAGATATAACTACATTTGGAGACTCGTAACGTACTCAACTAAGATATAACTCCCCGAATGGTGTAAATTCCCATAGTAATTTCCCAAATACTCAAAATGCTTCCCAAATTTATTGCAACTATTTGAAAAAATGATATACATATTGTCCTTCATAATTCAACATAAAGCAGTTATGGGCTTACGCGGGATTAAGTGAGAGATAAACATAAAACGATTAAGAAACAACTACTTCACCTTAATTTGTAATGTTTCTCCTATTTTTTTCACGGGTGGACAAAGGGAAATAATACAATAGATGGAAATTACTGCAATGTAAGAATGTAGATCATAAATCCAAGTCAAAATTGGGAGAAAACAGAGAGAGTATTGTACTAATAATAAACTGTAACAATATATCAACAAAATTCCAAGATCAAATACATATAGAGAATCTAGAGATACTAAGTAAATAACCAAAAGGGCATCATAAATCCTATAAAAACATCATTGAGGTCTAGGAGGAGGCTAGCGATGATGGTACTCAATGATTAACTCATCTAGAGAAGACCTTGATGGCTCCACTCTTGCTAAATTGATAAAAAAGTCTCATTAGATGTTATTTGTGTTTGATGGATCAGCAGATAATGTTGTAAAAGATATGTCTTGCTCAGTCTAATGTCATGTTATCTCTAGTATAGTGTGACAACCCGCTCACCAAAATAAGGGGTGGCCAGCCCAATACTCCAATATAACGGAATCATGGATGGAATCATTCTCAGCATCATAATAAAAATATAGAGTATCCAGGATAACCACCCAATATTTCAGAAAACGGGTTGCCAAAAAAATTTGATTTGAAAGTAAATAAATGAAAACAAACAACCCAATTCCTGAAAGATAAGGGAAACCCCAAGACATAAATAAATAATACAACAAGAATACGATAAAAAGACCGAATATGTAACCGGTCACTAAACTGATATACCAATGATACACAAGTACGATAAGTTACTTATTGCATTTCATTAGACATTTACAAAAGCTTGGGCCTCTCGCCCGAATAAGAGACTTGATCTTAACTAGAATGAAAATGAAAACATCTACACCAAATATATCCCGTAATACCCGCAATGCGTCACGGCTCGTCGAAAACAACGGAATAGGAATTCAAATTAGGCATCCTTGCAGCGGAGTACCTGAGCAGAGTCAAGAAGCATATGCAACAGGAAATGTAACCAGGTCAGGGCCCGGTTCTATATAATTACCAGATGAATAAAGAGTATAACAGTTATGTGCGATAAATCATGAAGAAAGGGAAGTAAGAAGCAACCTAAACAATTTAAATCATAAGCTAAACAGGAAATAAAATAAGAAGCATTAAACTAAGAACTTCATCAAATGTGCCAGTTATTTCATATATCTTTTCCTTAGTAGGAAATGTATATATATAATCACAATCCTTTGCTCTTTAAGGCAATTTTATTTCAATTTTACCTTTTGTAAAAATCCTTTCCTTATCAGGAAAATAATCATTTTCAAATGCTCTTTGTGGCATTTATATGTGCTCTTTGTGGCACTCCATCATGCTCTATATGGCATATCAAATACATCAAGTCCCACTTGATTATGAACTGTTATATTTATATACATATAACGAATTCTAAGACCGCCCGTCCGGGTTTCCCCACTGTGCGCGCCCCTAAATGACCATCATCTTCCAGGGCCTATCATTAGACAACCTGGGCACCTATATCGCAAGACGTCGGGAAGCGGCCATGAGCCTGCGGGGTAGTCAAGACCACACCCGGAATCTCCTACCCATCGCAGAAAAATATACAACAATAAGCGCTCCCATGGCCTAGGACTATATCCACCCTGCATTCATTAGCCAGGGGGCTTCACCTCACGTGCGGACTTCCCCTATGATGTCATTTAGAGAGGTGTGTTTAAGCCATTTTATTTATCATATCCAAATCAAGTAAATCATTATTTACCGGTTTTATGATTAAGTACATTATCATTTACAAATATCAATACCATTTCCATTTCATTTCCATTCCACGTATATGTTTCATTTTATTCGAAACCATTACTATTTATTTCTAGTAACAGATAGAACTTATTATCCGGAGCCATACAATAAATTATATCATTGCTACAACCTCAAAAGGAGTAAGCAAATTCTTAATTAACTCCAAACATTTTAGGGTATAAATTATAGAACCCCAATATTATCATACCTCGAAGGAATAGATAAACTCTCGATTTATTCTCCCAACATACTTTTATGGTGATAATGTAAACCACCAAGGTTAACATAACTCAATTGAGCTTCTAGAATCTCTCAACATTCTTGGGGTGATAGTACAAACCATCAAAACTAGTATAGCTTAATTAAGCTTCTAAAGTCTCCCAAACATAACACTACATCTCCTAGTTTTATAATAATTAAGTAGAAGAAAAGAATGCCCTATCATCATTAGGCCTAACCCCGGAAAAGTCCCCACATAACCCATTCCTAATGTAGGGTAGACAACAACTCATCTCACACTCTAGGACTCTAAGTTTACTTCATTCAAGAAGGTTCCTAATCCCTATATTTAAAGAAAAGAATAAAAATTGAGTTATAAAATTAACTCAAAAACAGCAGGAAAACGAATCGATTCGCCCTAGCGAATCGATTCGCCCAGAAAGCGAATCGGTTCGGACAACTAGACCAACCTTCTGCAATTGACCAAATCGATTCGGCCTTAACCCGAATCGATTCGGGTTATGCAGACTTGCAAATGTCCCTTAGCGAATCGATTCGCCCAAAGGGCCGAATCGATTCGGACCTGCAAATTTGCCAAAAATGGCTACGAAGGGTTATGAACCCTAATTTCTCCAAACTACAACTCTCTCCTTTAATACACATCCAGCAACAATAATCTACCCCAAAACATCCTACATGGTTAATAACAACTATAACCCAAAATTTCATCATCAAAAACTAAGATTAGGGCTTAAATCCCATAAATTCCACATTTACACCATAAATGTAAATACACAACTATCATACAATTTATGCATCTTAAATCATATATTAGCAAGTAGAAAACTTGCCTTAGGGTTGATATCTCAGATTTATTTGGAGAAGAAGCAATCCCAAATCCTCCATCTTCAATCTCTCTCTCATTTCTCCATTTTTCTCTTCTTCTTTCTTTCTCTCTTTGTCTCTCTATGTTCAAGACATAAAATAAGGGAATGAAATAAGGGGCAAGACCAAAATCGTGGCTTAACATAATTCTCCCAACTTAAGTGGTTAACACCACATTAAAAATGACTCGCAAATACGCATATAAGCTAAAACCAGGTAAAAGTGCCCGATACACAAAAATACAATATGGCACTTATTTTGACTGTCTCGCACCTTCCGAGACTAACTACACCCTCTAAACTGGCATCCGGAAATTTATAAATTATTTCGAGTTCCAAAATCATTTAAACTAAAAGGCCATCTAAAATACATGACACTACAGACATGCAACCTGATGTTATTTACTTTCACATACAGTAAATATGCATCAATATAGTAAACATCAACTTTCAATTCAATAAATTAATATTTACTCCAGTCCCCACATTTTATATAATTACCTTATGCGGTAAAAATTAGTATAAAATGAGCCTCCCAGAATCGAGGGTTGTTACATACTCCCCCCCTTAAGAGGGAATTTTGCCCCCAAATTCGGGCTTACCCAAATCTGATAATGGTATACTACTCTAAACTAGGATTCTTCCATCCTAAACAAACTCCTCGTTATTGCAACGTCCCAAATGGACTCAGACTAAGGTTGACCCTGTCGATCTCAGTCAATCATCTTGTTCTCTAGTAGCACAAGGCGCTCTTCACTAACTATCGATTCTAGCTTCCTACGACGGAAAACGATGCCCACACGACTCGGCATAATTAGCTAAATCTTCAGAATTATGTTACATCCCACCTCGGGGCATCCATACCGACTCTAAGTGGTTTAGCTTCAATGATACACAACTATCCCTCGTATCGACGTATCTCATCCAGGCATATGGCTTAAAAGCCAAATCCCTAAAGAAATATTCTGAGACCACTCCAAGTCCAAGGAACATATTACCCATTGGTTCCATCCAACGAGTATACGAATTTCTCAACTGACCACGCTAGGCCACTCACGGTACCATACCTTAGGAAATGATCCATAAGACCCCTCCAAAACCTAATGGTTGCACGAAAATCTCCATCCATACCATTACTGCTCCCATCTACTATATATACTAAGGCGCACGTTCGTAATATGCCTTTTGGCATAAGTCAATTTCCTCCCTTCCATCCCTCCACTCTAGGGTGGTAGGATATACGCCATTTCCATACGGTTCCCATTACTTTGCGGAAACTTTTGCTAAACCTTCGACACGAATATATAGTCTCGGTCCACCCTATTATAATAGGCACCTCCCACGGTTTTACTATTCCCCCATCGAGAATGAGGTGTACTCGTCTACATGTAGTCCGTCCATAATGGGCGGAAAAGCAACGATTGGGTCGACGGTCAATAATTCTCTCAATTGGGATCATGACCAGTTCGATGCCGGTAGTTCAATGCAAACGTCTATGAATACCCTTCTTCGTTCCACCACTACTCTTCTTCGCACGAGTAGGTGAAATTGTAAATCACAAATCGAAATGCTCTCGCTATAGAGTCTTCTGAGTCACACTCGCTCTACTTGGCCTTCCATGCCATTATCATTTTCTCTGACGAGTTCTCTACTCGACATGTCCCCTATCCCAATCGCATTTCCTTAGCGAATGAGAAAATATCCAATCACTAGTTCTTCTGAACTCCGAGCACCAACTCGATTCCTCCCACAACATATTGCAACAACTTGTTGCCTACGAGAATGACCAAATTTCTTGCCCAGGTTATAGTGCCTTATCTATTTAAGGTGATCACTACCACGATGAATCTTAATTCAAGCACGGGATATCACTTTCCATAAGTTTAAACTTGTGCGACGCATAAGCAGTGAGTCTATGCCCTAGTATTATTACTCCCCAATCCTGGCAGAGCTTACTCATTAAACTCACTCTCGAGCTTACAATCATGGCTCAGGAATGAGGATCCACCCGTCCTTCTTGACTCCCCGGAAATGAAGTTACCAACGTAGCATTATTTCTAAGAAATGACTCATCTCCTTCGGCTGAACCTAACAAACCTCTCGAGACCCCATAATCTCGTTCCTAGGGATCAAATCCCTTTTTGAGTTAACCCACGACCTATTCGGGGTCAACTCCTAACAACCATCCTAAGCTAACGCCACCTACCCTCAAGGTCGTACATCAAAATGAAAATCCTAAGGTCTATCTATATATATCCCACCTAAATCGTAAGCATAATACTAAATATATCCCTAGTGCCCAAGACCTTACTCAACTTCCGACATTCGCTCGGGTTCATGCGTGGGACGTCTCGCCGAAGCGAAATCCAGACAAGGAACCCTCCCGTTACACTACTACCTCGCATCGTCGGTCCTCGAGATATGACGGTCTAAAACACATGATCATGATCGGTAAATTCTAATTTACAATTCTACTAATAAGATTCTACTTCTAGACTTTACCTTAGCATTCTATACATGAAATAAGAGAAAGGAAATATGGCATCTCTCCACTCCCAACGTCGTTAAGGTTCACGCGTGGAGCGTCCCGCAAAAGCGGAATCAAAACAAGGAACCCCTCCTATGCATTACTACTTAACTTTGTTGGTCGTGGAGAAAAGTCATAGCATCTACACACAATGCAAGTAAACAATGGAACACTCAAACCAAGTAACACATATGACATATATACATTTAAAAAATATCATCACTCGCTTCATAACGAGTGAAGAAAATATAGAACTTCCATACCACGGAAGTCATATAATTACCCTTCTATAATAGCGTAAATACTACTACAAGCTCAATATACACACCCGAGTCTATCGTAGACACAATACTACTAAATCTTATCCTAAGGAATATACCACCCACCTATAAGGTAGAATTCCCTCCACAATTTGCCAAGCACTCCGGGTCAATACTAATGGTTCTCAGACTCCACATTCGAGCCTTACACATACCAACATTATTTCTACCAACTCCCCAACCAGGCATTTTACTCTTGCCCTTGCTCTCCACTCAACGAAGTTTAAAATGAGTGGTTCTACACTCCACATCATAGCCGTTATTCCGACTCTGGCTGACAATAATTGCCCACGCAGTCCCTCTTACTCTCTCAGTAAAAGAGGACACGTTCTTGGCCTCCTCTTCCTTAGTTCAATGAAACCTCCCCAGGTGGGTGTCCACCGATGGGGTTTCAAGATTCTTACTCCATCAGGAGTGTTACCAACACCTATTTTGGAGCCTATCACTTCATGGTGCATGGTCTCGTCTCCCTAACCGTACAACACCTTATTCGCCATTCGTCTTTAACCGAACATTTTGTGAACATTCGAGAATCCCCCTTCTCCTCAGTCCAGTTATCCCAGAGAATCTCGCCATTGCAAGTATCCACCGGGCTTCTCTATGGGCCAAACTTCTGGTACCCACGAATATAGTGACCACATTTTCACCACCTCAACACCTCTTCTATGGGCGAAGGATTTTTCCTCCATTCTGCTACCGGGCACTTCTCCACTTCAATATAACATCGCATGAATTCTCAAGTTTAGTACCACTTCCTACTTCTAGCGGTACTTGGGAAAACTACATCAACTGAAATTTGTAGTCGTAATAGCAAGACAAGAAAGTGTTACAAAAAGAGGGCGGCCTCTAAAGCGGTCCTCATCCCCGACCACAACTTACAGTTCTCCAGAAACCTTCCCATAACGCCCTTCTTCTATCGACCTATTATTCTCACACGAATACGCAAAAGATTTTATAGATTCTACCTCATGGTAGAAGAACGAAATCTCATAAGAGAAATCAACGATCTTAATCCTAAGGCTTTACATCAAATCAAGAGCAACGCTGAAAACTTAAGGCGTCCACACAGATTCCTAAGGACTCTAGAACCTAATGCTTTGATACCATCTGTGACAACCTGCTCACCAAAATAAGAGGTGGCCATCCCAATACTCCAATATAACGGAATCACGGATGGAATCATTCTCAGCATCATAATAAAAATATAGAGTATCCAGGATAACCACCCAATATTTCAGAAAACGGGTTGCCAAAAAAATTTGATTTGAAAGTAAATAAATGAAAATAAACAACCCAATTCCTGAAAGATAAGGGAAACCCCAAGACATAAATAAATAATACAACAAGAATACGATAAAAAGACCGAATATGTAACCGGTCACTAAACTGATATACCAATGAAACACAAGTACGATAAGTTACTTATTACATTTCATTAGACATTTACAAAAGCTTGGGCCTCTCGCCCGAATAAGAGACTTGATCTTAGCTAGAATGAAAATGAAAACGTCTACACAAAATATATCCCGTAATACCCGCAATGCGTCACGGCTCGTCGAAAACAACGGAATAGGAATTCAAATCAGGCATCCTTGCGGCGGAGTACCTGAGCAGAGACAAGAAGCATATGCAACAGGAAATGTAAC
Source organism: Sambucus nigra (assembly GCA_949130495.1). Taxonomy (NCBI): domain Eukaryota; kingdom Viridiplantae; phylum Streptophyta; class Magnoliopsida; order Dipsacales; family Adoxaceae; genus Sambucus; species Sambucus nigra. The sequence continues at coordinate 35,256,430 of OX422222.1, forward strand.
CAGGTCAGGGCCCGGTTCTATATAATTACCAGATGAATAAAGAGTATAACAGTTATGTGCGATAAATCATGAAGAAAGGGAAGTAAGAAGCAACCTAAACAATTTAAATCATAAGCTAAACAGGAAATAAAATAAGAAGCATTAAACTAATAACTTCATCAAATGTGCCAGTTATTTCATATATCTTTTCCTTAGTAGGAAATGTATATATATAATCACAATCCTTTGCTCTTTAAGGCAATTTTATTTCAATTTTACCTTTTGTAAAAATCCTTTCCTTATCAAGAAAATAATCATTTTCAAATGCTCTTTGTGGCATTTATATGTTCTCTTCGTGGCACTCCATCATGCTCTATATGGCATATCAAATACATCAAGTCCCACTTGATTATGAACTGTTATATTTATATACATATAACGAATTCTAAGACCGCCCGTCCGGGTTTCCCCACTGTGCGCGCCCCTAAATGACCATCATCTTCCAGGGCCTATCATTAGACAACCTGGGCACCTATATCGCAAGACGTCGGGAAGCGGCCATGAGCCTGCGGGGTAGTCAAGACCACACCCGGAATCTCCTACCCATCGCAGAAAAATATACAACAATAAGCGCTCCCATGGCCTAGGACTATATCCACCCTGCATTCATTAGCCAGGGGGCTTCACCTCACGTGCGGACTTCCCCTATGATGTCATTTAGAGAGGTGTGTTTAAGCCATTTTATTTATCATATCCAAATCAAGTAAATCATTATTTACCGGTTTTATGATTAAATACATTATCATTTACAAAAATCAATACCATTTCCATTTCATTTCCATTCCACGTATATGTTTCATTTTATTCGAAACCATTACTATTTATTTCTAGTAACAGATAGAACTTATTATCCGGAGCCATACAATAAATTATATCATTGCTACAACCTCAAAAGGAGTAAGCAAATTCTTAATTAACTCCAAACATTTTAGGGTATAAATTTTAGAACCCCAATATTATCATACCTCGAAGGAATAGATAAACTCTCGATTTATTCTCCCAACATACTTTTATGGTGATAATGTAAACCACAAAGGTTAACATAACTCAATTGAGCTTCTAGAATCTCTCAACATTCTTGGGGTGATAGTACAAACCATCAAAACTAGTATAGCTTAATTAAGCTTCTAAAGTCTCCCAAACATAACACTACATCTCCTAGTTTTATAATAATTAACTAGAAGAAAAGAATGCCCTATCATCATTAGGCCTAACCCCGGAAAAGTCCCCACATAACCCATTCCTAATGTAGGGTAGACAACAACTCATCTCACACTCTAGGACTCTTAGTTTACTTCATTCAAGAAGGTTCCTAATCCCTATATTTAAAGAAAAGAATAAAAATTGAGTTATAAAATTAACTCAAAAACAGCAGGAAAACGAATCGATTCGCCCTAGCGAATCGATTCGCCCAGAAAGCGAATCGGTTCGGACAACTAGACCAACCTTCTGCAATTGACCGAATCGATTCGGCCTTAACCCGAATCGATTCGGGTTATGCAGACCTGCAAATGTCCCTTAGCGAATCGATTCGCCCAAAGGGCCGAATCGATTCGGACCTGCAAATTTGCCAAAAATGGCTACGAAGGGTTATGAACCCTAATTTCTCCAAACTCCAACTCTCTCCTTTAAAACACATCCAGCAACAATAATCTACCCCAAAACATCCTACATGGTTAATAACAACTATAACCCAAAATTTCATCATCAAAAACTAAGATTAGGGCTTAAATCCCATAAATTCCACATTTAAACCATAAATGTAAATACACAACTATCATACAATTTATGCATCTTAAATCATATATTAGCAAGTAGAAAACTTGCCTTAGGGTTGATATCTCAGATTTATTTGGAGAAGAAGCAATCCCAAATCCTCCATCTTCAGTCTCTCTCTCATTTCTCCATTTTTCTCTTCTTCTTTCTTTCTCTCTTTGTCTCTCTATGTTCAAGACATAAAATAAGGGAATGAAATAAGGGGCAAGACCAAAATCGTGGCTTAACATAATTCTCCCAACTTAAGTGGTTAACACCACATTAAAAATGACTCGCAAATACGCATATAAGCTAAAACCAGGTAAAAGTGCCCGATACACAAAAATACAATATGGCACTTATTTTGACTGTCTCGCACCTTCCGAGACTAACTACACCCTCTAAACTGGCATCCGGAAATTTATAAATTATTTCGAGTTCCAAAATCATTTAAACTAAAAGGCCATCTAAAATACATGACACTACAGACACGCAACCTGATGTTATTTACTTTCACATACAGTAAATATGCATCAATATAGTAAACATCAACTTTCAATTCAATAAATTAATATTTACTCCAGTCCCCACATTTTATATAATTACCTTATGCGGTAAAAATTAGTATAAAATGAGCCTCCCAGAATCGAGGGTTGTTACATACTCCCCCCCTTAAGAGGGAATTTTACCCCCAAATTCGGGCTTACCCAAATCTGATAATGGTATACTACTCTAAACTAGGATTCTACCATCCTAAACAAACTCCTCGTTATTGCAACGTCCCAAATGGACTCAGACTAAGGTTGACCCTGTCGATCTCAGTCAATCATCTTGTTCTCTAGTAGCACAAGGCGCTCTTCACTAACTATCGATTCTATCTTCCTACGACGGAACACGATGCCCACACGACTCGGCATAATTAGCTAAATCTTCAGAATTATGTTACATCCCACCTCGGGGCATCCATACCGACTCTAAGTGGTTTAGCTTCAATGATACACAACTATCCCTCGTATCAACGTATCTCATCCAGGCGTATGGCTTAAAAGCCAAATCCCTAAAGAAATATTCTGAGACCACTCCAAGTCCAAGGAACATATTACCCATTGGTTCCATCCAACGAGTATACGAATTTCTCAACTGACCACGCTAGGCCACTCACGGTACCATACCTTAGGAAATGATCCATAAGACCCCTCCAAAACCTAATGGTTGCACGAAAATCTCCATCCATACCATTACTGCTCCCATCTACTATATATACTAAGGCGCACGTTCCTAATATGCCTTTCGGCATAAGTCAATTTCCTCCCTTCCATCCATCCACTCTAGGGTGGTAGGATATACGCCATTTCCATACGGTTCCCATCACTTTGCGGAAACTTTTGCTAAACCTTCGACACGAATATATAGTCTCGGTCCACCCTATTATAATAGGCACCTCCCACGGTTTTACTATTCCCCCATCGAGAATGAGGTGTACTCGTCTACATGTAGTCCGTCCATAATGGGCGGAAAAGCAACGATTGGGTCGACGGTCAATAATTCTCTCAATTGGGATCATGACCAGTTCGATGCCGGTAGTTCAATGCAAACGTCTATGAATACCCTTCTTCGTTCCACCACTACTCTTCTTCGCACGAGTAGGTGAAATTGTAAATCACAAATCGAAATGCTCTCGCTATAGAGTCTTCTGAGTCACACTCGCTCTACTTGGCCTTCCATGCCATTATCATTTTCTCTGACGAGTTCTCTACTTGACACGTCCCCTATCCCAATCGCATTTCCTTAGCGAATGAGAAAATATCCAATCACTAGTTCTTCTGAACTCCGAGCACCAACTCGATTCCTCCCACAACATATTGCAACAACTTGTTGCCTACGAGAATGACCAAATTTCTTGCCCAGGAAATAGTGACTTATCTATTTAAGGTGATCACTACCACGATGAATCTTAATTCAAGCACGGGATATCACTTTCCACAAGTTTAAACTTGTGCGACGCATAAGCAGTGAGTCTATGCCCTAGTATTATTACTCCCCAATCCTGGCAGAGCTTACTCATTAAACTCACTCTCGAGCTTACAATCATGGCTCAGGAGTGAGGATCCACTCGTCCTTATTGACTCCCCAGAAATGAAGTTACCAACGTAGCATTATTTCTAAGAAATGCCTCATCTCCTTCGGCCGAACCTAACAAACCTCTCGAGACCCCATAATCTCGTTCCTAGGGATCAAATCCCTTTTTGAGTTAACCCACGACCTATTCGGGGTCAACTCCTAACAACCATCCTAAGCTAACGCCACCTACCCTCAAGGTCGTACATAAAAATGAAAATCCTAAGGTCTATCTATATATATCCCACCTAAATCGTAAGCATAATACTAAATATATCCCTAGTGACCAAGACCTTACTCAACTTCCGACATTCGCTCGGGTTCATGCGTGGGACGTCTCGCCGAAGAAAAATCCAGACAAGGAACCCTCCCGTTACACTACTACCTCGCATCGTCGGTCCTCGAGATATGACGGTCTAAAACACATGATCGGGATCGGTAAATTCTAATTTACAATTCTACTAATAAGATTCTACTTCTAGACTTTACCTTAGCATTCTATACATGAAATAAGAGAAAGCAAATATGGCATTTCTCCACTCCCAACGTCGTTAAGGTTCACGCGTGGAGCGTCCCGCAAAAGCGGAATCCAAACAAGGAACCCCTCCTATGCATTACTACTTAACTTTGTTGGTCGTGGAGATAAGTCATAGCATCTACACACAATGAAAGTAAACAATAGAACACTCAAACCAAGTAACACATATGACACATATACATTTAAAAAATATCATCACTCGCTTCATAACGAGTGAATAAAATATAGAACTTCCATACCACGGAAGTCATATAATTACCCTTCTATAATAGCGTAAATACTACTACAAGCTCAATATACACACCCGAGTCTATCGTAGACACAATACTACTAAATCTTATCCTAAGGAATATACCACCCACCTATAAGGTAGAATTCCCTCCACAATTTGCCAAGCACTCCGGGTCAATACTAATGGTTCTCAGACTCCACATTCGAGCCTTACACATACCAACATTATTTCTACCAACTCCCCAACCAGGCATTTTACTCTTGCCCTTGCTCTCCACTCAACGAAGTTTAAAATGAGTGGTTCTACACTCCACATTATAGCCGTTATTCCGACTCTGGCTGACAATAATTGCCCACGCAGTCCCTCTTACTCTCTCAGTAAAAGAGGACACGTTCTTGGCCTCCTCTTCCTTAGTTCAATGAAACCTCCCCAGGTGGGTGTCCACCGATGGGGTTTCAAGATTCTTACTCCATCAGGAGTGTTACCAACACCTATTTTGGATCCTATCACTTCATGGTGCATGGTCTCGTCTCCCTAACCGTACAACACCTTATTCGCCATTGGTCTTTAACCGAACATTTTGTGAACATTCGAGAATCCCCCTTCTCCTCAGTCCAGTTATCCCAGAGAATCTCGCCATTGCAAGTATCCACCGGGCTTCTCTATGGTCCAAACTTCTGGTACCCACGAATATAGTGACCACATTTTCACCACCTCAACACCTCTTCTATGGGCGAAGGATTTTTCCTCCATTCTGCTACCGGGCACTTCTCCACTTCAATATAACATCGCATGAATTCTCAAGTTTAGTACCACTTCCTACTTCTAGCGGTACTTGGGAAAACTACATCAACTGAAATTTGTAGTCGTAATAGCAAGACAAGAAAGTGTTACAAAAAGAGGACGGCCTCTAAAGCGGTCCTCATCCCCGACCACAACTTACAGTTCTTCACAAACCTTCCCATAACGCCCTTCTTCTATCGACCTATTATTCTCACACGAATACGCAAAAGATTTTATAGATTCTACCTCATGGTAGAAGAACGAAATCTCACAAGAGAAATCAACGATCTTAATCCTAAGGCTTTACATCAAATCAAGAGCAACGCTGAAAACTTAAGGCGTCCACACAGATTCCTAAGGACTCTAGAACCTAATGCTCTGATACCATCTGTGACAACCCGCTCACCAAAATAAGGGGTGGCCAGCCCAATACTCCATTATAATGGAATCATGGATGGAATCATTCTCAGCATCATAATAAAAATATAGAGTATCCAGGATAACCACCCAATATTTCAGAAAACGGGTTGCCAAAAAAAATTGATTTGAAAGTAAATAAATGAAAATAAACAACCCAATTCCTGAAAGATAAGGGAAACCCCAAGACATAAATAAATAATACAACAAGAATACGATAAAAAGACCGAATATGTAACCGGTCACTAAACTGATATACCAATGAAACACAAGTACGATAAGTTACTTATTACATTTCATTAGACATTTACAAAAGCTTGGGCCTCTCGCCCGAATAAGAGACTTGATCTTAACTAGAATGAAAATGAAAACGTCTACACCAAATATATCCCGTAATACCCGCAATGCGTCACGGCTCGTCGAAAACAACGGAATAGGAATTCAAATCAGGCATCCTTGCGGCGGAGTACCTGAGCAGAGACAAGAAGCATATGCAACAGGAAATGTAACCAGGTCAGGGCCTGGTTCTATATAATTACCAGATGAATAAAGACTATAACAGTTATGTGCGATAAATCATGAAGAAAGGGAAGTAAGAAGTAACCTAAACAATTTAAATCATAAGCTAAACAGGAAATAAAATAAGAAGCATTAAACTAAGAACTTCATCAAATGTGCCAGTTATTTCATATATCTTTTCCTTAGTAGGAAATGTATATATATAATCACAATCCTTTGCTCTTTAAGGCAATTTTATTTCAATTTTACCTTTTGTAAAAATCCTTTCCTTATCAGGAAAATAATCATTTTCAAATGCTCTTTGTGGCATTTATATGTGCTCTTCGTGGCACTCCATCATGCTCTATATGGCATATCAAATACATCAAGTCCCACTTGATTATGAACTGTTATATTTATATACATATAACGAATTCTAAGACCGCCCGTCCGGGTTTCCCCACTGTGCGCGCCCCTAAATGACCATCATCTTCCAGGGCCTATCATTAGACAACCTGGGCACCTATATCGCAAGACGTCGGGAAGCGGCCATGAGCCTGCGGGGTAGTCAAGACCACACCCGGAATATCCTACCCATCGCAGAAAAATATACAACAATAAGCGCTCCCATGGCCTAGGACTATATCCACCCTGCATTCATTAGCCAGGGGGCTTCACCTCACGTGCGGACTTCCCCTATGATGTCATTTAGAGAGGTGTGTTTAAGCCATTTTATTTATCATATCCAAATCAAGTAAATCATTATTTACCGGTTTTATGATTAAGTACATTATCATTTACAAATATCAATACCATTTCCATTTCATTTCCATTCCACGTATATGTTTCATTTTATTCGAAACCATTACTATTTATTTCTAGTAACAGATAGAACTTATTATCCGGAGCCATACAATAAATTATATCATTGCTACAACCTCAAAAGGAGTAAGCAAATTCTTAATTAACTCCAAACATTTTAGGGTATAAATTTTAGAACCCCAATATTATCATACCTCGAAGGAATAGATAAACTCTAGATTTATTCTCCCAACATACTTTTATGGTGATAATGTAAACCACCAAGGTTAACATAACTCAATTGAGCTTCTAGAATCTCTCAACATTCTTGGGGTGATAGTACAAACCATCAAAACTAGTATAGCTTAATTAAGCTTCTAAAGTCTCCCAAACATAACACTACATCTCCTAGTTTTATAATAATTAACTAGAAGAAAAGAATGCCCTATCATCATTAGGCCTAACCCCGGAAAAGTCCCCACATAACCCATTCCTAATGTAGGGTAGACAACAACTCATCTCACACTCTAGGACTCTAAGTTTACTTCATTCAAGAAGGTTCCTAATCCCTATATTTAAAGAAAAGAATAAAAATTGAGTTATAAAATTAACTCAAAAACAGCAGGAAAACGAATCGATTCGCCCTAGCGAATCGATTCGCCCAGAAAGCGAATCGGTTCGGACAACTAGACCAACCTTCTGCAATTGACCGAATCGATTCGGCCTTAACCCGAATCGATTCGGGTTATGCAGACCTGCAAATGTCCCTTAGCGAATCGATTCGCCCAAAGGGCCGAATCGATTCGGACCTGCAAATTTGCCAAAAATGGCTACGAAGGGTTATGAACCCTAATTTCTCCAAATTCCAACTCTCTCCTTTAATACACATCCAGCAACAATAATCTACCCCAAAACATCCTACATGGTTAATAACAACTATAACCCAAAATTTCATCATCAAAAACTAAGATTAGGGCTTAAATCCCATAAATTCCACATTTAAACCATAAATGTAAATACACAACTATCATACAATTTATGCATCTTAAATCATATATTAGAAAGTAGAAAACTTTCCTTAGGGTTGATATCTCAGATTTATTTGGAGAAGAAGCAATCCCAAATCCTCCATCTTCAATCTCTCTCTCATTTCTCCATTTTTCTCTTCTTCTTTCTTTCTCTCTTTGTCTCTCTATGTTCAAGACATAAAATAAGGGAATGAAATAAGGGGCAAGACCAAAATTGTGGCTTAACATAATTCTCCCAACTTAAGTGGTTAACACCACATTAAAAATGACTCGCAAATACGCATATAAGCTAAAACCAGGTAAAAGTGCCCGAAACACAAAAATACAATATGGCACTTATTTTTACTGTCTCGCACCTTCCGAGACTAACTACACCCTCTAAACTGGCATCCGGAAATTTATAAATTATTTCGAGTTCCAAAATCATTTAAACTAAAAGGCCATCTAAAATACATGACACTACAGACATGCAACCTGATGTTATTTACTTTCACATACAGTAAATATGCATCAATATAGTAAACATCAACTTTCAATTCAATAAATTAATATTTACTCCAGTCCCCACATTTTATATAATTACCTTATGCGGTAAAAATTAGTATAAAATGAGCCTCCCATAATCGAGGGTTGTTACATACTCCCCCCCTTAAGAGGGAATTTTGCCCCCAAATTCGGGCTTACCCAAATCTGATAATGGTATACTACTCTAAACTAGGATTCTACCATCCTAAACAAACTCCTCGTTGTTGCAACGTCCCAAATGGACTCAGACTAAGGTTGACCCTGTCGATCTCAGTCAATCATCTTGTTCTCTAGTAGCACAAGGCGCTCTTCACTAACTATCGATTCTAGCTTCCTACGACGGAACACGATGCCCACACGACTCGGCATAATTAGCTAAATCTTCAGAATTATGTTACATCCCACCTCGGGGCATCCATACCGACTCTAAGTGGTTTAGCTTCAATGATACACAACTATCCCTCGTATCGACGTATCTCATCCAGGCGTATGGCTTAAAAGCCAAATCCCTAAAGAAATATTCTGAGACCACTCCAAGTCCAAGGAACATATTACCCATTGGTTCCATCCAACGAGTATACGAATTTCTCAACTGACCACGCTAGGCCACTCACGGTACCATACCTTAGGAAATGATCCATAAGACCCCTCCAAAACCTAATGGTTGCACGAAAATCTCCATCCATACCATTACTGCTCCCATTTACTATATATACTAAGGCGCACGTTCGTAATATGCCTTTCGGCATCAGTCAATTTCCTCCCTTCCATCCATCCACTCTAGGGTGGTAGGATATACGCCATTTCCATACGGTTCCCATTACTTTGCGGAAACTTTTGCTAAACCTTCGACACGAATATATAGTCTCGGTCCACCCTATTTTAATAGGCACCTCCCACGGTTTTACTATTCCCCCATCGAGAATGAGGTGTACTCGTCTACATGTAGTCCGTCCATAATGGGCGGAAAAGCAACGATTGGGTCGACGGTCAACAATTCTCTCAATTGGTATCATGACCAGTTCGATGCCGGTAGTTCAATGCAAACGTCTATGAATACCCTTCTTCGTTCCACCACTACTCTTCTTCGCACGAGTAGGTGAAATTGTAAATCACAAATCGAAATGCTCTCGCTATAGAGTCTTCTGAGTCACACTCGCTCTACTTGGCCTTCCATGCCATTATCATTTTCTCTGACGAGTTCTCTACTCGACACGTCCCCTATCCCAATCGCATTTCCTTAGCGAATGAGAAAATATCCAATCACTAGTTCTTCTGAACTCCGAGCACCAACTCGATTCCTCCCACAACATATTGCAACAACTTGTTGCCTACGAGAATGACCAAATTTCTTGCCCAGGTTATAGTGCCTTATCTATTTAAGGTGATCACTACCACGATGAATCTTAATTCAAGCACGGGATATCACTTTCCACAAGTTTAAACTTGTGCGACGCATAAGCAGTGAGTCTATGCCCTAGTATTATTACTCCCCAATCCTGGCAGAGCTTACTCATTAAACTCACTCTCGATCTTACAATCATGGCTCAGGAATGAGGATCCACCCGTCCTTCTTGACTCCCCGGAAATGAAGTTACCAACGTAGCATTATTTCTAAGAAATGCCTCATCTCCTTCGGCTGAACCTAACAAACCTCTCGAGACCCCATAATCTCGTTCCTAGGGATCAAATCCCTTTTTGAGTTAACCCATGACCTATTCGGGGTCAACTCCTAACAACCATCCTAAGCTAACGCCACCTACCCTCAAGGTCGTACATCAAAATGAAAATCCTAAGGTCTATCTATATATATCCCACCTAAATCGTAAGCATAATACTAAATATATCCCTAGTGCCCAAGACCTTACTCAACTTCCGACATTCGCTCGGGTTCATGCGTGGGACGTCTCGCCGAAGCGAAATCCAGACAAGGAACCCTCCCGTTACACTACTTCCTCGCATCGTCGGTCCTCGAGATATGACGGTCTAAAACACATGATCGGGATCGGTAAATTCTAATTTACAATTCTACTAATAAGATTCTACTTCTAGACTTTACCTTAGCATTCTATACATGAAATAAGAGAAAGGAAATATGGCATCTCTCCACTCCCAACGTCGTTAAGGTTCACGCGTGGAGCGTCCCGCAAAAGCGGAATCCAAACAAGGAACCCCTCCTATGCATTACTACTTAACTTTATTGGTCGTGGAGATAAGTCATAGCATCTACACACAATGAAAGTAAACAATGGAACACTCAAACCAAGTAACACATATGACACATATACATTTAAAAAATATCATCACTCGCTTCATAACGAGTGAAGAAAATATAGAACTTCCATACCACGGAAGTCATATAATTACCCTTCTATAATAGCGTAAATACTACTACAAGCTCAATATACACACCCGAGTCTATCGTAGACACAATACTACTAAATCTTATCCTAAGGAATATACCACCCACCTATAAGGTAGAATTCCCTCCACAATTTTCCAAGCACTCCGGGTCAATACTAATGGTTCTCAAACTCCACATTCGAGCCTTACACATACCAACATTATTTCTACCAACTCCCCAACCAGGCATTTTACTCTTGCCCTTGCTCTCCACTCAACGAAGTTTAAAATGAGTGGTTCTACACTCCACATCATAGCCGTTATTCCGACTCTGGCTGACAATAATTGCCCACGCAGTCCCTCTTACTCTCTTAGTAAAAGAGGACACGTTCTTGGCCTCCTCTTCCTTAGTTCAATGAAACCTCCCCAGGTGGGTGTCCACCGATGGGGTTTCAAGATTCTTACTCCATCAGGAGTGTTACCAACACCTATTTTGGAGCCTATCACTTCATGGTGCATGGTCTCGTCTCCCTAACCGTACAACACCTTATTCGCCATTGGTCTTTAACCGAACATTTTGTGAACATTCGAGAATCCCCCTTCTCCTCAGTCCAGTTATCCCAGAGAATCTCGCCATTGCAAGTATCCACCGGGCTTCTCTATGGGCCAAACTTCTGGTACCCACGAATATAGTGACCACATTTTCACCACCTCAACACCTCTTCTATGGGCGAAGGATTTTTCCTCCATTCTGCTACCGGGCACTTCTCCACTTAAATATAACATCGCATGAATTCTCAAGTTTAGTACCACTTCCTACTTCTAGCGGTACTTGGGAAAACTACATCAACTGAAATTTGTAGTCGTAATAGCAAGACAAGAAAGTGTTACAAAAAGAGGGCGGCCTCTAAAGCGGTCCTCATCCCCGACCACAACTTACAGTTCTCCACAAACCTTCCCATAACGCCGTTCTTCTATCGACCTATTATTCTCACACGAATACGCAAAAGATTTTATAGATTCTACCTCATGGTAGAAGAACGAAATCTCACAAGAGAAATCAATGATCTTAATCCTAAGGCTTTACATCAAATCAAGAGCAACGCTGAAAACTTAAGGCGTCCACACAGATTCCTAAGGACTCTAGAACCTAATGCTCTGATACCATCTGTGACAACCCGCTCACAAAAATAAGGGGTGGCCAGCCCAATACTCCAATATAACGGAATCATGGATGGAATCATTCTCAGCATCATAATAAAAATATAGAGTATCCAGGATAACCACCCAATATTTCAGAAAACGGGTTGCCAAAAAAATTTGATTTGAAAGTAAATAAATGAAAATAAACAACCCAATTCCTGAAAGATAAGGGAAACCCCAAGACATAAATAAATAATACAACAAGAATACGATAAAAAGACCGAATATGTAACTGGTCACTAAACTGATATACCAATGAAACACAAGTACGATAAGTTACTTATTACATTTCATTAGACATTTACAAAAGCTTGGGCCTCTCGCCCGAATAAGAGACTTGATCTTAACTAGAATGAAAATGAAAACGTCTACACCAAATATATCCCATAATACCCGCAATGCGTCACGGCTCGTCGAAAACAACGGAATAGGAATTCAAATCAGGCATCCTTGCGGCGGAGTACCTGAGCAGAGACAAGAAGCATATGCAACAGGAAATGTAACCAGGTCAGGGCCCGGTTCTATATAATTACCAGATGAATAAAGAGTATAACAGTTATGTGCGGTAAATCATGAAGAAAGGGAAGTAAGAAGCAACCTAAACAATTTAAATCATAAGCTAAACAGGAAATAAAATAAGAAGCATTAAACTAAGAACTTCATCAAATGTGCCAGTTATTTCATATATCTTTTCCTTAGTAGGAAATGTATATATATAATCACAATCCTTTGCTCTTTAAGGCAATTTTATTTCAATTTTACCTTTTGTAAAAATCCTTTCCTTATCAGGAAAATAATCATTTTCAAATGCTCTTTGTGGCATTTATATGTGCTCTTTGTGGCACTCCATCATGCTCTATATGGCATATCAAATACATCAAGTCCCACTTGATTATGAACTGTTATATTTATATACATATAACGAATTCTAAGACCGCCCGTCCGGGTTTCCCCACTGTGCGCGCCCCTAAATGACCATCATCTTCCAGGGCCTATCATTAGACAACCTGGGCACCTATATCGCAAGACGTCGGGAAGCGGCCATGAGCCTGCGGGGTAGCCAAGACCACACCCAGAATCTCCAACCCATCGCAGAAAAATATACAACAATAAGCGCTCCCATGGCCTAGGACTATATCCACCCTGCATTCATTAGCCAGGGGGCTTCACCTCACGTGCGGACTTCCCCTATGATGTCATTTAGAGAGGTGTGTTTAAGCCATTTTATTTATCATATCCAAATCAAGTAAATCATTATTTACCGGTTTTATGATTAAGTACATTATCATTTACAAATATCAATACCATTTCCATTTCATTTCCATTCCACGTATATGTTTCATTTTATTCGAAACCATTACTATTTATTTCTAGTAACAGATAGAACTTATTATCTGGAGCCATACAATAAATTATATCATTGCTACAACCTCAAAAGGAGTAAGCAAATTCTTAATTAACTCCAAACATTTTAGGGTATAAATTTTAGAACCCCAATATTATCATACCTCGAAGGAATAGATAAACTCTCGATTTATTCTCCCAACATACTTTTATGGTGATAATGTAAACCACCAAGGTTAACATAACTCAATTGAGCTTCTAGAATCTCTCAACATTCTTGGGGTGATAGTACAAACCATCAAAACTAGTATAGCTTAATTAAGCTTCTAAAGTCTCCCAAACATAACACTACATCTCCTAGTTTTATAATAATTAACTAGAAGAAAAGAATGCCCTATCATCATTAGGCCTAACCCCGGAAAAGTCCCCACATAACCCATTCCTAATGTAGGGTAGACAACAACTCATCTCACACTCTAGGACTCTAAGTTTACTTCATTCAAGAAGGTTCCTAATCCCTATATTTAAAGAAAAGAATAAAAATTGAGTTATAAAATTAACTCAAAAACAGCAGGAAAACGAATCGATTCGCCCTAGCGAATCGATTCGCCCAGAAAGTGAATCGGTTCGGACAACTAGACCAACCTTCTGCAATTGACCAAATCGATTCGGCCTTAACCCGAATCGATTCGGGTTATGCAGACCTGCAAATGTCCCTTAGCGAATCGATTCGCCCAAAGGGCCGAATCGATTCGGACCTGCAAATTTGCCAAAAATGGCTACGAAGGGTTATGAACCCTAATTTCTCCAAACTCTAACTCTCTCCTTTAATACACATCCAGCAACAATAATCTACCCCAAAACATCCTACATGGTTAATAACAACTATAACCCAAAATTTCATCATCAAAAACTAAGATTAGGGCTTAAATCCCATAAATTCCACATTTAAACCATAAATGTAAATACACAACTATCATACAATTTATGCATCTTAAATCATATATTAGCAAGTAGAAAACTTGCCTTAGGGTTGATATCTCAGATTTATTTGGAGAAGAAGCAATCCCAAATCCTCCATCTTCAATCTCTCTCTCATTTCTCCATTTTTCTCTTCTTCTTTCTTTCTCTCTTTGTCTCTCTATGTTCAAGACATAAAATAAGGGAATGAAATAAGGGGAAAGACCAAAATCGTGGCTTAACATAATTCTCCCAACTTAAGTGGTTAACACCACATTAAAAATGACTCGCAAATACGCATATAAGCTAAAACCAGGTAAAAGTGCCCGAAACACAAAAATACAATATGGCACTTATTTTGACTGTCTCGCACCTTCCGAGACTAACTACACCCTCTAAACTGGCATCCGGAAATTTATAAATTATTTCGAGTTCCAAAATCAGTTAAACTAAAAGGCCATCTAAAATACATGACACTACAGACATGCAACCTGATGTTATTTACTTTCACATACAGTAAATATGCATCAATATAGTAAACATCAACTTTCAATTCAATAAATTAATATTTACTCCAGTCCCCACATTTTATATAATTACTTTATGCGGTAAAAATTAGTATAAAATGAGCCTCCCAGAATCGAGGGTTGTTACATATAGATCCTCCTATCGAACATGAATATTGGTTTAACGGGTGTGCAGTTCCTCTTATCTGAATGTTGGTGCGCAACTGCTCTTGTTGAGTAAGAATGGATTAGAATTTCTCTTTTTAATATTCATGCGTTGGTATCTTGATGTATTTTCTAGTATGCTGATAGGAAAATAGGCTGCAAGAGTTATAATTAGTTGAATTATCTTTAGGAAGATGATTCTTATCATAAGTGATAGATTTAATCAATTTATTTGTAATTTTTTTATATGCTTTATCACGAAATAGACAAAGGGGGATATTGTAAGAGCACCCGTGTGCTCAAAATCTCAACAGGATTAGATTGTCTTATTTTGTTCCAAAACATATTTGAGTAATTGTATAGGTTGTCCTATAAAACTTCATGATCAAGATCTAAAGATTGGACTTCTTCATCCACAAAGCTACCTCATGCCATGTCCAATGAGATTACCGCTTTAAGATGAGGTAAATGACTTATAATGACTTAGTTTCACCAGACATAACTTAAATTTAATATTTTCCTATAATGGAAAATTTGTTAAAACATTTGTGTGAGTTGATTGGACTATTTGAACAAATACACTGTGCAATATAATTTTCTCTTAGAAAAACTGTATTCATAAAAATTTCATTCTTATGTGTGTATTTTAAGTATGAGTGTTCTTGGTTGAGAACAAACATACTTGAAGTCTTTGCCGCAACATTTTTAAAATCTTTAAAGGAAAAATACTATTTTAATTTTTTTTTAAAAAGGCAGGACCTGCCTCGCCGCAGTTTCGATGTAACGACGATATGAATCGATGTAGAGAAAACACGTCGTTAGTGCTCTTTGTTAAAATCCAAAAATCTTTAAATAACGATGAGACCTAACTCGCCTCACTCCCCACAACGACTTAATTCGTTGTAGTGGAAATCTATCACTAATATCCTCTCCCATGACCAAAATTTCCCTGCATCATGGTGCAACTAAGATCACTTCAAGTTCGTCTTATCAACGCATTCCCTCACTACAACGACAATGGCCACGGCAACATCAAATCTAGTGCAAAAAGAGAATTTGACCAAAACCTTCGCATTGTAAAATGTGATATTCTCTTTTTCTGCCATATCTTTTGTTTCCTTAGGAAAGAAACCAATTTTTGTGTGGTTGAGAACGAATTAGAAGGTTTTGAAGTTTTCGTTCGCATATTTTAATTACTAATTGTCTTATTTAATTCATTATCTTCTTATTCACAAAATAAGGTTAACGTTTTAAGAAAGGTTTTCATTTTTTTTATGAAGTTAAAAGAAATAAAATTTCGTTGAGGGCAAAAAACTTCTTTGTATTTTTGAGATATCCATTATTATCATTATAGTTTAAAGTTTTTGAAGTTTAATTACTTCTCTCAAGTCTTAAAAACGTTTTTCAAAACTTGTTCTTCATAAAATTTAAACATTTTTTTTTATCTCTAAAAAATACTTTGTGAGTTTTGATTAGCCAAACACTCCTAAACTTCACTTAACTTTTAGGATTCTCATATACTAGGAAGTTTGATACATATTGAAGGCTTTTCTCTAGTTCTATTTTTGAACACGTATTTTTTCCTCGGACTATAAAAGAAGAACGTTCTCTCTTCGAACATTGAATGACGAAACTTGGTTTATGCAAATGCGACATTATCAATGAAAGTTGACACTTGCGATGTGGCGAGTGATCGGACGGCGGTCCGTGCTTGCTCTTCCAATTAGAAGGTGAAAAAATGTCTTGTGGAGGTTATGCGTTATTTATACTAGGATAGGTTCAAGTTTGTAAGTTATTTCTCCCTTTTGTAAATCTTTACCTATATAGTGGAAGGTATCGATTTGGCCTGAGATTTTTTCACAAGGCTTTTTCCCTCATATAAATCCTCATCTCAAGGGCATGATTTACTATTCTGCATTTTGATTTATCTTATTTCATTCATGAACATATATTTTTAAGATAAATTAACTTCTAAATAACTATTTTGTCACTTAGATGGTAGGATTAATGTTTGCTCGAATTTGGATTAAAAGCTAGCATTACCTTCATTTTGGTAATAATTTTTAATTTGGGTAATCCTTCTCTACACACAAAAACTATCAGGATACATCATGATCTTAAAGGACGGACCAATAGAGAAAATAATTATTTTCAAATTGACTATGTGCATCGCTAGTTGGTCAATGAAGCGGGTGATAATTGATGCGAATAATAAGGGTTTTGTCCATTCCAGATTTGGATTTAGCATTTCCTTTACGGGAAGACCCTTCACCGAATGCGGTTGGGTTGTGCTTGTTAACCATAAATATGACATGGACTATTAAGTAACCAATAAAAAGCCACATGATCACAGAGATATATAACAAAACCTATCATTTTCAGGACCCCCTCCCCCGAACCAAATAACATCCAGTCAATCATGACCATAATTAAATCCAAATAGAAATCATACTAACATCAAACCCATCATCAATATGAGATATCAAATAAGCAGATACAATAAATAGAACTCATGTTTATGGATTAAATTTTGTGTATAAGTTGAATCCAAATGTAATTTGATGCTTGGATATGAATTGTAGGTGTATTAGACCCCATTCAATGTAGAAGAGGAACTAGTTTTAAATATATTAAATTTGTGTAATTAAACCTTATTTGATGTTTTTAGATCTTAATTCATTACGGAGATCATTTAGGATCATAAACCCATAATTATATTCGATTTCGTTTGGGTTTCTGGGAAAAAGATTAATGTTCAATAATGGAGGTTTTACTTTCGTATTTGAGTTTCTGGGACGAAGGAGACGCTCTACGCCAATGTCATTCGAATGAGATTTTATCTATTTTTAAGGAGATGTGTAGTTTCGTTCGAATGATTTTGAGTGTCGTTCAAATGACTTGCGCTATCAGCGATAATTTGGGAAGCAAAAGGATGGTTTGGGCTTCTCGTTGCATAATTAATTATTGGGTAATTCTTATACACTTCATTTATAGTTTAATCAGATATGTAAACTAGAGCATCACAAGGATAAATATTAATATAGATTTTGAGTATAATAAATTAGCTAATATAATACAACATTAGGGATTGGGGATATATATGTATTTTGATTTGTGTGAACATACTTCTACTAATTGTGAATCTATAGATAGGGGTTGCTTTAAAGGTTATGATCATGTACCGTAGCCTTGGTTGTTGATGCAGGCTATTGTTGAAGTCGTTATGTTTGATCATATATTCAGGATGGGCATCGCTTCACGATGAGAGAATGAATATAGACTCGAACCATCGAGCAGGTTCGGGTATGGGACCAACTAATGGTATAACTACATAGTGATCTCCCCATTATTTCTTTTTATTGTTTAAGTCTGTTAGGTGGGGGACTCCTATGGATTAACTGATAAAAGCACGAGGATTTACTGATACATGCACGAGATGGACCCCAAAGGTAGTTGCCTCCGTGTGATATATTGGAGAATTATAAAAGATGAAGCACCATATATCTTTGACATACTTGAGTCTATATTATATAGGTGCTCATCTAGTTTGGAAATAGTGACAAAACTTGAGTCCCATCTTTGTTTACCAAAGAACCTCGGATTCTATACTTGATTCCTTTACAAGTTCCTAAAGGTAGTATACCAACACCACACACTAGGACTGCATACATACATTATCTCATGCTCTATTTTGTTGTGTGGGAGTTAATTCCCTTAAATTATTTTTTTACTAATTTTGGGATGTGTTATATAATTTCTAAGAATTTTAAAATGATTTTTAGAAATCAAAATTGGTCATTTAGACACCTTTGTGGCTGTTGTGTAAATTCTTTTAATAGCTTTATGTTGGTTTGGGTAGGAAATAAAAGCGTTAGAGACTTCAAGCTGTAAAAATAATTACTTTTGGTACGCGTTTTATAACCCGTATTTTGTCAACACGTGCTGCTCTCTATTTGGTTGATTTTTTGTTTCTTTACTCTCACAGAACTATGTTTCTTTGAGAACACTTGGTTCAATATTATTGATGATATGCATGTATTTAGACTTAATCCATGTGAACCTCTCTTGACCAATCATTGTTGGCTATTTCCACCATATTATTTTAACCATTAGATCTTAAGTCAACTGGTCAAGATGAATCTTAACCATTGGATTGCCTCTAAGTTTCTCGATCCTTCCTCACTGACGCGACTAAGAATTTGCCTCAAAAGTGTGTTTTATCTAGGCTCAAGTGCAAGCCTGTCGCGTTAGTAATAATTCGACAAGTCGGGATCGTATCAACAGGGATAAAAAAATTGGCACTTTTGTAGGAGAAGTTATTAAATCTTGAAATGATTCCTCCAAAGAAATATGAAAAGATGATTAATGATTGGGAAATTTCTATTGAAATAAAAAAAAAATTCTCAAGAAAAACTAAAAATTGTGAAGAAATTAGATTGAGAAATGAGAGAAAATAGGGTAGGGTACAATCCCTCAAACCTTAACGAATTACTGTGTAGAATACTAGAATTGAAAATTAAAATTCTTGACTAAATCCAATCTTTATAAATCCTAAGCATTACATATATGAAGGATCTAGCCCTCACCATATGAAATCAAAAATAAATATAAAGCGGTGAATGGACAATTACACTCGTAAAGCGTTCTTAAACATCTCAAGTACCGAGGGCAAGAGAGATTAAAAGATTGACTACGTTTATATAATTTCCATACATGATTCGGTCAGTATTTTAATTTACCCTCTATTTTCTACATAAGTAATTCGCCTCGGAGAGAGTTCATGTACCCCAGCCCTTAAAAATTTAGCTAGACATGATTTGATTAGGAGACAAATTCATACACATAATTATAGATCTAACAAACATTGGAAATAATTTGCAAACAATCAAACAAGAGAATGAAATTGTTATACTTGAATTCAGCAACAGGAAAGGACTTGGAATCTAGAAATTCTTTCTCTCTCGACCTTACAAACTAGGGTTCATGAAAAACTCCTATAGAAAATTTCATAAATTCTGAGTATCTCTCTCTAATTCTACACCCTAGAATTCGACCTCTTTTGGAATGGGTTAGGGCTTGGTCTTTTATAGCACCAAGTAGCACGAATTTGACAACAAATTTCTCTTGTCGCACAAGTTTGCACCAGCTATGCACATCAAAATCTTCACAATAAATGTCAGGATTTCGCATGACCGGACCGGCCCGGATAGCCCTCGGATCAGTCCGTTTCTCAGCCACCGGATCGGTTCTTTTTTATTCTACCGGATCGGTTCGGTCCCCATCGGATAGGTTCTGTTGTCATCGGTTTGTCATCCATCCGGGGTCTACTGGACTTGGGTCATTTCGGATCGGTTCGGTATGTACCGGATCGGTCCGATTTCTTCCATGTTGACTTTTTCCTTTTCTTCTTTGACTGGCCATAACTTTTGATCTTGAACTCCGATTTGACTGTCGTTTCTTCCGATGCTCTTGTGAAATCAAGCTCTTCAACTTCCCTTCAGGTGTCGAATTCGAATGCTTGGTAGAAATTTACGTTTTTGCCCTTTGACTTTTCTTTCTTTCATCATTTCCTTTCTGCCGGTTTCTTTCTCTCTTTTCTTGCACTAATTTCTTGTAAAATCCATCAGAAATACACAAAACTCGAGTAAATTGTTAAAAACAGTCAATGGCAATGATATAGAATAAAAGTGATTCAATTACCTTGTTCGAGATATCAAAATAACTAACTTAAGGGGCTAAATTCAGAAGAATTTACGCTTGGTCAAATCCCCCTAACTTAGGACTTTGCACGTCCTGGGCAATGTAATTGAAATTAGTTTAAAGCTGAATTCTTTTATTAGGATAGAATACCTTTTTCGCGAGCAAGCGATTGCATTTAGCATATGTAACAAGCCTTTAAACCCCTAGGTTACCTTAGTAGGACGAGTTTTGTCTCGTGAGGGTTTGCAGTGAATATACCCACAAAATTCTTTATTGACTCAAATAAATATCAAAATACTTAAAAATTGTACAATTTAAACTTTTCGAAAAATAATCACCATAAATTCCTATTCAAATGTCTCAAACCATAGTGTCTGTGTGAAAAGCCAGAAATTAAACCTCAAATTTCCACCGATTGAGCATTACGTTACTTTCCAAAAATTCGTTTTGATTCAAATTCTTACGGATGCACTCACAAACGAATCACTCGGATTGTGGTTGTTTTCTCTCGGTATGCATGATATAAAGAGTGAATATAATAGACACAAATTCATGCATACGAAATTGAAAAGAAGGAAATATATGGTTAAAAGATCTCATCATCGGAATACAGTTATTAGAAAATGGGAACATCGCCTCTATTTCACACCATTTTAATCTCTCATATTATCTTTTCATGTTTTAGCTTTCCATGCAGTAATTAATTTCGCCATTCGGACTCGGTTAGGACTTTTCGGGTTAAAAAGTGTAAAGGGTAAAAATGGGAATGGATGGAATGTTCGGAATTGGAAAATGTCCTTATGATGTCCATTAGTGCTTTTTTGGGCATTTGCTCATTTTTCTCTTTCTCTTTTTTTTTTTGGAAATATCTATTTTTTCTTCATGCCCCTTTTTATAGCACAATTTGGACTTTCTTGATGAATTTTCTTAATTTTCACAATTCCGGGCTGTTTGGGTTTTTCGGGTTATCAAACGAAAAAGAAAAAAATTATTAGGCTCAAAATGGCTTGCAAAGGGATAATTTTGTTTTTCACAACTTTTTATGGCTAATATTTTTGGGTAACAAACGAGGGCCTACTTCATTGTCCAAATTGCTAATCACATTACCATATGCATCTCGAGATTAATTAAGTTTAGAGATATATTTAGCACGAATTTCGAGACAACATTTCACACATTTCCCAAAACCGATCAAAACAAAGGATTGAGATCATCAACGACTTATTAAAACGCTAAAAAGAACTTTGAGTTAATCATAAACTCAGATTGATTTAAAAACTCAAAAAGATCAATAGGCTTGAAATCTCACCGGGTTGGACTAATCTCTACACTTATTCGTAAAGTCGTCAATTTTCTTTCAATTTCCATCTTCGGTCAATTTTGGCTTAGTGCAATTGATTGTTAACAATTTGAGACTTTAAATAGAATAAAGGTGATATTTTTGAAAATTTTAAATTCCAATTTTTATTTATTTTGAACAAAAATATTTTTGGCTTTTTTTTTTAGATATACATATATGCGAAGTTTTATGAATACACACTTGTCATCCCCCCTAACTTAGTGATTTGCATTGTCCTCAATCAAATGGACAAGAGAGATAAAGAAGACAACATTAGGAGTGCGATAAATAAAACAAGCAAATATTATAATGGAAAGAGTATATTACAACACAACTGTGGAAGCAAAGCATCACAAACATAAGTAATAAAATATAAAGGGGTAGCGGGGCATCCTAAGGGGCGGGCGGGGAACGGGAAGGTCCGGGAGCAGCAGGATCATAAGGGCTGTAATAGTAAGGAGGAAAGGGGTCCTCGGGTCCCAACTGGAGACGGTACAAGTCTGCCTGCATGCGCCGGGCCAAACTCATGTCCCTCTCGTAGGAAGTCATAAACCCGTCGAAACGCGTTTCATTAGAAAGAACGCGCTCAGTCAAACCCGTACCAACCGGAACATAATCCGGTTCAGCCGTTTCATCATATTCTTCCTCCTCACCTTCTTCCATCTCAACATCTTCATCAGCAATGTCCTCTTTCGCATCAGTCTCCCCATCACTCGAATTGCCGCCGCACTTTGCACGGATTAGCTGAATTTGCCTTTCACTTCGAGTGCGGGATTATTGTCCTAATGGCTTAAGCAAGTTGATAAGATCTTGTGGTGGTTCAATCCCGGCATCCTTAAGCAAGGATGTAATGAGACGGCCATAAGGAAGAGGTGCCCGACCCTTTTTGTCGTATGCCACAAAGAGGATATCATTGTAAAATGTACGGGCCAAATTTATAACAGTGGCATGGTCAAATAAGTGATACATCATCATAGCTTGACGCGGGCGCATTGCTGAATCATTGGAGGTTTGCAAAATGTTGGCACAAACAATGTGAAAAGTGAATTGGGCCTTGTCGGATAACCTACCAATGGAAAAGGTCTCGGTATTCCAAACCGCGTCGGGCTCGATTCTTGAGATGCAAACTTCTTTGGTGAGAACGGGATCGGGACTAGGATAATCAAATTGATCTGGAGTGGTCACACCGTAAGACTCGAGTTTCTGGGCTAGAAGTTCAAGTGAGAACGGTATTGGTGTGGAATCCACAAAAGCTTGGGATTCGAATTTAGCGGTACGGACAAGCGAATCGTAAAATTGACGCACTTCATTCTCCCAAACTGCCTCATATGGTTCATTAAAAAATCTTCACGAGCCTCGTGACATGAACATGGTTGTGACAGAATTGGGCAGCTGATCCAAAAGCACTTGGCGCTCAATGTGTATTTTTCGCGTTGGACAACCGACGGCACCAATTTTCTTCACGGCGAGAACGGTATTCTCCATTGCCGTCGGGTAGCACTTCAATGGAGGTATATTTCTGGGGAGCAGCCATGGGTATGGAAGAATTAGACAGTAAGTTAGAGAGAAGAGAGGATATGGAGGTGTGAAGAAAATGGGGTGCGGGATGGGGGTATTTATAGGAGGTATAATGAAATAGGAGGGAATGGATGGGGGGAAATAGAGGGGACGAATTTTTGGGGGAAAAGAAGGGATTTGGGGAATGAATTTGGTTTGGATTGAAGAGGTGTGAACCTCGGGAAGTCTCATTCTGCAGATTACCGGACCGATCCAGTTTCATGACCGGACCGATCCAACTTAATCGGATCGGTTCTTGTAATTCAGGATTGGACCGGTCTGGTCTGCTGAATTCTCAGAATTTCCTTTTTTCTATTCTTCTCACTGTTTATGCTCCTTTTCTCCATTCCAATGATTCCTTTACAACTTCTCTCATTTCAAAATTCCCGCAATACTCATTGAAACCTTACCACCCCTCAAAACTTTGGATTCCCTACCCTGGGCCTAACACATATTTACGACTCCTAACATCCTAAGACTATTATACACAACCTTCACCCCATACACGTCGGGGGTGCAACGACCTCACCTTTCTTTTTCAGTCAATCCCCATAAATGGGGTCTGACAACCAGATTATGTCGGCTTCCTTAACGATTGCTTCCAAATACGGCTTGAGACGATGCCCGTTGACCTTAAATGTGTTTCGCCTTTTTTCATCTTTGAGTTCAACAGCTCCATGGGGAAATACTTCTTCAACAATGAATGGACCTGACCATCTTGACCACAATTTCTGGGAAACAAGTGCAATCTCGAGTTATAGAGAAGTACTTTTTGTCCCGAATGAAACTCTTTCCGTCGAATGATTCTGTCATGAACTCGTTTCATTCGTTCCTTGTATATTTTAGCACTGTCATACGCATCATTGCGTATTTCTTCCAACTCATTCAACTGAAGCTTACGTGTTTCACCGGCTTTATCCATGTTAAAGTTCACCATTTTGATATCCCAATACTCTTTGTGTTCGATCTCAACCAGAAGATGACAAGGCTTGCCATACACAAACCGAAATGGGGACATCCCAAGGCGATTCTTGTATGCTGTTCTATACGCCCAGAGCGCATCATTCAATATGAGAGACCAGTCTTTCCTATTAGGTTCAACTATCTTTTCCAAGATATTTTTTATTTCCCAATTGGCGAGCTTGGCTTGTCCATTCAATTGAGGGTGATAAGTTGTTCCAACTTTATGGACAACTCCATACTTTCGCATTATCTTCTCCATAGGCCTATTGCGAAAATGGGTTCCATTATCACTGATTATGGACTTAGGCATTCCAAAACGAGAAAGTATGTTTTCTTGAATGAATTTTATCACCACCTTATTGTCATTCATCCTTGTAGCTATGGCCTCTACCCATTTTGAGACGTAGTCTACGGCCACGAGGATGTATAGAAAACCAAAAGATGGTGGAAAGGGCCCCATGAAGTCAATACCCCAACAATCAAACAACTCCAAAACTAAAATTGGGGTCAATGGCATCATGTCACGGCGAGTAATAGCTCCCATTCTTTGGCATCTATCGCATGATTTACAAAAAGTATTCACATCCCGGAAGATTGTGGGCCAGTAGAGACCACTTTGAAGGATTTTCGCAGCAGTTTTATTTTTGGAAAAATGACCTCCACACGCTTCCGAATGACATAATCGAATTACCCCTTGGATTTCTTCATCAGGTACACATCTCCGGATGATTTGATCAGCACAATACTCAAACAAATATGGATCATCGTAAAAGAACATGCGTGACCATGTAATGAACTTCCTTCTCTCTTGCGGATTCCAATTAGAGGGAACAACTCCAGTGACAAGATAATTGACTATATCCGCAAACCAGGGGAGAGAAGAAGTAGCAAACATATTTTCATCCGAAAAATACTCATCTATGGGAATGGGATCATTATGTATGTCGGACGAGAGTCGTGACAAATGGTCAGCAACGACGTTTTGTACTCCTTTCTTGTCTTGAATCGAGAGATTAAACTCTTATAAGAGTAGGATCCACCTGATTAGATGGGGTTTGGCATCTTTCGTGCTCAAGAGATATTTGAGGGCCGAGTGATCAGTGAAGCAAATGATAGGCGACCCAACAATGTAAGAGCGAAATTTGTCGAGAGCAAAAACAACTGCTAGTAACTCTTTCTCTATAGTAGAGTAGTTAAGCTGAGGGACAGATAATGTTTTGCTAGCATAGTAAATAACATGAGCTTTCTTGTCTTTTCTTTGTCCAAGAACGGCCCCAATCGCGAAATCACTTGCATCACACATAAGCTCAAATGGGAGTGACCAATTCGGAGCTTGCATGATAGGAGCGAAAATTAGTATGCTTTTAAGTTTATCAAAAGCTTCTTGACATGCTTTATTCCATTCAAATGGAGTGTCCTTCATGAGAAGATTACTCAAAGGTCTAGCGATGGCGCTAAAGTCTTTGATAAATCTTCTATAAAATCCAGCATGGCCTAGAAAGGACCTCACATATTTAAGCAATTT
The DNA here is from genome assembly GCA_949130495.1 of Sambucus nigra. Taxonomy (NCBI): domain Eukaryota; kingdom Viridiplantae; phylum Streptophyta; class Magnoliopsida; order Dipsacales; family Adoxaceae; genus Sambucus; species Sambucus nigra. The sequence continues at coordinate 35,282,769 of OX422222.1, forward strand.
TGGCGGGGGTAACTCAGCTATTACTTCAATTTTTGCTCGATCAACTTCAATCCCCCTAGATGAGACTATGTGGTCTAAAACTACGCCCTCTGTGACCATAAAATGGCATTTTTCCCAATTGAGGACTAAGTCTTTTTCCACACACCGAAATAGAACTCTTTCAAGATTAGCTAAACATTGGTCGAAAGATGGACCGAAAATGCTGAAATCGTCCATGAACACCTCAAGACCATTTTCAATCATGTCGCTAAAGAGACTTAGCATGCACCTTTGAAAGGTTGCTGGCGCATTACATAACCCAAATGGCATACGTTAATAGGCAAACGTACCAAACGGACATTTAAAAGTCATCTTTTCTTGATCAAGTACATCCACTTCAATCTGATTATAACCAGAATACCCATCTAGTAAACAGTAGTAAGGATGGCCCGCCACTCGTTCAATCACTTGATCGATGAACGGTAAGGGAAAATGGTCTTTTTTGGTTCTGGCATTGAGCTTTCGGTAGTCAATGCAAACACGCCACCCCGTGGTGGTGAGTTGAGGTATTAATTCTCCCTTAGCATTTTCAACCACGGTCATACCCGACTTTTTTGGAACGACCTGAATTGGGCTCACCCATTTACTATTAAAAATGGGATAGATAATCCTAGCATCTAGCAATTTGATGATTTTCGCTCTTACTACATCTTTCATGGTTGGGCTTAATCGCCTTTGCATCTCACACGAGGGCTTCACCTCTTCCTCAAGATGGATTTTATGGGTACAAATCAATGGACTTATACCTTTCAAATCTGCTATAGTCCAACCAAACGCACTTCTATGCTTCCGTAACACATCCAACAACATGCCCTCTTGCTCTTTTTCTAAACGGGAAGAAACAACAGGAAATGTATCATTCTCTCCCAGAAAAGATTATTTGACATGCGAGGGTAGTTTCTTCAACTCAAGACTAGGAAATCTATTTTCAGAGGGAATCATGGTTGTCTCCCTTGGAGGCAATTCTTCAAACCTAGAAATCCAGTCAACATCTCTTAAACTCTCAAAAATCTCTTCTTCTTGTAATCAAGTTCCCAACTCTTCCACCTCACGCTCAAACTCAGTATAAGGACTCTTTTTCTCACCACTTTGCACTAAACACACTTCCAGTGCATCTCTTCCTATGATCTTCTCGATGTGCTCATCCACCACTTCTTCAATAAGATCAACCTCAAGAATGTCATCCTCCTCACCCATTTGGTTAGCGACATTGAAAATATTGGTCTCAAGAGTCATGTTTCCAAAAGTGAGTAGCATTTGGCCATTCCGTGTATTGATCAAAGCATTAGCAGTAGCTAAAAATGGACGGCCCAATATTATTGGAACATGATTTCTTGCATGAGCAGCAGGCTCAGTGTCCCAAATGATAAAATCAACAGGAAAGTAGAACGTGTCCACTTGAACTATCACGTCCTCTACAACCCCACGAGGCACTTTCACTGTTCGATCAGCTAACTGTAGAGTGATTCGGGTAGGTTTTAAATCACCTAAATCAAGCTGCTTATAGATGGAGTATGGAAGGATGTTTACACTCGCACCTAAGTCAAGCAATGTTTTTTCCACTCTTTTTTCTCCTATGACGCACGAAATTGTAGGTCCACCAGGATCCTTGAATTTTGGTGGAAGATCATTGAGAACGACCGAGCTCACATTTTGTGCTAAGAAAACATTATTCTTTACCTTAAGCCGTCGTTTGGAAGTCAAAAGATCTTTGATGACCTTAGCATATGATGGAATTTGTTGAATAGCATAGAGAAACGGCAACTTCAATTTTACTTGCTTCAAAACATCCAACACTTCTGTACGCAAAGCCCCTTTTTTGGGTGGTACTAAGCGTTGAGGAAATGGAGCAGCAGTGGGCAGTTTGACTTCAATTTCAGTTTCAACTCCCTCATCTTTGTATTCTGTATCCAACGGTAGACTCGAAAGTTTTAGATTCCTTGGGAATTGCAGGTTCAACTCCCTCATCTTTCTCCTTTGGAAGTCTTGGTGCTAGATCAATTACGCGGCCACTACGAAGAGTAGTAACAGCTTGACATTGTTCTGGCAAATCCGATGATGTGGAGCTAATCGTGGGTTGTCCTTGAAGAGGAGGTCTTTTGCCTTGGGCTGGGAATTTACCCTTCTCCTGAGTATTCACATTTGATTGCAACCTAGAGATGCTAGTATGAATTTCAGTGAACATTCGATCTTATTTAGCATTGCTCTCTTTTTGCGATTGAATGAATTAATTCAGATTATCTTCAAGAGATCTCCTAGGTGGAGAAACATACGAACCAGGAGGTGGTACCTGCATAGGAGGATGCATCGGGGGTGCCACTTGCTGAAATTGAGGAGGTGGTGGTAGAGTCACATGGGGGTTAGGAGCCATCCCCCCATGTGGTTGTCCATAGTTGAAACAAGGGTGTTTCCTCCACGATTGATTGTATGCATTCCCTTGCTGTGCATTATAATTTCCGTGAAACCCCCCTATTGCCTTAACTTGTTCAGTGTACATTGCCTTGTATGAAGGGATGATAGGACATCCTTTGGTAGAGTGACCCACAGCACAAATGGTACACACTTTCTCCTTCCCGGCTTGCACGGGTCCAGCTGCTTCTCTCAATTGCACTTCAAGCATGTCTCTGAAATTCTTCTCCAATTGGTTAAATTTTCGATCCAACAAAGTGTCCTTATCCAAGTGATAGATACCGGACGCAACAGGCAAATTAGGCACCTGTCGATTTCGATTTTGACTATTGGGATCAGAAATATCCCATGCTTGTGTAGTTTCTGCTACATATTTCAGATGAGCCTCAGCATCGCTTGAATCTAATTCCCAAAAAGGTCTTTCACACATGGTCTGAACCAGTTGTTTAGATGCTAACGTAAGGCCTTGATGGAAAAATGAAATCAGATGATGCTTTTCAAATCCATGATGTGGGCAAGCACTAACTAACTCTTGAAATCTCTCCCAACACTTGTCGAAAGCCTCATTCTCATTTTGTCGAAAAGCTTGTATTTGAGCCTTGACAGAATTGGTTTTGTGTTGTGGAAAGAACTTGGAGAGAAACTTGGTTTGCATATCTCTCCAGGATAACACGGAATTCGGGGGTATGGACCATAACCAAGTTTTAGCTTTATCCTTTAAGGAAAAAGGGAAAAGCTTTAATCTGATAACATCTTGTGGACAAGCTTGGTCACCAAACGTCTCACATGCTTCCTCTAACTCTCTAAGATGGAGATATGGTTTTTCCGAATCCATCTCGTGAAATGTGGGAAGAATTTGAATCATACCATTTCGAAAGTGGAACTGCCCAGCATTATACGGGAGTAAAATGCAACCAGGGGTAACAGTTCTCTCTGGAAATAACAAGTCTTTCATGGGAAGGTATGGTATCTCATCCTCTCCAGCACCAACACCAACACTACCGTGCTCCGACATATTGCTACCGTAAGATTCAGAATTCTCACTCAGTGTTTGACTCAATGAACGACTTGTGATTGAATTATTAGGCGAAGGAGGTGGAACCCAAAAATGAGGAGACTCAGTGGTATGAGAATTTTCAGAATTTACTTCGGCAATAGGATTTTTGTGAACTTGGGTGGAAGATGAATTCTGCATATAAGCACATAAGAGATGAGATGTAAAAAGAATTTTTTTTTTTTTGAAATCACTTGTAGATTAAAATCACTTTCCTAAATTATACCAATTGATAATCCCCGGCAACGGCGCCAAAAACTTGATGCGACTAAGAATTTGTCTCAAATGTGCGTTTTCTCTAGGCTCAAGTGCAAGCCTGTCGCGTTAGTAATAATTCGACAAGTCGGGATTGTATCCACTGGGATAAAAAATTGTCACTTTTGTAGGAGAAGTTATTAAATCTTGAAATGATTCCTCCAAAGAAATATGAAAAGATGATTAATGATTGGGAAATTTCTATTGAAATAAAAAAATTTCTCAAGAAAAACTAAAAATTATGAAGAAATTAGATTGACAAATGAGAGAAAATAGGGTAAGGTACAATCCCTCAAACCTTAACGAATTACCGTGTAGAATACTAGAATTGAAAATTAAAATTCTTGACTAAATCCAATCTTTATAAATCCTAAGCATTACATATATAAAGGATCTACCCCTCACCATATGAAATCAAAGATAAATATAAAGCGGTGAATGGACAATTACACTCGCAAAGCGTTCTTAAACATCTCAAGTACCGAGGGCAAGAGAGATTAAAAGATTGACTAAGTTTATATAATTTCCATACACGATTCGGTCAGTATTTTAGTTTACCCTCTATTTTCTACATAAGTAATTCGCCTCGGAGTGAGTTCATGTACCCCGGCCCTTAAAAATTTAGCTAGACATGATTTGATTAGGAGACAAATTCATACACATAATTATAGATCTAACAAACATTGGAAATAATTTGCAAACAATCAAACAAGAGAATGAAATTGTTATACTTGAATGGGGTAGGGCTTGGTCTTTTATAGCACCAAGTAGCACGAATTTGACAGCAAATTTCGCTTGTCGCACAAGTTTTCACCAGCTATGCACATCAAAATCTTCACAATAAATGCCAGGATTTCGCATGACCGGACCGGTCCGGATAGCCCTCGGATCGGTCCGTTTCTCAGCCACTGGATTGGTTCTTTTTTTATTCTACCAGATCGGTTCGATCCCCATCGGATCGGTTCTGTTGTCATCGATTTGTCATCCATCCGGGGTCTACTGGACTTGGGTCATTTCGGATCGGTCCGGTATGTACCGGATCGGTCCGATTTCTTCCATGTTGACTTTTTCCTTTTCTTCTTTGACTGGCCATAACTTTTGATCTTGAACTCCGATTTGACTGTCGTTTCTTCCGATGCTCTTGTGAAATCAAGCTCTTCAACTTCCCTTTAGGTGTCGAATTTGAATTCTTGGTAAAAATTTACGTTTTTGCCCTTTGACTTTTCTTTCTTTCATCATTTCCTTTCTTTCGGTTTCTTTCTCTCTTTTCTTGCACTAATTTCCTGTAAAATCCATCAGAAATACACAAAACTCGAGTAAATTGTTAGAAACAGTCAATGGCAATGATATGGAATAAAAGTGATTCAATTACCTTGTTCGAGATATCAAAATAACTAACTTAAGGGCCTAAATTCAGAAGAATTTACGCTTGGTCACTCCCTCACTATATAAATGACCTAAGACTCAACCATTTGAGACTTTTGCCCTTCATCCAAACTAGAGAGAAAATAAGAGTTAGAAAGAGAGAGAGAGTTAGAGAGAGAAATGAAACCCTAAACCTAACTCGGCCCAAATCCCACCCGAAAACCCTTTTATAAGAGTAAATTAGTTTGAGATTTGAGAAGTTTATCCTCTATAGTTCTTTATCGCTTTCCCAACTTAATCACGTTGGTTAAATCTCTGTTTATTTTGATAGAATCTTGAGATTACGCATCTGTGAGATAGTAAACTTCGATAGTTCTTAGTCTCAATTTCTTATTTCGAGAAATCTTGTTTTTGTTGGTTATTTTCAAACTGATATGTTGATTTCAAACCCTAAACCAACAAAATCCTTTCTAATTTCAGTTTACTCAAATAGTCAGACTTAGATCTAGTTGAGATCTTTATTTGGGATTTCACTTTCAAATATTTCACGTTTTGTCAAATAAGTACATATTTTCAAATAAGGAAAGTGCATATGATCTTGTCTAGTTTTTATAGTAAGATTCCCTCTTGATCTGTGGATATTTTAAAGATCCAAAGTATGATTATTTTGACTAAATTAATTTTGGAAATCTTGCATATTAAGTGATCTGTTTGTAATTTGTTACTCATATTGTTTGTAATTAAGTGTGTGTGAGTTGCATGCATGTGATTTAGAGCACATCACCACATACACCTTCACACTACTACACTAGAAAGTGTTGGCATTGAGATATTTGACTTTAGAGTCGACGTAAAGCTAAAAGGAGTGGAGTTACGAAGCTAGGAGAAGATCAGCAACATCAGAACCTTGGGAGAAGTCAGAAAACGCTAGAGGAGTTGGTATAATTTCTGAACTTAGTTTAGGTTTCATTATGTGTCTTGGTTGTTATATAGCTTGCAACTTGTTACTTTTATTTAGTGGATTTTTTTATTTTGTGACCTAGAGGTCACAATGAATGTTTCCCTAATTGGGTGGGGTTTTACCACATTAAATTTTCTCGTGTATACTTCCTCTTCCTCTCATACCTTTCTTAAGGTTGTGTTGATTGAATTTTCTTAAAGTTTTGTTGTTTAAAACTGGTAAACCTATAACTGAAATAACTCGTTCATAATTTTTTACACATTTTGTGTTTAAAAAAAATTTAAGAAAAGAGTTTCTTTAATAAACTGTTCGTAACCATTTATATAGTTTAATCTTGAATTAAACGACTGAAGTGGTATTTTTTTACAATTGGTATCTGAGCTTTGGTTTTTCAAAAAAATATTTAGATCTTGAGTTTTCTGAAATTGTTTTCTCAAAACAAATTATGGATGAGAAATTTGAGAGACTGGGTAACCTGTCCAGGCCCCCTCTCTTTGATGGAACCAACTTTCCTTACTGGAAGGTAAGGATGGTTGCATTCATCCAAGGGACATTGGGAGATAATGTCTGGGAAGTTATTGAAAATGGTTACACTTTTCTTACTAAACCAACCACATAAGGAAGTACTGTGAGGATTAGAAAGTTGCTAAGTGAATTCACTAAAGAAGAGAAACATATTTCACTTAATAATAATAAAGGAAAAAATGCCATATTCTTGTCTATTAATGAACACGAATTTAAGAGGATATCATTATGTTCTACCTTTAAAGAGGCATGGGATACCCTTGATCATTATGAGGGTGATACCAGAGTTAAAGCTGCTAAAACACAAATATTAATTCAGCAGTATAACTCCTTGATCATGACTGAGACTGAGTCATTTGATGACTTCTATATTAGACTAACAAACATTGTGATCAAATTGAATGCTAATGGGATTGTTTATGATAGAAAGGAAATTGCCTCTAAAATACTAAGATCACTCCCACAAAAATTTGATTATAAGAGATATACAATTGAGGAGATGGATAATCAAAATCTTACACCTGAACTCCTCAGTAGCAAATTGAGAACTGTGGAAATGAAATTAGAATTTAAGAAATAATTAACCCAGTTCCAAAAGAGACAGTCTACCTCCAATCTTGTCTTTTCATCTAAGTTGACCACGCATGAATTTAGCATACCTAACATTGACTTAGACTCTAATGAGACCGTAATTTAGATACTTTGGATAATCAAATTGCCTTAATATCTAAAAAGTTTAAGAAAATTGTGAACTTTCAAAATAAAATAGAAAAAAGACAAGGCAAACCTACTTATCCAAGTCAATCTAACAACAGGCCTCATGAGAGAAGACAAGACAAATACCAGTCTGACAATCACAAGAGACCTGAGAAAGACCTTAAAAATGTTGAATGCTATAGATGTGGAAAGTTAGGACATATGGCTAGTGACTGTAGAGTAAACTTAGACAAAATTAACAAACCTAATAGGGCTCATTTAAGCAAGACTTGGGATGACTCAAGTGACTCTGAAAATGATGAACCTGAGTCATCCAACACATTTGACCCTTGTATGTTATTCTTTGCTAAGATAATCTACAATGATGATAAGGAATCTGATCTTACTATGACTGATATTGTGCCTACTGGTTTATCTGCCTTATTGCTTGAGAATGTTGACAATGCTTCAAACGTCGTGTGTGTGAGTCAAAGGGAACACTCTATTGTTGATGGAAATGGGTGTGAGAGTCCTCAAAATGAACTTCTAAGGGACAATGCACAATGCACACTTAGCGACTCCGAAAATCATGACCTTCCTGACATTCACACACTATAAAAAAAACTCTCAAGAAAAGCACTAGGCTTGAAAATATTGTCAAGGATCTTACCCAGAAGATAGAAACCTTAAGTCTGATGATCAAACAAGATGCTGAAGAGTACACTACTCAATGTCTAACTCAAGAGAATGAAACCAAAAACTTTGAACAAAAATTAAAAGAGTTGTCTAACTCTAATGAAATTATGGAAAATAAATATAAAGGAACGTTGCTAGAATTGGAACAAACAAAAGAAAAGACATCCAAAGTCTTCAAAAAGTTTGCAAATTTTGAAAATAATTCTAAATGTTTTGAAGATTGTGTTGCTAAAAAAAAAACAATTCTGATGACAGAACTGGAATAGGATTTTGTCCCAACTCAAAGGCGCAAAATAAAAATGTTGAAACTATAAAGTTTGTGTTTGGTGGCAAAAGGCCTATTGAAACTTGTCCAGATTTTTAAGGTTTAAAAAATGAGTTTGATAAATAAACAACTAAAGTTAGAAATTGGTGAATCAAGAAACTCTAAGTATAATGTTGAACAAAAGACTATATACATCTGCCCCCTATTCAACAAGAAGATTCGACGTTTCATCCTGTGCTACCTAGGAACAAGACTAAAGCTCAAAACTTAGACAAACCATTGAATAATAACGTTCCTAAGGTTGTGAGTTCTGCGTGCCATCTTTAATGCTCCTATTGTGATGTCTATGAACATTCACATGATGGTTGCTATTCCAAATGTTTATGTAATCTAGTCTATAACTCTCCGATTTACCATAACTTCAACTATTCTAGGAGAAGCTGAAATAACTATGTCCTTCCTAGACAGCCAGATAAGAATTCTAATTATCGTAATAGAAGGAAAAGGACTAATACTACAAGACAATCAATAAGAAGGAATCATGGATTCCATTCTAGACCAATTGCTCCAACTGTTTATAACAACAATAAAAATGCACAAAAATATTTTAAAGAAAAGATAGAAGCTCGTAAGTTTTATCAAATACGAGCTAATAAGCGCAAATTGAAAATTAGATCAATTTGGGTTAGAAAAGATGATCTATTACCCCAGTTAAAATGCAATATAGTGATCAGTTCTTTTAGAGCTGAACATACTACAACTAGATGGTATTTAGACTCAGGTTGTTCCAAACATATGACCGGGATGATTCCAAACTTTCAAACAAAACTAACTTCTACGAAGGAAAAGTCTTGTTTGGAGATATTGTATCAACCTATATCATTGGTAAAGGAACACTCCGTGAAGAAGGATTACCCATTCTTAAAGATTTTCTTTTGTAAAAGGACTTAAAGCCAAGTTACTAAGTATATCATTATTTTGTAACTCAAACCATACTGCCACTTTTTTAAAGAATAATTGCAAAATTTAAATGAAAAAGGTGATTGCATTATTACAGGACTTCAAACTCTAGATAACTGTTACACAGTCAATCAAAGTGCAGAGGTTTGTCACATTTCCATAATGGATGACAATGAGATATGGCATAATACGTTGGGTCATAATAATTATGATAGTCTTGGCAAATTGTGCTCCCAATAGATAGTTAGAGGTCTTCCCAAGATCAAACTAATTTTAAATATTGTTTATGGTCCATGTTAAGAAGGGAAAATTGTTAAGGCTCCCCATAAGAAAGTTAAAGAAGTTCTATCGACTAAACCTCTAGAAGTCATCCATATGAACCGAATGGGTCCTTCTCGTATTGTTAGTCTTTGTGGCAACAGTTACATCCTTATCATGGTTAATGATTTCACTCAATTTACCTGGGTTGCCTTCTTAAAACATAAATCAGGAACCTTTCATAAGTTTTTGAAAATCTTAGTTCGTATAGAAAACGAAAAGGACTCCCAAGTAGATAGAATTCATAGTGATAGAGGAGGAGAATTCGTAGATTCAAACGTCATAGAATATTGTGACTATAATGGTACAAATATGAATTTAGTTCTCCTAAGACACATCAACAAAATGGGATTATTGAGCATAAAAATCGCACTCTTAAAGAAATGGCTCATGTGATGATTCATGCAAAAAAACTACCAAAATATTTTTGGATAGAATCCATTCGTACCGCTTGTCATATAATCAATCGAGCCTACTTAAGGAAGAATACCAAACAAACATCCTATGAGATTTGGTATGGGAAAAAAACTAACCTAAAATACTTTAGAACCTTTGGTAGCACCCGTTATGTCTGTAAGGACAGAGAACATTTGTCTAAATTCAAAACCAGAGGAGATAAAGCCGACTTTTTAGGATATTCTCCAAATGGTAGAGCCTGTTGCAACTATAATCTTCGTACCAAAATCATGATGGAATCCATTAATGTGGTTGTAAGTGATACTAATGTATAAAGTAAGACCAAAGAACCAATTATTGTGGATGAGTTCGAAAACACTTTAAATTATGACTCTCTAAAAATAGTTGAATCTTTACCAACTGAGATCCCTGAAGTACCTAACTGGGGTTCCAAAGATCATCCTTTAGATAGTGCAGTTGTTAATCCTACTGAGCCTGTTTGCATAAGATCTCAACTTTGTAACCTTGCTCATTTTGCATGTTTTGTGTCTCTTATCGAGCCAAAAACTGTAAATAAAGCCTTGAATGACACTTTGTGGATAAATGTTATGCAAGAGGAACTTCTTCAATTTGTCATTCATGATATTTGGTATCTTGTACCCAGGCCTAAAAATAAAAGGGTTAGTGTAACACGTTGGATTTTTAAAAATAAGACTGATGAATATGGGATGATTATTCGGAATAAAGCTAGATTAGTTTCCCAGGGCTACTCTCAGATTGAAGGAATATATTTTAAGGAAACTTTTGCTCCTGTCACTCGCCTTGAATCTGTTCTCTTACTTTTCGCCATTGCCTATCATTTGCATTCCATACTATATCTAATGGATGTTAAGTCAGCCTTACTTAACGGAATTTTGACTGAGGAGACCGATGTAGAACAACCTAAAGGGTTTATTGACCCTCATCACCCAAATTATTTATATCGTCTTAAAAAAGATCTTTATGGGTTAAAACAAGCTCCTAGAGCTTAGTATAAGCGTCTATTCACCTTTCTTTTAGACAATGGATTTAGGAGAGGGGGGAATGACCAAACTTTATTTGTCAAGCGTTTTAACAACAACATTATTATTGCTCAAGTTTATGTTGACAATATCATTTTTGGATCCACCTCCCCTTTAGAAGTTAAGACCTTCTAGGACATTATGCACAAATAATTTCAAATGTCACTTATGGGGGATTTACAATTCTTCTTAGGATTCCAAGTTAAACAGAATTTAGAAAGATTATTTATATCGCAATCTAAATACGCTTTAGAGATTGTCAAGAAGTTTGGCCTAGAAACAGCTAAAGAAGCTAGGACTCCTATGAGCACCTCTGTCAAACTTTCTAAATATGAGAATGGGAAATCTATTGATACCACCTTGTACTTTAGTATAATGGGAAGCTTACTTTATCTTATTGCCTCCCGTCCTGACATCATGTACTATGTTTGTGTATGTGCTCGATATCAAAATAATACTAAAGAGAGTCACCTATTGTGTGTTAAAAGAATTATCAAATACATCAAAGGCACTCTAAATTTAGGACTTTGGTATACTAAAGACACTTCTAGTACTATAGTAGGTTACACCGATGCTGATTGGGCCGGTTGTACCGATGATAGTAAGAGTACTTCAGGAGCGTGTTACTTCAATGGTAACAATTTGGTAGGATGAAGTAGTAAGAAATAAAACTATACATCCTTGTCTACTACCAAATCCGAATACATTGAAGCAGGAAGATGTTGTGCTCAATTACTTTGGCTAAAACAAATATTGAAAGATTACGGTATAACTGAAGATAAGTTACATCTCTATTGTGACAATCGAAGCGCGATTAATATTTCTAAAAATTTTGTTCAACACTCTCGTGCCAAACATATTAAAATCAGATATCATTTCATACGCGAGTTAGTTGAATTTAAGGATTTAGAAATAAATTACCTTCCTATTGAATTACAATTAGCCAACCTATTTACAAAACCTTTAGACTTTCTTTGATTTGAATCTTTGCGCAATTCTATTGGTATGGTCTTGGCACAAAAATGATTTATTATTTCTACTAGTTTTCTTTGCCCTTTGTCCATTTGAGACAAAATGGGGGAGAAATTTGAGTCCTCTTGGACATTTTGGTGTATTCTCAACTAAAAATCTTAATCTTAGTTATCTTATTTTCAAGAATCAGTACCTTCGCTTGCAATAGAGTTTTGTAAGGGTATTGGTTTGTATCTAGTTAAGTTATGTAATTTTTTCTTTCTAGTATATTGGGTAAATAGATTTTTTGTATAGGAATAGAATTTTCTTATTTCATTTGTATCCCTACAGTACTCGTTGACTCAAATGAGATTTTGTCTCATATTTCCAAAGGGGGAGATTGAAGCATCCTATATCTTTGACTTACTTGAATCTATGTTATATAGGTGCTCATCAAGTTTGAAAATAGTGAAAAAATTTGAGCCCCATATTTGTTTACCAAAGAACCTCAGACTCTACACTTGATTCCTCTACAAGTTCCTAAAGCTAGTATACCAACACCACACACTAGGACTGCATACATACGTTGTCTCATGCTCTATTTTGTTGTGTGGGAGTTAAATCCCTTAAATTACTTTTTTACTAATTTTCAGATGTGTTATATAATTTCTAAGATTTTTAAAATGATTTTTAGAAATTAAAATTGGTCATTTAGAAACCTTTGGGGTTGTTGTGTAAATTCTTTTAATAGCTTAATGTTGGTTTGGGTAGGAAACAAAAGTGCTAGAGACTTCAGGGTGTAAAAATAATTACTTTTAGTACGCATTTTATAACCTGTATTTTGTCAACACGTGTCTCTCTCGCATTGGTTGATTTTGTGTTTCTTTACTCTCATAGAACTGTGTTTATTTGAGAACCCTTGGTTCAATATTATCATTGATTTTCACATGTTTAGACTTAATCCATGTGAACCTCTCTTGACCAATTATTGGTGGCTATTTCCATCGCATTATTTTTACCATTAGATCTTTAGTCAACTGGTCAAGATCAATCTCAACCATTGGATTTCCTCTGAGTTTCTCGATCCTTCCTCACTCACTATATACAAGACATAAGCCTCAACCATTTGAGACTTTTACCCTTCATCCAAACCAGAAAGAAAATAAGAGTTTGAGAGAGAGAGAGAAATGAAACCCTAAACCTAACTCACCCTAAATCTCACCAGAAAACCTTTTCTGAGAGTAAATTAGTTTGAGATTTGAGAAGTTTATCCTCTATAGTTATTTATCTCTTTCCCAAATTAATCACGTTAGTTAAATCTCTGTTTCTTTTCATAGAATCTTGAGCTTACGGCTCTGTGATACAGTTCACTTAAATAGTTCTTAGTCTCGATTTCGTATTTCGAGAAATCTTATTTTTGTTGGTTATTTTCAAAGTGATATGTTGATTTAAAATCCTAAACCAACATAATCCTTTTTAATTTCAGTTTACTCAAATAGTCAGACTTAGATCTAGTTGAGATCTTGATTGGGGATTTCACTTTCAAATATTTCACGTTTTGTGAAATAAGTACATATTTTCAAATAAGGAAAGTGCATAGGATCTTGGCTAGTTTTTATAGCAAGATTCCCTCTTGATCTGTGGATATTTTAAAGATCTAAAGTCTGGTTATTTTGACTAAATTGATTTTGGAAATATTGCATATTAAGTGATCTGTTTGTAATTTTTTACTCATATTGTCTATAATTAAGTGTATGTGTGTGTGTGTGTGTGTGTGTGTGTGTGTGTGTGTGAGTGAGTTGCATGCATGTGATTTAGAGCACATCACCACATACACCTTCACACTACTACACTGAAAAGTGTTGGTATTGAGATATTTGACTTTAGAGTCGACGTAAAGCTAAAAGGAGTGGAGTTACGAAGCTGGGAGAACATCGGCAACATCAAAATTTTGGGAGAAGTTAGAAAACTACAGAGGAGTTGGTATAATTTCTGAACTTAGTTTAGGTTTGATTGTGTGTCTTGGTTGTTATATAGCTTGTAACTTGTTACTCTTATTTTATGGATTTTTGTTTTTGTGACCTAGAGGTCACCGTGGATGTTTCCCCAATTGGGTGGGATTTTACCACGTTAAAATTGCAAGTGTATACTTCCTCTTCCTGTCATCCCTTTCTTAAGGTTGTTGTTGATGTAAAAAACTAGATTCGATTCTAATTATTTTAATCACAGATAAAAATGAATGAGTAAATAAGACAATAAATTTTAAAGTGGTTTAGTCTTAATAAAATGGCCTACGTCCACTGTTTTTGTATTGCTGATTACTTGCCAGGAATTCTCGATAAGAGATTTACCAAGAAATTCTGAGTCCCCTTTTCATGAGGATGTTACAATGTATTTATAGCCTTGAGGCTGTACATGTGGAAGAATAATGCGCTGTTTTCTAGTAGTCGTATACATCTGTATGATAATAAATGCACATTTAATGCGTAGTTATCTTCTGATATACTTGACGCGTACGCCACAAGTATTTGAGTTGCTCGAACCGCCTTAGTTGCTCGGACCGCCTGAGTTGCTCGGCCCTCTTGAGTTGCTCGGACCTTATTCGTCTAAAGTCGTCATATTCACCATGTAAATAGACACGTGTATTTATATGATTGATCCATGTCAGCAGATTAAATTTGGTATCAACTGAAGCAACCAATGTTTCACAGTTCGAGGTTGAGGAGGAGTGTGGAACATTCTTCTCGAAATATGATGAGATTAAATAGTCATCCTGAATTGTAGGATTGTTTTCCTTGTATTTAATTCCTTTTTGAATTCATAGAATCAGACTTCATAAATATTTTGAATTTTTCCAGCTACTTCGATTTTCGTGCCCCCTTTTCTCCTTTTAGCCGCCCGTAATGCAAACGTCTTTCTCTATAATCATTACTTTTCTCCATTCCCGAGGTAAAGTATTTAAGTGCTACAGAAACTCTTATCGTCTTTCATTTTTTTAAATTTGTATCCTTGGACTCTTCACCTTCTCTCTATCTTGTGCCTCCATTCTTTCCATCGTTTGTTGTCAACTGATCTCTATTTCCTCTGTAAGATTTTCTTCCTTCTTCTTTAATTTCTTTATTCGCCATGGTTTATCCTGTTGAGTCATTGGACAAGTTTCGGTCTGAGTTTTAAATCCCTTCATGGGTTATTTTAGAAGAATTATCTGGTCCTTCTGATTTATTTTCCTTGCCGGAGGGACACTGGTTCCCAAGTATCTTTGTAGCCGAATGTGGCTTTTCTTTCCCGCCAAATCCATTGTGTTTGGAGTTTTGCAAATATTTTGATATTGTATCTATAAAAGTAGCTCAAAATACATGGAGGGTAGTTAACGATGTACATAGATTGAATCAAATCCATGGGACTCATTTAGGAATCCCAGAAATTATGTATTGCTATGGATGGGTCACTAGCGATAGTACTTTTTATTTAAAAACTAGATTTTTAAATAGATCTTTAGTGGTTAATATTCCTGATACCAACAAAGAATATTTTGATCATGGGGTAGTGATGAAAAATTGACAACACCCTCCACTTGATGGAAATGATGTGTACCAAGGTCCCAAATGTCCACCATATGGCAATGGGATATGTTATTTTTATTTTTATTTGATTTTTGAAATTATGTTTTCTTCATGTTTGATAAAATGCTTCACTGACATTTGATTTTGTTTATTACAGTTGATAGTAAAAGGAATCCCCCAAAAGAGATTGACGTCAATATAAAAGACTTAAAGCTTATCTAGAGTTTGCATCAATCTGTGGCTTGGGAGCATATTAG
This sequence comes from Sambucus nigra, assembly GCA_949130495.1. Lineage (NCBI taxonomy): Eukaryota > Viridiplantae > Streptophyta > Magnoliopsida > Dipsacales > Adoxaceae > Sambucus > Sambucus nigra. The sequence goes on from OX422222.1 coordinate 35,298,540, forward strand.
GTCTGCATCTTATTTGTTGCAATACAGAACTTCGAGCTCATCTTTCATTGCTCGTCCTGTGGTAATTGACCTTGACCAAATACCAGCTGCTGATACTAGTGTAGAAGGTTCTTCCTTTGAGTCAAATATTCCTATTAGTGATATAATGATGAGAAGAAAATCTCCTTCCTTTTTTGACAAGTCTGCCTCTCCTGCTGTGGAGGTAAAGAGAAGTAAAAAAGATGTCCTTGAAGAGGGGATGAAAACCATTGATGTTCCCCCTCCTGCTGCTACTAAGAGAGTTATTGAAAAGACCCATGTGGTCCCGAACAAGGATATTGTCGTCCTCCCTTCAGGTGATGTCATTGTCATTTCTCCAATAAAGACAGCATCATTGATTGAAGATGCTCCTGCTCCTCTAAGGAGATTAAAGAAGGATTCGTTTGAGAAACCTTCTGAATCTATCTCTGAACCTTTCAATATTGAAAGTTGTGTTCCAACCTTCATTCCTCCGAGGTCCGCTGTGGGCTTAGTAAAATCCTGGACTATCCCAGAAGTCCATGACATTGAAAATACTCTCACTCATGAGAGAGTTATTGCTCTGGCTTCTCAACACATTGCCTTAGTAATTGTTATTGATCTAATCCTTTTACTTTTTAATACTATGTTCGTATATTGATTTTGAGTTATTTCTTTTCTCAGCTGGTAACGTGTTTCAATAGCATTGTAAAAAGGGATGAAGCCATCAGGGCCTCCCGTTCCTCGAATGGAGTTGAAAAGGCTTTTACTGGAATAACCCATTCTTTGAAAGACTCTTTTCAGAAGTATGAGAAAAATAAAGTTATTTGGGAGAAGCGGATTAAGTCCATTGAGCAAGAGAGAGATCGAGTTGTGGATGCCTCCAAGGAATTAGAGAAGAAATTGAAAGAGTTTGAGAAGAACAATAAAGACTTGAGAATAAGCTCAAGAATGCTAAAGAGCTTGAGAATAAGCTCCAAAATGCTGAAGAGGAAGTTGGTAGACTTCGCGATGTTGATCGCCAGAAACAGGAGGTGGAAGGGAAATTGAAGGCTGCCGAGGAACTTCTTATTGAGAGGACTTCCTCGAAAAAGGTAAAAAGAAAAAATGCAATTAAAAAATCCTTCAGCGCTGGTTGGGACAAAGGCTGGAATAAAGGCCTGGCTGTCATGTCCTCTCAAATGGAGTATGCCAGCCTCAAATATTTTAGGAATGGATGGGTTGCAGCCCTGCAGGAGCTAAAAATTGTTGAGAATTCAGAATTTTTCCGCAACACACTCATGGCCCTCCTCCCTCTCCTGGAGAAGAAGAAGAGAATGAAGCTGCCTCAGATGAATCTTCCATGATAATTGGAGACCAGGTCCCTGCAGTTCAACCTTGCACTGAGCAACCCAACCAGCAAAGACTTCTGTCGAGCATCTTTCCTTGACTTTCGAGCAACCAACCTCTTCGTCCAAGCCTTCCGAGGAAGTTTTAGGAAGCAAGGAGAAGGTGTAGAGTTGTTCGTATTTTTCTATTTTGTTGAATGTAATTTTGGACTATGTACTTCTTCTTGTGATGAAATAAAATTTTAACTTTGGTTGTTTGTCTTGACTTTCTCTTATCCTTACACAGCATTAATGAAAAAATGCAACCATTATTTTAAAGCTGGTCACGCAGATCTTAGTGAAGCTCAGATAATTGACATTCTTGGATCAGGTGCTTCTAACCAAGCAATTGAAGCTTATCAGTACCTGAAGCTCTTACTTGATCGCGTTGTGGCCAATAATGTGGCCTATTACGAAATGATTGAAGAACTTCAAGAATAAATAAAGAATCTACGATCCTTCTTCATCAAGGGTATGAAAAGAAATATCAACGATTGAGCTCTGACAAAGGGTATGACCAGTTCATCTCGGCCTATGAGAAGAGGGAAAGTATTCTAAAGCTTGAAATAAAAGAGCACAGGAATATTACCAAGCTATTGGAGCAAGAGAACATTCTTTTGTAGGAAGAAATAAAGCAACTCAAATCCACTACATCTTCTTCGGGTGCATTAGTCCCTGTTAACGACGAAGGTTTTTCTTTCTTGGAGATAGAAAATGCCAAACTACGAGATGAGTTGGAGAATTTGAAAAGAACTGGACCTTCCACGTCTACTCGTGGTCGAGCAAAATCTTCCTCTCGTAGACGAGCAAGGGATGTTCAAATTTTAGTTGAAGAGGCGAGGACTTAATGAACCTTGGAGAACCAGGCATTCCAGTTGATGGCGAAGAACCAAGCCCTGGCAGATATGTCTAAAGAAATTCTGAACCTTTTCGAGAAACTTTCCAATCAAGCTACTGCTCTGGAGAGTAAAGAAATTCTGGTGAAGAAGCTCAATGAGAAACTTGAGAGATTAACTTATCAATTCCATAAGCAGGCCAGAGAATTTTGGATGGATGGGTATAACGAAGCACTTTGTCATCTTGATGCTCGTTTAGAACAGTCGAACAACGAAGGGTATAAACAGGGATGGTTGAATTCTCTTTTTGTTCTAAAATTGGAGAGAGGTCATTTCTTGTGGGATTACTATAATCCTGGAGTTCTTTATCTACCTATGCCTCCTTTCAATCTTGACCTTAATTGGATTCCTGCCCGGGCTATTCCTCGCGTTCTAATCTCCAAGTATCTTGATGATTATAGTCTTCATTCAAATTTTGAAATATCTCGCCCAGAACACCTGCGTGATCGTCTATCTATAATGAACGTCAGAATGCTGCAAGATCTGAATTTCATAAATTCCCCTTATAGTCTTGATGATCCTCCAGCTGGGGTAGACCCTGTGTCAAAGGTAGAGGGAAAGAAACCCATAGAGTAGAATTTGTTCAATTGATATCACATGTAATCTGTAATTTATATCATATGTAATTTTTTTTGGTTTTAATGAAGAAATTTTTAGTTTTCTTTGCAATTTAATTGTCATTTGTCTTGGAAATATCTTTGTTATTCACTGATGAACATGTATGTATATCTGTAAAAAGACAAAAATGTCCTGTATTCTTTTAAATTGCTGACCAACCGGAGTTGGTGGTATTTGAATTGCCGACCAACCGGAGTTGGTGGTATTTGATTCCCGACCAACCAAAGTTGGTGGTAATTTGCTTCCCGACTAACTAGAGTTGGTGGTAATTTGCTTCCCGACCAACTTGAGTTGGTGGTAATTATTTTAAATTGATGACCAACCAGAGTTGGTGGTATTTGAATTGCCGACCAACCGGAGTTGGTGGTATTAGGTTCCCGACCAACTTGAGTTGGTGGTAATTGAAATGCCGACCAATCGGATTTGGTGGTATTTGATTCTCGACCAACCTGAGTTGGTGGTAATTTGCTTTTCGGCCAACCGGAGTTGGGGGTAATTTACTGCTCGACCAACTTGAGTTGGTGGTAATTATATTGCCGATCAACCGGAGTTGGTCGTATTTATTTCCCGACCAACCGGAGTTGATTGTAATTTGCTTCACTTCCAACCGGAGTTGGTGGTAACTATATTGCCAATCAAACGGAGTTAGTCGTATTTGTTTCCCGACCAACCGGAGTTGATGATAATTCGCTTCCCGACCAACCGGAGTTGGTGGTAATTTGCTTCCCGAGCAACCGGAGTTGGTGGTAATTTAATTGTATAGTGTGTAGCACTAATATTCCAAAAAAAAATTTAATGAATAACGAAAAATGGGGGAAACATCACTTTACTCATATTGAAGAAATTGTATTATATATAAATTTCAACTACTGATAATACTTTCATAGATGCTCTGCATTCCATGCATTCTTGAATTCTTCTCCTTCCAAGGTTTCAATCTTGTATGTCCCTGGACGAACAACTTCTGTCACTCTGTAGGGTCCGTGCCAGTTGGCTTCCAGTTTATTATGCTTTTGGATGAATTTCTTCAGCATATAATCCCCTTCCTTCAACTCACATTTCTTAACTCTTTTATTATAGAACGAAGTTGTTCGTTGTTGATATGGGGCATTCCTGATAGTTGCTTCTTCCCTGACTTCTTTTAGCATATCTAGGTCTAACCTTCTCATCAAATCACTGACAGGGGAATTAAAATTAAGTACCCTATATGTAGGTAAACCTAATTCAACAGGTATGATAGCTTCACTCCCAAATGCCAGCATGTATGGAGACTCTCCAGTTATTATTCGTGGTGTGGTGCGATAGGCCCAAAGCAAAGATTGTAGCTCGTTAATCTAATTCAACTTTGCATCATCCAGTCATTTTTTTAAACCATTCAGTAGCATTCTGTTTGTCACCTCAGTTTGCCCATTACTTTGGGGATGGCCTGGTGCAGATTGGACCTTCAGTACATTGGATTGATGACAATATGTAGCAAACTCCTCGTTGTCAAACTGGGTTCCATGGTCAGTAATGAACGCATGTGGGAGGCCGTATCTGCAAATTATATTTTTCCAAATAAATTGATAGACTTTGTTGTATGTCATATCAATGAGAGGCTCATCTTCCACCCATTTAGTAAAATAATCCACTGTGACTACTAAGTATTTGAATCTTCCCTTAGTCATTGGTAGTGGTCCAACCAAATCTATTCCCCTTGTGTTCTCTAATCTTGGTACTTTAACCAACTGAACATTAATAAAACTTGATACCAACTCCATCGCTTTTGTATGGTACTTGATCATTAACCCTCCCTTTGCTGCATACACTCCAAGAATCTGATTTATGATTAACTGCGAATCACTGAATACAACAATCTGCTCAGCCTTCATCGTTCTAGGTAGACTTAAACCTACAATCATTGCTTCATATTCAGCCTCATTATTAGAAGCTTTAAATTGAAAGCGCAGAGCATACACCATATCAACTTCATTTGGACTTTTCAAAATAATCCCTGCTCCACTACCTGCAGTGCACGAAGAGCCATCAACATACAAATTCCATATGGGTAACTGATCATCAAAATTTTGATCCGAGAGAGTTCCTCGGTAAAATATCTGGTACTTCCTTTTATCAACCTCCACTACTTCTCGCTGATCGTCAGTCATCTTTCCTTCCTCATCTATAGAAGTAAGTTAGTCGGGGTTTAATTTTGATGATCCTGTAACATCTACAGGTTGGTCAGAGGCATCTTCCTGAGTAAACTTTGTGATAAAATCCGCTACTACCTTCCCTTTGAGCGACGACCTAGGCTCATAAATTATATCATACTCACCGAGCTCCACTGCCCAGTACATCAATCTGCCTGATTTCTCCGACTTATGCAGAGCTAGCCTTAATGGCATATCGGTGTACACCTTTATAGTATGGGCTTGAAAATATGGTCTCATTCTTCTGCTTGCTTCAATTAGTGCTTGTGCCAATTTCTCTAGCCTTGGATATCTGATTTCTGCTCCTCGAATGGCTTTACTGGTGTAACATACTGGTTTTCGTACTCCATCTTCCACTTTTATCAACGTCGAGCTCACTGCGTTTTCTGAAACTGCCAGATACAAGTATAGTCTTTCTCCCACCACTATTCTATATAATAGTGGAGGTGTCCCTACATACTTCTTCAACTCTTGAAAAGCATCCTCACATTCATCATTCCACGCAAAAGTTTTTCGGAGTGTTTTGAAGAATGGGAGGCATCTATCAGTTGCTCGTGACACAAATCTGTTAAGTGCAGCAACTCGTCCTGTGATACTTTGCACTTCCTTCTTCGTTGTTGGAGATCATAGCTCTAATAGAGCCTTGATCTTTTCAGGGTTCGCCTCAATCCCTCATTGATTAATAATGTATCCGAGAAATATGCCTTCTCGTACTCCTAATATGCATTTGGTGGGATTCAGCTTCATTTAATATTTCTCTAGTTGATCAAAGGTTTGACCTAGATCTACTAGATGGTCAGCAGCTTTCTTGTTCTTCATCAGCATATCATCAACGTAAACCTCCATGTTATGACTGATCTGCTCTGCAAACACCTTATTCATCAGCCGCTAATATATTACACCTGCATTTTTCAATCCAAAAGGCATAACATTATAACAATAAGTTCCCCTTGGTGTGATAAAAGAGGTACTCTCCCTGTCTCCAGGCTTCATTTTAATCTGGTTGTAACCAGAATAAGCATTCATGAAACTCAATAATTCGTGTCCCGAGGTAGCATCCACCAATTGATCGATTCGAGGCAGAGGGAAATGATCCTTTGGGCAAGCTTTATTGAGATCAGTGAAGTCCACACACATCCTCCGCTTGTTGTTTTTCTTCTTCACCATCACCACATTAGCTAGCCAATCAGGATATTTGACATCCTCAATAAAATAGGCTTTTTGAAGCTTCTCGACTTCTTCTTGTATAGCTTGGTTCTTTTTGGGACTGAACACTCTTCTTCTTTGCTTTACTAGCTTGATTTCCTTGTTCACATTAAGCTTGCGACATAGGAAGGTTGGGTCTATCCCTGGCATGTCTTCGTGGCTCCATGTAAAAGTTTATTTTTTGCTTCTTAGGAAAGCTATCAATTCCTATTTTAGTGAAGCATCCAATGACGCACTGATTTGAGTTGTTTGTTTCGGGCGTTCATCGTCCAGAATGACATTTTCAGCTGCTTCCACCACTTGGCCTTTTTCAAGCTGTGACTCGCCTCTAGGATCTAATGTTTCAATTTCTGCACCTTCATCCACTTGATAAGCAGTAATCTTTTTCCTGGATTCCTCCAATTTTTCCTATTTTGTAGATGAATAGTAGCATTCCCGAGCTACTTTCTGATCGCCTTTCACAACTCCTACTCCAAAATTAGTTGGAAATTTTAGGCATTGATGTACAGTAGATGGCACTGCTTTGAACTTTTTTAGACCTACCCTTCCCATGATAATGTTGTAGGCTGATTGGATATTTTTATCCATTACGAAGAAGCGTACTTTTTCTGTCCGATAAGCAGGCCATGTACCAATAAGCATATCCAACTTGATCGTCCCAAGTGGAAATACTTTTTCTCCGGTAAAACCGAGGAGGGGCCTGTGATAAGGCTCCAACTGGGCCAACTTCAGATTTAAGCTATCAAAGCATAAGTAAAATATGATGTTCGTCGAGCTGCCATTATCCATCAGCACTCTTGAGATCATTACTTCCCTTATTCTCATTTTGATCACTAATGGGTCATCATGAGGATATAATACACCTGTTAGGTCATTCTTAGAGAAACCGATGACCAGTTTGTCCTTATTCACTTTCCTTGGACGATCATCTTCAGCCAAATTTATTCATTGTATGTATGAGCAAGCTTGAGCCTCATTAAGGTAAGCTTTCCTCTATGCGGTAAGATCTCCTCCTCTTGCATCACCACCTGTAATGACATTACACTCAAATGATCCAAAGTGGATTGAAAATACCTCGCATTCTGGTTGTCTTGGTCTTTTGGGGAGATCGGGGTCATCTTTTGGATCATCTTCATGATCTCTTTTCTTACCATCTTTTATCCGAAGAGGAGATTTAGACCTTTGCCTTCCTCGTTCGCTAGTTCGACCACCGCTTTGACGATTAACATACTTAGTCAATTTTCCTCGTCTAATGAGTGATTCAATTTCATTATAAAGAGCTATGAAACGCTTGGTCTTGTGACCATAATCTTTGTGGAATTCGCAATATTTGGACTTGTCTCTCTTATTAGGATTTGCATTCATTTTTGCTAGCTAGGCTAGCTCCTCGCTATTCTTGATCTCTTCCAGAATGTGATTTATATCCACCTTCAAAGGAGTATAATTTCCGTATTTCTTCATCTCTTCCAATCCTAGCTTACCCTTTGATTGCCTGTTACCACCATTATTCTTTTTATTCTTCTTTTTGGTTTTACCATCTTCCACCTTGGTCTCCTAAGTGTCTGCGTTCTTCTTCGCAGCCATGGCTTCCTCAGCATTCATGATTTTGTCTGCTTTTGCCATCACTTCTGCCATGGTCCTAGGAGAATCTTTGGCTAATGTGTAGTACAATTTATTTCGCAACAGTCCACTCATCAAAGCAGTAATTGCAGTTTTCTCCTCCTAGTCAATTACTTCCAGTTTCTCGTTATTGAAACGAGTAATATAATCCCCGGTGCTTTCACCTGTCTTTTGTCTAAAACTTAACAAGTGTGTTACTCGTTTGACCGGATTTGCTCCAAAACAAAAATTTCCAATAAAAAGCTCTGCTAGCTGAAAGAAGGTCACAATTTTCCCCCGAGGAAGGTTATTGTACCACATCTGAGCAAATCTGGTAAGAGTTCCTGAAAATGCCCTGCATCGCATCTCGTCTGGAACAGCATAGATATCAGCAGCTGCTTGGTATTATTCTATATGGATAACATGATCAGTTTTTTCATAGTATTTTGGTGTTACTTCTGGGGCTTTGAATTTTGATGGCGTGGGAAAGTCCACAATCTCTTGTATGAATGGTGTTCCTCGGACAAAAGTCTTTTGTAGAGGATTCTTGGTTCTAGCCATCTCCCCTAATATATCCACCAACCTTTGAATTAAGCCCTTCCATGCATCATTTCCCTCCTTGGTCCTATTGTTTCGAGCAACTGATCGTGTTGAATTTGCCTCTTGGGATCTTTCATGACGAGCAGTTGGTCGTGACTGGGCAGAGCCTTCCTTTAAATCAAATTTTCGTTGAGAGTTCCTCAACACAATCCTAGGGGGACTTCTATTCCTCCTAGGACCCAAACGATCAAAAGGAGAGACTCTGCTCAACCTTTCAAGGGCAATTGTCCTCTCTGGAGATAGAGTGACGTTTTGTTGAGTATCTGTAGCTCGTATTGAGGAAGTTTGTCCAGGATGATAAGAAGGATCGGTAGCTCTTTCAGTATAATAGGAATCGGTGCGTCGAGAATGAGATTCCTTTGGAAATAAAGTTCGCCTAGTTCGTGAAGATGGTAAGTGAGTATTTTTATGAACACTTCGTTTTCCTGATTGGGCCGGCGCTTCACTTTGAACGGTTTGTATGAGCTGTCGCATGGTTTCTTGCATGGTCTTCTGGCCTTGGGCCAAATTAGCCATTATACCTGCCAGATCTGAAAATTTTGGGGGAGCAGAAGGGTTTGGAGGAATCCCAGTGTTTCGATTATTGGATTCTGGATTATCAGCCATTGATGATGAGCTATTTTGATGAAAAATGCTAATTACAGTCGTTTTCCACAGACGGCGCCAATCTGTTGATATAAAAAACTAGATTCGATTCTAATTATTTTAATCACAGATAAAAATGAATGAGTAAATAAGACAGTAAATTTTAAAGTGGTTCGGCCTTAATAAAATGGCCTACATCCACGGTTTTTGTATTGCTGATTACTTGCCAGGAATTCTCGATAAGAGATTTACCAAGAAATTTCGAGTCCCCTTTTCATGAGGATGTTACAATGTATTTATAGCCTTGAGTCTGTACATGTTGAAGAATAATGCGCTGTTTTCTAGCAGTCGTATACATCTAATCTGTTGATGTAAAAAACTAGATTCGATTCTAGTTATTTTAATCACAGATAAAAATGAATGAGTAAATAAGACAACAAATTTTAAAGTGGTTCAGCCTTAATAAAATGGCCTACGTCCATTGTTTTTGTATTGCTGATTACTTGCCAGGAATTCTCGATAACAGATTTACCAAGAAATTTCGAGTCCCCTTTTCATGAGGATGTTACAATGTATTTATAGCCTTGAGGTTGTACATGTGGAAGAATAATGCGCTGTTTTCTAGCAGTCATATACATCTGTATGATAATAAATGCACATTTAATGCGTAGTTATCTTCTGGTATACTTGACGCGTACACCACAAGTATTTGAGTTGCTCGGACCGCCTTAGTTGCTTGGACCGCCTGAGTTGCTTGGACCTCTTGACTTGCTCGGACCTTATTCGTCCAAAGTCTTCATATTCACCATGTAAATAGACACGTGTATTTATATGATTGATCCATCTCAGCAGATTAAATTTGGTATCAACAGTTGTGTTGATTGAAATTTCTTAAAGTTTTGTTTTTCAAAACTGGTAAACCTATAACTGAAATAACTCGTTCATATTATTTTACACATCTTCTGTTTAAAATTTGTTTTAAGAAAAGAGTTTATTTAACAAACTGCTCGGAACCATTTAGATAGTTTAATATTGAATTAAACGACATAATTGGTATTTTTTTCAAAAGAGATATATTAGCCCAGCGATATATGTTTAATTAAATGAACATTATACCACATTCATGTATTGTTATATTAATAGTGTGTATGCCATACTTACAAGTGACATAGTGAGGGTTGATATTTGGATTGTATTCTCACACGTGTAGTTAGTTACATCCCCATTGAATTTGATTATGAGTTACTTACTTATTAGTTTAGAGATAGAGACTTTTAGTATATTTTATGACTTGGGTTGGTACATGCTCGTAGTATTTTGCTTAGGTGAGGGGTGAAGTATTTTTTTGCATGTGAGTGTCGATGGGATGGCATGATATTTGTAAATAAATTGCATGATTATTACTGTTGATATTGAAGATATTCCTTGAAACTTTAGGGTACTAAACCAAATCATATAAAACAATTTTTCAAGCATTTATAGACAGGATCCACAGCGTTGAGGATATTCAGACTTGCAGCTCCACTTGCATTTCCGTTGTAGCTATTTTGACTCTTAGCATAGGTTGTACGTCTTTATGTTTTAGTTTACTATTTTCTTTAGAGATTGTACAGACCTTATGTCCTAGTTATTTATTTCGGTCAGCTATTTGGGAGTTGAGACTATTTAAGTTAATTATTATTGGATATTGATATATTATTTATCCCAACTTTATTTATCCTTTTAGTATCGCATGTTATGGATGGATTTAAATTCACTTTCAAGTTATTTATTTTATATGTTGATGCCGAGAATAATATAGGTTGATTGATGCACCCTAGTTTTAGTGTATTGGAATGGAAAACCGGTGTGTGAAAAATAGGGAGTTGTTACAATAATGTCGGCTCTTATATAAAAGACTTCTCCATCATCTTCATGTGTCTTGATAGTGATGGAGCATTTTGATTGGTAGATTTTATCAATAGATCTTACTTGTTATTTGAAGTGTTTTCTTCCAAGTGTCCTTTTGTATGGATATCCCAAATCTCTCTAGCCTATTTGCAATGTGCTTCTTTTTATGAAGTATTTAGAGATGACCATAACATTATCATAGTTTCAATTGTTATCTCGATTTTATTTTCGGAGCTCAATCCATCTAAAAGTGGTGATGCTTTATTACATACTATTTTGTAAGCATAATATATGATAGATTCAATGATAAGAGAAGTTCTAGTCCTCCATAGATTGAAATAATCTTTACCAAATATTGGTACATCATTTCTTTCCAAAAATATTTTTGAAACTTTATACATTGTTTTTATCCTTTAACTCAAAATATACTTTTCAAAACAAGTATTTATAAATTAGGCTCTGATACCAATTGTTAGCCCGCAAATATACCCAAGAGGGGGTGAATTGGGTATTTGTAAAATTAATGGAAATTTCAAAACTTTCTTTTAAGATTAATTGCAATATGATGAATCAATTAAAGTATGAACAATTAATCAAATAATAAGTATAAATTGTTAAGAGAGAAAGTTTATAAGGACTTTTAAAACTATGGTTTTAATTTGGTTTGGCTTTGTTTAAGTCCACTCTTAAGATGATACTCGAGAAACTTGACTAGGTCTAGTTCACTAAGGCTAAAATAACGAACATGATGATACAATGAAGTTCAACCATTGTATCAACAATAAGTTATGTAACCAAAATGTAAAATAATGTTATTCAACAAGCAACTTTAATTAAATGAGTTTACTTAGTCTCTCTTGATATGTGAACTCTCTAGAAACACGTACAATATTCAAATGGATTGTGGTTTGATTCTTTAGCACAAGTGGGTAAATATAGGGTTGATGTTGAAACTTATGCTTAATTGGGTTTTGGTTGAAGCTTTGCTTCAATGAAATTTTAGGGGTTTAAAACTCACATCTTGGAAATGGAACTTGGTTTCTCTCTTTAGAAACCTAAGAGTTGGTTTTTTATTATTGACACAAATGGTATATTGGTTTTGGATATTGTCTTAAGACTTATTTTATATTGAATATTTACTTAAATGGGTTTTGATTTTTGAACCTTTGCTTCAATGGGGATTTTGGGTTTAAATCTTATACCCTTGGAAATGGACCTTAGTTCTCTCTCTAATAAGCTCAAGTATGAGAGACATAAGGTATAAGATGAAACTATTATCTTTTAAACAAGATATAAAAAGCTTACGTGTTAGATGAACGAGCCCATAGGATCCTTGTATCTACTTTTTCAAAAACTATATGTTGGAGGGATGTATCATAAATTCTGGAACTTTTGGAATTTGAATTTTAAAATTAGCCATTGGAATTTTGACCACTTAGGATCTTTGAGTTAACTTAAATTCCTAAGTCCTATTTTGAAAACCATTTTTTAGATCAATCATCTTAGGCCATTTAAGTCGACTTAAACTCTCTTTAAGTTGACTTTTTTTTTAGAGAATAGGGAAATGATCCCCAATCATGTTATTAATTCAGGACTTAAATTGCTTGATAAAATACAAGATTATATAAGTTCATTTACACTATTATAATCATTCCCAAATCACTCAAAGATATCGGGGAGTCTTTTAATGTTTCATCACTTTTCTTGACTTTATGGAACATATGATTCTTCTTTTGGTTGATTATGATTATCATAAGCTTTGATTGATATTTTCATTAATGGTTGGATCGAATGAAGTTCAGTGAGACTTGATGGTGAGATTCTTTAATTTGTAACTTGTAGTAGTAGGTTGATCTTGCCATAAACTGAATGAGCTTCTGATAGTTGAGTATGCACAATTATTTTGTTCTTATTCCTTGGCTGTGAATCTCTAGGAATGAACTCATGGCTTGAGTATGGATGTTGATAAATAATTGGCTTGTCTATTCTTTGGTTCATGCTTTTAGTGGATATTATGATCTTTAACTTTTGCTTTGGTACTTTCTTGATTCTTATCACACCTTGATTGATACTCGGTATACTTGTTTGTTATGCATGATTATGGATTCTGATATTTCTTTGGTTGGGAAATATCCTTTGATTATTCTTAATAACTTGGTATTTGCTTACATGATCACATGTATTTATTTATCAGATGTATCTTCTTTAGGTGAGACATGTATTGTTTCATCACACGTGTCTTCTTTGGGTGATTATTCTCTTGAGGTTTTGGTTCCTTATATGATCATGTGTATTAGTTGATCACATGTATCTTCTTTGGGTGAGACATGTATTTCTTGATCACATGTAGCTTCTTTGGGTGATGATTATATTGAGGTTTTGGTTACTTAATTGATGCAATCCTGGAGTTAAGTCTCAGCATGTCTTATATATGAGTTTTCATTTTAAGAATATTAGAGAGAAGATAGTGAAGTGATGTCATATATCAAATCCATTGTTTTCATACAAAATCTTTACACTTCAAAATACTTTTATTTTCACAATTATAAACTAAAAATGAATTATCTTTATTTAGCTAAGCTAGGAAAAAATAAACTAAGACTGATAATGATAGAATTTCTTAAGGTTAATGATATTCCATGGCCTAAGAATTATCATTCCATCTAGTTCATCCAAATGATACGAGCGAGTCCTTCCTTTTAAATCAATAATGTAAGGTCTTTGCCTCTTGGAGCTAACATTCCATCAGAATGTTTCTTGGCATCTGAGAGCAACTTCATGAGTACCGGATCATTGACCCACAGTTATTTGATCTAGAATTTTTTTATTATGGTTCTTAGATAGATATTATTTATACATTGATAGATTAACAAGGTCTTTTTCCATTCAAACTTTAATCAGATCCGATTCATGAGCAAGACAATCATCGATGTGGTTGTCCTCGTAGATTTTAGTTCTTAGTGTATGTAGGCCAATCTTTAGAGGTATGACCTCTTCAATTCCATAAGGGATGTAAAAAAGGTTTATTTTTTTAATCTTATCGAAGTGATTCTATAAACCCAAAGTATATAGGGGAGTTCACAAACCCACCTTTTAGAATTCTATACTCTGCATTTGGTATTGACAATTAGATTTTTATTAGTGATCTTTGGTTGACCATTTCTTTGGGGGGAATAAAACTAAGGAATTGATTACATATTTCATATTCTAAGTATAAATATAAGTCTTTGAATGCGTCATTGTCAAATTAGGTTTCATTTAACAGATACTATCACCCTTGGAATGTCAAACCTTGTGATTATGTTTCTTTATACAAATCATCTAGTGTCAATTTCCTTGATGTGGGTTAGCAACTTGGTTTCCACGCAATTGGTGAAGTAATTGGTTATCTGTTACAACGATAAAAAAATAGGTCTCTTGGAGTCCTACGTAGGGAATACCAATATCCATCCCCCACTAGTCGAAAGGGCAAAATATTGTAATCATATTAATGTATCCCATTGGTTGCCTGGTGATTAGGGTGAATTCTTAGCACTTGGGACATTTCAGGACAAAATGGACAACATCACTTTTCATAAAAGGCCACTAATTCCCCTATAAGATCTCCTTATAGGATAAATATTTTCTACCTTCATGAGAAATGAAACCTCCCTCATGTATTTCCCTACGGAATCCTTATACTTGATCCAAGTGAACATACTTTAGTAAGGGGCCTATGAATGATCGTCGGTAGAGTTTTCCCTCTAATTTGAGGAAAACCCTAATTGACTGGTCTTTCAAATTGTGGGCCTCCTTATTAGATTTGTAATCGGGTCCATCCAATTTTGAGTTGAATCAATATGCATGATAGTTTCCTCTAACTCGGGTTAATAAATACTACATCGATCAATATGTTTCACCTCAATTGTCCTTTTCATAATTGTTCAATTAATTAGTTTAACGTATATAAGGGGTCAGTAAAACTGTTGCAGTTTTCAGATAACTATTCGATCGATGTCGACCCAAAGGTCTTAAGGATATTTCTGGCTTATTCTTGGTATGTAAGAATTCTAGGATTTATGCATTCATATTGTTTATTTAATTGATTAGAGATTGAATGAGAATCACGATGGACATTTATGTCTTGTGTTCGATGATTGTTCTTTTAAGGCAAATAATCATCACCCCATACTTCACTTCATTGTTGGATGATTTGAATCCTAGTCAAATGACTTACTCGATGAGGGATCCTTGTACAGTTATAAAGATGTTTCGAATATTGTTCCTTGTTTGTTGTATGCCCCATCAACAAATAATATCTGCTTTGGGGATTGATTGACATGTTTCTAGTTGAATATTTATAGAAGCGGACTGGGTTGAATGGCATATTGGGAATCCTGAGAACTCAACTATGAAGTCATCCAAGACCTACTATTTAATGGAAACTTGGTACTCATAAATTATGTCAATTTGAGTCAATTCCAATGACCACTTGGTCATCATGCTGGAAAGCTCAACCTTATTTATACCTTATTCGAGAGGGAAAGAAGTTAGGACAACTATTGTACGAGCATGATAATAATATCTCGAGTACTTGAATGACTTCACTAGTGCCAAGGATAATTTTGTATAAGAATATACCTCATTTTAGAGTTAATGAGAGAGTGGTTGATGTAATAGATTAATTTTTGTTCTCCATCTTCGAATCGAACCTCCTCTCCTCTCTCTCTCTAGAAAATTGGTTTATATTCTTAGTTTAATTAGTTAATTCTTTTAACTAGGCTAATTATTTTATAAATTGTTTAATAATTAGTTAATTAGTTTAATTAATTTAATTGCTTTATTAATAGTCTAATTTCTTAAATACTTAGTTAATTAGTTTATTGCTTTGATCATTAGTTTGAATTAGTTTATTGATTTACTAATTGGTTTAATTAGTTTATCACTTTGATAACTAATTTGTCACCTTTATAAATGTCTCACTAATTAAATAGGTTGTGGATTATCATCCCACCCATTTGAAATTAGTGTTCTCCTTTGGGATTTGGAAGAAATAGAAGTATATTCATCGTTGTTAACACTCTCATGATTAAGGTGTTTATCTTGCATGTAAGGCTCATGTCTTGCATATTTGCTTACTTCCTTGAAGTGCGAGTATAATTGTTAAAAAAAGTGTGATCTTCCTAGCTAGGGCACACAAATTTCAGAGGTCGAAAAATTAATCCCTTACCTCCCTTACATTTGTATCTTAAGCACAAAGACTGCAAAACCCAATATTGATTTTGTTTTCTAACATTCGTCTCTCCCTATCATCTTAGATACTCGAGCTCATTCTGAAAATCCTTGAAAAAGTTCATATTTTGAAGAATTTTTTTTCCCTTTAGAAAAGTCTGTGCTTTCAGAAAGTCTCTTCCCCCGAGTAAAGTTCGTACTTTTGGAAATTCGCTTCCTCCAAGTAAGGTTGAGATAAACCTCTGCTCGCATTTAAGACAATTCAGTACTTCGGCTCATGCTCCAAGGGTAAAGAAGCTTTGTACAAATCCCAGGGAAATACCCCATATATGTTTTCATAAACTGTCCATATTTGTTTATCTCATTTTGTCTGACGCCCATTTAGTGGACCGAGTATGTACTTTACAGCATTTATATTTTTTTGTCTGATTTCCAACCCATCACCTCTGTTTATTAAATTAACATGCACGTATGTTAAATAAATGATAATCAAATTCCACAATGACTAAATACAAACACGAAAACATACTTTTGAAACTGTTCTCAGGAAAGTGTCAGTGAGCCGAGTCATTTTGAATCTTCGCACGAGCCAAAGTCTAAAATTGTACTACTCCCACCGCTTCTCCAAGCAAACACAGTCGGTCTCTATGATGACACACTGAATATGTGTTTTCATATCAATACTTGTCAAGCTTCGTCCTTTGATTAGCGTTTTATTTTTTAGATATAAATATATCAATCCAATAAAACGAAAATGATACATTAAGGACTAGGCTCCATAAATACCGTAATGTTGTATATTGTATACCTGGTATCTTGTCGCCTACACCTGTAAATATTCCCCCTTTATTGGAACTACATTATCTCTGATCCCATGTCTCCTCGAGTACGTAGGTGTTATACTGAGCTAAACTCGTGAAGTCCAAGTCTTATAATACATCTCTGTGAATTAATTCTTAGGTATGCCTCCAACTCTAGTCCAAACCTCCCTTCGTCTCCAAATTAAAGGATGTTTAGAACATTACATCCTTAGCACTACACCCCTAAACTAGTCTAAAGGTAAATGTCTTGTTACTAATGATCACCTGATGATCATAACATGATATGAGAATATTAGTAATCTTAGGGTCCACTCTTATTCTGAACCTCCACCGAATCTACCCTCTGGCCCATAAATAATTTATCCCCTTCTTAAGCCAAGTCCTATACTTGCACACATATCACACTGGAACACCTGAATAATTAAACTACATAGGCTTTGATGGCATGGCTATATGAGTATTTAAGCATAATATTGAGTCCTTCTCATTATCACAAGCCTCAATAATGTCTCATGATATAATATCCTCACAAAGATGCATCCATCTCTCATATCTATTTAGCTTTTTAACTCAAATGAAATATCAAACTATATTAAAGTCGCGACCTCTCATGCACTTCCATAGATATGTGAAAACACATATATACTAAACGTAACCAAACTACATAGTCTTTGATCTTGTGTCTACACGAGTATATAGTCTCAATATCGGGTCCTTCTTGTGAGTACTAGCCTCGATAATATATCTCCTTATACATTTTCCCCGTGGGTATGCAACCATCTATTTCCTCTCTCATCCCTCTTTAACTCAAATATGATATCGATCTATCTTGAAGTCACTCTCACTCATGCATACCTACAAAAATGCTCAAAAGCATATATAAATATATATATCCATTGATCTCGTGTCTTGACAAGTCCATAGGAGCAATACCGAGTCCATATCGTGAGCACATGCTTTAATAATATATCTCTCTATATGTTGTCGCAATAGATATTCACATATCTCTAATATTACCCCTCTATCTTTCCTCGGTGGCCATCCCTCCTTCAGGGCATGCGCAGGATTCGCGCCCTTCCTCGAGGCGCTCGATCGTCATTGAAAATGTGAGATAATGTGTAGAGGTAGAGTCGCCAACCTATTTTGCCCAAAACAAGAAAAAGAAATGTTATCGCCTCAAGAGAATGACATCAAATACATATTGATGCTTGAGAAACCAATTATGGAAAGGGAAGGTGTTAGGCACCCATCCCTCCCTTTTGGTCTCTCATGGGCATATGTTATTTTTCTCCTAATAAACTCCATGAAGTGTGTATGTGTATATATAAATGGAGAGTGGAATTACTCGACTCTCATCATGGATAAAGGAGGAGTGAGATCACCCTTAGTAATATTCCCAAAATAGTAATGGAAATATAATGTGCATATTTTTCGAGTCACTGATCGTTATAGAAGAACGATGGTATATGTTGGACAAAACACAAGCATACAAGACTAGGACATGACTTATGAATATGTGATATGAAAATAATATTATGAATAAGGATAAAAAAGACTCGAATCTCGGATCTTACCCGAGATGCCTACGTAGCCGAAAAAGCACCAAAGTTCACGTAGTTCGCATATAACATGGGGTTAGGTTCAGCCCATAAATTCAACCAGGGACTTTTCTTATAGGTGTGTGTAGAAAAAAGGTGTTTTAGTGTGAGAAAATGTGATGAGAATTCCCCATTTTTTAATTTACAAGTAAATTATCTTTTTCTTATCTTTGGGTTTTTTTTATAGAAAATATAGTATGTGCAATACTACTAATAAAAAGTTGGATATTAATGTGTGTGATTTATTGAAATAAAGTTTTAAAGTAAAAATAAAGTAACTAATGCAACAATAGGAGAATTTAAAGAGATAGTGAAAGATTGGATCTTTTTTTTAGCACTTGAGGTTGATCTTGGGTGTTGAGGGTTTGATCTTGCAAGTGGATAGAAGTGGTATGAGGAGAGGGAAGGGAATTTGCTAAGTTAGGTAGGAAAAGGATGAAAATGGAATATGGGAGAGGGGTTTTAAGACGGAAACTGCACTGACATCGAGAGAATGTTTCTTAGATCACTGAAAGGGGTGTGTCTAAGTTGTTTATCGAAGTGAGTTCATGCTCTAATTATATAGGGTCAAGGGGTTCGATTAGCATTGTCATTGTCCTGCCTATCGGCATTGTAACCCTAGACACACTGTCGATAGGCAGGGTTCTGGGGCTGCCATTCAGTAGTTTGTTGGCATATTTTTTTGAAAAATGGTCGTAAAAATCAATCCATAAGTTCTAATTACATATGCGATGAATCGTTAAAAAGGGTATTCAGAGCCCTTTAAGAATCCATTGGGCCACTCCAGGGTCCGGGAGTTGACTGTAGTCAAATGGGGGTCAAAAGTACCCATTTATCTTTTAAACAGGAGGGAAACAAATCGTTAGTCCGAACCATAAGTCCAATTTGTTCATGAGATAGACTATTAGAAAGGTTATGAAGATCCCTTTAAAGTTTCAAAGAGCTTTGTTCGATTTGGAGAGCTGACCATGGTCAAACGGGTCTCAAAAGTGCCCGATGATCCTTTGGAGTAAAACGATTCGTTCATCCATACCGTAAGTTTGCTTCAAGTATGGAGCGAATAGTTGGAAAGGAGATTCATAGCCCTTTGAATATTAATTGATTTTTACTCAAGTTGGAGACTTGACCATAATCAAATGGGGATTGAGAGCGCCCGATGGCCTCCATGCCAATTTTTGAGGTAAAATACATCATTCATCTGAACCATAAGGCCAATTCGCGCACGGGACTGACCGTTGGAAAGAGGATTCAGGGCACTTTGAAGATTCAATGAGATTTCTCTCCTATGAAAAATTTGAGCGGTAGTCAAACAGGGCCTGGGAGTGCTGGGAGTACGACTTAGGGTTTATGGTGAATGAGGAAGTTCTTGTAACATAAGGAGGTGCTTAGGTGGTCGTAGAATAGGGTGTCTACAGATTCCCTCAACGGGTGAGCTTGGAACAAGAGAAGGTCGTCGAATAATAGACACCACATTGATGTTGGGTGAGATGGTTGCTAGTTCAATTCAGAGGGACAAAGTCAGTTCTGTGACCTAGAGTTGGGAGGATCGATTTTGCGATTTAGGTCAATTCTAAGGACCTAAAGTTATGACGACCAGTTCTGGGGGTCGAGGTCATTTCTGAGGACCTAAGGTTGTGACGACCAATTCTAGGGGCCAAGGTCAATTTTAAGGACCTAATGTTGTGACGACCTAATTCTGATGGCCGAGATAAATTCTGAGTACCTAAAGTTATGACGACAAATTCTAGGGGTCGAGGTAAATTCTGAGGACCTAAAGTTGTAGTGACCAATTTTGGGGGTAGAGGTCAATTTTGAGGACCTAAAGTTGTCGAGACTAATATTGGGGGTCGAGGTCAATTTCGAGAACCTAAAGTTATGTAGATCAATTTTGGGAGTCGAGGTCAATTTTGAG
Organism: Sambucus nigra; assembly: GCA_949130495.1. NCBI lineage: Eukaryota > Viridiplantae > Streptophyta > Magnoliopsida > Dipsacales > Adoxaceae > Sambucus > Sambucus nigra. The sequence continues at coordinate 35,319,029 of OX422222.1, forward strand.
GACCTAAAAGTTATAGTGACCAATTTTGGGGGTCGAGGTCTATTCTGAGGACATAAAGTTATAGTGACCAATTCTGGGGGTCGAGATCAATTTCGATGACCTAAAGTTATAGCGATCGATTCTGGGGGTCGAGGTTAATTCTGAGGACATAAAGTAGTAGTGACCAATTCTGAGGTTCGAGGCCAATTCTGAGGACCTAAAGTTATAGTGACCAATTATGGGTATCGAGGTAGATTCTGAGGACCTAACGTTGTAGCGACTAAATCTAGGGATCGAGGCCGATTCTGAGGACCTAACGTTATAGCGACTAATTTTGCGGGTCAATATCAATTCTAAGGACCTCAAGTGACCAATTTTGAGGACCGAGATTTATTCTGAGGACTTGAAGTTGTAGAGATGAATTTTAAGGGCCGAGGTTAATTCTGAGGACCTTAAGGTGTGACGACCAACTCTGAAAGCCGAGGTCGATTCTTAGGACCTAAAGTTATAGCGACCAATTATAGGGGTCGATGTTGATTCTGAGGACCTTAAGGTGTGATGACCAATTCTGAGGGTCGAGGTCATTTCTGAGGACCTAAAGTTATAGCGACCAATTCTGGTTCTGAGGACCTAAAAGTATTGATGCGGGGAATTTCTATCCTGGGGACTTTTAATCTTGGGGGTGCGAGTGCACTTGTCATTTAGAGAGGATAACCCTGTTGGGGAAGACGTGACGAATTTTGATGAAGGCTCACTTTCAACTTTGTTGGGGATTCTGTGGTCTTAAAATTATATATTGGGAGGAGGTTTTGTCTTGAGATTCCACCGAGGAATGGATCAATTTGAAATCTCGCTGGGGAGTGGATTGACTTAAAGTTTCATTGGGGAATGGATCGGCTTGAGATTTTACTAGGAATTTGATTGGTTTGAAATTCCGTTGGGGAATGGATTGAGTTGAAATTTTATTGGGTAATGGATAAACTTGATATTCCTCTGGGGAATGGATCGACTTAAGATTTGGCTGGGGAAGTATTTAGTTTTGAGGTTCTATTTACGGGGACTATTGTAGACTTGGATGCAGATGCAAATGCTGGGATACGGGTGGAAGATTAATCATGTTGGGGATCTTGAGGGCCTGTAAGGGACTTAGTTCTTTAAGAATAGTTTTCTTAATGAAGATAACGTTCCAATATTTTTCTCGTATTTTTAGGAATTTTTCGCGTAAATTTTCTACAAAATTTGAAAGGGGTTGTCGATAGGCAGGCTCGGGGGTTGCCATTTGATAATGACATGGATTCCTAATCTTTCTTAGGAAGAGTAATAGGCAGGTGTCGATCAGTATGGGTATGGGGCTACTGATCAGAATGACTCTTAGCCTCCTATAAAAGGGGGTGATCCCTTCTCATTTTTAACACCTTCGAGTGTTTGAATCTTCTTCTTCAAAACTTCAAATTGATGGGTCTTCCAACCAGGGATCAACACTGAGTGGCTGGGCATTGATGACTAGGATGGCTTGGAGGGGCAGTCTAGGGTGCCCCTTGCACTAGGCAATGAGAATGCCTTTGATCTATTACACGAGCCTGTAGCTGATGAGCGCATCTTATTACACGAGCCTGGACACCACCGTTCATCTAGGGTGAAGAACCCTAGTAGCGATGTAAGTAAGAAGACCTTTGATAATCTATTTTATTTTTCTCTTTGTCCTTTGTTCTAAAAAAAGGTGTAAGAGGGTAGTGTGACTGGGGTCTGATAAGAAACTGGAATGGGTGAGGTGTGACCCACTTCAATAGACTCTGCCTCTAAGGTCTTCAAATGTTTCAAGATCATCTCCTGGTAAAACCTTCCTTTTCTCATAAAAATGGAGTCAAAGCTAGAATCATTCCCTGCAAGAAGATGAACTTCACAAATAATAATAGTAACTTGTAGAAAAAAATCTCCTTGGAATGATGACTATCAAGGTGGGAGTGAAGAAACAATCACTCAGCACTTAGCACTTAGAGAGAGTGGGGAGAGAATAATAGGCGGTCTAGTGTGATTTTGACAAAGCAACGGCTTAACTTGAGTTGTTGATGTCTGATTTGACCTAAACAGTGGTCCTATTTATAGGTGAATATGAGGCTAGTTTTGGTCTTTTAGGCGCCAAAATCGAGAGGGAAAACTTAGAGGGATAAGGTCCGCAATTTACCTTTTGTCCCTATTAGGTCTGCAGTCGCATGTCCCCTCTGACAGAGAACACCTGGTGTAAACCAAAGTCAAAAAGAAAATGTCTCTTAATGGAGATAAAATATCTAATTTGGTAAATATATTTTCAAACGGTAACTTGTTGTAGAAACTTTATAAACTTGAAAGTGGACTCGAGGACCACCATCTCTAAAATCATTTTGTACGGTATGGGATAAATTGTGTCCTTCACACCTATAGGTTAATCTCCCTCTTTGGGGATGTCATTATCTATGTTAGAGGGAATGTGCGATTTCATGTCCTCCGTAGCAATGGCTTTACCTTTGGATTTAGTGTGAATAGGCGGCTCTGATAAGGGTCTCACAACTTTGTTGTCAACCGTTTTTCCGCTCCTAAGGGTGGAAATACCCTTAGCATGTTGGGTGTACGATGTGTTTGAGGTGGAGATCTCATTGCCCATTTGGCCCTTGGGTTGGGTTGAGGTTGCGCCGGTAGAAGTGGTCTCGCAACCCTTTGGGAGTTTCGAACCAATTGAGCAAGAAAAACTTGCATCTCTTTCATAGAATGTGGCATTTGAGAGATGGACTATTCATGTTGCGAAAAATTTTTAACAGTGGCAAATTGTTCCTCATTATGCCTTCTCTGTGGAGGTAAATACGAAACGGGAGGTCCCATGAGCGGATGTTATAGTGATTGATATGGGGGAGGTTGTTGTTGGAATTGTGGGGATGGGGATGGACATGGGCCTCGAAATCCTGGTTTTGGGGGCATTTGGGAATTGTGATCCTTCTAACTCATTAGCGGATGTGTCGTCCTCCAGCTTGGATTGTATGGAGGGTTGTTGAGATCGAACGGAGCATTGGAGTATTACTTTCTATATGCCCCTATAGCATTAGCTTGCTATTACAAATGGCCTTTAATGCTAGGGAGTGAAGGACACTCTCTCGTTGGGTGTCCAATGTTGTCACAAATAACGCACACGACTTCCTCCACAACGAAAACCTTTTGGACGGATTCCATGGGTGAGGATTGCTGTATGATTTGCATCGCATCAATTCTACAACACAACGAATCGTATTTGGTCTGGGTATCCTGATTTTCTTGCAAGATAGACAGGCCATTGGTTTGCCCTCGAGGGATTGTGTTATCGTGAACAGTGCGATCTTATGGGTTCGACGTATCCCATCCCCGAGATGTCATTGAGACAAACTCAAAATGGGCTTCTACTTCCTTGCTACTCAAATCCACAAGGCTACCCTGACATATGGTTTCGACTAACTGTTTGGTCAAAGGGTTTAGACCCCCGTGAAAAATGGAGATTAATCGCATTTGATCGAAATTATGGTGCGAGCAAGACCGCTTTAAATATTTAAAACGTTCCCAACACTTGTCAAATATCTCATGATCGTATTGTTAAAAATTTTGTACTTGTTTCATGAGTTCATTTTTCTTGTGTATGGGAAAGAATTCCTTCCAGAAGAGGTCTTGTAATTATTGCCGATTCCCAATAGAGTTGGGGGAAGTATGATTCCCAATGGACAGCAAATCTGTCTGGGATGGTGTCGTATTAAGCGAGTAACAATGTTAAGATGATGCCCCAGAGTTATTGAAGAGATTGTTTGAGCCTTCAGAAGAAAATCGTGATCTGTATTCCCCGACGAACCCTTGGTTTGAATTGTTGCTCATTAGGACAAGCTCAAACTATTAAATGCAAAGGGTTTATTGACAAAGAACTAAATCAATATAGTCATTACTAATAACTCCCCAGGAACGGCGCCAAAAACGTGACCCGCTCGGAATACTGTATAGCGAAAGTTCACGCTGATCGCGAGAGTAATAAAAAAAATCGGTAAGACCGGAGTCGATTTCTGTAGGGAATTATATGAAGCACCGAGGAAATAAATTAATTAATGAGTAAATTAATTAAATTAAAGTCGGGGCATAGACTCGGGATTAACTAATGAGCAAATTAATTAAATTAGAGTCGGACCATAAACTCGGGGAAATATAGGCTAGTGCTATGGGTTTTTGTGCACGGTAAAGACGGGATTTAAAATTATATATATACGGTGTGTGATAGTGTATATATACATATATATATATATATACATATATATATATATATATATATATATATATATATATTGTGTGTGCTTATAAATATCAGTGATTAGATATTTATTTAATTCATATTCTCTAGTGTTATCGAGGGGGTTGGGAGATGTGGGTGAATTCCCTAGCTTAAGGAGTAGGGCGAGTATATCCCCGGGTCATAGCGTCCAATTTCAGAGGTGGGGCATTGATATGATGTCCTCATACTTGGGGGAATATGACCACCTCCATTACGTTTATTATTTAAGTTCCGATTCGATGGACCATAGTTGTCTCGGAACTCCAAGTGGGACTGAGTAGCCTGGGTTGATATCACTTTAGAGAATACATCCGGTGAGGTATTACTCGGGAGGATGGTTTATACATATATATATTCAACATGTGTGTGAATGTTGTAATATAGTGTTATGTATATAATCGGAGAAATAATTACATATGGGTACTCTAATACTTGGAGAAAATTGTATTTATTATATAACTAGTGTGAATGTTATATTGACTTAAAGGAAAGATGATTATTTAAGTTAAAGTGATAAATAACTTATAGATCATATTTTAAACATACTCGGGTTAGAGTAGTGTGTCTAGGAAGGATTTTATCAAGAGCTAGTTATGGGGTAGAGGACTAGGTTGGATATAAAGAAAGTGTTAGGTGTGCACATTAGTTGAGGGTGAGTCTGTCCTCAAGAGAGTGCAACACTGACTTAAATATGAAGAGCATTAATGAACTTTAAATTTCTACAATTTAACCACTTGCTAAATATTTTCAAAACGTTTTGGGTTCTAACTTTTGCTATCAAATATTTTCAAAACCTTTTAGGTGTCCAACCACATGGACGTCAGGCTTGAATTCACTCCAGGGACTCGTAACTGCAACATGTGTGTATGTCGTAGGATTTGGATAAACGCAATTATTTTTCTATTCCTAGTGTAGGGATTCATATCAGTGTATCTCGAGCATGTCGCTCACAGTTTTATTTAGTTTCTTTTCAGATGGTATGGAATTTATTACTCTCTGTTAGTTTGGTTTGGTTTTGGTTTTAGTCGGTGGTTTATTCGGCAAGACTTTTATTATTCTATGTGATGATTGATTTTATCAACATTGGATGTTTTATTTTAATTCAATATTTATTTTTATCTTGGAATAATAAAGATAAAATTTGGCAACAGCTTTATGAATACTAGGTGGTTAGTAATTTTTTTAAAAGTTTTCGACATTGATGCGAAGAATGAACCAAATGAGATTCCTGTTTTAATTTTAGGACTGATCACTCAGTATTTTATTGGGCGGGGTGTCACAGATGGTATCACAGCATCAGGTTCTAGTGTTCTTAGGATCTGTGCGGCTTTTTACGTTTCAGCTTAGCATTCTTTGATGTGGAGCCTTATGATAGGATTGTTGTATTCCTTTACGTATGTGCATTTACGTTCTCCGGCTATTAAGTATATTTGATGTGATTCATATTCGAGTTTGGTTGGGCTTCGTACATCGAACATCATGGACAACCATCGAGGGTCGTTAGAAGGATTGGAGGAGGAGTGCCTCAACGGAAGACGTGGAGTATTTTAGAAATGGTGATCGTGATAAGGATCACCATGATTACTGTTCAGGGGGAGTTAGAAGGACTTATTTGAAAAGATATTGTAGGAATTTGAGTAAGATAGGAAGTGTGATGAACCAACGGAAAAGAGAGAATCCAAAGGTGATCGTGTAAGATGGAGTACAGCGACACCCAGTATTAAATTTCGAGAATTTTTTTTTTTGCTCATAAGAGAAGCGTAGATTGGCAAGAATCAGTCATCACACATAAAGAAATATGTATGGAGTGGAACAAAAATTTGTTGTTCTAACATAGATGCGAATGGAATTTCGAAACTTATCACTAGTGGGAAAGATAAAGTGTAATCATAAAAGATAAGTTGACTAGATTAGAAAACTTTATACCCAACGAAGGGTACAAAGAATGTAATGGAGTCCGTAGGTGGATAATAGACTCATGGGTAGAATATACAGGCATGGATGGAAAATCCAGCTAGGATGACTAGTGTCGATTGTCGTCAGGAGTCATATGTTTACGATTTTACATCAACGCTTCCATGAAGGACGAGCCACGAGTGTTGGGGAATCTATCCAAAGGGAAGAACCGGATTTAATGGTGCTAGTGTGACACCATAGGGGGGAATACCCAGTCAAGGATCCATTTTAATAATTGAGGTAAATAGAATTTTTACTAAGTGATAGTGGATTCATCCAATGCCGTCAAGGCCAACAACGAGTCCCATAGGGCCAGTGAAGTCAAAGGGATAAAAAGGGGGTAGCAATTTGGGTTCAAGACTACCAGATCCGTGGGAAAGAAAATCTCGACATGGCCAGTGGGGCTAGAAAAATGGGGATGATATAGAGAGGTATCTTATAAGTAAAGAGTAGGAACTCATGTGTAAATCCTTTGCGCAACAGATTAAGGACAGGAGTGGGATGCCTGGCAATGGAAATACTTATAGGATTTTTGGTTCGGTTTGGACGAGAGTATTATGTCCAGGAACAATTTTAATCGTCGGTGTATTGATGAGTGTAAGTATAAGTTTTATCCTTGGGTAAATGGGGTAAATTTTGTATGATACGGGTGAATCAAAGAAATTTTTATGTAACACTACATTCGCACGGGAGACGGGTCTAGTGAGTATATCGTTAGTGTTACTATGGTTTGTATATGTTTACCGTTGGGTAGCGGGGATCTCTTTGGTCCCTTCGATAAGGGGTGGATACAGAGACTGAGAGGATATATACGGTACGAGATTATCTCATTTGGAGAGTGCTATTCGAACATGATTTTATCATGGGTATGGGCTGGTTAGCGATGGGTAAGCGGTGGTGGCTGAATATAGTAAGATTATCGTATTCGCTATTCCAGGGCAGGATGTATATTTTTACGATATTCCACCTGAAAGAGGGTCAGTCTCGCTATATATTTTGGGGTGAAGTAGACTTCAGAGGGTATAATTATTTAGTTATATTGGATCCCGGTGCGTAGGGACTTTTACTGGGGTGATTCAAGGCATGGCGGATTGAACATAGAGTAGAGAGATTTAGCTCGTTAGTGACTTAGCACTGAGGACTTAGTGATAGTGCGAGTTCAGCATTATATAACTCCTTTAGGGATGCGGGAGTTGATAATTAGACCTATGGGTATAAGGACATAGTTTTGGGTATCCCGATTATATGCTTGGATCCACGAAAACCAATTAACGACAATGCTAGTGTTTAATGCATAGGGGAAAGTTCTTTGGGGCTCTATTATGAAATGTTATATACTTAAGTACTAATAAATATTGGTAGTGGAGAGATGTTATTGGATACTAGGTCTAGTTTTCTTTCATGCATACTTTTACCCGATCACAAAGCGAATAATTTCCTATTCCATCTATAAACAATCCAAATATTGCCTGTGTTTCGAGGTACTAAAAAAGAGAATCCCTACCTTCATGTTTAGGAGTTCAAGGAGATATGTGGAACCATTAAGTACCAAGAACTCACCGACGAGATTGCTAAACTCAAATTGTTATCGTTCTCGTTGAAAGATAAAGCTAATAGTTGGTTTAACTCGTTAAAATTCGGATCTATCACCACTTGGCACCAAATGAGTGTCGTCTTCCTGCAAAAATTATTTCCTGATCAAAAGATGACGTCGATACGTCACTCCATCAATACATTTAGCCAAACGGAGGGTGAAGCCTTATGGATGTATTTGGAGAGATTCAAGGACTCACCACTACAATGTCCGCACAATGGGATTGAGATGGGATGCCAAGTTCAAAGTCTATACAAGGGGTTCGATTGTACTACTCGAACTATGCTCGAATCACTATGTAACAATTATTTTACCAAGGAAAGTGAGGTCGACACGTGGTTATTCCTAGAAGCCACAGTGAAAAAGTCCCAGAGATGGGCACTTAATAGAGAATCTTGGTCCACCACGTCCAATGAGGGTTTTGCTCACCAAGTCGAACAAAGTTATAATTTAAATGCCAAATTAACCACATTGGCCCTACTTTTAGAAGCTTCAGAGACGAGCAAGAGGTCAATCGAACTACACCTACGGTCGTGTAAAATGTAAGTTCCCTTATGTGTATACTTTATGACGCATTCGACCACTTAATCAAGAATTTTTCTACCCTTCCAACTCACAAAGCACTCACTGAGCAAGCCAATGACCTCTACCAAAATAGGCCAAAGTATGACCCATATTCCAATGGGTACAATCGGGGTGGCGAGACCACCCCAATTTTTCATGGTCCATGGGTCGATACCATGGAAGTGGAGGTCAATCTTCTGGTAACCCACCCCCGGGTTTCCAAAAGAACACCCCGAACCAACGTATCCTTCATCCCTAAAATATCTAAGCTTTAAAGGATATGGTGAATTTGGTTGCTCAAAGTACCTTCCAATTCCAGTAGTCAACTCAAAGTCTCCTCCAATTCACCCAACAGATCTTGCATGCTAACACTCAAACCACAGCCAAACTCGAGGTTTAAGTCAACGAATGCATTGAGTGAGAGGAACAATGGAACATTCCCGAGTCAACCTGAGCCTAATCCTAAAGATAACATTCCTAAAGGTAAATATTTTGCTCAAGACAACATAGGTTCATCAAAACCCCAAGAGGGTGTCAAAGCCATCGCTACGCTTAGGTCCTGTAAGGAAGTCGAAAATAATGTCTCACCACCCATCGAGAGTGAATTCGAGAAACGTTAGGAGAAGGAAGATCCACGTGTGGATCCAAATTCCTCCCCACCTTTTATCTTCTGAACCATCTATAGAGACCTATGTTCCAAAAACTCTGTTTCCCCAATGCTTGGTTCCCCAAAAGAAAAAGGCACAAGTTGACAAAATGTTGGAAAAATTCAAGAAAGTACAAATAAATATCCCACTACTTGACACTATATAATAAGTCCCATCCTATGCCAAATTTTTGAAGGACCTTTGTACCTTAAAGAGAAACACCAATGTTCCCAGGAAAGATTTTCTCATTGAGCAAGCAAGCTCGATCATATCCTATAGAGTGCTCGTCAAGTATAAGGATCCCGGAACACCGACGGTATCTATCAAGATAGGGGAGTATCACTTCGAAAAAGCTCTCTTAGACTTTGGAGCTAGAGTGAACCTTCTTCCGTACACCATGTATGAGAAATTAGGTTTGGGGGAGTTAAAACCCACTAAAATGACATTGTCCTTAGCCAATCGATCCATTAAGATACCTAAAGGTGTTGTAGAGGACGTATTGATTAAAGTAGGCGAGTTTATCATTTCTATAGACTTTGTGGTCTTCGACACACAACATGCACTAAACTCACCCACACAAATCCCGATCATGTTCGATCGACCCTGTTTAGCTACTTCTTATGCTGTTATTCGATGTCGTAGTGGACAACTGAACTTATCGTTTGGGAACATGACAATGCATTTGAATGTGTTTAATTTAGAGAAGCCAACGTCTGATGAGGGTGAGAATAAAGTCAAGTACATTCAAGATGTGAATGATGTTATTACCCCACAGAATAGTGACACAACAGATCTACGTGTTTGGACACCTGATCTGCCTCTAGATATGAGTCTTGAAGATTTTAAGAAAGAATTCAGTCCAGTTAATAAGGATCTTACTGTTGAAGTCGAATATTTATTGGATTATTTTTGTCATTTAGAGGATAGAGACTGGAATGATAGGATAGATAAATTCCTTCTCTGTGAACAAAAACCCGGGCCTTTTGAGAGTATGCTGACACATGAGGTTTTATCTATCAGTGACGAGATTGAGAAAATCATTCGAGCATCTCCACTTGGTGATGCATGTTTTGTCATACCACATTATCCCGTTCCATCATGTCCACTTGTATCATTTGAGTATTTGGAAAAAATTGAGGAAATGAGTAAAGGATCGTCCGATTTAGAGCCCGATTTATTCATTCTCGAGTTTGAGGGAAACCTAGGCTTAGCATGTCATTCGAAATTTCATTATGATAGTCTCTTCGAGATTCAATATCTCTATGTAATTGCGCATATCGTTAAATTTCACTCACCACATTCATTATGTGCATTCATATGTATACTTTGACGATTGGGTTGACTCTCAATTGTTCAGACTTTTGATTTATGATGAAAGGAATGTGAGATTGGTTGTTGGTAACACAAATAGAAGATCACCGGTAATATCGTTCTTTTACTTCTGTACTTTTTTTTTGTCCATATTTTTATTTTGAGTATACAATGAGGACAATGTAAAATTTAGGTTTGGGGGTAAGGATGGTTTTTTTGAAAAAAAATCAGAAAAGTTTCAAAAAACCAAAAAGATTTTCGATATGACTGAGTTTTGAAACGATTTCTTAATATATAATTGATTCATGGATCTCTCAACTTATGATTTTTTTTACATATTATTCATGTAATATGATTGAAACATGGATATTGAGGCAAGAATTAATGCTTGACGAATAAATGAGGAGATTTTAACCCGGTGAGATATTGTGTCTTTCATCATTTTCGAGAGATTTAAATTAATATGAGTTAAAATAACTCAAACTTTCCTTCAGTGATAAAGTCATTAATCAAATCCTTTGTTTTGTTCGATTACTGAAAATAAAAAGTTAAAAATGTGAATCTTAAGCACTAGAAGTCTTAGTAAGTCATCTTGAGACACTAATCAACTCAACAAAACCTAATAAATGAGATTAGGCCATCGTTTGAAAGCCCAAAATTAAGCCTAGACTCCAATTTTTTTTACAATCTTCCGTTGCAAGCCCATTTGAGGCAAAAAGAAAATAAGTCTTTTGTTGAAAATCCATTATCCCACCCAACTCCAACTGGTAGTTTAAAGCCCATAAAAAGAAGTCATACGCATTTTCGGAGAATACTAGGGTAAAATTACGGTAGGATAAAGGCCAAAAAAAGAAAAAAAAAAGGAGGTTGCAAGAATGATGTGTGAAAAACAAAGAGGGGGGAAATGAAAAAAAAAGAATAGATGAAAAAATTGAAAAAAAAAGATGAAAATAAGAAATGGGGGTTGGAAGAAAAGTTCCTAAAAGTCAAGATACCGAAATACCTCTATATTCTCAAAAATTTTGAACTCCAAAGCCATTCTTTCTAGCTAAAACTCGAGCCTATAATACACCCAAAGAAAGTCCTAATCGATCCCAAGTGAAGTTTGTTGTAGTGTGGAGAGAAGATGATTAGGATCTATGGTGCGATTCAAGGTTTTCAAAAAGTAATCGATTTTCCATTAATGAGATCATATTCATCCATTATAAAACGTCCGTTTTTTATCATGTATATGTGAAATTTGTTCATTTAAATTTATTCTTTTATTCACATATACCGAGAGAAAATAATCGATTTTCGAGTATTCGATTGTGAGTGCATCCCATGAGATTTTGAAATCAAAATGAACTTTAGGATAAGAAATGTAACTATCAAATCTTTTGAAATGGATGGTTATATTGGCTATGAACACACACATACGATAAGTTGAGATTGAAAAGTGAAGTTCTACTATATTTACGAAGTTTGCATTTAAACTTGGTTATATTACTTATGTGCCTTTTGTATTGAGTCAAGTTTTTGAATTTTGTGGGTATATTCACTGCAAACCCTTACGAGACAAAACTCATCCACTAGAGTAACCAATAGGTTTAACGTCTTGTTGCACATGCTAAGTACAATCATGAGATTTTAAAAAATTTAGTTTTTCTCGAGGACTAACAAAGTTTAGGTTTGGGACTATTTGATGAGTGCATTATTTTGTATATTTTACACCCAAATTTATATCTTATTAGTCCCGTTTTAGTTTATTTACTAAGTTCTTATGATCATTTTATTAAAAAGGAAAAAATGCAAGAATGATTGAATTCATATTCAAAATGACAATTTTAACTAAAAAATGTTCACTTTAATAATTTTATAATATTCTTGTGCTAATTTATGAAAAAAGTTGCTAAGTGAAAATTTTGCAAGTAATGATGGAATTTGGTGCAAATTGATGATCGCTCGAAAAAGGCGCGAAAAAACTGATTTTTATGGTCGTTCGAAAAAAGTAGTTCGTAAAAAATGTCGGGAATTTTTATTCTCTGATTTGGACGAAATTTGGCATCCGTGTTCAGCCAGAAAAGATAAGAGTTTTCGAGTGGGTGGAAATTTGGTCCCTTATCCCGATCCAAAGATTAAAGAGGTGTAGTGATAGCTTCCAGGATTGCTCGGCCAATTAGGGAGTGTCCCATCACAACTCAAATACCTCACCACTTGTCCTATAAAAAGGACCCTTGGGATCACAATTTTAGGAGGATTTTCGGGGAGCAATTTTGAGTGATTGTATTCAATTTTAGGGGCAAGTTTTTATCATTTTTCAGATGATTGAAGATTATTGTGAGAGGACTTATTGTAAGTTTGATTTACAAATGAAAATCTATACTCATTCTTGCAATTTCTCTTTCATTATGGTAGCTTAATTCTTCTACTAGGATTATGGTGAAGTTTATCGTAGTTGGTTAATATTGTCACGTTAATTTGATTATTGTTTATTACCTATTCGTTTTAATTGTTTTTAAAAATTCAGCATTCATTTTAAAACGACACGAGAGTGTGTTTTAAAACCTTAAAAATTATTTTGTCAATCAAGTTTTTGAGATTTAAAAATAGTAATTTTTTATAGGTTATGCTTGCACTTTGATTGTTTTGATAGTCCATGCTTAAATACATTTGCGAACTTTAAAACTTTTATTTTACAAGGGAATGGGGATTTTAGCCGTTTATTATAGACGTTAAAAATATTTCGAATATAACTTTCATATTTTTCGAATGAAACGCGACGAGGGTCGGTTTAATTTGAGTTATAAAAGGGGAATGACAACATTGAATTAGTGTGAAATATTACTAACGTGATAAATGGATCCCGAATTGTAATTGTTTACAAATCTCTTATATTACTCTCATTTATCATATTTTCTTTTATTTAGTGAAGTTCATAATTATTCTCTATCCCATTTTATCTGGTTGGACAGTTACAATTATTTTAAAAGTTAAAATTGACAAATCTCTGTGGGTTCAACCCGTACTTACACTCGTTATTCTATCATAGCCCGTGCACTTGTGGTATTTTATAAATTGACAACAAACTCCATAGGGCATCAACAAATATCACCATTTTGGAGCTACTAGCTACATCTTGATAGCACAGAGCTACCCTCGTTTATCTATTACCTCAATCTTTTATGCCTACAAACCTACCTCCGGATGAGATAAAAGTTACCATCGGGTCCATCACCATGCAATAACATATCAGCTTCTCTGATGAGGACCTTCTCATGTAAGGCTGCAATCACCGATTTGTTATACATGTCACCACTAAGGCATGTGGACAAATTATGCCCCTAGTTTTGGTAGACAACGGTTCCACCAATATTGTATGCCCCATGTTCACCGCTACCGATATAGGATACACCACCTTATAGTTTACACCTTCTTTTTTGGCCATAAGGGCCTAAAATAATACTCGTTGAGAGGTCCTGGGAGCTATCATCCTCGCTCTCGTAGTGGGGCTTATCAAATATAATGTAGAGTTTTAGGTACTCGACGTACGAACAACTTTAACCTCTTGTTAGGGAGGGCATGTATACATCCCATAGAGGCATTACCCTCATCACTCCACATAAAATCCGAGAAGACAACGGTTGGGACACTATGGCCAACACTAGTACCATTCCCTTCATGGATACTCACTACGATAGTAACGATGTCTGACTCAGTGGATTTTGAGTCCTCCCACTCACTTATGTGATAGAAGAAGAGTTAGTTAGTCATAATGTACCCACCTTAATCAACAATAAGATGGAATACATGCCTCAGTTCGGACTTGGAAAGAACAATAAGTAACCCTTTAAGTTGTCACAACCACAGAACATAAAGGAACGACCAACCTCGGGTATACCCCCAACGAAAAGACTCCAGCTCGAAATCCCAAAGATCCCCATCAAGGGTGAAATGACCACTTTTATCTCTAAGAATAAGGGTTCCCAAATAGCGGGCTCCGTGAATATGGCGCGATGAAGCAAAGGGATCATTATAACATAAAATGAAGATTCTCTTCGAGGAAGGATTATACGCGAATTATGGGAAAATACACATGGTCAGCCAACACAAGCTCAACATATCATGGGTAACCAAACGAAGATAGAAAAATCTTAGAGCTCGAAGCAGGATGAGGATTACCCATTCTATTTCCTAATGAGGTTGCCTTAGTAGCCATGTTAGGGTCCTTAGAGTTAACCCCTGCTGAGTATTTCCATGACTGGTAATCTGCCTTTGCCACGCGAGTCATCACTATTGAAAAAGGAAGGTTAGGCATCATCCCTTAACTCAACCTCTACCTTCATGTACCATACTTAATATCCCCACCCTATGAGACACCGCATTCTATCGAGCCTCAAGATGATACCTACCACTCCCCGATGGATTATCAGTGGAATAAAGAAATCCACCAACACTTTCTACGAGCCCTCTCTGAGGCAATACCTTACACTGACCCCGTGACAGGCCAAATAGAGGGTCCCATTTTAAACTCTGAGGGGGAAACAGTCCGGCTCAAAGAACACCACTTGCCTCAGCCTGCAGTCCGTACCAAGGTTCCATAGCACTCGTGAACCACTCCAAAGGTTGTCCGAAAGAATATGGTAAACCTCATCACCAACATCATATGAGTGATGGTATTCAATAACTCGAATTCTAATAAATGCACTCCCAACACTCATCATTCGAAGGCCCTATAAGTATGTCATCTTAGTAAAAGAACCCCATGTCCCCTCTTCTAATGTATCCCTCTATAACGATTTTTTTTACTATTATCAATGTTGTCCTTCCTCCCTTTGATGGCATAATAAACAGTGATTTCCAGTATTTTTTTTGTGTGTGTTATATGTGATGATTATTTATCCATCAATGGATTTGAACTCGCATGTGATAATGATGACTCTGCAGATCTAACATATTTAAAACACTTATAAAAACTTCACTAACGTCAAATTAGACGCATGTCACCTATTAAGGATGACACAATAACCAAAAACATAGGCACTCACTAAAACCCGGAAAAATTACATATAAGGTCCTCCCTAGAAGAGAATAAACAAAAGGAGCTCACATATCACCTGGCCAACTTCGTAGATGAATTCTCTTGGTCTTACGACGACATGCCTGACATCGACCTAACCATATTGATTCTCGATATACCCACTCTCCCCAATGCAAAACCAATAAAACAAAGACTCCGTAAGCTGATAACCGAATGGTCCTTGAAAATAAAGGAGGAAGTAGAGAAACATCTTTGCATCGATTTCATCAGAGTAATCAAATACCCTAGTTGGTTATCCAACATTGTACCACTAGTACCTAAAACAAATGTCAAAGTTCAAATGCACGTATACTACAATAATTTTACTGGGGCCTACCCCAAAGATAATCTCCCTCTACCACACATTTACTTATTATTAAATAGTGTTGCCATCAATGCACTCAAATCCTCCGTATGGATTTGCAAGCTATAACTAGATAAAAATGCACCTTGATCACCAAGAGAAAATTGAGTTCATTAGATGTACAATTATACAGTTATGCCCTTAGTTAATAGGAATGTTAGTGAAAGTTACCAAAGAGTAGCCATAACTATCTAACATGACTGCATACACATGGAAATGAAAGTCTACATAGACCACATGATCATTAAATCTAAGGACACGTTTTGGCCCTCGGGATATTCTCCCAAAGTTTCAAGATCATATTAAATAATAAGTTCAAGAGCTGGAGAAGGCTGACTTAGCTGAGAATGACAATAACCTAAAATCAATCTTCATTTCAAAATACCAGGAGGATGTGAAGAAACTAGAGTTGATGAAGCTCATTCAGGAGTTTAAAGACATTTTTGCATGGAACTGCACAACGATTCTGGGTCTAGACCAAGAAGTGAGCCGCTATAATTTTACCACTTTGTCTTTATCAATATCGATCAAGCTGTCAACTAGAACATACAAGCCAAAGTTAATTCCCAAAATTAAAGATGAGGTGGAATGATTGTTGGCATGTTGATTCATCATGCCAATTCAACATCCAATTTGGCTTTCTATCATTGTGCTAGTGGGGAATAGAGATAAAATCGAAATTCACATTTGTGTTAATTTTAGAGATCTTAATAAAGCTTGACCCAAAGATGAGTTCTTTCTACCTTAGATCAATAGATTGATCGATTTAACTACTGGTCATGAGATGATAACTTCATGGATGGTTATATTAGTTACAACCAAATCCATATGATGCGAATAAGATAAATTTTATAACTCCTTTGGGCAATTTCATGTACAATGTAATTCCTTTCGGTTTGAAAAAGCGGGGCAACTTACCAAAGTAAAATGATGGATATTTTTCGTGACTTATTATATGACATTGTGGAATTTTATGTGGATGATCTAGTTATTAATTAAAAAAAATAAGGATTCTCACTTAGCCTACTTGAGAAGATTTTTGAGCAGCAGATGAAGGAAGCACGAGTTAAAGATAAACCCACTAAGTGTTCCTTTTATATAACGAGTGGGAAATTCTTGGGTTTTGTGGTTAATAGGTAAGTATTATGAATGGGCCAAATAAAAAGCCATTCTTGATATGCCTTATCCAAAAACCCAAAAAAGGATGGAAAACTTCCTCGAAAACATTTCTTAGAGTATGAGATTGATTTTAGGTTTATCTGAGATTACTCACCCATTAATGGAAATCCTTGGGTAGACCATGAAGTTCAAATGGGAATAAATACACAAGGTATCATTTGACAAGGTTAAGAGATTACTCACTTCTCCTCAAACGATGATTCCACCTAAGGTCGGAGTACATTTCTTGCTTTTATCTAACCTCTACTTTAAGGTTCAGTGGAGCATATATTTACTACTTTAGTAAAGTTATCCATAGTCCTGAGGTAAGATATACAAGTATAGAAAGACATTGTTCGGCCTTGGTCTTTATGGCTTAAAATTTTTGACACTACATGTAATCTTTTACTATTCACATAGTAATAAGATACGATCCTACTTAAGTTCTTGATGGCCCAAACAATCTTAATTGGTAGAACAATAAGGTGGCTCCTCATTCTTTTTTAGTATAATTTTAAGTACAAGGCTCCTCGTGCAATCAAGAGTTATGCTTATACAGATTTATTAGCTATATTTCCTTCAAGTTTGTTCAAACCACCTACAAAAAATTACCTGTTAATGATATACAATCTAACCTTTGTGAGGCAGACCTATAGGAATAATCTATAAAATTTGATGGTTCATCAGCTCAAGGTAAATGATAAGCTCGAGTGATTTTATCCATTGGAAATGAGGAAATTTCTCTATCTTTCAAATTGGAATTAATTTGCTAAAACAATCAGGCAGGATATGAAGACTAAATTTTAGGGTTACTCAAGACCCTTCGAAGAGTCATCCGTTCACTCTGCATCAAATGAGATCATAACTTGGTAGTCAAAGAAGTGAATGGTAAATATACATTGAAGCACCTCAGTTTAGCCCATTATCTAATAATCATACAGAGGTTAACCGACCAATTTTATAAGGTAAAAGTAGAGTGGAATCTAAGGATAATGAACTAGCATGCTGATGTGCATGCTACAACTGTAAAAAAGGATATAGATACAATATGAGTCTACAAATATGGCAATCCATCACAGGAAAACTCCGTCTTCGGTGCTTCGGATCCGTTTTACTAATGATGCCTCATATTGGAGAAGTAAGATAAGAAAACAGTTAGAGATAAGATATGGTTCAATGAAACTAACTCAGTTAGCACAATTCTTTCGCCTTCAAGGAAGTTTGTACTATAAAAATCCTAGAGGATGGTTGGTCCTATATATTAGCCTAGAAAAAGATTTGAGACGATTGAGGGAAACTCATGAGAAGCATTGTGAGACCACTTAGGTCCCTCTATATAGAAGAATTAAAAAAGAAGGGTATTTTTTGCCTTCGATAAAGCAAGATGCTTCAGTAATGCAAAAAAAACATGTTAAGTGCCAAGCTTTCTTTTAAACAACTGAGTGCAAATTTTTGGAAGCTCAAATAGACTGTAGCCAACCTTGTAATGATTTCATCAAAGATGGAATTGTTACAACAGAAAAGAAAATATTATAACACTCGGAAGAATAGCCCTTAGATTCTACTTATTGGAGGAGAAGATTTATCGATGTGGATATTTCAAAAAACCTTTAAGATGCATCACCATAAAGGAAGCAGAAGATGTCCTCAAGAAAGGTCATGATCAATCTCACATTGAAAGACATACATTAGATGATCAACTTATGACACTTGGATATTATGGTCCAACAATAGAGAAATATTCAGCTGAGTTTGTTAAAAAAATGCAGAGCTTGCCAGCTTCGTTCTATCCTCGTTATTTCTCCATCAATTGATCTAAACTCCTTGTCACACCATATCCTTTTTCACACTTGGGTTTTTAACCTCATGATAATAATGAAACCTCTATCCATGGGAAAAATATGGATTCTCGTGGCAACTAAGTACCTTTGAAAAGAGAAACTACAAGAGTGGTGGCACAATTGATTAGAGATAATGGAACTCCATTTGTCAATAAAGAAGTAATGGAACTCCATTTATCAACAAAGAAGTAATAATTTTAACTGAAAAATATTCAATTATCCACCATACCTCAACAATAGCTTACCCTAAAAGTAGTGGTCAAGTAGAAGCAACAAACAAAACTTTGGTCAATATTTTAGGAAATATGATGGAAGACTTTTTGCTGGAGCGTGAGATGACAAGTTGCCTATGGTAGTTTAGCCTTATCAAACAACCAATAGGAAATCAACACGTTATAAACCTTTTTTATTTAGTTTATGGAGTTGAAGCAAACATTCTAGTGGAGTTAGAATTACCTTATGTTAGATATGCCTTGCGAAGAAACATGCTTCCTCAGAAGAAAAAATGTTCAACTAGATGCACTAAATGAACATACGAATAATGCAAGTAATCACCTTCAAATCTATACGAAGTAACTCTCATAAGCTTATGAGAACCTGATGAGATCAAGAAAGTTCACAAAAGTCAATTTAGTCTTAAAAGCTGTTGTCAATCACATTAGAGGACTCCATATTCTAAAATTTTCAGTAAATTAGCAGGTACAATATGTTATTAAAGAGGTACATGATTCAAGTTATTATTTTATCTCGGAGATTGAAGACGATAGGTCATGTTTTCGAAGACAGTTTTAATTTTCATTTGTTATCTCATTATTGAAGAAACATGAAGAAGAATATCAGTGTTGATACCAAATTTAGCCTGCTGACGTGGAATAATTATGAGAAGACACGTGTCAATCTACATGGCACCTACAAACATTTTTGAACAACATCTTGACTTCGAGGAACTCAACCTCCCCGACCAATTCAGACACTCCGAGTAACAAGTGTACTCCGAAGAACTTTACTGTACCGAGAAACTCATGTATACCGAGCAGCTTAGGAGGTCCGAGCTGCATCTCGTACAGAGCATTAATATCAGGATAACCAACAGATTGACTGCGCATTAAATGGTCATTATTATCATACAGATGTACACGCCTAATAGACAGTTATGTATTATTCATTCACGTGTACAGCCTCAAGGCTATAAATACATTATTTCATCCTCATTGTAAGGGGACTCGGAATTTCTGGGTAAACCCATTATCGAGAATTCTACAAACAGTTAGCAATAACACAAACAGTGGACGTAGGCCATTCTTTCAAGGTTGAACCACTTTAAAAATCTCTTGTCTTATTTATTTTTATCTGTGATTAAATAATTAGAGATAATCTAATTTTTTACATCAACAAATTGGCGTCGTCTGTGGGAAACGACTGTAATTTTCGTTTTTCATCAAAATAACTCATCATCAATGGCTGATAATCCAGAATCCAGTAATCGAAACACTGGAAACCCCCCAAATCCATCTGCTCCTCCAAATGTTCAAGATCTGGCTGGTATAATGGCTAATTTGGCCCAAGGCCAGACCGCCATGCAGGAAACTATGAGACAACTCATACAAACTGTCCAGGGTGGAGCATCTACTCATTCAGGACAACGAAGGGTTCAAAGAAATATATGGTGCCCTCTAGGCGAACGTTACTATTAGAGGAATCTCGATCTAGGCGTGCCGATTCATATCATACTGAGAGATCTGATGATTTTTCTTATCAACCTGGTCGCACTTCATCAGTATGAGCTACAGATACTGAACAAAACATCACTCTCTCTCTAGAAAGGACTAGTGCATTGGAAAGATTAAGTAGGTTCTCTTCTTTTGAACGTTTAGGCCCTAGGAGGAATAAAAGTCCTCCTAAGGTTGTGTCGAGGAACTTTCGACGACCATTCGACATAAGAGAGGGTTTTGCCCAATCACGACCAACTACTCGTCATGAAAGATCCCAGGAAGCGAATTCAAAACGATCGGTTGCTCGAACCAATAGGCCCGAGGAGGGAAATGATGCATGGAAAGGCTCTATTCAAAGGTTGGAGGATAGACTAGGAGAAATAGCTAAGGCTAATAATCCTCTACAAAGAACTTTTGTCCAAGGGACACCTTTTATCCAGGGAATTATGGATTTTCCCACACCATCGAAGTTCAAAGCTCCTGTTGTGACTCCTAAATATGATGGAAAAACTGACCCTGTCCTTCATATAGAACAATATCAAGCTACTGTTGATATCTATGCTGTGCCAGATGAGATGAGATGCAGGGCATTTTCGGAAACTCTTACCGGATCTACTCAAATATGGTACAATAATCTTCCTCGGGGAAAGATTTCAACTTTCTTTCAATTGGCCGAACTCTTTATTGGAAATTTTTATTTTGGAGAAAAACCTGTTAAACGAGTAGCACACTTGTTAAATGTTAGAGAAAAAGCAGGTGAGAGCAACAGGGATTATATAACTCATTTTAATAACAAGAAGATCGAAGTCATTGATTACGAGGAGAAGACAACAAATACTGCTTTGATGAGTGGATTGTTGCCCAATAAATTGTACTACACTTTGGCCAAAAATCCACCTAGGACCATGTCAGAACTAATGGCAAAAGCAGCCAAAATCATGAATGCCGAGAAGCTATGGCTGCAAAGAAGAACATGGACATTAAAGAGACCAAAGTTGAGGCCGAGAAGGGTGAGAAGAAAGACCAGAAGAACAATGGTGGTAACAAGCAGTCAAAAGTAAAGCCATCGTGGGAAACATTGAAGAAATTTGGAAATTATATTCCTTTAAAAGTAGACATAAACCACATTTTGGAAGAAATCAAGAACAGTGAGGAGCTAAACTGGCCAGAAAAAATGAAGTCGGATCCAGACAAGAGGAATAAGGTCAAATATTACGAATTCCATAAATACCATGGTCACACAACCAAGAATTGCATAGCTCTTCAGAATGAAATTGAAGCACTCATCAGACGAGGAAAGCTTGCCAAGTATGTTGATCGTAGAAATGAAGGAAAGAGCAACAACCGAGTAAGACAAAGGTCTAGATCTACTTGTCAAGCAAAAGAAGATAGGAAGATTGATCATGAAGATGATCCAGAAGACGACCCCGATCTCCCCAAACGACCAAAATAGCCCGAACGGGAGGTATTTTCAATTCGTTTTGGATCATTTGATTGTAATGTTATTACAGGTGGAGATGCAGGAGGTGGAGACCTTACTGCAGAAAGGAAAGCTTACCTCAATGAGGACCAAGCTTGTTCATACATTCAACGAATAAATCTAGCTGAGGATGATCACCCGAGGAAGGTGAACAAAGATAAACTAGTCATCGGTTTCTCTAAGAACGACCTTGCAGGAGTGCTATATCCTTATGATGATCCATTGGTGATCAAAATGGGGATGAAGGAAGTAGTGATCTCAAGAGTGTTGGTGGATAATGGTAGCTCGGCAGACATCATGTTCTACTCATGCTTTGATAGTTTAAATTTGAAGTTGTCTCAGTTGGAGCCTTTTCACAGGCCCCTCCTCGGTTTTACTGGCGAGAAAGTTTTTCCACTTGGGACGATCAAGTTGGATATGTTCATCGGTACATGGCCTGCTTGTTGAACAGAAAGAGTGTGCTTTTTTGTGATGGATAAGAATGTCCAATCAACTTACAATATCATCATGAGAAGGGCAGGTTTGAAGAAGTTCGAAGCAGTACCATCTACTGTACATCAATGTCTAAAATTTCCAACCAACTTTGGAGTAGGAATTGTGAAGGGTGACCAAAAAGTAGCTCGGGAATGTTACTATTTATCTGCCGAGCAGAAAAAACTGGAGGAATCTAGGAAAAAGACTACTACCTATCAAGTAGATGAAGGTGTAGAAATTGAAACATTAGATCCGAGAGATGAATCGCAGCTCGTGAAAGGCCAGGTGGTAGAAGCTACTGAAAATGTCATTATGGACGATGAGCACCCGGAACGAACAACTCAATAAGGTTCGTCGTTAGATGCCTCATTAAAACAGGAATTGATAGTTTTCTTAAAAAGCAGAAAATAAACTTTTGCATGGAGTCACGAGGACATGCCAGGGATAGACCCCAATTTTTTATGTCACGAGGTCAATGTGAATAAGGAAATCAAGCCAGTGAAGCAGAGAAGAAGAGTGTTTAGCCCCGAAAAGAACCAAGCTATACAAGAGGAGGTTAAGAAGCTCCAGAAAGCTTACTTTATTGAAGATGTCAAATATCCAGCCTGGTTGGCAAATGTAGTAATAGTGAAGAAGAAGAACAACAAATGGAGGATGTGTGTAGACTTCACCGACCTCAACAAGGCATGCCCAAAGGATCATTTTCCATTCCCCCGAATCGATTAATTATTGGATGCTACCTCGGGACACGAGTTATTGAGCTTCATGGATGCTTATTCTGGTTACAACCAGATTAAAATGAAACCTGAAGATAGGGAGAGTACCTCTTTCATTACCCCTAAGGGAACTTATTGTTATAACGTTATGCCTTTTGGTTTGAAAAATACAGGTGCAACATATTAGCGGCTGATGAACAAGGTATTTGCAAAACAAATCGGTTGCAATATGGAAGTTTATGTTGATGATATGCTGACGAGGAGAAAGAAATCCGCTAATCATCTAATTGACTTAGGCCAGACCTTTGATCAATTAGATAAATATCAAATGAAGTTGAACCCGACCAAATGCATATTCGGAGTACGAAAAGGCATGTTTCTCGGGTATATTGTCAACCAACTAGGTATCGAAGCAAACTCTAAAAAGATCAAGGCTCTATTAGGGCTGCGATCCCCAACGACGAAGAAGGAAGTGCAAAGTCTCACAGGGCGAGTTGCAGCACTCAACAGATTTGTATCACGAGCAATTGATAGATGCCTCCCATTCTTCAAAACACTCCAAAAAACATTTGAATGGAATGATGAATGCGAGAAGTCTTTCAAGAATTGAAGAAATACCTGGGAGCACCTCCACTATTATCCAGGCCAGTGATGGGAGAAAGATTGTATTTGTAGTTGGCAGTTTCGGAGAATGCAGTTAGCTCGACATTGATAAGAATGGAGAATGGAGTGCAAAAACTAATTTATTACACTAGCAAGGCCTTTCGAGGACCAGAGATCAGATATCCAAGACTGGAAAAGTTGGCATTAGCGTTGATCGAAGCAAGTAGAAAAATGAGGCCATACTTCCAAGCTCATACCATAGTGGTGTATACTGATATGCCATTGAGACAAGCTCTTCATAAACCAAAAGAATCAAGGAGACTGATGTACTGGGCAGTAGACCTTGGTGAATACGACATAGTTTATGAGCCTAGATCGTCACTTAAAGGGAAAGCAGTAGCAGATTTTATAGCAGAGTTCACCTATCCCGACATCTTCGAGGAGCAAAAGCTGAATACCGACCAACCTGTGGATGTTACAGGATCATCAAATTTAAACACCGATCAACTTCAATTGGTTGACGAGCAGGAGAAGAAGGTCGACGAGCAGCAAGAAGTGCTATAGGAGGATATAAGGAAGCAATAAATATTCCACCGAGGAACTCTGTCTAACCAAGAGTTTGATAATGATATACCTATGTGGAATTTGTATGTAGATGGATCTTCGTGCACTGCAGGCTGTGGAGCAGGGATTGTTTTGAACAGCCCGGATGAGGTCGATGTGGAGTATGTTTTATGTTTCCAATTCAAGGCTTCTAATAATGAGGCTGAGTATGAAGCCATGATTGCAGGCCTTAGTTTGGCAAAAACCATGGGGACAGAGCAGGTTATCGTATTCAGTGACTCTCAGCTAATCGTGAATCAAATGTTGGGGGTATATGCAGCCAAAGGAGAATTAATGATCAAGTGTCATGAAAAAGCGATGGAGATTTTTTTAGGCCTAATTACAGTACAGATAATTAGAATACCAAGATTGGAGAATGCACGAGCAGATGCCTTAGCTCGATTAGCCTCAGCCACACGCATCGAGCTATAAAGAATAATCCCAATAGAAGTCTTGACTAGTCGGAGCATAGACAGAGATCTGATGATGAACTTTATTACCCTTGATTTAGGACCATCTTGGATGGATCCTATCAGGGCATACATCGAGGAAGGGACATTACCAACTGATAAACTAGCAGCCAAGAAACTGAAGTTCAAAGTTGCTCGTTATGTACTGACTAATGGCATTCTATATAGACGAGGAATTATAGCAGGTTTGCAGAGATGTGTACATCCTTCCGAGGTGAAAGACTTGATTGAAGAGGTCCATGAAGGGTCTTGTGGAGCCCATGTAGCAGGTCGGACGCTTTTGCAAAGAATAATGACACAAGGATACTATTGGCCAATGATGAGGGCTGATTGTATAGCCTATGCTAAGAAATGCGATAAATGTCAACGCTTTTCCTCTATCCGAAGAACACCCCAGGCATTGTTAGCCCCCATTACTTCCCCTTGGCCATTTGCTATGTGGGGAATAGATCTGGTCGGGCCACTTTAGACGACCAGGGAAAGATTTAAATATCTCGTAGTCGCGGTGGACTACTTTACTAACGGGGTGGAAGCTGAGCCTCTCATTGAAATGACATATGATAAGGTGTATCAATTTATTTGGAAGAATATCATTTGTATATATGGTCTTCCCCATGCATTCATCACAGATCATGGAACTCAATTTGACAACGAGGAATTCGCTGCATATTATCATCAATCGAACATATTGAAAACCCACTCTGCACGAGGCCATCCCCAAAGCAATGGACAGACGAAGGTGACAAACAGAACGCTGCTGAATGGTTTGAAGAAAAGACTGGATGATGAGAAAGCAAATTGGATCAACGAGCTACATTATGTACTATGGGCTTATCGCACTACTCCCCGAGCAACAACAGGAGAATCTCCATACATGCTGGCATTTGGAAGTGAAGCTGTTATACCTGCCGAGCTGGGCCTCCCAACACACAGAGTGCTGAATTTCAATTCTCCTATCAGCGACTTGATGAGAAGATTAGACTTAGATATGTTCGAGGAAGTTAGAGAAGAAGCAGCCATCAGGAATGCTTCATACCAGCAACGAACAACTATGTTCTACAACAAGAGAGTGAAGAAGTGCGACCTGAAAGAAGGAGACTATGTGCTAAAGAAAGTAATTCAAAAGCACAACAAACTGGAAGCTAACTGTCATGGGACCTATAGAGTAACAGAGGTTGTTCGACCAGGGACGTATAAGATTGAAACCTTATAAGGAGAGGAGTTTAAGAATGCATGGAACGCAGAGCATCTGCGCAAATATTATCAGTAATTTAATCTCTATGTAATGCAGTTTTCATCGATATGAATAAAGTTTTGGATATTTCGCCAAATTCTCTCCTTTTGTTGAAATTTTTTCGGAGTAATAGTGCTACACACTAAGCATCAAGTCCAGAATAAAAATCCACAGTCCATAATAAAAATCCACCAACTCCGGTTGGTCGGGAATAAAAATCCACCAACTCCGGTTGGTCGGAAATAAAAATCCACCAACTCCGGTTGGTCGGGAATAAAATCCACCAACTCCGGTTGGTCAGGAATAAAATCCACCAACTCCGGTTGGTCGGGAATAAAAATCCACCAACTCCGGTTGGTCGAGAATAAAAATCCACCAACTCTGATTGGTCGGGAATAAAAATCCACCAACTCCGGTTGGTCGGAAATAAAAATCCACCAACTCTGGTTGGTCAGGAATAAAATCCACCAACTCCGGTTGGTCGGAAATAAAAATCCACCAACTCCGGTTAGTCGGGAATAAAATCCACCAACTCCGGTTGGTCGGAAATAAAAATCCACTAACTCCGGTTGGTCGGGAATAAAAATCCACCAACTCCGGTTGTCAAGAATAAAAATCCACCAGCTCCGGTTGGTCGGAAATAAAAATCCACCAACTTCGGTTGGTCAAAAATAAAAATCCACCAACTCCGGTTGGTCAGAAATAAAAATCCACCAATTACAGTTGGTCGGGAACATTTGAGAATCATGGAATGAAAGTCATTTCATGGATTAAAATTAAAAAGTGATAAGTCACTATAACAAATTTTCACAGAATTTCTTTATGACATATCAAAAGTTGATCGTCAAATACTTATTACGAATTATTACCAATTCAGGATGGTTAACAAGTTTTTACCTACTCCAGTTGGTCGGAAATTTAAAGTAACAAAAAATATTGTTATCTTTTTAACAGATATACATGCACATTCATCAGTGAATGAAAGAAACACAAAATAATGACAATCAAGATTGTAAAACTAAAAGTTCTTCATTAAATCCAGAATAAAATACATTGAGAACAAATTACATATTACATGAGAAAGTATTAATTTAAAAAATCTATTCTATTGGCTTTTTCCCTTCTGCCTTTGAAACAGGTTCTTCCCCAGCAGGAGGATCATCCAAGGCGTAAGCATCCTGACATTCATCACGGATGGCCAATCAAGTAGGTGCTCCGGGAGAGATATCTTAAAGTTAGAATGAAGATTGTAGTCCCCGAGATACTTGGAGATTAGGCATTGAGGAATCGCCCGAGCAGGAATCCAGCTCATATTAAGTTTGAAAGGTGGAACTGGCAACTCGAGCAACCCAGGGTCATAGTAATCCCACAAATAGTGACCATGTTTCAATTGTAGCACACCCAAGGCATTCAGCCATCTTTGCTTGTATCCTTCGTTGTTCGACTGTTGGATCCGATCATCAAGGTGATAGAGGGCTTCATTATAACCATCCATCCAGAACTCTCTGGGTTGCTTGTGAAACTGGTATGTTAGCCTCTCCAACTGCTCGTGGAGGTTCTTTGCTAAAAGTTCTTTACTCTCCAAGGTAGACTTTTGTGCAGAGAGCTGCTCGTTGAAGTTCAAAATCTTTTTAGACATCTCAGCTATTGCTTGATTCTTCGCCATCAACTGGAAGGCCTGATTCTTCAGGGTTGATTGAGTTCTTTGTTCCTTAATAGTAATTCGATAAGCTCTTGCTCATCCCTGAGCATAAGTAGAAGGCCCAGTCCTCTTTAAAGTTTCCAATTCATCTCTCAAATTGGCGTTTTCGACTTCTAAGAAAGAGAACCCCTCGTCGTTGACAGGGACCAAAGCGTTCGAGGTAGATGCTGCAGATTTCAGCTGAGATATCTCTCCTCGCAGGTTATTATTTTCCTGCTCCTCCAACTTAGCAATCTGCCTATGCTCTTCAACCTCGGTCTTCAAAGTCCTCTCCTTAAAATCATAAGCAGCGACTAACTTATCATATCCTTTGTCAGCATTTATTTGCTGATACTTTTTCTCATACCCTTGATGCAAAAGGGCAGAAGATTCCTTGTGTTGTTGCTGAAGTTCCTCGATGATACCCTGGAGATCTTCAATCATCTCATAGTATGCCACATTATTAGCAACTGCACGGTCGAGAAAGCATTTTAAATACTGGTAGGCTTCAACTGCTCGATCTGAAGCATCTGGAGCGAGGATGTCGATAATTTGAGATTCATTCAGGTCAGCATGGCCAGTCTTGAAGTAGTCGTTGCATTTCTTCATCAGTTCAGTATCGTGGGATGACAAGAGCTCCATTCTAGCCATAAACTAGTAAAGAAAAGAGATAGAAGGAATCAATAAGAATGCAGAACAGAGCAAGAAGAATAAAATAGACTGATAATAAGAGCAGAGCAAGAAAAAGGAAGTCAAGATGCACAACCAAAACTTCAAATTTTATTACATCATGAAAAGAAGTACATGGCCCAAAGTTACATTAAACAAAAAATAAAAAGTAAAGAGCCCGAACAACTCTACACCTTCTCCTTGCTTCCTAAGATTTCCTCGGGAAGTTTGGACGAGGAGGTCGGTTGTTCGGTGGGAAGAGATGGCTACTCGGTTGACATGTCGATTGGCCGGGGCTGCTCGTAGCGAAGTTTAATTGTAGGGACTTGGTCCCCAACTATCATTGAAGACTCTTCAGAGGCAGGTTTATCCTCTTCTTCTTCTCCAGGAGAGGGAGTAGGACCATGAGTATGACGCTGAAACAGCTCGAAACCCTCAGAAACCTTAAGCTCTTGAAGAGATGCAACCCAGCCATCTCGGAAGTATTTGAGACTGGCAAACTCTTTCTGAGAGGACATGGCAGATATACCTTTATTCCAACCCTTGTCCCAGCCAGTACTGAAGGACTTCTTAACAGCCAGTTTCCTCTTCACCTTTTCTGAGGAAATCCTCTCAGTCATGAGTTCCTCGGCAGCTTTCAATTTCCTTTCTGCTTCTTCCTTCTGGCGATCTGTCTCACGGAGTTTGCCCAACTCCTCTTCAGTAGCTTTGAGCTTGGTCTCAAGCTCTCCATCATTTTTGAGCTTTCCCTCGAGCTCATTGTTGTTCTTGTCATATTCTTTCATTTTCCACTCCAACTCCTGAGAGGCCTCCACAGCTTTATCTCTCTCTTGCTCGATGACTTTTAGTTGATTCTCCCAAGAAGCCTTATCTTCGTCATACTTCTGACGGGAATCTTTTAAAGACTATGTCAGACCTGCGAGAGCCTCCTCCACACCTGACAAGGAGCTCGAAGCTTTAATAGCCTCATCCTTTTTCAAAATGGTATTGAAATAAGTTACCAACTAGAAAAAGAAAACAATTGTAAGTCAGTGCAAGGATGTAACATTGAAAAATGAAAGTTTAGATTAATGATACTTACTGAGGCAATATGTTGAGCTTCCAAGGTGGTAACCCTCTCCCGAGAAAGATCTTCTTCAACACCTTGGATCTCGGGGATAATCCAAGACTTCACCGAGCTCATGGCAGAGCTCGGAGCAATAAAAGTGGGGACACCACTTCCAGCAGTTAGAGGCTGAGAGATGGATTCAGCCAATTTATTCGAGGAGCTTTTGTTCAACTTCCTCGTGGGAGCATGAACATTTTTTACCAAGGATGTGATCTTGGTCGGTGATATAACTATAACCTCGCTTGGAGGAGAGACAACAACAACCTTGCCCGGAGCCACAGGGGCTTCTCGGCAACCTTCTTAGTAGCAGCTGGAGGGGGTGCATCAATTTTTCTTGTCCCTTCTTCTGGGATATCCTGCTTGCTTTTATTTGCCTCTCCAACAGTAGAGGCAGATTTATCAAAGATGGCAGGAGCTCGTCTTCTCTTCATTCTGTCACTGGGAGGAATATGCGATTCAGGAGAAGAACCTTCAGAAACTGGTGCTGGTTCTGTCACTTATCACTGGACGAGCAGTGAAAGACGAGGTGTAACTCTTGTACTGCAACAAATATGAGGCTGATCTGATATGTTCGTCAGCAACAGTTTGGTGCAAACCCCAGATAAGTTTCAGATGCTTTAAATTAACTTCTGTCTCCTTTGGAGACCTTTTTTTGCTATCAACTACAAATAAATAAAAATTAAAATATCAGTGACACATTTTATCAAACATAAAGAAAATATAATTTCAAAAATAAAATAAAATGAAAACAACCTATCCCATTGCTATAGGGAGGGCATCTAGGACCCTGATACACATCATTTCCAATTAGTGGAGCATGTTGTCAGTTTTTCATAACAACGTCATGCTCGAAGTAATCCCTGTTGGCATCTGGGAGATTGACGACTAAAGCCCTATTTAAAAACCTAGTTTTCAAATAAAAAGTACTGTCGCTGACAGCCCATCTATAACAAAACATCATTTCTGGAATTCCTAAACGGGTTCCATGAATCTGATTTAATCTATGAACTCCATTAACTATTCTCCATGTATTGGGAGCTATTTTTGCAGGTACAACGTCAAAATATTGACGGAATTCCAAACACAGGGGATTTGGAGGAAAAGAAAAGCCACATTCGGCTACAAAGAGACTGGGGAACCAATGTCCCTCAGCCAAACGAAAATAATTAGAAGGACCAGAAAGTTCTTCCAAAACGACCCAAGAAGGAATGGAAAAATCAGAACGAAATTTATCAAGCGACTCAACAAAGTAAACCATGATGAACAAAGAAAATAAAAGAGAAGGAAGAAGATGTTACAGAAGAAGGGTAAATCAGTTGACAACGAACGATGGAAGGAATAAACGCACAAGATAGAGAAGAAATGGAGAGCTCAAAGATACAGATTTGAAAAAGTAAGAGACGATAGAATTTTCTGCAACGCTTAAATACCTTACCTTGGGAAGGGGTAAAAATAATGATTACAAAGAAAGACATTTGCGCTACCGGCGGCTAAAAGGACAAAAAAGGCACGAAGACCGAAGCAATTAAAAGAATTCAAAAAGTTCAATTCTATGAATTTGAAAGGAAAAATAAATACAAGGAAAACACTCCTAAAATTCAGGATGAGTATTTAATCCTGCCATATTTCAAGAAGAATGTTCCACACTCCCCAACCTCGAACTGTGAAATATTGGGGGCTTCTGTTGATACCAAATTTAGCCTGCTGACGTAGATTAATTATGAGAAGACACGTGTCAATCTATATGGAACCTACAAACATTTTTTAACAACATCTTGACTTCGAGGAACTCAACCTCCCCGACCAATTCAGACGCTCCGAGCAACAAGTGTACTCCGAGGAACTTTACTGTACCGAGCAACTCATGTATACCAAGCTACTTAGGCTGTCCGAGCTGCATCTCGTACAGAGCATTAATATCAGGATAACCAACAGATTGACTGCGCATTAAATGATCATTATTATCATACAGATGTACACGCCTATTGGACAGTTATGTATTATTCACTCACGTGTACAGCCTCAAGGCTATAAATACATTGTATCATCCTCATTTGTAAGGGGACTCGGAATTTCTGGGTAAACCCATTATCGAGAATTCTACAAACAGTCAGCAATAACACAAACAATGGATGTAGGCCATTCTTTCAAGGCTGAACCACTTTAAAAATCTCTTGTCTTATTTATTTTTATCTGTGATTAAATAATTAGAAATAATCTATTTTTTTACATCAACAATCAGTTTGTAATATATGTGAACTAAATATTAAAGCAAATATTCAATTATACAAATAAGATTCAAGAATAAATGCTTCTTTTGTACTTTGAAGATAATTACATTTCAAAATAGGACAATTGTCGAGAGATACAAAGTGATGAATTTATTTTACAAAAATCATAAGTTAGATGCTATGAAGAAACTCCCCCTACTGAAGCAACTATATCTTGAGAAACCTTTTATTAATTCTCAAACATGACAGAGATGTTCACTTTAACCTCTGCTTTCTGCTTCAAAATGGTCTCACGCTCACTTTTAGTAGTGGCTAAAGTTATTTCGACTGCTGATACTCACTGTTGACAATACTCAAGTTGTGGGATAAGGTAATTAGCTTAACCTATTCAAACTTTAAATCATAAACAAACTTGAGGTAGCTGGAACAATAAGATGATATTTGAGGATCCTTGAGGTACCTAACTTGTTGATGAGCCATGAAAAATCAAAATTGTCCTTCCTTAGACCTTTGAGATGCCCATAAATTAATTAAGCATATATCTCTCAAGGTAATAGGTGGGATTATATTCAATCTCATAAACAGTGACAACTATCACATGAAGAAGATATATAATCGTTTAATGATGAATTCTCACGCACACATTGGTAAAAGTCTCTGGATGAAACATTAGTATTAAATATCGTACAGACCCGAATGGACTTGGAATAATAGTGCTACCCTCAAGCACTTACTGGCAGAAGTGACCTGGAGAAATAGTTCGCATAAAAGACTCAAAATAGGACTAACCCTCCTCCATTTGCGTATTGGTCGTGTAACCTTGATCATCATGGGAGGTTGAGTGAGAATGAGCCGAAATAACTAGATTAAACTTATCAATAGACACAACTTGTTGAGATGTTTTGATGGGACTACTTCATATGATAGGCTGTAAAGACAAATGAAACACAAGAGTTAGCCAAAACCTTATCTAGATTTGTGCAAAGTCACTAAGAAGGTGTATCTATTAAAAGAAATAAACCTTAGTAGTAAGTTACAAAGTTGGACTTACAAAGTATAATTTTGAGAAAAATCTTAGTAATAAGATGCTAATCTGACTTACATAGTGTAGTTTTGAGAAAAACCTTATTATAAGCTACTAAGTTGACTTACAATGTATAAATATAAGAAAACCTTATTGGTAAGCTACTAAGTTGACTTATAAACTGTAATTTTGAGAAAAATCTTAATAGTAAGCTAATAATTTGACTTAGAAACTCTAATTTAGAAAAAAATCTTAAAAAAATTTTGTACTAAGTTGCCTTAAAAGTGTAATTTATTTTCAAAACCTTAGTAATGATTGATCTAAGTCATACAAAGAATCATACAGAGTTATGAAAACTACCGTCTCAATAGTTGAATCAAAAGATGAGGAAAAACGAAGAACCATATCCTCTGAAGATTGAACTATTACATCACTAGAGGAAGCTTAAGGTTCCATTGATGTATAAATTAGGAGTAAAGGTAGATTAACCTCATTGGAGGGAGCTAGATGATCTCTATTTTCACCCTTGATAAGATGAAACACCACGGGTTAAAGAAGCTCACCAATAAAATCTTTGACTAAGAAAATAAAGAGAATAATATTTTCTTTATAAGAAGGCAAATTACCACTACGATGGTTTTATAATCAAAAGAAAGCTTATCCAAAGGAAGCGCAATAATAGTCATTATGTTCACCTGCGATTAAAACATTACTCTCAGTTTTTATAATCACACATAATGATATTTGGTAATTGTAGCCAAGATTAAAATAATGTTTTTTTCTTTACCTCAATATAACTGGTTAGATGGACCACAACCAGTGGAAACTCCATCGAAGTTAAGGGACTTGATGGAATGGAAGATTCAACAGATTCACTTGAAACTCTTGCTAGTTCTTCATCCATATATAGTTTTTGTGCTGCAGCAATAGTACGCTCAGAGGGAGGCCTTCGAGAATAAGTAAGCCTAGTCATTGAAGAATGGGGCAATGAACAAGCTGTAACCTTGGTGTCTTCAATAATTGGATTTAATCACTCCTTTGGTGGAGGGTTTTCACCAATATTTACAACATCCACCGGAGATAAAGGGACATCCTACAGATGGACAACAAAAGAAATGCTTTAAAGAATATTTCTTTCATAAAGAAATAACTCCACAGTTAGAGAAAAGGATTACTAATTGCGATAGTCGAGGTTGGTCAAACAGAGCATCTTGCATGGAAACATTCTCTGTAACATCACTTGGTTTTTTAGTCATGGTCCGCTTAGAAGAAACTGGAGTAAAAGGAATTAAAGTTTTGATCACATGTGTCTGGCTTAGTTTTATCCTCAAATGTTTTTTACATTGAGGAGGCACGTTATTTGGAGATCCTCTTTAACGTTGGAACTTCTGGATCAATATAATTATGATGTACCTGGGATATAATAAAATCATTAGCTGGTGACTGCTTTCTAAGCCATCTAAAGCATCATCTACATTAACAGAATTGGGATTTATTCTAGATAGAACATTAACTACCACTAATTGTAACTTTTTTATAAGATCTGGTCTGATGGGGCTAATGGACTCTACGGTTATGCCACACATCTCAGAGGAACCTTTAGTTACTTTCGATCTCTTAGGTGCTTTGGATTTTATGGGATCGTTATTTTATGGAGTTTTCCTTTTCTCACCAACAGCAGCTGAAACACATTCTTTCTTGCTTTTTCTTGCCTTTCTTTCCCTTTTGAACAATCTCATTAATTGGGGCTAAATGAGGGAACTCTTTATGTGGTTATAGGTTAGTAGTTCTTAGTTTAAACTCCAAACTAGCAATGGAGTTATTTTTAAAACCAAGTTCGTTTGCCCCAAAACACTCCACTTTAGGTTAAACTGGATGAGTTCTAACGAAGGCCCTAAACTTTTTAAGTTGGGTAAAAAAAAAATGTTAGAACCATCCCATCTAAGCATCACCAAACCTTCTATGTTAGGAATAATCATTTTGTCATTGAAATTCGTATAAAGAGAAAATACACTACAACAGGTGAAGTCGGGGCATGCACCATAAAAAGAATCATTAATTATGCAATTTTAGCAAATTGATAGGGGGGATACCATGGTCAAAATTTAATTGCCTAGCATAATGATGAGGGTTATAAGCCTCACTTTCTTTATCATATTCAGTAAATGAAGGAAAGCAGATGGATGTAAGTAGAAGTACCACGACTAGTGAAGTATCTTCAACATCAAATGCTTTTGAGTTAATCAAACGAATTGTGTCAGCTTCATCCTTGAAGAATTACCACATTTTGCACATTTTTTTCAGAATAAGGCCAATCAACAAAAGCATTATGGACATCAATCAAAGGAAAAAAATCATTATTATTCTGTTTCTTATTCCATTATTGGACTCCTTATTGGAAAATTATTAATTGGGAGCTCTACACGATCAAGCTTAAGGAACCTACTGTAAATGAACCCCATTACAAGAATTGTGTTGCCAAAGTTGGAGATGTCATACCTACCAACAAAATGATCCATGTCAAAATGGGTTATATTTAACCAAGTATATAAAGATACCAACGTTATATCAATTAAAGGAATGTTGACTCCACATGCCAAATTAATTGAGAAGTCTATTAAATGTCCGCATACCTGATCATCGGGTTTGCCTGGCAAAAAGAATCGAGAAAGTAAGCATGGAATATAGGTAGCGATCTCTGAAGGTTAATTTTTTCCATGACCAAATGGTATATCGAGTACAATACCCTTTTCCTTATGTTCTTTGGTTAGTTTAAAGGGAAACTTGTAAAAATACTTGATTGACTAATTAAAGGTGACATTAGAGTAATCACCAATGCAGTCATAACAAAGTCTATCAAGTTCCATTAAAGCTTCAACTTCCTTATTATCAAGTGGTTCATTATTAAAAGGAACAACACCACAAGGATCAATTCCCATCAGTTCACACACGTATTCCGAGGTGATTGTGAACTAACCCCAGGATGATAAGAAAATATGAGATATATAATTCCGTCTAAAAATTAAAAGATGGAGTGAATAGTTATTCTTGAATAAGGTTATGTCTCTAAACCAATAAACAGCATTAGAAAGGCAAGCTTTGACGATAGTATCATCATACTTCTTGTAAATGTAGCTTGTTTATGCATCAAAATCCTCCAAAAAAATCACTCGGTGCCTCAAAGTCAATGTTGTAATAAGGAAAGTCTCTTATTGTCTAATCGAAGTCTCAAAATGCCATAAAGGGGAAGGTTACCTCCATCGGATTGATTCTCACGTTGATCTACCATCAGTAAAGGATCTTCTAATCCTTTAAAATTTACAAAAAAAGCCTTACCTTATTCCCAAAATTTGTCTTCACCCACAAAGAAAGGAGAACGATAGTAACGGTTGAATAAGGATACTACTAACTCCGATGACGAAGTCCAAAATGAGCTCTTATAAAAAATCCCAACAACCTTACTTGAGGATGCCACTGGTACATAACTAAGAATATTATGAGAAGAAAAGTGATAAAATGTTGTGGAAATGACAAGAAACGAAATATAATCGTCAAAAATGAAGAAAAGATGAACTATTCAGAAAGAAGAATACTTTCTCTATATATAAACACTTAGAAGCTTGAGTTTTAATGGTGGTAAAAGAGTTAAAAGCTTTTTGAAAAATAAAAGATAATAGATTTTAAAAGGATTTTAAGTAAAATAGCCATTTAAAACGTTCGACGGTTCATTTAGCCTCAATCATTTGAAATTTGGGGGAGGGGGCAATGATGGTTGCGTAACACAATATCGCGTAAATCATCTCACGACTACATGTAGAAAAAGGTGACAGGGACGCCAGAGATAATGATCTTAGAACTAAATGCAAATATATACAAATAATCAATATACACATGTGATATGCATGTGGACCTAACTTGACACGTTCATAGAAAGGTTCTTCGATATGAGGTTTTTTGGCTAAAGGTTCTCTAGTTTGAGATTTAACAAATAAAGGTTCCTTGGGTCCAGGTTCATCTGTTCAAGATGTATCAAACTATGGTTCATCCAAAGCAGAGTGTTTCAAACAAGAGATTCCTTAAAGCCCGACTGACTCACGTACAAGTCAATTATTTAGATTTTAGGTACTTTGATTCAAGGATTTGCCTTCAAGGTGTTTATGGATATTCTTTGTTGATGTCTAAAAATGGAGTGACCCAATCTTATAATCACAGATAATAAGAGCAATTTTAATCAAACACACAAGGTACAAAGATTTTTCAAGTGGTTTGGCTATGAAGAAAGCATACGTCCACTGTTGCTTTTAATTAAGATGATTACAATAGCTCAGTATGGTGTGCTTGAGAATAATTGGATTGTTCCCCTTGAGTTAAGGGATAGTGTTTATTAATATGGGTTGGAACCTAAGAGATGGAATGCCTTTATATTTCCAGGCATTTACATCTGTATACAAAAAATGTGACTCATCATTTTTAATATTGATCGCCCTTCTAGCCAAGTAACTTTTACTGTTCCTGATGGCTCAAATTCTGGAGTTGGTCGACCTTCCAGCCAACTAGGTTCTTCTGATGCCGATCAACGTAGCTACATGGCCACCTACGATGGCAGATGTTTATCTTTAATTAATCCACATGGGGGGATAATATTTACATACAACAAAAGGCCCCAATGCTCCATGCTTGTTGATTGATCTAAAGTATGGAGTATTTGTTCAAAATCTTACTCGGCATATGACTGGAGAGTTGGTCGGCAACCGACCTTCTGAACTTGTAAAAATTTCTACAGGTACTGTGGATAATGGCATTTTTTTTAAATACTTCAAACTTTTTGAAGCGCCAAAGGGTACGCTGGTCTTTTTGTATTTTGGGAAGCGTGCAGCCGGTGGTAGTTCAATCATTTTCTATTAATCATTTCGTCTCTATTATCGAGGAAACCTTTAAATAGGTGGAAATTTCCCTCATTTTCTCTTCATCTTAAACATTATGCACTTAGAGTTTTTATTTGTTTTCAAATTTTCTTTCTCCATTTTATATCAAACATCCCAAACTATTAAACCTCAGTACAATAGGTTAAAGAAAGGCTTGCCTGACCCTCAGAAGTAAGCAAAGAAAGTCCAATCCGACCAATGAAAGTTGGTTAAAAAGACTCAAGCTTACCTTGGTGACATTGGGTTAGCTTCTATGGCCATCAATCCTAGGCTGGTCATAGGTTTAATAAATGATGGAACCCTTCCAACTGGCAGAATGGCATCAGTTTATCTGCCCATAACCAGACTAACAGAAGGAGCTTGACATAATTTGGCTTTAGTACTTATTTATCTTTTGTTTGTCTTCATTTCACTGAACTTCTTATGATGTTAAGTGTTTATTTTTTGACAATTTTTGGTTGATAGCTGAGATCTTCCTCAGTTGAGGTAGAAGAAGCCTTTGATGGTTTGAGGGAACCATGAAGGATTTCTAGAAAGATCTTGAGGCTAAACAAAAACTCTGGGATGACAAGATGCAGGAAGTTATGGATATGGCAGTGGTAGCAGAAAACGAAATAAAAGTTGCTGGGGAGAAAGCTCGGGCTGCCAAGAATAAATTTAAGGAAGTTGAGGATAAGGCCAAAGTTGTAGAAGACAAACTGGCAGAGACCAAGAACTTGGCCAAGGCTGCTGATGATAAAGTGGTAGGTTTAACTGCTAAAGTTGGTTCTTTGAAGGACAAAGGCAAAAAAACATACGAAGGCCGCTTTTGACAAGGGTTGGGAAAAGGCATTTTTTGCAGTTTCTGCCCAAATTAAATATGCCAAGAAGCTATCCTTTAAGGAAGGTTGGTCGGAGGCATTGAAGTTAGTCGGCATAGAGGCAAGCTCTTAGCTTTTACAAAGATATGACCCAGGCATTCCTCTTAATTTGGATGAAGAGTTTTATAATGAGGAAGGGTAAGGATAACTCTCAATGGTGCCTAATAATATTTCAGTAGGGCCAACTACTATTACCAACTAACCCGCTGCCAACCAGGATCAGGCCCAAGAGAAGGAGAAGGGTTTTCTCATTTTTTAGACATTTTTTTTATCCTTCCTTGCATGTATTTTCCATTTCTTTTTCTTCATTGTTTGATGTACCCACCGTTGTAATCTTGACTTTGATTAATGAAAGAACATTTTTTTTATCAATTGTTTGCATTCTTCAAATGATGTTGATTTCTTGTTAATTGGTATCTTCTATGCTTTTATCTTTGTGAATTTTACCACATACACTCATAATTTCTATGATGTTTGTCTTTGTGAATTTTTCCCCATACACTCATACTTGTAAATATCCAGTTTGATGCCTGGAAAAAATATATTATTTCTGCTGAATCCGACCTTCTTAGGCGGTGTAAAAATTTATTTGAGGTTGTCCATGTTCCTTTATTCGAGGAGGATTTATCAGGGTTTCTTGGCCCAGATGTTTTTGATCAGGTGAAGGAGTCTTGCATCCATCTTCATTGCGTTTTGGATAGAACTGTAGCAAATAATGTTAGTTATTACGACATGATTGAGCGGATGCAGGAGGATCACAAACTTTCCAAGGAACTGCTCCATTTTGATAATGAAGCTCAATATAAGGCATTAAGTGAAGGTTTTGGTCTTGATAATAATTAAAATTCAACACTTTTTACTTGAACAAGAAAGAATTGGCCTTATACCACGAATTGGAGAATGCCCGATCAATTGCAGCCATGTTGGAGAGAGAAAATAATGCATTGAGGAACGAACTTGACAGTTTGAAGAAATCAACCATCACTAGTCCAGACGAAAAGGTTTTATTCCTGGGACTAAGAATGCCTAGCTGTTGAAGGATCTGGAATCTTTGCAAAAAAGGAAGACCAAACCTGGCTAAGCCCCAAGGCAAAGTATAGTTGTTCAGCCAGTCGCTAACGAGGAAAGAAATAAGAAAACTCGAGCCAACCAAGTTAGTCAGCTCAAGGAGAAAGATAAGGCCATCAAAAAGCTTCAAGAAAATGTGGAACGACTTACCTTCCATTTCCACAAGTAACCTAGAGTTATTTGGATGGATGAGTATGATAAAGCTCTGACTTATTTTGATGTGCATATGGAGCATGCCAGGAATGGGGTTTATAAATAGGGTTATTTGAACCTACTCGCCTCATTAAATATACCCAAAAATGATGAATTATGGCACCGACATAACCCGGGGAAATTAGACTCTCCTGATCCTCCTTTCTCAAATGACTTTAGTTGGATCCCTCCTAATGCCATTCCTCAAAGTTTGATTAGAAAATATGTTGGGGACTTCGGCCTTGAAGGAGAAGTGGAATACGTTTGTCCCTAGCATATTCTTGATCGTGCGAGTGATATTAGGTGATCTAGGAGAAGACCTTTTAGTCCCATCAATCATTCGAGCACCCTTAATGAACCTCCTATTGCATTAAGCAAGGTTGATGGAAAATTTCCAATGGAATAACTTGCGTCATGTATTTGGTTGGTCTTTATTTTGTAATTTAAGTTAATTGGAGTGAAATGAAGTTCTTTGAGACATTTTTTTCCTTTATATTTAAGCTTACGATTGCGATTAATCTTGTGGATAACTAGGTAGTCAATAATCTAACTAGTTAGTCGACATATTGATTAAATATCCTGCTTAAATATTAGATGTTTGATTCATGATTGAATCTGATTATAATGCCATAGATTTTACTAATGTTGTTCTTAGATAAAATTGTGAATAGTTTTGTTGAACTAAGTTGTAGCATTAGTTATCAGTGGCGACCAATTATATTACGAATGTATAATTATCCTTGTATTTTAACTTAGTCGAGTTAAACCTCTTGTATTTTACTTTGAGTCTTACAAGAGATTTTACTAACTTCCAGTTCGTGATTCTTCAAAGACAAAATCATACATGAAGTTGTCAATGATAAACTTTTCTAAAATTGGAAAAGTTTGACAAAGATAAAAGAACTTTTTTGAAATGGGAAAAGTTTGACAAAGATAAATGAACTTTTTTGAAGTTGGAAAAGTTTGACGAAGAAATTTTATTATGTTGGAAAAGTTTGACAAATAAATTTTCTGAAGTTGGAAAAGTTGGACAAAGATAAAGAACTTTTTTGAAGTTGGAAAAGTTTAAATTTAAAATTAAAATTTAGTGTTTAGTTTAAGGTAGTGGTACCACACCAAAACATAAAAAAGAAGTATAATAAGTAGAAACATGCAATTTCATTAACTTGAATAACTCATAACATCGAAAATAAAACTACGAAAACAAAACACTAAATTTCATGCAATTTCTTAAATTCCTTGCCCTCCAATGTCTCAAGGCGATATGCTCCTGGTCGGATTTATATCGACATACGATAGGGACCATGCTAGTTGGGTTCTCACTTGTTATTTTTTTGGATCACTTTCTTCAGTACAAGGTATCTCTGCTTCAAGTTAGTCGGCTTAACACGTTGATTAGAGAACCTAGCAATACTTTGTTAGTAAGCAGTCGTCCGAATAGCAGCATTTTCTCGTACTTCTTCTATCATGTACAGATCTAGTCACCTCATGAGATAACTTTTGGGTGAATCGAAATTCAACACTCTATCAATCGGCAGACCTACTTCAATTGGTACCACCGCCTCAGTCCCAAAAGCAAGCATGTGTGAGATTTCCCCTATCGCTGTTCTGGGAGTGGTACTATATGCCTAAAGAACACCGTGGAGTTCAATAAACCAGTTGATTTTAGCATCGCCTAACCTTTTATCAATCGATTTATCAAGGTTTTATTGGAGATTTCTATTTGGCCATTGCATTATGGGTGTCCAGGTGCTGGATGCCGAACCTGATGTAGTACTCTTCAAATTCCTCATCATCAAATTAAGTGACATGGTCAGTGATAAAGGCATAAGGCATGCCATACTAATAAATAATTTACTTCCATATAAACTGGAAAACCTTCTGATAGGGCATATCAATCAAAGGTTCAGCCTCCACCCACTTGGTGAAGTAATCGACTGTTACAACTAGATATTTAAACGTTCCATTGGTAGTCGGCAGTGGTCTGACCCGATATATTCACCAAATAGCAAAAGGCCATGAATAAGTAATGGGCGCTAGAGTTACCCCTGGTCTTCTATGGATGGTGGTGAATTTTTTACACTTATCACATTTCTTGGCGAAGGCAACACAATGTGCTTTCATTTTTTGCCAATAATAACCTTGCATTGTTACCCGTTGTCTTAGAGATCTCCCAGTTGTGTGAGCTCCACATGAGCCTTCATGTACCTCTTTAACCAAATTATTTAACTCAATTGGTGGACACAATAAAGTAAAGAAACTTTATTTCCCCTTTTATACAGTATAACTTTCTTCAGGACATAGTCAGTTGCCTTATATCTCTATTTCATTGCTTCCTTTTGGTCGCCTGGTAACAGTCCCTTATCATTATAATCCTTATTTGGGTCTATCCAAGAAGGCCCCAATTCTACAAAAATGATGTTGATTGCCTCCTCATCAATGCTTCTGCTAGTGAGAATCTCCACCAAAATGGTTATTTAAAGCTCCATTGGAGTTGCTGAGGCTAGAGGATCAAGAGCATCTACTCGGGCATTATCCACTCTTAGAATACGGACTATCTTGACTACAAGAAATGAGTAAATAACTTTATTTGCCTAATTTAAGTATCTCACCATTATTTCCCCTTTAACTCTAAATATTTCAAGTAACCGATGGACAATAAGTTGAGAATCATTGTGCGCTATCACATGCTCAGCCCCTAGTGATAAGGTTAGCTCCTAACCAGTAATTAATTATTCGTATTAAGCTTCATTATTAGAGGTCTGAAATTGAAATCTTAATTCCTACTCCATGTCTAAGTCGTCCAGAGTATTAAGGAAGATCCAACACCACTTCCAGTTGTACATGAAGAACCATCTATGAACAACTTCCCAATTGTAACATCACTATTGAAATCTTTATTCATTAATACTTCATATTTGAAAACCTTATGGCTTTGCTCATTTAGTCGAAGAGCTCTTTCTTGAACAAATGATTATTCTGGTTGGTCAGCAACCATCTCAGTTGGCCTTTGAGTTGAGGTATCTTTCAAAGAAGTCTGCTCGGTAGGTAAATTTAGTGTGTTAGGGTCCTCTACATAAGTGAATTCTGCTATGAAATCTGCAACTACTTGCCTTTTCAATGAAGTTCTTGGTTCGTACACAATTTCATACTCTCCCAGTTCAACTGCCCAAGATATTAGACTTCCATACTTTTCAGTCTTATGCAAAGGTAGGTTGGTGTACACTACTATGGTATGGGCCTGAAAGTAGGTTCTCATTATTCTAGAGGCTTTAATGAGTGCCAATGCTAATTTCTTCAAGCGTGGATATCTGATCTTAGCCCCTCGGAATGCCTTACTGGTGTA
Source organism: Sambucus nigra (assembly GCA_949130495.1). Lineage (NCBI taxonomy): Eukaryota > Viridiplantae > Streptophyta > Magnoliopsida > Dipsacales > Adoxaceae > Sambucus > Sambucus nigra. The sequence continues at coordinate 35,362,210 of OX422222.1, forward strand.
ATATATTAGTTTTTAAACACCCTCTTCTAACCGGATCAAGGCTAAACTTATAGCAGACTCTGAAATATCTAAATATAAGTATAATTTCTCACCCAAAACTGGTCGGGAGAGTAGTAAGGAAGACCCCAAATACTTCTTCAGGTCTAAATTTTTTTTCTCACATTCATCATTCCATTTAAATGTCTTTTTAAGCACTTTGAAGAATGGAAGACATTTGTCTGTGGCCCAAGATATAAAACAATTTAGGGCTGCTACTCTTCCGATCAACTTTTACACATCCTTCTTATTGGTCAGGGATTACATTTCCAATAAATTCTTTATTTTATCAGGGTTGGCTTCAATTCCCCTTTGATTCACGGTGTAACCCAAGAACATACCTTCCTGGTCTCTGAATATGCACCTGGTCGGATTGAGCTTCATTTGATCTTTTTCCAACTGGTCAAATGTTTTAGGCCAGATTAGCAATGTGGTAAAAAATGAACTTGCTTTTAGTGAGCATATCATCTACATACATGTTCATATTCTTACCAATTTGATCTTTACAGACTTTGTTTACTAACCTCTGATATGTTCTCCTAGCGTTTTTGAGCCCAAAAGGCATCACATTATAGCAGTAAGTTCATCGAGTGGTGATGAAGGATGTGCTTTCCTTATCTTCCAACTTCATCTTGATCTGGTTATAACCAGATTAGGCATCCATGAAGCTGAGCAGTTCATGACCTACTGTAGCATCTACTAATTGATCAATCCTCGGTAAAAGAAAGTGATATCTTGGTCATGCTTTATTAAGATCAGTAGAATCCACACACATTCTCCATTTATTATTCTTCTTCTTGACCATTACTATATTGGCTAACTAAGTTGGATATTAACATCCTCAATGAACTGTGCTTTCTATAATTTTTCCACCTCTTCTTGGATTGCCATATTCTTCTCGAGGTTGAAAACTCTGCACTTCTGCTTAATCGGCCTGGCATCTTTGTAAATATTAAGTTCTTAGCAGATGAAGTTGGAATCAATCCATGGCATATCCTCATAACTCCAGGCGAATATTCTTTCTATCTTTAAGGAATGCAATTAATTACTATTAGATAAAAGGTGTTAGTCTTGAGCCAATCTAAGTGGTCTTTTTAGTTTCTCATTATCTAGCACAATAATTTATGTTTCTTCCACGACTTGTCCTTTCACCAAGTCCTCTTCTTCGCAAGGATACAAAGTATCTATGTGTAAAGTAGGTGTGCCCCTCTTTATTTCCTGTTGGTCATTCGAAGTATAATAGTATTCGCGTGCTTCCATTTGGTTACTATTTACTATACCGACTCCATAGTTGGTAGGGAACTTTATACATTGATGCACAATATATGAAACAACTTCAAATTATTTCAACCCTACCCGACCAAGGATTATATTGTAGGCTGAAGGCACATTTTTGTCCAATACAAAGAAGAAAATTCTTTTCATCCTGCTTACTGGCCAAGTGCCGACCAGTACGTCCAACTTGATAATTCTTAGGGGATATACCCTTTTCCATAAAATCCTCTAAGAGGCCTGTGATATGGTTCCAGGTTATTATCTCATAGCCCTAAGCTTTAGAAACTGCTATAAAACATTACATGACTCGAACTCTCATTATCAACCAAAACTCTGGTCACTCTCTCATGGTGAACTTTGTAAGTAATTACCAACTGATCGTCAAGAGGATAAAGTACCCCACTCAGATCATTTTTTGAGAAGCCGATCACTAACTTATCTTTATTGACTTTCCTAGGCCGACCATTACTATTATCAAACATATTAATCTGCCTAATAGTGGGATAAGTTTTGGCTTCATCTAAGTATGCCTTTCTTTCAGCAAGTACATCTCCCCTACCTTCATCTTCTCCTTCGATAAAATGACAACCAAAATAAATCATACCCAAATTCATTTTTGGCTCGTCAGGCTTCTTCGACAAGTTGGGGTCATCCTCGTAGTCGTTGTTGCGTGCTCTTTTGGGTCCTCTTTTCCTCGACTGGGTGACTCAGATCTCTTCCTGGTATCTCGGCTACCATTTTGATCAACAAACTTTGCCAACATTCCTTGTCGAATAAGAGTTTCAATTTTTAGGGTTATGCAACTATTAGTGTTGTGTTCGTGATCGCGATGAAAATCACAATACTTGGACTTGTCACTTTTATTGGGGGAGGTATCCTCAGTTTCCCAGGTCAGTTCAGATCTTTGTTGACCTGATTTCTTCCAGGATGTGGTGAACACCCTTAATGAGTGGGGTATAATCATCAAACTTCTTGATCCTATTATACTTCTTATCTTTTTTATCTTTCTTGAATGAATTATTCTTCGGTCCCTCAGCTTTGGTCTCAGGTGCTTCTTTAGCTTTCATGGCTTCCTCGACATTTATGATCTTTCCAGCATTAGCCATCAACTTTGTTGTAGTCTTGGGTGGGTTTTTCGCCAAGGTTTAGTAAATATCTTTTGCCAGTAACCCACTCATTAACGTTGCAGAGGTTGATTTTTATTCATAATCCACTACTTTTAACTTCTCATTATTAAACCGTGTAATATAATCCCAAGTGCTCTCTCCTGGTTTTTGGCACACGGTCAAGAGATGAGTAACACTCTTGATCGGCTTGGCCCCAAAACAAAAGTTATCAATGAATAATTTAGCCAATTGGTGAAAATTGGAAATTTTACCTCTAGGCAAATTGTTATACCATATCTGGGTTGGACCTGTGATGGAACTGGAGAAAGCCCTGTGCCCCATCTCATCGGGGATAAAATAAATGTCAGCAATAGCTTGATACTGCTCAATATGTAAAACTAAATCACTTTTCCCATTATATGTAGGATTAGCAACTGGTGGCTTTAACTTGGAAGGTGTGGGGTAGTCCAAAAGAGCCTGGACAAAAGGTGAGCCTTTGATAAAACTTATTTGCAAAGGATTTTTAATTTTGGCCATTTTCACCAACTGATCTTCCAGTCAGTGCATGGATCCCTTCTAAGAATGTTCCTTTGGCTTGGATTGAACAGAAGCGGATTTGGTGGCTTTATTGTGCCTATGTGCTGAAATTTCCTCTTGAGAGTTCTACTCGACATGCATAGAGCCCCTCATACTATCTTTTGATATCACAGACTCTTTTTTGTGTTCACAATGTTGTTATCGCTCCCTGTGATGACCTATGGTTACCCAAGGACCTAGGCGGTCAAAAGCATATTACCTATTTAGCCCCTCTAATACACTTGGTCTTTTTTCTGAAAAAGATCTACCGTCATCGTAATCTGTTGGTCAGAATGAAGAGGTTGTGCCAGGATGGTATGAATTGTCATGAGAAGACCGATAATGGTAACTCCTTTCATTCCTAGCTGGTGGAGGTGGCATGTCTCTTCTGGAATTAGAGGATTTATCTTGCATTGTGCTAACCAATTGTCTAACTAACTCTTGCATAGCCTCCAGTCCTTTCGCTAAATTGAATAGGATCCTTTGGAGGCCTGCCTCATCAAGGGGAGCAGACATTTTTGGATTATTACCTACATCTTCCAACCTGCTTTTAGGAACACTAGTCATTATTCAAACCAAAGAATTAACGAAGGAATATATAAAGTAGAGAACGATGACAAGCAGTCGTTCCCACAGACAATGCCAATCTGTTAATGTCTAAAAATGGAGTGACCCGATTTTATAATCACAGATAATAAGAGCAATCTTAATAAAACACATAAGGGAAAAATATTTTTAAAGTGGTTCATCTATGAAGAAAGCATACGTCCACTGTTATTTTTATTTAAATTGATTACAATAGTTCAGTATGATGTGCTTGAGGATGATTTGATTATTTTCCTTGAGCTAAGGGAGACTATATATTAATAGGGTGCAAAACCCAAGAGATGGAATACCTTTATATTTCCAGGCATTTACATTTGCATACAATAAACGTTACTCTTGGTTTTCAGTGTTGATCGCCCTTCAGTCGAGTAACTTTTATTATTCTTAATGGTTCAAATTCTGAGTTGGTCGGCCTTCCAGCCGACTAGGTTTTTTTTATGTCTATCAAGGTAGCTACATGGCCACCTAGGATGGAAGATGTCTGTCTTTCATTGATCCACGTGGGAAGATAATTTTTACATACAACAATCCTAATGAGGTGTTTCGTATAGAAACTTCTTATTTGCACAACAACTTTCTCTACGAGGGGGCAAATGTAGAAGGGTATTGTTCAAAAAATAACCTATTGATAGATAAATTTATCTCACCAAAAGATTAATAACAACATCAAGGCAAATGGGAGTTCATTCGATGTTATATGGAATAGGTTAATTAAAATACTCGAAATACCAAGTTTGGCAGAACCGAGGAAGCTCTATGATCCATCGACTAACCTGGCTAGGAAGGCTCCCAAAAAAGCTGCTTTCGAGAATATAAAGTATAAGGCCTAGTACTTTTATGATTATTTAATTTTTGCGTGCATTTAATTATTAATTTAATTGGGGAAATTAAATTAGGTTCGATAAATATTAATTAGCAATTTAAGGATTAATATTTATTATTATTTACTTACGTGTGATAAGTAAATAGATAAGTGATTTATTATATGTCGTGTATGGACGAAAAACAACGATTTATTATATTATGTCGATAGAGATTTACATCGGTGAATTTATATAGTTTATGGGCGACCTTTTTGAGTTAGTGGATCGGACCTGATTAATGAGATGTTGGTGTGTTTGTAGTTGGGTGAGCTTTTTGAGTGCGTCGATGATCCGGATTGGTTCGAAATAGTCCAAAATAGGTACCCGGATGTTATAATTGGGATCCGAGGGCCTTTTAGACATAGCAGGACCCGTATGAGGGTATAACGATCTTTTTACACCTAGGGTTTAGTTAAAAAACAAGATTAGGGCGTAATCAAGAGGTATTTAAGGATTAGGGAGGTCGATGACATCCCACCTTTTAATCTATGTATAATTGTGCTTAAGGGAAAGCTTAGGAGAAGGAAGAAAAGGGAGAAAAGAACCCTGGAGAAGAGAAGGAATGGTTAATCTCTGGATTTAAATCATTCATATGCGTGAGACTTCGAATTCAGGTCCTTAAAGGAATTTATTTACTTTCTTTAGATTGCCAAATTATGTAGTTCATTTACATCAATAATTGATAGGATTAAATATGAGATAAAAGGTTGAAACTTTGAGAATTAAAGTAAGAGATTTAAGTTGTGATTAATACCTGATTGTAATTGATGATGAATATATAAAATTTCGTGATTAAATTATGGGTTTACAAGTATGAACATCTAGAACATTAATACGGTATTAAAATTAATGAAAATATAAAATTGATGATGAATATATAAAATTTCATGATTAAATTCTGGGTTTACAAGTATGAACATCTAGAACATTAATACGGTATTAAAATTAATGAAAATTCAAGTTGGATTAATTTTTGGTTTAATTAAATTAATTATTGATTAGGAATCCTAGGGTTTTGATTATGGATTCGGGTGTATTTTGAAGTTATAATTCTTTTGGGTTGGTTAGGAATTGATATAGGATGTTAATTTGATGTTTTAGGAGGCTTAGGACCTCCATTGGAGGGTTTTGGAGGAGAAAACCCGAGGAAGAATATGATTGGCCGGTTTGTTGGATGCGCGAATCAGTTTTGGTTAACTGAATCGATTCGGTGTGCCAAGCGTACCGGTTCGGTTTGTTGGCCTGCCCAGATTTTGTTTGTACGCCGTTTTGATCCTCTGAATCTAGGAGAAGAAGTGTAGGGGCTTACGGGGTAGAGTCTGATTACTAAGGAATATTTCTAGGGTTTGGTATCTATGTTAGGCCAACGGCTAGATGGGTTCAGGTGGAGCAAACCAATAATTCAAGTGAGTGAACACTTATAAGTATAATCGGGAAGTCAATTCGGACTTCAGGATTTATAGACTAGCATGATGTGGGATTTACGTAGGAAGTCAGTACTTAATATATATACGTATTGGGGTGACTTATAAATATATATATATGCATATGTTTGTTACTTTTTTATATTAAATATACCTACACGGTAGTGCTATCGTTAGGAGGATGAGCGCTCTGACGTTGGCTTGCAGGTGTTGGATTGATTCCCCGGGTCATAGTATTATTGTATGACCACTATCCATGTGTGAGGATAGGTGTTGATTTAGAGACCGGTTGGGTGCGATATAATATGGTTAGGATACTTAAACGTATGTGTATGATCGCCTCTGTTTGTTTGTGTACGTTTGGGTTAGGGGTAAGATTACGACCCGGTGGCCAGGTTGTGGTACGTGGTATACCTGGAGCCCGATAGCACCAAGGGATGTTTTCGCGAGGTTCATGCTTTGGGGATATGGTTATACATATATAATTAGCGATATATATGTATGTTTATACGATATAGGGTGACATTCTATTTATAGCACAGGTGTAAGTTAACAATGTTATTATATTGTGTGAATGTTAATCTATAGCATGTGTGTCACTACGATATTATTTATGAACATATACCTAGTGAGGGTAGTACATACTTAGCTAATGGCGACTATTAGAGAGATTGAGCTTGGATAACGGTTATTATCCTAGTTAGACTAGATAGTGTAATTAGGATAATAAAATAAATGCGTTAGGTGCACACAGTAGATGAGATGTGAGGTTTTATCTCATTTGAGTGCGAACGGTTAATTAATTGTGAAAGTAATACACTACATATTTTAATGATTTAAGGCATTTGATTACTTGAAAAATATTTTCAAATATTTTCAAGCTTTGACCACCCGTGGGCTAATCTGTTTTCTTATTTTATTTTTAAAAAAACAGGTGGCAGTATCAGGGACAATAGAGACACATCTTTCTTGTCGTTGCAGTAGTTATGGATGCTATGAGATTGACTTTGCTCTTTAGCTCTTTTTATCTAGATAGGATTCTCTTTATTCCAATTTTTCCTCTTGGGCGTGTTGCCCATAGTTGGATAGGACTTTGCTTTATGTTAGTGATATTTTATTTACCAGCTTTATTTTATTTGGATGATTACTGTTAGTGAACGATGGTTTATTTAGTTCACATTTATTTATTTATTTATGCATATCATTTATTCAGTTCTTTTAGATATATGGTTTTATTAGTTTATATTTATATTGCTTATTGTGACAGTGATGCTGAGAATGAATTCGTCCTGGATTCCGGTTTTATTTTAATAGAGGATCGGCCACCTGATATTAGAATAGGCGGATTGTCCCAGTTGGTATCAGATCATTAGGTTCTTGTGTTCTTAGGATTTTTACGAACGTGTTACGTTATTAGTGTTGCGTTTCTTTGATATATATCCCTATACTTAGGACTATTGTTTCACACATAGAGGTTGCAATTATCATAGCACGGGCAGATAATGCCGCTATAACCACCCCGGAATAACACTTTCCACAGGCACAACCACAACTGTCAACGGTAGCACCAGTTCAGACTCACCCAGTGTTGTCATTATGGGAGTGAGTCAGTGAAGCCTTTCGAAAGGGGTTTTAGGGCAGTGCGGATATTGTAGCAGCTAGGCAATGAAAGAATAACATCCAGAGGCATCTACGTATTGTTGAGTACAATGACACCCAAAATCAGGTGCTAGCTACGTTCAAGCTAGTCGGGGTATCTCTTTAGTGGTGGGAGTTGGTTACCACATCAGAAAAGAAGGATTCGATGACTATAAAAGATTTCTAGGTGTGGTTTGACCGCAAGTTCTTTCCGTTGATAGTTCAGACGGAGATTAGGAGGAGATGTCTAGATCTCTCGTAGGAGGGCCAAATTTTGGCCGAGTATGAGGAGGAGTTCACTCGCCCAGTGAACTTTGTGTAAGGTAAGGTGAACACTAATGAGAAGAAGATTCTCAAGTTTATGGATGGACTTACTTGGAGGATAGGCCAGCATTTGTTGGAGAACTCAGCGTTGAGGACTTATAATGAAGTCGTAAATGTCACGTTCCTCCATTTGCTAGGACCATCACTTTAATCTTAGGGGAGCAAAAAGGATAGGAGAGTTTAGCTAGCAGGGCCAGACTGGGGGGAAGGTGCTAACAGGGCGCCGCCGCAGTAGGGTAGTTAGCAGGGGTGGGGTTTCCAGTAGGAGGACTCAACTAAGAGATTCAAGTCGAGTAACGACAATTTTAGGTAGGGCCATTAGGGTTAACAGCTTCCTACCAAAGATAGGGTTAGCCTCACCAGGGCCAGAGATTGACGGATTTAATGGTGAGGTGTTTTATATGTGGGGAGCAGGGCCACATGCATCATGCATGCCCATATAGGGATAGGGGTCAGTAGCGGGACGTCTAGTCAAGGCAACAGTTACAACAGCTTCCAGCCCCACCAACAGTTCCAGTGTTGCCACCGCCGCAGGGGAAGTTGCATTTTGGGTGTTTGCATAACGTTCGAGGACCGATTTTACCACTAGCATCATCGCTATTGAGAGTATGTTTCCTATCCATGGGCATATTGGGTGGGTTTTGTTTGACACGAGTACATCACATTCTTTCATTAGCACTAGATTCGCGTATGTGACGAGTTTAGTGGATATAGTGTAAGATATCATTATGATCATAGATTCACTCTTGAGTAGCGGGGTTCACATTCATCCCATCTGCAAAGGAGCGGGTGTGGACATGGGGAGGTTATGCTTAGTAGCGTATCTGCTCATTTTAGAGATGGACGAGTATGATATTATTCTAAGTATGGACTGGTTAGTGACGTATAGAGTGATGGTGGACTGTTATAATAGGACTGACTCACCAAAACTATCAACATATCACGATCATAGATCTTGACTAGTTAAAATTGTCAAGGTCTTTGATCGTGACAAGTCTGGGGGTGATAACTAAACTTGTCATGGAATTGTCACGGTCATTGACCGTGATAATTATGGGCAGAATTTAAAAAAAATTATTGGGCAGTATGGTTACTGCCACTGCCCAATAGTATATTTTTACCTGTTATAGCAAAATTATACATATCCAAACAGCATATATCCAAATAAAATAGAAATAATGTAACAAATCATGCCATATATATTCCATATCCGAATCAAATATAAATAAAAATATCCATATCCAAACTAACAAATAAAATACAATATACAAATATCCAATATCCAAATAAAAAAGATAGAAATAATGTCATGGCACGTGGGGCTTGAGCAGGTTAGAGGAGGAAGGAAGGCCACATGATATATGCATTGATAATCCCATCAATTTGCTCAATGTCGCATTATTCGCACAACCACAGAGGCGAGTTTTCCTTTCCGGGCACCACATGTGTGACGATCACCCTTGCCTCAATTTTTTGGAGGGGACGTCCATGAACCACCATACCCGAGAGGAAGGACAGGTCCCTCAACCCCCTCGCTATCCACTCCCCATAATATATGTCGAGTAGAAACATGTTATCCTAATCGATTGTTGACATAGGCCGCTCTACGGTAGTCAAGATGGGAAATGGATCATATGACAACGATTCCGTGCGTATCATCGATAAAGCACTGTCCTCCTCATCTACCTCTACCTCCTTCTCCTTCTCCTTCTCCTTCTCCTTCTCCTTCTCCTTCTCCTTATCCTTCTCCTTCTCCTTACCCTTCCCCCTCCCCTTCTCCTTCCCCTTCCCCAACTGACGCTTTATGAAGGTGTATATATCTAGGACCGTCACCACAAACCTTGATAGCTTATCGTCATGGGTGTCCTCCTTATGTGACAAACCGGTGTTGCTCGTCTCCATTCCAATGATCCTCGACTTCCCCACCCGTGAGATCACCCTAGTCCTCCCCTTGCGATCCATCCCGAGCACTTAGTTGAGTGCGTACGTAACCAAAGATGCTTTGTCAGCATCAGACTGCGACTCGTGCACTTTCTTAAGCTTTGCCGGAAAAAGACAAAAAGTACACGATTATTTAATTAAGTAAATAAAAAATTATAACTTAATTAAAAAAACTAAACATTTATAACTTACAATGGTGGCTGCGACACTCGGGGCCACCTCCTAATCTTTACCCCTTTTCGTCTGAATTTCCACATAGGCATCGAGCTTATATGGCCTACCCCAGGGCCACTCCTCGTTTCCTTAAATAAAATAATGCAGAATTACTAAGTAACGCAAAGTAATGCTAAATTATAATAACATAAAACGAAAATTAAATAAAAAAAAAAACTTACCATCCTGTGCTCCACCTCGGCGTAAGACGTCCGCCTGGAGTAGTGCACGTCTAACTTTTTCGTCCGGTTATCCCTACTCGATTTTCTAGATGCCAATTTTCGTTCATCTAGCTCATTGTCGATAAACTTTTGCCACTGTGCCAATGATATCAGCTCCTTCCGAGGGACGGTCTCACGTATGCTCAGAATGGACTCCGAGGTCTTCCCAAAGTACCATGTCCGCAAATTCTTCTTCCATGTCTTATATTGATCCCTCAGCTGATCCAACGTGGAGTCGCAGAGATGTGGGAGCAGTCCGAATTGTTCCTGTCAATCAAATACAAACCAAAATGAAAGTAAGTGTTAGTTTCATATAAATATAAACATAAATACACTACATTTAGTGCTTCCTAGATGCCCATCTCGAGGTCATTAGGCATGACCCTCCAATCAGTGTACCCCGGCCCAACGATTGCCTTCATCAACTCTAGCGATCTAGCCAATAATGTCGTCTTATTCTCAATGACGAACCCCAATTTGCCCCATTTTGGGGGCCTACTGGACGAGGAGCCCTCGTTGCCTCGGCTACCGCGCTGGGATGAAGACATTTTCTACAAAAATTATTATTAGTAGTATAAACATGTATATAGACTTTGAATTAATGCGTAAATCTGATAATAACAATACATACGATATATTTCATTTTGTACCAATATAAATACCAATGTATATCAATTTCAATTTATACCGATACCAATACTAATGCCCAATACAAAATTCAATTTACACGCATGCACACAGCCCCCCCCCCCCCCCCCCCCCGCCCCACACACTCCTGGGTCATGGACTTTTAATTAATGCTTAAATTAATTAAAATCCTAATTAACATATTCACTAATCATAAAACCAATTTTGATTCAAATTCAATAATAACAAAGCACTAGAAGAATACAACCACTAGTCATTACAAATAATTTGAATACTTATTACAAATCTTAAAATTGTTTCAAATTCGGGTTATCATAAAAAATGGATTAATATTCGGTAGGAGAAGCCAAGTCATCCACACTATTGTTTAGACGCTTTGGCGCATGTAGGAAAATTGACTATGGACCGTTGTTGATATACTCCGAGTAAAATACTTACTTGACCTTTTTAAAAGCACAAACATATGGCTCATCGCTCAAGTTTTCGTTGCTCTTCAACTTGGACAAGTCAACCATGATCAAATTGGTGTCAGGATCAAATTTACAAGCATTTTTATCCTCAACACTTACCCAATCACAGTAAAATACAACCTCCTTAAAGCTTATATAGTCCAATTCAAATATATTTCGAATTACACCATAGTAAGTCATTTCAGCTTTAATGAGGTTTTTATATTGCGCGCTCGCTTGAAAGAAAGTAAGACCCTTGTATAAAATGCCCAAGTTCTGTACATTTTTATTTTCCTCATACACCATTGCACCGAATATGTAACCGTTCAATCGATACTTTTTGTATTCTTATGCCATGAATAAGGGTCCAGTGGCTATATGACCAAGCCTTGATGTCGCATCACCCATGTTTAAGAGCTGAGAATATATATATAAATTAATTAGGTTAGTTGTACAGCTTTCTTGTAATGTGACATTTAATAATAACCATTTTCATTATAATTACCTCGTGTAACGACCAAAGCCTAAATTCGTTGTCTGATTGTGACATTGTTTTTTGTCTTTTATTATTATCACAGGCTTTCCTAGTTAGTTTAATTAATTGTTGATTTCTAGTTTTCCATTTCCAATTCAAGTCATGTTCTCAATTTTCTAGAGTTAGTTATGAATTCCTGCACTTTAATTTGTAAGTTTTATTTTGATTTCATCATGTTAAGCTAAGTTTTTAAGGGTTGGGATGCATGAACCCATCTCAATGTAAATTACTTATGTAGAAAATAGAATTTAAATTAAAAATTTGAAAGAGTCGTGCGAGACAATTTTACAACCATTGTAGATCTTTTAATCTCTCTTGCCCTAGGTACTTGGGATGTTTAAGAATATGATGTGTGTAAAATTATTTATCACCGCTTTATATTTACCTTTGATTTCATATGGTGCGGGCTTGATCCTTATATATGTAATGCTTAAGATCTATAAAGACTGGATTCATTCAAATTTATAATTTACAATTCTAGATTTCTATACGGTAAATTACTAGGGTTAGGGGGATTGTATTCCAACCTACTTTCTCATTCATCTTAATTAATTTAATTTCTTTATTTACTTATTTTTTTCCCTTTTCAACCATCATCATCTTTTTTTTTTCATTTTTTCTTTAGAAGTAATAAATCAATTAAATTCTATCATCCATTCCCTGTGGATTCGATACCCAGACTCGCCACTATACTCCTTAAGAAGTGTAGTTACAAGTTTAGGTTTTTTTGTATTGAGGTTGGAAGCCGATAACAACGACTAGCGTATTACGCGGACGCTCGGTTTTCCACTCGATCAAAATGGCGCCGTTGCCGGGGAGTGTTTGGTATAGATTATAATTGACTTACTAATTCGTAAAAAAAAAAAAAAAAAAAAAAATTGTGTCACGTTTTTTAATTGCCCATTTTGAAATGTCTTATTTTAACTCTTTTGGTGGCTTTAATTATTATGCTAATAGTGAGGAGGAGAATGAACTCACGATTTATGAACATTGGATCAATATCACTAAAGATGATTATCATAAATACAAGCCTAGTGCTAAGGCAATCCAAATTTATCAAAATCAATTGCTTGAAGAAGAAAGACTTGAAAAAGAATATCGAGAAAAAAATCGTTATTGGGAGCAAGAGTTAGATGCATTATTTGAGCCCAATGAGGATTTTTCTTCCGATATTTTTGAAGATGAAGTAAGTTATCAACCAAATGAGGAATTCGAGGTACTAGAACCAAGGAAGCCTACTTTGGAAGAACTCTTGCTTGATATAAAAAAGCAATCTGATGACCTTGCTGTTACTGAGTTAAAAGTTTTAGCAACTTGCAAGAAGTTAAATAATTATTTGGACAACTTAGAGAAGGTCGAGACTTGCACTTTTGAGGATGAAATCGTTGAGAGTGATCCAATTCCTTTAGAGTCTCAACCTCTTATAAATATTTCAAAATCTATTGAGGTTGACGATCCTTTGTCTCCTTGTTTACCCACTATTATCGAACCATTAAATCCATCACAAGAACTGGATGAATGTCTTGAGGATGTTGATCCGATTCTTGTATGGGAATGTTATTTTGAGATGCTTCATCTTACGGGCCATACACTTAGACGTGTCACTCCACCAGACCCAATTGAAAAATTTGAGGGAGAAGATTTTGAGGACAAGGACTCAATGATTAAATTATTTTCCAATATGGAATCTTTCTGTTTGTGTGATCCTCTTCCCATTCTACTTGACCAATCTTTTAGAGGTGATTCTATTTTTCTTGGATCCCAATGGTACTTGTCCCCCTGTGCACTCAAATCCCTCATTATCCGCCTAAATATTTTAATTGGTGATGGTTTATTTTTTAAACTTTGCACATGCCTTCCATTTTTCAAAAGGAATTCTTATTTTTCGGGAGGCATGCTTTATAGTGATGGTACACAATTAATCCCACAAAGTCAAATTGTATTTTGGGTGGACCCTCAAATTTTTCGACTTCTAGTGTATGATTTATTAGTCGTTCAAATTGTAGGTTGTAAATAATTAGTTTTTTTATTATTGTTTTTTCTTTTTTATTATAGTCTAGTTTCGATAGTTAAAGTTTTCGTTATTATTTTTGCTATGCTTGGTTCTAACGTGTTTTGTAGTTTCAATGGACTCGTACTCATCGACGATCGCTCCATTTGGGTAATATTTTTTTTTTCCTCTCTTTATGTTTTGTTCTTGATTCACATTGAGGACAATGCCTTCCTATATATTGTTTAGATTCATTGATTCGATCACATGTTCTTTCCAAGTGTGTTTTTTTTTAGAAAATTTCAAAAAAAAAAATTGAAAAATTTTGAAAAAACTAAAAATATTTTTGTTCAAAATAAATAAAAATTGGAATTTAAATTTTTCAAAAATGTCACCTTTATTCTATTTAAAGTCTCAAATTGTAAAATTCAATAATGCACTAAGCCAAAATTGACCAAAGATGGAAATTGAAAGAAAATTGACGACTTTACGAATAAGTGTGGAGATTAGTCCAACCCGGTGAGATTTCGAGCCTTTCGATTTTTGTGAGTTTTTAAATCAATCCGAGTTTATGATTAACTCAAAGTTCTTTTCAGCGTTTTAATAAGTCCTTGATGATCTCAATCCTTTGTTTTGATCGGTTATGGGAAATGTGTGAGATGTTGTCTCGAAATCGTGCTAAATATATCTCTAAACTTAATTAATCTCGAGATGCATATAGTAATGTGATTAGCAATTCGGACAATGAAGTAGGCCCTCGTTTGTTTAACCCAAAAATATTAGCCATAAAAAGTTGTGAAAAATAAAATTATCCCTTTGCAACCCACTTTGAGCCTAATATTTACCTTTTCGTTTGATAACCCGAAAAACCCAAATAGCCCGGAATTGTGAAAATTGAGAAAATTCATCAAGTAAGTCCAAATTGTGCAACAAAAAGGAGAAAGAAAAAAAAAGAAAAGAAAAAAAGAAAAAAGAAAAGAGAAAAATGAGCAAATGCCCGAAAAAGCACAAATGGACATCATAAGGACATTTTCCAATTCCGAACAATCCGTCCATTCCCATTTTTACCCTTTATACTTTTTAACCCGAAAAAGTCCTAACTGAGTTCGAATGGCGAAATTAATTACTGCATGGAGAGTTAATACATGAAAAGATAATAAGAGAGATTAAATGGTCTGAACTAGAGGTGATGTTCCCGTTTACTAATAACTGTATTCCAATGATGAGATCATTTCACCATATATTTCCTTCTTTTCAATTTTATATGCATGAATTTGTGTCCATTATATTTACTCTTTATATCATGCATACCGAGAGAAAATAGCCACAATCTGAGTGATTTGTTTGTGAGTGCATCCGTAAGAATTTGAATCAAAATGAATTTTCGGAAAGTAACGTAATGCTCAATTGGTGGAAATTTGAGGTTTAATTTCTAGCTTTGCACACACACACTATGGTTTGAGACATTTGAATATGAATTTATGGTGATTATTTTTTGAAAAGTTTCAATTGTACAATTTTTAAGTATTTTGATATTTATTTGAGTCAATAAAGAATTTTGTGGGTGTATTCACTGCAAACCCTCACGAGACAAAACTCGTCCTACTAGGGTAACCTAGAGGTTTAAAGGCTTGTTGCATACACTAAATGCAATCGCTTGCCTACGAAAGTGTAATTTTATTTTAATAAAGGCATTTTCAAGAGTGGAATTTTGGTTATATTCATTTACATTGCTCGGGACGCGCAAAGTTCTAAGTTAAGAGGTGTGATTAGGCACATATTCTTCATATTTATCCCCTTAATTTCGGTATTTTTATGATCCCTTGCAGTGTAAATAGCTTGGATTTGTCTCGTATTTATTCTACTAACCCCTTTTGGCAAGTATTTCTTGTTTTGTGTATTTCTCATGTGTTTTACAGGTATTTCATGCAAATTAGTGCGAAGGAGAATTCAAAACAGTGAAAGAAACCAAGAAATGGAGAGTTGAAGGGCATTTTCGTAATTTTACATATATATTCCGGTGGTGGGGAAAGCTATAAAGTTGAAGATCTCTAAATTACAAGAATACTAGAAAAAACGGCACCTCAATTCGAGCTACGGTGAAGAAGTTACGATGTTTTGAAGTTGCGCGGTAATGAATAGTCTGGATGTGCGGATTTCTGTCATTAATTATGCAAATTTTATGGTGATTGGTTGGAAAAAACTTGTTCCACAAGCGAAATTTGATGCATCTTGGTGCTATAAAAGAGGAAGCCCTAATTCATTCAAGGGGGAGTCAAATTCTAGAGAGAGAGGCAGATTTTAGGGAGTTGTTTTATCAAGTTTTAGGAGGCTAGTAGGTAGGTTTTCTTTGTAGTTAGTTTTTTAGAGGATTCTTGTAACCAAGAACCCTAGTTTTTGAAGTTTGTCTACTATTCAAGATTCAAAGTTATATTCAAGATTCATCATTCATCCATTACAAGTAATTTTAATTTATTGTTTTTACCGCTTTCCTAGTTAGTTTAATTAATTGTTGATTTCTAGTTTTCCATTCCCAATTCAAGTCATGTTCTCAATTTTCTAGAGTTAGTTATGAATTACTGCACTTTAATTTGTAAGTTTTATTTTGATTTCATCATGTTAAGCTAAGTTTTTAAGGGTTGGGATGCATGAACCCATCCCAATGTAAATTACTTATGTAGAAAATAGAATTTAAATTAAAAATTTGAAAGAGTCGTGCGAGACAATTTTACAACCATTGTAGATCTTTTAATCTCTCTTGCCCTAGGTACTTGGGATGTTTAAGAATATGATGTGCGTAAAATTATTTATCACCGCTTTATATTTACCTTTGATTTCATGTGGTGCGGGCTTGATCCTCATATATGTAATGCTTAGGATCTATAAAGACTGGATTCATTCAAATTTATAATTTACAATTCTAGATTTCTATACGGTAAATTACTAGGGTTAGGGGGATTGTATTCCAACCTACTTTCTCATTCATCTTAATTAATTTAATTTCTTTATTTACTTATTTTTTTCCCTTTTCAACCATCATCATCTTTTTTTTTCATTTTTTCTTTAGAAGTAATAAATCAATTAAATTCTATCATCCATTCCCTGTGGATTCGATACCCAGACTCGCCACTATACTCCTTAAGAAGTGTAGTTACAAGTTTAGGTTTTTTTGTATTGAGGTTGGAAGCCGATAACAACGACTAGCGTATTACACGGACGCTCGATTTTTCCACGCGATCAAAATTTATGCTTCTCACTTTTTCCACTCGATTAATATACGCTTCGTTCACTGTCAAATTTACGACCACTATGTGATCTCGATTGACTACCTTCTCACATAAAAGTGAGAAGCGTATATTAATTTTCATAATAGCCCTCTACAAAGCCTTGTGCTTGGACAAACTGTGATTAAACAATAGAGGAACCAATATCATGATCAAATGCCAATCATGGGACTTACACTTATGTAAATCATAGGTAGAATAATTCACAATCCTTTGCAAGTTGGACAAAAAATTAGATGGAACCTTTAAATTATATATTATGTCTAAAAGCACCTTCCTTTCCTCACTCGTCAAAGTAAACACACCAAAGGGAATTATTGTCCTTCCCTTACTATCTTCTTTTTATCATAGTTGTGGCTTAAGTTTCAACGCTTTAAGGTCTTTTCGTACATTTTTTCCATCCTTTGAATGACTCCCCCCAAGGCATGTGTCCACAATATGTTCAACAATGTACTTCTCTGCGGGCATTACATCCAACACATGGCGCACTGGGTTATTCTTCCAATAAGTCAAGTCAAATAAAATTGACCTCCTAGACCATGCCTTTCTTGTCTCAATTTCCGACGGTCTCCTATGTCCAACCCCGCCCGATAAAAAATTAGAACCTTTCTCAAATCTAAAACTATGAGTGGGGGGTAAAAACCTCATATGACAATGGTATAAATTTTTTGAGCTAGTGAGGAGACGAACAGATTCACTTTCTTTTCCATAAATCGGACTCCCCAAATAACCATGTACTACACAACCGGATAATGTCACATAAGCTGGAAAATCATGAATTGCTCACATCAACATAACTTTCAGCGTAGACTCTTATTTTCTAAAAGAGTTAAATGATTTCACACCCTCTTCCCACAACTCATTTAATTCTTCTACCAAATGTGCCAGGTAGACATTGATGTCCTCACTTGGAGCCTTTGGCCCAGTTATTAATAAAGACAACATAGAAAATTCAGGTCGCATACACTGTGAAGGAGGGAGGTTGAGTGTGGATAGGATCACTAGCTATACACTCTGATTAGTGCTTAGATTTCCAAATGGATTGAAACCATCTGCTTGATATTGCCAAACGAATGTTACGCCGTTCTCGAGCAAAATTGGGATACTCAAAACTCGACATTTTTTTAGCAGTAGAATCAATAGGATGACGCATGAGATTACACCCTACTTCTACCTTAGCATTCCATGTCATTGCCTTCGCTATCCATGGTACTGTGAAAAAATGCTTTAATCTAGGCCCAGCGGAAAAATATTTCAACACTTTTTAAGGAACTTTTGAGCTGGTGCCTTCCTTTCCAGTAGATTGGGCATATCTAGGTTCATCACATACCGAACATCGATCGAGATTTTCATACTCCTTTCGGTATAGTATGTTGTCATACACACAAGCATGAATTGATTTATACTTCATTCCCAAACCTTTCAAACTATTTTTTATAGTAGGATAATTGTTTGGAAGCGTATTCTGCTTGAGTAGCAAGACTTCACCCAATTCAAAATTCATGTCACGCTATTGCTAGACAAACCACATACCAAATAGTTCATGCACATTGTTTCAATTTGAGGAAAATTCGGCAGCATATTCCTATAGTTCTTCAAGTACACGACATAAATTCACAAGTGTGAGTGTTATTTCAATTTATCAATTGAAATAACACTTAACATCGCATCATTTAGTATGTACCTAGAGAACATTAAGATACAATTGCAGAACTTTCCCCAAAAGTAACAAGTGTAAGCCACTAAGAATATTATTATACAGAAACTATGCAGTCCCAAACGGGACAATTTGTGATATCTCATTACAGTGGTAATGACTCTCAAACGGGTCTAAGGGCTATTGAATGCGTACGCATAAGAACTAAAATTCTAGTACCTATGCGCACTATATGTAATTTAAAGCATATTTCATTTAATTATGTCTTATCACAATTCGAGAGATTTGATTTAATTATGTAATTTAAAGTATGTTTCATTTAATTTAAAGGACGCATAAGAATGTCCACCTTATACCAATTTCAATACATACGATATCAATTTCAATTTCAATTTATACCAATACCAATTTACATAAATTATAATTTATACCAATACCAATACCAATTAAAATTCAATTTATACCAATTTATATTAATATCAATATCAATTAAAATTCAATTTCAATTTATACCAATTTATAAAAATAATTATTCTTGGGCATCTTTGGTAAAAAAATGAGAAAGAAGTAATACTTTTCCCTATATTTAATACATACAAAGAAAATGAAAAAAAAATTATAAATACGGAGTTTCGACCTCCAAATATCAAACCCAATAAACCAAATTAAAAGAAATCAATAAATACCAAAACCCACAATTCTTTGTACCTTTTTCTTTATTTATATTCCATTTTTCTTACGACAGATGTGGTCATAATTACAAAAATTCAATAAGAAAAATAATTTAGCATGTGTGATTGTAGCACGCAAATAGAGAGATGTGTAATTTAGGGCTAAATTTTACATTCCTTTTCTTTTAGAACATTCACAATTAGAAATTTGGCTAAAACTTAAATAACTTTATTGAACGGTTGGCTTGTTTAGCAAAGGCATTCGGAAAAAAAAAAGATAGCGGGATACATTAACTGTACATGAACAGAAACAAAAAAATATAGAGACAACAACTAAATTAAAATTAGTACTACTAGGGTTTCAATTAAAATATGTGAACAATTAGGAAAGAAGGTAGCAATCAGTGTCAATTGGGAGCTTTTTTTGTGGTTGGCTAAAACCTACCGCCACAACAACCCCCCCCCCCCCCGATTCCCTTCCAACCACACACACGCAAACCTACACATACACATAACCCTACTCCCTACTCCCTGCCCCCTACCCCCCACACCTGCACACACGCGCGCGCACCTACACATACACACATTTATGAAGGAAAGAGAGAGAGAGAGAAAAACTCACCTAAAAACGTAGAGAGAGAGAGAGAGACAAAGAACAGTCGCGCGCGAAAGAGAGAAAGTGGAGAGAAAGGAAACGGTAGGAAAAAAGAGGCTACTAGGGTTTTAGTTAAAATTATTGTCACGAACCTGTCAAGGTCTTTGACCGTGACAACTTTATAACGTTGCCACGGTCAATGATCGTGATAAAAAAAATGTTGTTTTTTTTGTCACGATAAATGACCATGACAAGGGTGGTTAGCTCAAAGGTGACAATTTAGCCTTTTTAGTGTAGTGACTATTATGTTTGCTACTTCAGCCCAGGATGTGTTTCTCATGGCAATGCCTCATCTGGAGGGAGGGTCAATCACACATTGATACTATATTGAGGATGACACTTCAAAGGATATAGTCATCTCGTTATATTAGATTCTTATGGTTAGGGATTATGAGGATGTGTTTCAGGAGATACTGAGGTCATCGTCGAGTTGGTAAATTGAGTTTATGGTCGAATTAGTGTCCGGGACTAGGTAGATAGTCCGAGCGTCGTATCGTATAGCTCCTTTAGAGATGAGAAAAGTTGAAAGATCATATTCAACAACTATTGGGGTAGGGTTTTATTCATAGGAGTATGTCACATTGGCATGCCCCAGTTCTATTTGTGAAGACGATGAATGGGTCGTTACGATTATGTGTCGATTATCGAGAGTTGAATAAGGTCACGATTTGGAACAAGTATCCATTATCGCGTATCGATGACTTAGTTAGATCAACTGAGAGGAGCAACCTATTTCTCTAAGATTGATTTGAGACTGGGGTACCTTCAGTTACGTATTAGGAAACATGATGTCCCTAAGGCCGTATTTTTAATGAGATACGGGTCTTCTGAGTTCAGGGTTATGTCGTTCAGGCTAATCAATACGCTAGTAGTTTCCATAGGTCTCATGAATAGGGTGTTCAAAGATTTCTTGAATCAATTTGTCATTATGTTCATACATAACAACTTGGTTTATTCTCAAACCAAGGGCGAGTACGCATAACATTTGTGTATGGATCTTCAAACTTTACGGGACCATCAGTTGTATACCAAGTTTGAGAAATGTGGATTTTAATTATAGGAGGTGCAGTTCTTGGGTCACATAGTCTCCGAAAGAGGGATTTATACAGATCTGAATAAGGTGCCAGCGGTGAGGGGGTGGGTCTAGCCCATGAAACTGACGAAGGTTCATAGTTTTCTAGGGGTAACAGGGTACTATCTTCAGTTTATCAGAGGATTTTTAAATATTGCAGGTCCATTAATGAATTTGATTCGTAAGGGAGTACCTTTTGTTTAGGATGACTAACGTCAGTTAGCTTTTGATGAGATAAAGGACAAATTAAACTTAGCACCAGTGCTCGCATTGTATAGTGGAGGAGTGCAGTACTTTATTTTCACCGACGTTTCCTTACAGAGACTTGGGGGAGTTCTACAACAGGAGGAGCGAGTTATAGCTTATGTATCTCGCAAGATTAATCCCCATCAGAAGAACTATCCCATGCATGATTTAGAGTTAGCAACAATTGCTTTTTCCTTAAGGATTTGGAGGCACTATCTAATGGGGGAGAATTTTCGATTGTTCGTAGACCATAAGTCACCGCAGTATCTTTTCACATAGAAGGAGATGAATATGAGGATGAGTAGGTGGATTGATCTTATGAAGGATTATCAGTTCAAAATCTAATATCATTTGGGAGGCTAACGTAGTGGCATGTGCATTGAGTCGTATGTTGATAGGGCAGTTGGCAGCAGTGTGGAAGGCAAAGTGGGCTCAACCTTGTCAGGAGGAGGAGGTAGTCCAGGCCTATATAATAGTGATGACCGTCACATCCAAATTCATTTTATGGGTTGTAAAAGTACATGCAGGGGATCCTTCTTATCAAGGAATGATATAACATTTATTTACAAGTGGAGTGGAGTTTTACTCAGTCAGGAGGGTGGCTTATGCTTTAATAGGAGGTTGATTGTCCCAGATAATGAGGACCTACGATGCACAGTTATGAAGGAGGCACATGGGTCACTATTCTCAATGCATCTCGAAAGGGATAAGATGTACCAGGACATGAGGAGGAAGTATTTGTGGGTCAGTATGAAGTAGGACATTACAGATATTGTCTCCAGGTGCACCACTTTTCAGATAGTTAAGGTCGATCATCAGAGACCAGTCAGGGTTTCGCAGCCATTATGGATTCCGGTATAGAAATGGAAAAGTATTTTGATGGACTTCATCATGGGGTTACCGACATCGCAAAGGGGTCACGATTCCCTTTGGGTTAATATGGATTGGTTAACTAAGGTAGATCATTTCTTGCTAATTTGAGTAGATTATACAATATGGTAGAGCACATAACTTTTCATAGCGGAGATAGTGAGATTGTATGGGGGTGCCACTCAACATTATTTCAGCTCGAGATAAGGCCTTTGTGTCATACTTCTAGTATAGTTTTCAGGAGGCAATAGGGATGGATTTGCATTTGAGCACGATGTATCACCCACAGATATGTGGGCAAATAAAAAGGGTGAACCAGATGCTAGAGGATACGCTGAGGATGTGTATTCTGGACTTTAAGGGTAGTAGTTGGTAAAGTTTGTGTATAATAACTCATACCGTTTTATTATTAGCATGGCATTATTTGAGGCTTTGTATTGGAGACCTTGTCGTTCGCCCTCTTGTTGGTTAAAGGTGGAGGAGAACAAGCTTCTCGGGCCGGACTTGATTCAGGAGACGTTATCAAAGATTGAGTTGATTAGGATATGTATTCGAGTATCTGAGGAGTAACAGAAGAGTTACGCTGATGCGAATCGAAGACTTTTGAAATTTAACGTGGGTGATAAGGTGCTGCTGCGGGTATCTTCCATAACGGGAGTGATACGGTTTGGGAAGAAGGGGAAGTTGGTGTTTAGGTATGTAGGGCCTTTTTCAATCATTGAGAGGGTAGATGGCTGCATATAGGCTCGCCTTACCGGAGCATTTACAGCGGATTCACAACGTGTTCTATGTGTCGTCGTTGAGGAGGTATCTCAGGGATGATGTGGTTGACCGACATATTGTGTTAGTGGAGATTGACTTATAGCCCGATATTTCTTATGAGGAGAGACCTTTTGCCATTTTGGGTTATAGCGAGCAAAAGCTTCGATCAAAGGTGTTACCTTTAGTGCGTGTACAGTGGGGACACCACAATGTTTCCGAGTTGACATGGGACCATGAGGATGACATGCTGAAAAAGTATCGAGAGCTCTCCGTAGCAGGTATGTTCAAATTTTGAGGAGGAAATTCCGCTATTAGGGGGGATAATGTAATATCCCATACTTTTATGATTATTTAATTTTTTATGTGCATTTAATTGGGAAAATTAAATTGGGTTCGGTAAATATTAATTAACAAGTTAAGGATTAATATTTATTATTATTATTTACTTGCGTGTGATAAGTAAATAAATATGTGATTTATTGTATATCGACTGCTTATTATATTCTGTCAATAGAAAGTTACATCGGCGGATTTATATATTTTATGGGTGACACGTACTGTATGTACGGATCAGGACCGGTTAATGAGATGTTGGTGTATTTGTAGTTGGGTGGCACGGATTATGTTTGAGTGCACCAATGATCCGAAATGGGTCAAAATAGTTCAAAATAGGTACCCCGGGCGTTATAATTGGGTCCAGGGGCTTTTTAGACATAACAAGATCTGTATAGGGGTGTAAAGGTCTTTTTACACCTGGGGTTTAATTAAAAATGGGATTATGGTGTAATCAAGAGGTATTTAAGGGTTAAGGAGTGGATGACAACCCACTTTTTAATCTCTGCATAATTGTGCTTAAGGGAGAGCTTATAAGAAGGAAGAAAAGAGAGAAAAGAACCTTAGAGAAGAGAAGGAAGGGCTAATCTCTGGATCAAATCGTTCATACGCATGAGACTTCAGATTCAGATCCTTAAAGTCGAGTATTTACTTACTTTATATTGAAATATGTAGTTAATTACATTCATACTTGATAGGACTGGATTTGAGATTAAATGTTGAAAATTTGAGAATTAAAGTAAGAGATTTAAGTTATGATTAATATCTATTTGTAATTAATAATTAATTGGTGATGAATATGTAAGAATTTCGCGATTAAATCTTGTGTTTACAAGTATGAACATGCATAACATTAATAGGGTGTTAGAATCAAT
Source organism: Sambucus nigra (assembly GCA_949130495.1). Lineage (NCBI taxonomy): Eukaryota > Viridiplantae > Streptophyta > Magnoliopsida > Dipsacales > Adoxaceae > Sambucus > Sambucus nigra. Next base: position 35,386,480 of record OX422222.1, read on the forward strand.
GAAAATTCAAGTTGGATTAATCATGGGTTTAATTGAATTGGTTAATAATAAGGAATCCTAGGGTTTTGATTATGGATTCGTGTGTATTTCGGAGTTATAATGCTTTTGGGTTGATTAGGTACTAATGCAGGATGTTAATTTGTTGATTTGGGAGGCCTGGGACCTCCATTAGAGGGTTTTGGAGGAGAAAACCCGAGAAAGAGGATGATTGGCAACCGAGCAAACCAAACTGGTTTGCTAGCGGAGTGAATCACTTCGGTTGACCGAACAAGTTCGGTCTTCTAAGCGAACTGGTTCGGTTTAATGGCTTGTCCAGTTTTTTTACGCATTTGTTTATCCCTTATAGCTTTGGGAATAAGTGCAGGGGCTTCCGGGGTAGAGTGGGACTAATGAAAAATATTTCCAGGGTTTGGTATGTGTTTTAGGCCAATAGATAGATGGGTTAGGGTGAGACGAATACGAAATTCAAGTGAGTGAACAATTATAGGTATAATCGAAAAGTCAGTTCGGACTTGGGTATTAGTAGACTCATACACTGTGGGATTTGCGTAGGAAGTCAAAACTTAATATATATATATATATATATATATATGTGTGTGTGTATGTGTGTGTGTGTGTGTGTGCGTGTGTGTGTGTGTGTGTTACCTGTTTATATTAACCATACCTACTCGGTAGTGCTATCATTAGGAGGTTGTGCGTAGTGAGCAGTCCACTCTAGCAAAATGCCCGTGCCTGAAGGCACGTTGAAAATTTTCAAAGTACATAAACGCAAAATGACAAAAAATCCGTTTGCCAATAAAACAAAGTACAATATTAAAAAAAATTATCATAATCTCATTCGTTTATAGGACTATCCACCCTACTTAATATGTCCCCCACAAAAATTATTAGAATAAGAGTTTTGTTTTGATCACAAGCGGATAAAATTGTTCCAAGTCTCCACACATTTAGGATTATTTCAATTCCACGACAAAAATGACATTTCAAACTCCAAATCTACATGTTTTATATTAACCAAAACTATATACTAAAAAGGTTTGGAAAATAATGGTATAAATAAACTAAATATAAAGAATTTTAAAAGTATGTTATTTCACAATTTGAATTAGTTCTTCATCCATTTGGCACACTTCACGAAGTTGTTGATGGAAGCAATGATATGATACCAAAGTTGTTGCAAGGAAAAATGAATAATATCTACAATGATATAAAGAAGGCTGCAATAATTATTAAAAGATATAGAAGAGTTACAGAAAAATGATCCTCATAATACATTTTTCTTTTTGTCTTGCCCAAAACGAAATTGAGTCAAAATATTGGCAAAATAATCTTTGGCCGAAACGTATCATTGGACCATTGCACAAAAATAAACAAAAATTGGAAGAAACCTATCTACCTTAAGATTAAACTGTAGCTGGCACATCTTCTGGTTGTACTTCTGAAAATCCGAGAAAATGACCATATGCGAGGCCTTCTCAAGAGCAGCTACAACAGGAACAACAGCATCAGGCCAGACAAATAAATTCTTACCCTGCAAAACGCATCCAATAATACATCTCAGAAGGTTAGAGAGGGAGAGAGAGAGAGAGAGAGAGAGAATTTCAAAATCTGATAAATGAGATACTCGTATAACTCATCAGTGAAAGACTAAACAAATACAATTACAACGCCAACAGCTGAAGTGATATTTCCCCAGAGCACAGGTATACTCAGCCATGAGGGTTATAGTTTCGCAAAGAATAATTTATAACAACATTTAACTTGTATTGTTCAAATTTAAAACAAATTCGATCAGTGGTGTACAATGCTTTCCCTCTCCTTACTTTTGTTATCAGCGGTATCTGGGAGGCTCTTCAAAGCCTCATATATGTACCGAGAGGCAAAAACATCTGTGGCCGTATACTCTAGTTCCTTTGATAAGACAATTGTCTCCTAGTTGCCTAGTTTAATTTTGGAAGGCTTTGGAAACTGTTTGCAAATAAATAATCATTTCAGTTAGCGATCCTAGACTCCACTTCCTGAAATATCCATCAAACTTCTGATTGGCAATAACAGACAGATCTTCCAAGGCATCTATAAATACATTGTGATCCTTGAAAACGTTAACAGCAGCATTTGCAATGCCAACCCCAACCTTCACAGTTTTAGGATCCCTAAGAAGAGAAGAATGAATAATATGCATAACATGGCAATAGTTACTGTCCCCGCATATCTACATAACATCAGCTTAAGAATGGTCTTTCGGAGTAGTTAGAACGGACACAGTAATCATATTTTTCAGTGTCTAACATTCTTAGTGCCTTTCAAAAATAGTGCTAAATAAATAAATTACTAAACATAATTTTCAAAACTCAAATATGCAACCTCATTATCAAAACAGAGTTGTCAGTCGCAAACAGTTATTGAAAATTGGATCGATAAATGTTGCCAATTTGAGTGATACGAAGACAAACACCTAGCCTACAAAATCAATAATTGGCATAATAACTTGTAGCCCCAAAATCAGTATCTTAGACTCATATTACTTGAGGAGTTTATTCTTATAATAGATAATACAATCTGAATGTTTTACTAAAAAACAAACGAAAAAGAAATAATAGGGTACCATTTTAGTTTAATTCATTTTTTCAACAATTTGTGATATTTTTCACTTGGCATTTTTATTTGTGTTCTTCCAAAATCCTGTAAAGAACTTGTGAAGTTTCTCTCAATATATGTAACCTTGTGGTACCAGCAAGGTAATGAATGACAAAACACAAAAACCTGCACTTGGAGAAACATCACATAACAACAACATATGTTCAAGGATATAACCATCAAAACCAAAAAAGACACTGGTCCTGATAAGTCTAATAAGGGAAATAGAAAATTGAACCTCAATTTTTTAGCTGCGACATCTTCTTCATTCATTTTCTTCTCCCACAGTCTCTTTCTATAATCTGCCAACATCTGACGCTACATGAACTTCAATCTTCAAACTATGGGCTACATGAACCTTCAATCTTCATTTACATGTTGGATTATAATACTTCATCAATTGGCTTGTTCTTAGATTTTTCAGAACAACAGTTCAGAAACGCAATCATCAAAAAAGTTTTTAAAATGTCATAATGCGTGGAAAAACCCTAACTCAAAACGGCAAAATGTCACCTGATGATGAAGAACAATCCAATAGATTAGTATTTCCAAAATCCCAAATTAATGGACCACCAAGAAAATTCCTAAATCACTAACACCAAAATCAAACAGCGAACTCTCAAAACATAAATATGAAAAGAAGAAAAGTAGTTAAACCAATAGATCGATGAGGTGAACCCTCAAACAAACTCTGAAAAATAATGTACCTTTTGAAACGTGACGGTGAGTATAGTATGAGTAGCTTACACCGGTGTGGATAGTTGTAACTAAAAACTGCAAAAAAAGCCTTAAATAAAACACATTAGCCTCCATACTAATTAATTATTACACTAATTAGAAAGAATCCCTATAATCCAAATCTCATAACCACGAGTACATAACATGCTTTTTTCAAATAATATCTAAAGCCCCACATGACACAGTTATCTGTTAAAAAGGAAAAAAACAAAGTAAATCCCCTAAACACAGTATAGCATATTATTGAATCGACTACATTCTTTATATTAGCACATAAACCAAACATATACCTAATGTAAATTAATTCTCAATCAGTAATGGAGTGCATCAGCAATAAATAGACCAAGTCTAGATTTGTTATAAAATAAAAAACAAAAACTTCAAACTTTGTTTTGCTGTTTTGATAAATATATTGTAATGATGCACACCTTGAAGCCCACAACCTGAATAATAAACCAACAAAATAGTGTTCAATTCATAATACTATTTTGAAAAGGACATACACACTCTGGAGCAGATCTGTCTTCAAGAAACGATAGTACAAATAGATTAAGCAAAAAGAAGTTAAAGATTTTGATCTGAATGAGGCATCTTAAATTCAGAATCCTATTCCAATATCACATATGAATGAGGCATCTTAAATTCAGAATCCTATGCCATAGGAGTGATTTTACCAGACATTGCCTCTGAGATGGTCTCCACCATCCCTTTTTGTAACTGATACGTGAAAGATCATATGAATTTAAAACCAAGGTAAGTCCGCAACAACATTCGGTGTACTACTATGATATGTCTGAAGAGCAGCAATAACTTATAAAAATTATAAGATTTCTGAGAGAGAGACCTGATCTGCGCTGACTGTTTCAATCGTCCTGCCCAATTTTTAATTGAAGTCCTTTTATTATAAAGGTAATCCGTTTCTGAGATAACCTTTATACATATACATTTAACTTTAAGAATATACATGCGTATGGTATTAGAGACACTACACTGCAGAATTGACAAAAGAACAAGCGTGCCATGGAAAATTCTTATAAGCACAACCAAGATAGAAAAAATACACCAGTTGTAATATGAAGCTCAATAAGTACTATGAATATAACTCTTTATGCACGCTACTACGCCTCTCACCTAATTATTCTTAGTCTCATTTGAACAACTAATATCTTTTTTCCCTAAATAAAAGATATCCATTGCTTTTTTGACTTGTTCCATTATTGTGTACTATTTTAAATTTCTTTAAAGTCCATCTTATACATGTGTGTTAATTGTCACTAATGCATATGTAGAAGTGCAAGGAATATATAATGCCCAACACTGTCAAACACAAAAGTGCTCATCAGCGCTGGAATTACAGCGCTATGAGAATTGCAGCGCTATGAGAATTTCAGCAAAACTAAAAAAGAAATTATAAAATACGATATCACAGTTGTGACAGTATATTTTAACATAAAAAAGGTTAATAAAATTTTGGAATGAACTCAAATTATGTCCATTAAGTTAAATAAACACCACCGGTACTTATTGACAACAATATAGTATGTAATGAGACCAACCCGTCTGTCCTGGGGTATATCGGCCTTCTCCTTTTCTATCGTGATAGCCCGAGAGATCCCACCAATATCATCAATTAAACCTCGTGAAGCAGCATCATTACCAGTCCAAACTCTCCCTTGCGTGACCACTTCCATTTCATCTACCTGTAACAGAATGATTGAGATTGCAACAAATTGATAAAAAATAAAAAAATCAATTCAAAATGCATCTTTGATGGACTAACATTCATGGCTCTTGAATAAGCATAATAACTCAACCACCATTAACAATAGCACAATCCATAAGATAGCCTAGTATAATATAAACATATAATTGTGTTCTAAGTGATATACCACTTATATTCAGGACTAAATGTTATTAGCATCATAATTTATGCAAAATTATACTCAGGTTCAACAAATGGTCTGATTATATCTCCAAAGAGGTGTACAAATGGTCAATTATATGTAAGTTACAATTTATCAAGAATTGAACTAATGAATTAACAAATTCCTGAAGAACGTGTTCAGTTATGTCCAGTGTTGGGCCAAAGGCATGTCTTGTATATCTACAGCACGCCAAGTGTTGGGCCTAAAGCACAAAAATTGACACACATTAAACATTGAAGATTTAGCTGTAATGAATGTAACAATTCAGAGGTTTATTTGAAATCTACCAAAAATAAAACAACACTACTACCACCACCACTAAGTATATACACAACAGTAAAACTACAAGGGCAAAGCCCTGCTAATGGAAGGTTCAAATTCAAACTGTACAATTTTGGGACATTGGATTGCCAATTTTATAATTATGAGGAAAATTCAAAAGAATAAGAATGCTTCTAAAGTCAAATCCCAATCCCAGAGCTACAATCATAGACATACACCTCAATCACGATTTGTAGCTGACAATATTAGCTGAAATGTAAAAGGGGAGTAGAGGGTGCATCACATCCTTCTCTTGCAATGCTAGAGCAAAGGCTTAAGATGAATCATCAGTTCCAGTAAAAGTCTTGGGCACGTCTGGAACATTCTGCTGAAACAGATTCAGTGAGATTTTGGCACGTCATGATTTATTTATTATTCAGTTAAAGGTTTACGAACGAACATCGGATTTTCGGAATTGGATGGTTATATAAGAGTACAGAGCTATATAGCCATCTATATGTTTTGACATTATGATCCAACCAAAAAATTATCTACTACACTTTGATCAACACATTGACAAAGAGCACCCCCACTGTTAAGAAGATACGTGGAAGTGCATTAGATATTAAAATATATAAATAAATAAACTACAGATATGAATGTTCAATAACATATTGAATGTTCAATACCTTGTCATTCCAAGTACCAAACGGGTTGGAGTTTACTCCAATACCAATTTCAGCTGCTACATCAGTAACCTAACAACATTAAGTAAATATATAGCTTTAAAGCTAACAGGAATGTAATGGAATATTTTAAACATGATCATGTTTAAAACATATCTTATAGTAATATACATGACATAAGAATGTTTAGGAAGCCATATTCAATATCGGGAAGGGTTGGTACCCGAGGGAGCAATTCCCACAATCTATCGAAGTTGTAAAGCATCAATATAGGATATGATAAAACCATTAAAGATGAAAATTAAAATAATCATAATGATGAATTCATGTTATTAAAAGGGAAAATAACCATACATTTTTTATGAATTCAATTTGATATTTGTTCTTTTTAATATATTGTGAGTCCAAGACTTACCCCCTCAGAAAGAGAGAGCTTTCACGATACTTAAAATTTTGAATTCTCAAATTGAAAATAAAAATAAAAATGTTTTAGTATGTAAAGTTTGTACAGTTCTAGTTCCAAGACTAAAATTCAAATGAAATAAAACAAAAGGATCAAAGAAACATTGGGAAAAATATTGAAATATGATATTACCTTTATGTTCATTGTATAAAACTTAATAGAACAAACAAAATATTTAAATATTATATTACCTTTATGTTCATTGCATCCCCAAAACAAAATAGAACAAATCTGTAATACCCCGTACTTTTATGGATATTTATTTATGGGATTAATTAAATTAAATGTGAATTAATTGGGAATTAATCCGGATAAAATACTAGCGAGATGCGAGTTGGTATTTGATTTTAATGTGTATATATGGCAATATACGAATATTGAAAATATTGAATTTGTCGTGAGATTTAAATACGGCAATTTAGAAATTTTGTTGGGACGCGTGTGACAGTCGCGTCAGGAATGTAATTATTTTAATTAAAAAGTGAATTTTATTTTTATCAATCGAATGGTCATTTTGAGTGTGCCAACGCGTCCGGAAGGGTCGAAATAGTCAGAAAACACTAGCCGGGGGTTTAGTTTGGGTCCCGGGGCATTATTGGGCCATACCGGCAACTTAAAAGGGTATTTTGGTAATTTTGAAATTTGGGGATTTTTGACCAACGAATTTTGGGAATTTAAAATAGGGAATTTAATAACCCACTAACCCATTACCAACACTTAAGTGATTAGAGGACAACGGGAGTTTTAGGAGAAGTTGGGAGAGGTTCCCAAAAGAGAAAACCCTAACCTCCATCTTCAACCTTCAACCTTGGGAGAGAAAGAGATAGAGCAACCTTCTTCATTCTACACCAAATTCAGAGAAAAATCCAAGGCAAGTGGTTTAATTTCATTAATTTCAAGCGAATGCTTCTTCCATGCTTAGAAAATTGATATATTTGCATTGTATTGGGAGATTTATAAAAACCCATGAAATTGGAGTAATAAATTCAGATTTTGACATAGGTTTGCATGTAGAATTGTTATTGAGTGATTAGATTAAAAGGAGTACTACTTTTTATGTTACAAAAACGTATTTATCTGTGGAAATTGATGATTTTAAATTCTAGGGTTCATATTCATATGGTTTGGGGAAAATTGGGGAGATTTGTTAATTAGATGTGGTTTAGGATGATTTGACCCCATATATATGTTAAAATACGACCTAAGTATGTTTAGGAGTGATTAGAAACCTTGAACTACTGTTGGAATGATGTTTAGATGAGATTAGAGGTGAAGAGAATTGGGAAAAACGAGATAGGAAAATTCTGGGCTCGAAACTGTCACCTCGTTAGAAGACCTGCCCAGGTCGTTCGAACGAGCTCGTTCGAACGAGCTCGTTCGAACGAGCTTCTAACGAGCTGACAGTTTGCCTTCTAACAAGTTGGATGTTCATTCGATGCCTTTCGTTCGAACGAGATCTCATTAGATGCCCACTTCGTTCGAACGAACTCTTGTTCGAATGACCTCGTTCGAACGAGACTTCTAACGAGTTGACAGAATGGCCTTTTTGGCCTGATTTGAATTCTAGTGTCCCGTAGCCTTGTTTAATTGATGAGATAACTTTCTTGGGCTAACTGATTTGTATATTTGAGAGATTTGGGACATATTGAGGAGAAAAATGTAGAATGGTGATTTGAACCAAATGATACTTATGGATTAGGACGTGAGTGACTAAGCACGATGTGAGAATAAATGATGACTTAAATACATATAAACCAGACATATGAATTGTGCGACATTGAAAGTTGGTATGAGAATAAGAAGTATACCACTAATAAATTATGGTATTTACTAAGATGTGTGCATGCTTAGTATAGATATGATTTTATGTGTATGACATACCTACCATACTTGCTATCACAGGAGGTTTGCGTTCGCTTAGGGCCATCTAATCTTTGTGTGCCTATGGGGGGATTTAGATTGGTACCTCGAGGACATAGGTCAGAGAAGGACTTATTGGGAAGTTAATAAGTCTGCTGATCGTGGGAGCGTAGGTATGTGCGTGACCCATGTGATGTGGCTGTGTTCGCCTTCATTGTTTGTAATTTGCTATTATCTGAGAACGATTCCTGAGAGATTCGAAATGCGTGACCCTTATGTACGAGATGTACCGGGATGGATAGCAGAGTATGTGTGCACCGCAGCTTAGCCTCGGGGTGCTAGTATTGTATATTTATGATGTGATTAATATACGGTTAAATGAAAAGAGTTGTTATGTTTGAATTATGAGTATAATTATGGTAACGCTTTGAGAAGATAAAAAGTGGGATGACCTCTGGTAAATTGTATTGCTAATAATTGAGAATCCAAGGTAAGTAAAGCTCTCTGTTTTATTTGATAACGTAGGATGGTATAGTGGGAATCGAGTAGAAAGGTTAGAAGTTATGCCGGTTTAGTTAAATATGAATATCACTTGGATGGGTACGGTACGTTAGGAGTGCACAATTAGTCGAGAGGTGAGTATTTCATGTGAGTGCACGTCCTAACTTGTATTTTGCATTCATTGTTTTAATGTTATTAAAGCACTTGATGTTTTTAAAATACTCTCCACTTTCGGGCTCTGACCCGTTTGTTTTCAAATCTATTTTTTTGTAAAAACCTTTTTAGGTGCCCAACCACAAGGACACCATCCATAGGGATTCTATTCCGGTGACGAGCTGTAGCTGTTGTGGAAGTTACAGGGATTTAATAGTAGACGCCTCCTTTTCTAGTCTTGACTCCATATTCAGTTTCATCATTTGTAGGGCATGTCGCCCATTTCTTTTAGAGACATATTATATTTCAATTATTCAGATTGTGGATTGTAATTAATTCATGATTCAGACTTATTGTATTTTTATTCAGTTGTGGGATTGTTGTGAGGAGTATTTCCTCCAAACTCTTTATTATTTGTTGATTACACTATTGGGACTTTATTGTGAATGGTTATGTTATTCTTTTATATTTCATTTACTGCATGTTAATCATATTTAATCTAAAATTTGACAACTTACTTTTTAAATACTAGGTGGTTAGTAATTATTAAAATATTTTCGACAGTGATGCTATTAACTGAACCAACTTGACATTTTGTATTAATTTAATAAAGGAGTAGTTACCCGGTATTTAATTAGTCGGGGTGTCACAAAATCGCTCAAGAGAGGTTTCGTAGCTCAACCTTTGATCTTAGATCTATTTTACTTTCTTTAAAGTCCAAATGTATGAGATATATTTCCATACACCATGTAAACTTATGTTTATCATGAAATGGACCATCTAAACAACTATAAAACAATTAAGATAAATAGATTCATAATATAAAAAGGGATATGAATAAGTTCACAGTTAAAACACTCACTTGACAATTTTGTCGAACGCTTGGGGTTCATGTTACCTGAAATGACCAAAAATAGTATAAGAGTGTTGTTAAGACTAAAAATTAATTTGGCATACAACAACTATAAAACATCTATAAAATATTTTCAAACCCAAATATTAGAATCCACGAAGAGTCCTGGGATATAAAGTCTGGGGAAAATTTCTACCTCAACACAAATTTCTTACCTAAACATACAACATATAAAGCTTAAAAAACTTTCATGCCTATAAAGATAATCCTCAAGAACTTGCAAAACTAAATTTCCACGGAGGCATAGAAAATTCAACATAAGACCCCCAAATAACTACAAAACCAAAATTTCAAATTATTTCTAGAAAGAATCTTCATATGAAAAAACATACCCAAAATCAATAAACAACAAATTGGTTTAAGAGAGAGACTGAGTTAAAATGTAAGGTAAAAAATCATAAACACAATTATAACTTAGACTTTTGAACAATAAACTCCATAAATCTTCACAAAATAGAGATCAAACCAAGTTAAAGAAGAAGAGGAAAACCTCACCTGAAGAAGAAGAAAATTGCGTGAAAAACTTGAGAGAGAGAGAGAGAGAGAGAGAGAGAGAGAGAGATCGTGAAGAAATCGCGTGGGTATGGTATGAATCTGTGAGTGGGTATGACGTTGATTGAGGGGGAATGGGGTTGATTGAGTGGAAATGGGGTGTTACCAAATTACCCCGAAATTTGAAATAAAGTGAAATAGTAGTGAGGGTAGAGGGGGGAAAATTTCTCCATGAATTTTCAACCCTCGGATTCAATTTTGGCCCATTCGATCTTAGCCTCTGATTAAGTTGTCAACTTATGAAATAGTAACACAATTTCTACTCTTTATTTTATATATATATATATATATATATGTGTGTGTGTGTGTGTGTGTGTGTGTGTGTGTGTGTGTGTGTTACTTGTTTATATTAAACATACGTACTCGGTAGTGCTATCATTAGGAGGTTGTGCGTAGTGAGCAGTCCACTCTAGCATTGACCTACATGTGTTGGATTGATTCCCCATGTCATAGTATTATTGCATGGCCACTATTCATGTGTGAGGATACGTGTTGGTTTGGAGATCGGTTGGGTGTGATATGATATGGTTGCGACCCCCAGATATATGTTTATGACCTCCTTTACTTGTTTATGTGCGTCTGGGTTAAGTGGTGAGATTTCGACCCTGTGGCCCAGTTGTGGTACGTGATATACCTGGAGCCCGATAGCACATGAGGTATGTATCCACGAGGTCCATGCTTTGGGAACATAGTTGTACATATATAGCGAGGGATATATATGTATGCTTATACGATATATAGTGAAATCTATTTATAGCACATGTGTATCTATGTTATTATATTGCGTAAATGTTTATTTAATAGAACGTCCATTGTTACGAAATTATTTATGAACGTATACCTAGTGAGGGTAGTACATACTTAGCTAATGGTGACTATTAGCAATATTGGGCTTGGAGAGCGGTTATTGTCCAAGTTAGATTTGGTAGCATAATTAGGATAACAAAATGAATGCGTTATGTGCACATTATAGATGAGAGGTGAGGTTTTATCTCATGTGAGTGCGATCAGTTAATTAATTGTGAAAGTAATACACTACATATTTTATTAATTCAAAGCATTTAATTAGTTGCAAATATTTTCAAACATTTTCAGGCTTTGACTCTCGGGAAAATCTATTTTCTTTTAAAGAAACCATGTGTGCAGTAGCAACAGACACAGTAGAGATAGATCTTTCTTATCACTGCAGCAGTCGTGGACACTACGAGAATGACTTAGCCATCTCAGCTCTTTCTATCTAGACAGGATTCTTTTCATTCCAATTTTTTCTATTTGGTGTGTTGCCAGTAGTTGGATAGGACTTTACTTTATGTCAAAGATATTTTATTTATCAGCTTTATTTCATTTGGTTCACATTAATTTATTTATGCATGTAATTTATTCTGTTCGTTTAGATGTATGGTTTTATTCGTTTATATTGATATTGCTTATTGTGACAGTGATGTTGAGAATGAAACCACATTGGATTCATGTTTTATTTTAATAGATGATTGGGCACCCGATATTATAACATGCGTGTTGTTACACAGGGGTCAAAATTGCTTAACCTGATTGAGCAGGTTGCGAAACAACTCTACATGATAAAGCATCTTGTGAAATAACTCACCGTGTTGAACATATTGTATTATAAAGGGTTTTGACAATAAAAGCATTATCTGACATAAAGGAATATTATTTTTTAACACGATCCTATGTGTGCAGATTTTATATTATATATTGGGTTGTATGCTTAAGCAACATGCTAAATCTGGGGTACTTTTGGTTAAATTAATATTTTATTCTATGTTTTAGGGCAACTTTAATTTGTCCTTAACGAGTCTATCCCCCAATAAATGACTAGTGGTGGTTTACTAGCATAAGGGTTCAAAAGAGGAAAAGGAACCCAAGGTCCCACAGGTTAAAGATGAAACTATATATGTTGCACTAATTCATTTTAAGAATAATTTTTATAAAAGGGACTTGAACATTTTCAACACACTTGAAGAGATTATGAAAGAGTTTAAACACTGTATACACTTTAGAAGTGAAGTTTTATTAAGGGCGAGTGCTTGTAAACATAAATCTTCATTTTCCCTAAAGTTAAATAAAACTCAATCTCCTCTGGATGTAGCCCAAGTTGGGTGAACCATATGTTATTTGTTGTGTTTTTACAGTTTTTTTCTCTATTTTTAGTATATTTTCATTATTATTGAATTTGCTCATTATCATTTGTGCGAGTTACATTCATCATCACCATTAATAAAGGTTATGCCTTAGTTTTCACTACAAGTACCCAAGTGATGAGAGAAGTTACTAATTCTTCTTACAACCCAAATAGAAGCACTCTCTTACACAATGTTAATTTATAGGCTTCGAGCCAACTCCTAATGTCTTAGCTATAACGCAGCTACCGCAAAGCATAACTTTGTTGTAGTGACATGTTTTCTCTGCTTATAGAATTACCAAGAGATTTTAGTGATTTACGCCTCAACTCCCATCATTATAGCCTCGTTGATGCAAAACACAAGTTCATTGCGATGAAGCTTTTTTATTGTATGAATCTTGTTAGGAAAAAGGTACTTTTGGGGTAGATCTCGTTGCATTTAGGTGCAGAATTCGCATCTTATTAAGTTTCAATTGAACTCAAAGGCTTTTAAATTGGATTTGAATGATCTAATAAAACTTTTCTTGAACTAAAATTAGATATAATTATTTTAAGGTTAAGTGTTTGGTAAATTGTGTAAGTGATTGTGAGTTTGAAATTCATTATGCAAATCAATTATTGTTGTTACATTTTAAAACAACCATAATTTTAGTCGGCCATCAATCCCAAGTATGTCTTATTCAACCTCCTCTAGGACATTAGCACACCGAATTTCACATTTTCACTTATAAACTAGTGTATACTCTTTCAGTGAGATTTTGTATTCTCTAAAAAATAAATGACAGGTGCATTAAATCCATAGGGTAAAGAATAAAAATAAGAAGACTTGGGGGGATTTTTAAGAGAAAAATCTTATGTTTTTCTTAGTCTCCCCCCCCCCCCCCCCCTCTTTATAAGATACTTTGAGTATTTTTACTTTATTTTAAAATATCATTGAAGTACTTCGTTGCTTCAACTTCTTAAACCTTTAATTATTTTCTTATGATTTTAGATTTTTGGTATCTTAAAAATATATTGTGAGTTTTTCATGTAAGGCAAACTTATACACTTTCAAATATTTATAATTATCACACCCTAGAAAGTGGTATCCACACTTTAGTGGCTTCTCATACATTCCATTTACTTAGAGCAAAAAATATGCCGCCTACTTCAGAAGAAGCATTTTCATGTTCTTGGGAAAATAAAGAAACTGGTTGTGATAAAAAATGGCGGTGGTTATGAACCATTCTCCAAATTTTAGCGCCTTATCGTAGAAAATACAGTGTTAAAAGTGCGTCAATGTTGTAAGATGTAGTTCCATATCTATAAGTCCTACAATAGTTCAGTTGCCATTAGTTTGCCCCATGGTTTTTTCTCATTGTGGGTTTTTCCTCGTACACCTTGGAGTTGTGTATATTATTCACTCGTCCTACATTTAAATTAAATAACCTCATATTGAAGATAAAATTTAGTGTTATATATTTGGTAAATATTTTTTCACAACCCTCAATTTCTCTTCTTATGCCCCAAAATAAATTCAATTTTTTTTCTCTTTTGTAGAATTGATTTTAATTTGAATACTCTCCATCCATCTTGTCTTTGATCACACGAACTCTCAACTGGTTTCAGAGCTTGGCCTTATTTTTATAAGTTTAAACACTTTTAGGAAGATCTAGTATGTGTGACGTGGAAGTTGACATGTGTGGCAAAATATGAGATTTTGTTAGAGACATCATTGGTCATGCATGCACCAGACTTATTTCGCCGTCCCATTTATTGAATCACTATGTTACTAACAATTTAAGGGTTTTTATTAGCAATAGTGTTAGTGATAATGAAGAAGATGATGTACGTTCTTACCTTGATGCATTTGTTTATAAAAATAATAAATTACCAAAATATAATGTTATGCTTTTCATGAAAGTAAAACATTTGGAAAAAATGTCATCAAAGAAAATGAAGACCATGCCTCTTCTCGATTATTAATTGAGATATTCTTATTAAGAATATTAAGACACTTGAAAATGAAAAATCAGAAATTTTGTATGAGCTAACCAATTTAGGGAAGGAAGGAATTCTTTCAATCTATAGAATCTCATGGACATTCTCTTTTCCCTAAAATTAAAGTTATGGATTTAGACTTTGGCAACTTCTTATAATTTCTTAATGATCCTGTAAAAGATAATGATTTACTTTTGGTGGAAGATAAATGTATGTCCAACTTAAAAATTAAAATAGATGATTTGGTATGGACATTATGAAAGAGGAATTTTAAACTTGTATAAACTTCAATGCCAAACTTTTAAAGAAAACCAAAGATTTTGCAAATGACTTGAATTTTAACAATCATGACACTCCCATAGGATAAAGTTTTCATGTTAAAAATTCAACATCAAATGATTCATCTACTTTTGAATATGTTTCCCCAAATTTTCATAAAGAAAGGAAACATGGTAAGAATTATCATTTGAAGGAGAAGAATATTGTCACTCCAATTTTATTAAATAAAAAATAACAGTGTTCTAAAAGGCGTGCCTAGGCTTGAGGCTTGGGAGAAATGTCTCGCCTTAAGCCTTTTACGCTTTATTCTTGGTAAAAGGCTTAAGGCGCATTTTAAAAGAATAAAATAAAAACACTTTATTGAAATGATATTGCCTTTAAAATACTTTTTTTACAACAAAACAATCCAAAGACAAACAGTATCCCAAAACCCTTTGCCTCTCGTCCAAAAAAAGGCAAACATTGCTGATCGACTTTCGATCAAAAGTCTATATGTTTCATTTGAAAGGTGAAAAGTAAATTTCTTATATTGAATCACATTGCATTGATTATCGATTATTGAATTATGAAAAATATATTTTGTATATTGCTTATTAAATGTTGAGAAATTCATTTTATATATTGATTATGGAGCATGCATATGAGAAATGGCTACCAAACATATGGATAAATTTTCAAAATTAAAAGGTATGTATTATTTTATCATATTACTTGCCTCAGAATAATTAAAATAATAAAAAAGAAAAAACGCCTTTATACGCCTAGGCTTCTAAGGCTTGAGGCTTGATCTCTACGCCTCGCGCCTTTTAGAACTTTGAAAAATAGTATTCACATAAAAGGAAACCTGAAGATGATAGTGTTTGTTCCTATTGTCGAAAGAAAGGTCGCCTTACGGATTATTACTTTAAGTTGAAGAAATGTAAACATTTTGACGAAGTTTCTCGTAAAAATAATTCTCAATTTCTTAGACCTAAATCGTAAAAATGTGACCATTGTCATAGATTAGGACAATTAAGAGAATTTTGTTATTTAGGTTAATTCTACCATGCACTTTACGATGTTAGGAAGAATAAAGGATTTGTCAGGATTAATTTTAAAGGAAGGCGAGATGGGAAAGGAAGATCCACACACGCCCAAGGTCCAACTTAAACCGAAGATGCATGATGTGAATTAAGTGTGGATTAGGAAGGATAAGTTACATAGGATAATTATAGAGACCAAATGGGATCCCTCCTTTGTTCCCTCTATCTCTACTAGATAAAATGGTTTCTCGATGCTCATAGGATTCTTTAGAAACGTTTATCTCATTATTGGGCTCATCATATTCCTTTGTTAGATTGTTATAAATTGCAAATTTGTTTTAGGATTCTTTTGTTAATTTTATGCTTGATTGATTAGTTGGTTCTAATTGTGAAATTAATGCACAAAGTCTTGCACACGATATTGTATCTTGGTTGTCTTTATGAATATAAACTCTTGAGTAAGATTTTAAAAAAATTGAGTAACATTAAGGGTGTGAAGATAAAGGTTTTTAAATCGGGCAAATGATAATTTTTGTAGGCTTTTCTACCATGCGAGTTAGTATCTGCGTGCTTTTTTTAAAATCAGTCTTAAAATCTGTTAACCCAACTGACACGGGTAATTTGTAGTCTCAGTAAACTTGACAATTGCCGCTTACACCCATTGGTAGACGGAGCTAAGTGAGGCCGAGTTGAGCATTTAAAAAAAATAGAAAAGTAGGTGTAAATATATTTGGGGTAAAAATTAAAATAGTAAAGTTTTGGGGTTATTTTTACAATTAAAAAGCCAAATCTTAAAAACCTAAAAATCTATCTAATTATTCAAAGCCGCAGCGGACCTGAGTTTTCCGGAGCAATTTGTTCCCTCCCAAATCACCGGCAAGGCAACACCAGAGCCATTTCTCTCCCATTTGTTTTGTGGCATCAGCAATCGAAGACAGGTAAATAAAATTTATAGTTTGGTATAATATAGTTTGGTTGCTTTGTTTGCTTATATTTATAAGATATTTTGTTTTGTTTTGGTTGCTTTTAGGGGTATGCAAAAAAACCGTCAACCCGAAGAACCGAACCAAACCGACCTTCGTGGGTTGGGTTGGTTCGGGTTTTTTTTCTCCACGGGTTGGTTCTGGTTCCAAAAAATTGAGAACCGAAGTGTTCGATTCGGTTCTCGGTTTTATACCTGAACCAAACCGAACCGAAAACTGAACCCAAGGAACCGAATCGAAGAACCGAACCAAAGAACCTACCCAAGAACCGACCCATGAACCTGAACCATTAACCAGAACCATTAACCAGAACCATTAACCAACCCGAGAACCAGAACCATTAACGAAAATCGCGAACCAAAACCATGAACTAGAACCGCAAACCAGAACCATGACCCAAACCGCGAACCGGAACCGCAAACCAGAACCAAGAACCAGAACCATGAACCAACCCGAACCAAACCGAGAACCGATGGTTCGATTCTGAACCGAACCGATCAATTTCGATTTTGATTCTGGTTCCAAAACCACGGAACCGATCAATTTCGGTTCTGGTTCTGGTTCCGTAGTGGAATCGTATCGAACCGAACCATGTGCACCCCTAGTTGCTTTATTTTCTCCTGTGCGGCAATTTGGTTGGTTATGTCTAAAAGTATATCTCCCTCGGCAAAACCAAATCCCAACATAAGAGAAGTGGTTACTCGACCGGTAGCCACCGCACCGTTAACGACAATTCCGGTGGGTGGGGTGGGGTGGGGTGGAGGTGGGGTTATGTATTTACTTTTAGATTGAGTTTTAAATGAGTATGAGTAAGGGTGTAAATATAAATCCATCTTTAACTAAAACAAATAAAATTATGTGTTTTTGTATACAACTGACTTTAAAGGAAACACACAAATAAATGTTATTGTACCACATGAACTATATTTACAAACCTCGAATGTCGTGTCCTATAAATTCAAATATAGAATGGAACATGAACTTGAGCTTAAATCTCTATTATTGGCATTATGTTTAATTAAGCCTTTTTTTTGCCTGCATAATTAGATATACCTAGAAGTTTTTGAAAATTAGACTTACCACCCATCCACACAAACAAATGAATCACTTTAAACCATCATAAAAAATTATGACCCTTATTTTTGTGCTGGGGGTGTCTATATGTTCTTTTAAGTAAAAAGAAATCCTTATTTTAGTAGGTTATTTGACTTTACCCCATGAGATATTGCTGTATTTAGAGACACCCCTTAGATATTCAATAATTAGACCTACCCCATATGCATAAGGTACAAATGCACAATACACAAATAGGGGGTCAAGTGTAATTTTTTGAAAAGCGGGGAGTTATATCTAATTACAATATTATCTCAAGGGGAAAAGTTTAAAAAAATTATTACGTTAATGTTTTTTTTTACTTTATCCCCCTCGAGATGATGCTGTATTTAGAGATACCCCCTTAGATATTCATAATGTTGTATTTAGAGATACCCCAACCACCCCTAAGGAGAGAATGATCTTTTGAGAGTTCAGAAGTTATTACTAGAGATAATATATATATCAGAGAGAGAGTTATTACAAAAACCAGAGAGTTCACTCACCCACCATTGTTATTTATTACGAAGCTTTTAATACTTGACAGAGATTCTTAAGGGTGTTTGGTGTGTGTCTACCTGCCTACCAAGTTGTATCTAGGGTGCTTACTTCTCTCTCCCTCTAGCTAAGTTACTTCTAAATTCCACTACTACTTTCTGAGTTATACCCGAGAGATTTTGTGAGTTTAAACTGAGTTCATCTTCATTGGATCTGTGTTTGTATGTCCTATCATTAATCCAAGGTCTTGGGCTAATTAACTTGTCGTTTGAAAAGGCTGTGAGTTTATGGATCCCCGGATTTTAATTTTCACAAGTAAAATATTGAATTAATTTCCTTTTCAAGATGCGGAAGCGTAAACGGTGATGTGATGGTTCAACACAAACAAATAATTACCAAAGTTTAATTAACTTAAATCAAGTGAGAATTAATTAAACAAAAAAAAGAATTAATTATCACTTAAAGCGATTAAATCCAACTCAAGTCCTAGAATTTGCCTAATTCAAGATTATTCATATTTCAATGTTTAGGCCAAACCAATTTTAGTACAAGGCTTGAATAAACCAATTTTACCCAAAATTTAATTAAAATCCAATTTAAATTAAGTGTGATAATTAAACCGAATTTTATCTTGAATTAATCCTAAGCATGCGTTCTAAGTTTTAGTGCAAGATAAAATTAAACAATATCACACTACGCCACGATGTACTAGGAAAAACCCAAGACAGGAAAAAACCTCGGACGGCCCTAGCCACAAGTCCATTAGATATGAATTTTACAAATACAAGACAAAAGACTTACTTCCTCAACTCGAACCCTCTCAAGCCTTGATGCTCTTTCTCGTAGACACCTCTTCCTAGCGGACAACCACGGAGCTCCACCGCGATCTCGGAATCCACCGATCGGACTTTATATGGTCACCGTCACCCGTACACGAAGCCTTTCTCCGTGTGGGTAAAACAACATAGAAACATTCCTTCTTTCTTTGTGGGTGGTGGAAGCAAAATCAAAAACTTCTCTTCTTTAATTCGGTAGAGACAAACCGGTGCCAAAACTCCAAGCAATTTGATATATATATAATAACTTGGACTAAACACAATTGGGTGTAAAACTAGAGTGGTATATGAATTTTTTCTTTAAAAAATAACACTCAAAACTTGAACATTTTCCTAAACAATTTTTTCTCTCAAACTCTCTCTAAGAGATGAAACTAAGTTGGAAAAGGTAAAATGGAAAATGTGTTTCCCGTCCTTCATAAAGTCTGAAAAAATCAGTTAAGAAACAAGTGGGAAAATGGGTTAAAAACTGCCTAAAAACTGTTCCCGCCTAGCAGTTCGTTCGAACGACATTTCGTTCGAACGAACTCTCGTTCGAACGAGACTTCTAACGACTGACCAGTTTGGATCTCATTAGAATCTCGTTGGAAACCTCGTTAGAAAGAACTTTCTCGTTTGAACGACATTTCGAACAACGGACCAGTTTAGACTCGTTGGCAAACTCGTTCGAACGAAACCTCGTTAGAACGAAAAACTCGTTCGAACGACTTCCAGAATTTTTATAAAATTCGATTTTGGCCCAGAAACTTTATATTCTTTAAATTAAAGTTCTATTTAAATTGTTCTGAAAGTAAAAACACAGTTTTTATAAACCTAACACCCAATAAACTTTGTTCCAAGCTCCTATATATATATAATTGAATCCATACCTTGGGAGCATGGACTATTGTTGATGACGTAGAAACGAGGCACGCAAACCGGCATTTTTGATGAAGCTATATATTCTTTGCTGTTACGTCTTCAACAAACACATCATAGGCTTGAGAGTATTACAATAAAACAGTATCCTATGAATAAATGTTTTTGTCCGGAATTGAGCCAACACAATACATGGACTCAATTGGAAATTTGTGTCCTTACAATTCTCCCCTTTGGCTATTCCGGGACAAAAACCAAACAAAAATCCTAAAGGGCCGTCAAGCTCTACTAGACTCAAAACATAACCCACCCAAACTTGATTCAACCCAAGGATTAAACACTTTGCCTTTTAAAGATGTCGCTTTAGTAGAATACCTGCACACTTGAGCAAACTCATCAAATGCATAGGGAATATCAAAATATTAAATGCAATTAATGAAGTACTCCCCCTAAATTAATTCTCCCCTGAAGTACTCCCAATAAATTAATTCTCCCCTGAAGTACTCCCCCTAAATTAATTCTCCCCTTTATCAAACAAATGACATACTTAGAAAGACGTCTCCCCCTAAGATAAATCTCCCCCAAACTAAGATACGATAATAATAGGATTAGATTCCATTTCTCCCCCTATCATCATTCTCCCCCTTTTTGTTCAGGAATAGACAAAGGATAAAGAATTAAAACATAAAAGCATGTTTAAGCTTAAAGTGATAAGACATGAAAGCATATGGGCAACAAAAGCAAGGCAAAGGAAAAACAAAATATCATATATATATATGTACTAGAAATATATCAATAATGCACACGCACATATGTATAGATATAAACACACACATGACACAAAATACAATAAGTTTGCACACTCGTATGGCAAAAATGTGTCATATGGAAACGGAAGTGTAGGGGTGTGAACTAGCAACAATTAAATTTAGACCCAAACACTTAATAAACGTTCACGGAGTTCTCATTTGATTGCAAACTTCATCACATTTAAATATAACCTCATGTGACAATATATAGTGAACTCAATGAACAAACATACACAATGCATACAATCCTAGCATATTAATGATTCTACAAACCAATAGAGTCATGACATGAAATATGCAACTAGGATAAACGGACATTGTGCAAACCGTTGATATACCATCCAATCTCCCTCAATTTGCATTTATATTAAATTTGAATGAATATATCAATCAAACATAGGCCTTGGAAATTTATTTTCTTTTTAATGCCAAATTTTCTGTTTTTAGGCCTTTGGACCACGTATTTCTTTTAGGTCCATTTCAAACGGTGGCTTACAATCGCAAAGGATCACTTAGTCCTTTCGGAGCCCTTCCCCGTGCACATTTTAATTATCATGTTTTCGTTGTTCACACAAATCTCACATGCAACGGATTTTGACATTCACTAGTCCTCCTAAGTCACAAATATGTAGATGACAAGATTGGTAGGAGAACACCTCACATAGCTCAAATATACATATGAAGTTAAAATTTCAAAAGAGCTCCTGCATGTGTGAATAGAGGCATATAAAAATAGAATCCATTTAAACAACACAAAATCCAACTACTCCACAAAACTATGGTAAATAACATAATAAGGATTGATAATCTAAACCAAAAGTTCTAGTCACGTGGGAGCGTAAAAGATGGAATTCAAACACAAGTATATTCCACATAAAATGTGTCAAACTAAAGACAACACAAAATAAAATCTTTTTGAGTTTTTTGATATTTTTAACCAAAAAAAAAATATATATACTCAAAAGGATAAACAAAAATCATTTGAATCTTTCATTAAGCTCAAATTATCAAGAGATAAAATCCAAATGATAAACAAAAATCTTTTTGTATTTTTCATTTAATGCAAACAAAATGAAGAAAATATAAGGCAAAAGATAAACAAAAATCATAATTCTAGCATGTGATAAACATGGAGTATAAACTAGAAAATGATTAAACAAGCATACATTTAGCATGTGAATATAACATGAAGTACAAAAGATAAAGTATGCAAACACTAACACATTCATCCTTTAGATTTAGCAAGGGAGGAAGCATGTGAAAGTAAATGAGAATCAAAATCCCTATTTTGTAAGGCAACCAAGTCGGATTTCCTAACCCAAATTAATGAAGAATGACTATCTTGGGGTGTAGGAACTTTAACTACCGTGGTTACTTTACTATGGAATTTTCTAGAAATTCGTTTAAGATCAAAACAAAATTTCCTAAGATGACCTTTTCGACCACAATGTGAACAAGTGAAAACATGTCGAAAAGATTTATCTAAGGAGTGATCTTTAAATGCATTCCTAGTAGATTCTCCAAAAATGTTGGTTTTGGCTTTAGGGGTAAATTCATTACAAGTATTGAAACCTAAACCAAAAGTGTCATTTTTAATTTGGACCGTTCCTAATATTTTATCTAGTTTTCCCGAACGACACTCCAAATCAAATTTGACATTACTAGAATCTTTTAATTTATTTTCTAATTCTAAAATGTTATATTCTAGTAAAAAATTTCGCTCTTCAAAAGCAAGAAGCTCCTTTTTCAAGGATTCCATTAAACCCCTAAGGCTATCTCTTTCGCCTTCTACATATTCTAGCTTCTCTTGAAGAGTTCTCTCACGTGTCCTAAGGTCTTCTATTAAAGCATTTTCATCAACGACCTTGACACTCTCTCTTAAACTC
The DNA here is from genome assembly GCA_949130495.1 of Sambucus nigra. Classification (NCBI taxonomy): domain Eukaryota; kingdom Viridiplantae; phylum Streptophyta; class Magnoliopsida; order Dipsacales; family Adoxaceae; genus Sambucus; species Sambucus nigra. The sequence continues at coordinate 35,409,555 of OX422222.1, forward strand.
GCTTCTAACTTCAAATTAGCTCTTTACAATTTAATAGATTCTTTATATAATTCATGAAAAGCATTATGAGGTTCACTCACATTAACCTCTTCTTCATTTTCACTCCCTCTTTCTTCTCGACTCTCACTATCATCAAAAATAAGGGAATCATGAACAATGACCTTGGAAGTGGCATGTGCTATCGTTTCATCAATCGATGAGTTCTCACTATCACTCACATGACTAGCCGTAAAAGCCACAAAGTTTTTCTTAATGGGGGAATCGGGCTTCTCTTCCGTATCACTATCACTAAGGGTCGCATTGTATGAAATGGGTCGCTTACCCTCTTTCCTTAGTTTAGTGGGGCACTCATAAGCCCTATGGCCATAACCTTCACAACCAAAACACTTATTAGACTCGTCCCTATCTAAATTTTCATTACTAGGTTTAGGGATCTTATCGGCTTTAGGAATCTTCTCGCCTTTGGAAATCTTTTCGTTCTTGTCATGCTTAGAAGATTCAAATTTCTTAAAATCATTTTTAAATTTATCTTTGTTAATTTTAAGAAATTTTCTAAATTTACGAGCAAATAAAGTCATGTCTTCCGAGTCACTATCACTCTCGCTCTCTACTACTTGTTTGACCTCTTTTCGGGCTTTTAAAGCAACGCCCTTTTCGATTTTCTTTTCAGTTTTAGAGGGAAACATATCTAGTTCATAGGTTTGTAAATCACCTACGAGCTCTTCTAATTTCGTAGAGGCTAAAGTGGGTAAAGAATTTAAAACGGTCACTTTAGGAATAAGTCTATCGGGTAGGGACCTTAAAATTTTCTTTACTACACGGTCGTCAGGTATTTTCTTTCCCAAGTTAAACGATGAATTAACAATATCAGAAAGTCTAGCATAAAATTCATCAAACGATTCTTTTTCATTCATTTTGATAGTTTCAAATTGAGTGGTGAGGTTTTGGAGTTTTGAAGCTTTAACGACACTCGTTCCTTCATGAGTTAATTGTAAAATATCCCAAGCTTCTTTAGCGGTCTCACATGTCATAATTCGTTGGAATTCATCCTGTGTGACAGCGCTAAACAAGGTATTTAAACCACGGGAATTGAAATTTCCAAGCTTAAACTCATTTTCAGTCCATCTATCGACAGGTTTGGGAACACGTTCATTTTCAACTAAATGAGTTGGTGGGGACCACCCGTTAACAACTGACATCCAAACACATTCATCGATAGATTTAAGTGCCGATTTCATTCGCGCTTTCCAATACGCGTAGTTTGCACCATCAAAAATAGGAAATTTTGAAAATGGGGAAAATTCCATTTTTGCCAAAAAATTTAAAGGATCTTGATGAAATAATTTATCGTTTTTGGCTCTGATACCAATTTGAAAAGGCTGTGAGTTTATGGATCCCCAGATTTTAATTTTCAGAAGTAAAATATTGAATTAATTTCTTTTTCAAGATGCGGAAGCGTAAACGGTGATGTGATGGTTCAACATAAACAAATAATTACCAAAGTTTAATTAACTTAAATCAAGTGAGAATTAATTAAACAAACAAAAGAATTAATTATCACTTAAACCGATTAAATCCAACTCAAGTCCTAGAATTTGCCTAATTCAAGATTATTCATATTTCAATGTTTAGGCCAAACCAATTTTAGTACAAGGCTTGAATAAACCAATTTTACCCAAAATTTAATTAAAATCCAATTTAAATTAAGTGTGATAATTAAACCGAATTTTATCTTGAATTAATCCTAAGCATGCGTTCTAAGTTTTAGTGCAAGATAAAATTAAACAATATCACACTACGCCGCGATGTACGAGGAAAAACCCAAAACGGGAAAAAATCTCGGACGACCCTAGCCACAAGTCCACTAGATATGGATTTTACAAATACAAGACAAAAGACTTACTTCCTCAACTCGAACCCTCTCAAGCCTTGATGCTCTTTCTTGTAGACACCTCTTCCTAGCGGACAACCACGGAGCTCCACCGCGATCTCGGAATCCATCGATCGAACTTTATATGGTCACCGTCACCCGTACACGAAGCCTTTCTCCGTGTGGGTAAAACAACATAGAAACACTCCTTCTTTCTTTGTGGGTGGTGGAAGCAAAACCCAAAACTTCTCTTCTTTAATTCGGTAGAGACAAACCGGTGCCAAAACTCCAAGCAATTTGATATATATATAATAACTTGGACTAAACACAATTGGGTGTAAAACTAGAGTGGTATATGAATTTTTTCTTTAAAAAATAACACTCAAAACTTGAACATTTTCCTAAACAATTTTTTCTCTCAAACTCTCTCTAAGAGATGAAACTAAATTGGAAAAGGTAAAATGGAAAATGTGTTTCCCGTCCTTCATAAAGTCTGAAAAATCAGTTAAGAAACAAGTGGGAAAATGGGTTAAAAACTGCCTAAAAACTGTTCACGCCTAGCAGTTCGTTCGAACGACATTTCGTTCGAACGAACTCTCGTTCGAACGAGACTTCTAACGACTGACCAGTTTGGATCTCGTTAGAATCTCGTTGGAAACCTCGTTAGAACAAACTTTATCGTTCGAATGACATTTCGAACGACGGACCAGTTTAGACTCGTTGGCAAACTCGTTCGAACGAAACCTCGTTAGAACGAAAAACTCGTTCGAACGACTTCCAGAATTTTTATAAAATTCGATTTTGGCCCAGAAACTTTATATTCTTTAAATTAAAGTTCTATTTAAATTGTTCTGAAAGTAAAAACACAGTTTTTATAAACCTAACACCCAATAAACTTTGTTCCAAGCTCCTATATATATATAATTGCATTCATACCTTGGGAGCATGGAACTATAGTTGATGACGTAGAAACGAGGCACGCAAACCGGCATTTTTGATAAAGCTATATATTCTTTGCCGTTACGTCTTCAACAAACACATCATAGGCTTGAGAGTATTACAATAAAACACTATCCTATGAATAAATGTTTTTGTCCGGAATTGAGCCAACACAATACAGGGACTCAATTGGAAATTTGTGTCCTTACATCATTACCATATTCAAAAGGGGTTACGCCTCCATCTATAATCTAAAGTACCCTACTACATTTGGCGACTCTGCTGGGGAGGCATACTCCTAGATAAGGAGTATGGCGCAAGATAATGCTACTCGAAGATACAACTTTAATGATATTCAGCATAATGAAGAACAGGATGCGAGGGAGCAAAAGGCCCTAAGGGATGGGGCTCCTTGAGTAGAGGTACCTCCGGTGCCAACGACGTTAGGCGTCCCAGGGGCGACACACCTTCCACGAGCGCGAGGTTAGGACCCACCCAGATCACGCTCCTCATGAGCAAGTTTCACGAGTTTTTGCAAACTCCAGTAGCTTCAACTATGCTGGGAGGATTGGAGGCTAATGCTTTCGTAACACCAGGAGTAGCTCCAACGGCCCCACCAGGGGCAGGTATTGCAGGAACGATCTCAGCAAGTGTACCCTCTGTTGTGAATCCAGCAGTGGGTACCTCGGGAGTTTCAATGGCACCACCGGTAACGTTCATTTCAGTTGCAACGAGCGCTCAGCCCTCAGCCCCGCTGTTGGTGGCCTCAGTAGCCTCGCCAATGGAAGAAATGAGAAAATAGATGTAGAAAGAGATGCTGAAGTTCATACAGGTTCCTCGCAGGCTGTGGGTGAGGTGGCTTCGGTCTACGATGACTTCCGAACGCCTTACCCTCAGGGATACAACGACAAGCCTTACCCAAAGGACTATATTCCCCCTATCTTTGAAAAATACACAGGGAAAGGCGGGAACCCGAAGGAGCACATTAAACGTTTTGTTGAACACTTAGGAGCGCATTGCAATGATAAGAAGCTTAGATTGAGGGAGTTTTCCAAATCCCTAACTGACAAGGCATATACCTGGTACTCTCATTTGACTCCCAATAGCGTTTCTACGTGGGAGGAGATGCATGTATTGTTAGTTCGAAAGTTCTTCTTAGCAGAAGATGAGTTCACCCTGACCCAACTCAGTAGGGAGAAGCAGAAACCGGGAGAAGAGGTGGTGGCCTATATTTGAAGGTTCAGGGAAAGGTCCCTTGATGTAAGGGAGGAAGCTAAGGAATCCAAGTTGTTGCAGATTTATGCTGAGGGACTACTTCCTGAGTATATTTGCCACCTAATCAATGAAACGCGTGAGGGAACTTTCTCAGCATTCTTAAAATCCGCAAGAAACATCTCTTTGATGGTGCGACCTATCTCGGTAGTGGCTCCCATGGTGTTCCGGCATCAGATGCAACCCGTGGGGGGAAGGTCTCATCCCCCACGGGTGGGATACATTGAGAGAGAAGATGGGGGTAAGGTGCCGAGGAAGGACAATAAAAGAAAGTTTGGAAGAGACAGAGAAGACCCGCCACCATTGCCTTGTACGATAGAGTAGGCTGTGAGATGTTATAACGCAATGGTCTAAGGCGGAACGGTTTATGAACCAAAAGGCATTCCGGCAGAAGAACCCGACGCGGCGACGAGGGTTGATCCCAAATACTGCCAGGTTCATTAAAAGGTCCAGTATCCAACAGAGAGCTGCTTCATGCTGCGAAGAATCATCGACAAGTACATGAAGGCGGGGAGATTACAAATCCCCTCGCAGAACATTAATAATAACCCACTTCCAACACACGGGGCCAATTTGGTGACGGCCTATGACAAGGAGGCAGAAAGGGACGGAGGAAGGTTGACGATGAAGCAGAAGGAGTTCGATGAAGCTCTGGAACATTGCACCAGGGGAATGACTAACGTAGTTTTAGCTTACGATGAAGAAAGCGCTAAAGACGTGGAGGACATATACAGCGTTGAGGGTGAGGAAACAGACCTAGTCATAGAGTATAGCGCAGTTTCAAAATCTCCAAAGTTCACTTGGTTCTTCGATCAAGTGGGGATCCCAAAGGAAAGCAGAATGGAGATAACTCAGGCCATTGTGGACATTACGAGGAGAAACGCAGTCCCCTCGCTAAGGTGGAGGGGGCCCATGGCTAGGCTAGTGAAGAGGTTTCTGTCAGAAGTAACCTTCAGCGATGCAGATTGAGCTGTAAGGTTCCCTCATAACAGGCCCCTGTATGTAACCGCTAGTGTCAACGGGGTTAGCTTTGCAAGGACTCTTATGGATGGGGGTGCTTCCATTAATATCATGTCGGTAAACTCCTTCCACGTGGCTAATATTCCGAAAGAAAGGTTGGTTCCCATGCCTTTGGTAATTTCGGGGTATGACAACCAATCTTCCAAGTCCATCGGGTATGTGAATGTTGGGATTGTGATGGGAAACCTGAGTTCCCATATCAAATTCCATGTAATAGAAAGTGAAACTTCCTATCATTTACTAATAGGGAGGGTGTGGATGCACAACCAAGGGTTAGTTCCTTCAACTTACCATCAATGCGCCAAGGCGAATATCAAGGGAACAGAAGTGACCATTAGGGCTACGAAGGGGCATTTCGCTATCGAAGTAGCACACTGAGTGGATGCAGCCTTTTACATAGAGCTCGAGGAGGACGTGCGGGTTCTGACAAGGAGAATGGAGGGAGCATGGGTTCCCTCGATTAGAGAAATAATGGGGCCTTTGAACGAGAAGAGTAAAGGGGGTGCAAGTGGCGAGGGGGAGAGGACTGAAGAAGCCCATCAGGTGATCCCTCGACCCCAAAATATCTCGAAGCAGCTCAAAGACAGGATGAGGCCTAGAGCCGACCCAGCGAAGCATGAGGTCCAACGGCAGAGCGTGTTGAGTCACTTCTCAGGGGAAAAAATTACTGAGGCTTCCAGAGGAAAGAAGAGGAAGGCCGTGGCAATAGCTACCAGTAGGCAATGCAAGAAAATTATCATTGAAGAAGGAAAAGTGGTGTACCGCTTATAACGGTGTGAATGGGCGACCGAAGACACTAAGGATGAGGTTGACCCGGTGTACGAGTGTTTCTTGGTGGATCGACGGGAGCAGTGCATGGTGGTAGATAACTCCAGCATACAGGAGTTCGTAGAAGATGTCGCCGAAGAACCAGACTACATAGCAGATCAACCAAGGTCCCAGGCACAAGAGTTGGATCAAATGAACTTAGCAGGAGAGGGGGAAGATCCAAGGCCTATCTTTATCTCAAAAGATCTCGGTAAGGAGAAACGAAAGCCTTGGTTGAGATGATTCGGGAATTCATAGACGTCTTCGCTTGGAAGTACACTGAAATGGAGGGGCTCGATGAGGAGGTGAGCTGCCACAAACTGAACGCGATGCCCTCAGCTATTCCGGTGAAGTAGGCAACAAGGACTTACAAACCTGAACTAGACTTGAAGATTAAGGAGGAGGTCCAACGTTTGTTGGCGGCAGGATTCATGAAGCCAATACAACATCCCCTTTGGCTATCTAGTATTGTGCCAGTAGGAAAGAAAGATAAAAACCAAATAAGGATTTGTGTGGACTTCAGAGACCTAAATAGGGCTTACCCCAAGGATGAGTTTCCCCTACCCTCCATCGACAGTTTGATAGACGCCACGGTCGGTCATGACATGTATAGCTTCATGGATGGATACGTGGGGTACAACCAGATTAAGATGGACCCCACCGACGTGAGAAAATAGCGTTCAGAACTCCGTTGGGCAACTTCATGTACAAGGTGATGCCGTTTGGACTCAAGAATGCTGGAGCTACTTACCAGAGGACAATGATGGCCATTTTTTATGACTTCTTCCACAAATTTATAGAGTTCTACATGGACGACCTGGTCATCAAATCAAAGAAAGAGGAGTATCATCTGAATGACTTAAGGAAGGTGTTTGTTCGGTACAGGAGATATAAATTGAGGATAAACCCATTGAAGTGTGTCCTCAGAGTAATGAGTGGGAAGTTTCTGGGCTTCGTGGTTGATCGACAAGGGGTGAAGATGGATCAGGATAAACAGCGGGCAATCTTGGAGATGCCATGTCCAAAAACGGCGAAGGAGCTGAAGAGTTTTCTCGGTAAAGTTTCCTACCTTAGGAGATTTGTGCCTGGATTGGCCGAAATAACACACCCACTGATGCAGCTATTATGAAAGAACATGAAATTCAGGTGGGAGGAGGTTCACCAGGAGTATCTTGTCGGGCTGAAGAAGCTGCTCGTTTCACCATAAATCATGGTTCCTCCCCAGGCAGGAGTACCGTTACAGCTATACCTTACATCCACTACGAGGTCCGTTGGAGCTCTGCTGGCACAAGAAGTGGACGGGCAAGAACGGCCAGTTTACTACCTCAGCAGGATCATCCAGGGGCCGAAAGTCAGATACAATAGCTTAAAAAGGCATTATTTAGCCTTAGTATTTGTAGCGCAAAAACTTATGCATTATATGTTGTCTTTTACAATTCATATTGTAACTAGATGTGACCCCATTAAGTATTTGCTTGCGAGAACCATACTGATTGGTAGGGAAGCTAGATGGTTCCTTATCCTCTCTGAATATGACTTAAAGTGCGTGGTCCCTCGCACAATTAAAAGCCAGGCGTACGCTGATCTGTTGGCCATCTTCTCTTCAGGAACCTTCGAGCCACCCAAGGAAGACATTCCAAGAGATGATTTGCAGGCTAACTACCTGGATACAACGAAGGAGGAATGGACGATGCAGTTCGATGGGTCTTCGGCGGAAAAGAAGGGAGGAGCAGGGGTTATTCTTTCTAAGGGGATGGAAGAGATTTTACTTTCCTACAAACTAGATTTCCCTTGTTCCAATAACGAAGCAGAGTACTAGGCGTTGGTACTAGGGCTGCTGGAAGCTCTTCGAAGGGGAATTCGTTCACTCTGCGTTAAGGGTGACTCGAACTTAGTAATTCAGCAAGTAAACGGAGAATATGCGTTGAAGCACATGAGCCTGGTGCCATACATAACGATCATTCAGAGGCTTCTCAACCAGTTCCGTCGAACCAAGATCAGAAGACATCCCAGAACGATGAATCGCCATCCAGATGCCTATGCCACTATCTCCCAGAAAATGATCATGAGAAGCGATAAAACTATCGCCGTGATCCAACGAAGGACAGATCCATCGGTGGTACAGTCAATATTACCGATGGAGGAGGATGCGGACTAGAGGGGAGAGATTAGGAAGCAACTGGAGTCGGGTTAAGGAGCCTTGGGGCTAAGAGAGTTAGCCCAATACTTTACGAACCAGGGAAATTTATACTACAGAAATGCTGGGGGATGGTTTTCAAGATGTATCAGCCCAAAGGAAGCAGAGCGAAGGCTAAAGAAAATACATGAGGAGCACTGCGAAACGACTGAGATACCTCTATATAGGAGAATCCAAAGAGAGGAGTATTTCTGGCCTAGAATGAAGCAAGATGCGGCAGAGCTGCAACGGAAGTGCGATAAGTGTCAGCTATTTTTCGAGGCAGCTGAGTGCCATTTCATCAAAACTCAGGCAGACTAGAGGCGGCCCTATATCGACTTCATTCAGGATGAAGTTATCCCAATGGAGAAAATGGATGTGATGGGCCTGAGGCGAAGGGCCCCAAGGTTCCATGTTCAGGGGGGATAACTTTATCGAAGGGGGTACTTTAACAGGCCATTGCGTTGCATCACGAAGGAAGAAGCAGCTGAGGTCCTCAGACAGGCGCATGATCCAGCCCACATAGGAGGGGCCAAGTTATATGATCGGTTGATGACGTTGGGATATTATTGGCCAACAATGGAGAAAGACACTGCTGAGTTCGTCCGAAAATGCAAAGCTTTCCAACTTCATAAAAATATGATCCATGCCCCATCGGTAGACTTACACTCTCTATCAACACCCTATCCATTTCATACTTGGGCGTTCGACCTAGTGGGGGCAATACACCCCTATTCTAGAGGTAAGATATGGATACTGGTAGCAACGGAGTGTTTTACAAAATGGGTCGAGGCGATACCACTCAGAAGAGCAACGGCTGGAGTGGTGAGCAACTTCATCAGAGAATACATCATTTGCCATTTTGGGATCCCAAAGGTTATTCTTTCAGATAACGAGACTCCCTTCGTCAATTCCGAAGTAACAATGCTCACTGACAAGTACTCCATTGTTCATCATACTTCAACGGTGGCATACCCAAAGGGAAATGGTCAGGCCGAAGCAACTAACAAAACCTTGGTTAATATCTTGGCCAAGATGATGGAAAACTTTCCAGGGGCATGGGATGATAAGATACCAGCTGTTTTATGGGCCTATCGAACAACCAAGCGGAAACTCACAGGATACACGTCGTTCTCTCTTATTTATGGGGCCGAGGCAATCCTTGCAGTAGAGTTGGAAGTTCCCTCTGCTCGTTATGCCTTGGGAAGTAGCATGCTCCCTCAAAGTAGACATGTACAGTTGGAAGCGTTGGATGAACACAGACATAATTCGATGTAACACTTTCAAATGTATACGAAGCAACTTTCAAGGGCGTACGATAACTTAGTGAGGCCAAGGAAGTTTGTGGAGGGAGACCTCGTATTGAAAGCGGCAGTGAAACACATCAGGGGTCTTCCTCTACCTAAGTTTGCAGCTAACTGGGAGGGACCTTTCGTTGTGAGGACATCTCATGATTCAGGTTATTGTTTAATTTTGAAGTTAGAAGAAGATAGGCCATTTAAGATTAACAATAAATGGCTGAAGGCTTATCATGTGTAAATAATCAAGTGTGAACCACTATTATAGCTGGCTGTTGTTATGAATATACAAAATTTTAGTTACGATTTGAACTCAATAAAGAATTACAGAAATGTAGGAATTCATAACGTACAAAAGCAGTCACAACACATCGAAGAATTGGAAAATATACATTTCTCATTCATAAACAATGGAGTATTACAAAAAAAAATTGGGAGCTATCGCCCAAGAATTACACAGATAGAGGCAGATGGAGGATATGGATACAAGATACATTTAGCCTAAAAGAAACGATAAATCTGAGGAAGAGAAAAAATCTCCAGGAAGGCCCGAAGAAGATGCTGTGAAAGACTGTTGGGCGTTAATAGAAACCTCCAGCCTCGTTTGCACTTGTGTACGTTCGATGAGGAGTCTCTCGCGTTTCAGTTTGTCCAGACACAAGGCTTCTTCGGCATCCTTCACCTCTTGATCCACTGCTTCCAAAAGGGGCACTAACGCGACCAACCTAGCTTCCTCAGCTCGCTGGTCCTCCTGATGCTTTCGTAACACTTCCCTCTGGCCGATCAGTTGCTGGTTCTTCAAGGTCTTCAAATGTGTTATGAGCCAGTCAAAACGGAAACCATCACGCCCCAGCTCCCTCAGAAAACCCAGAAATTGGTTAAGGAGGGATCTGGTAACGCTGGCAGTAGAAGTACTGGCAATTTTAGCAATAACGATCGCCATGCCTTGAAGTCTGTAACTCATCACGTGAATATTGGAACGTAGATAATCCGATGTGAAGGTCTCAGGGTGACGATTCACTAATTGTTCGATCACCAAGCAGTGGTTGACAGGCATTTGAGGAGATTATCGAAGCACCATTAGGCAGAAGGCGTGAGGAGCCAAGTCAGGAAGAGGGAGTTCACACCCAGATTCGTTTTCTGCTACAGCACCAGTCGTGGAACCTTGATCATCATGACCAGAGTTTTCCGAAATAATAGGTTCCCGATAAGGTGAGCCCATAGGCGAAAGAACTGGGGGAGAATCTTCCCGAGCAAACTGAGAATAGATAGAAGTCATAATAAGTTTATGGGAAAAAAAATCTTAACAAGCGTTTTCGTTGTTAAGTCACCGTTATAAGGTGGAGTTTATGAAAAATCTTAACAAGCGTTTTCGTTGTTAAGTCACCGTTATAAGGTGGAGTTTATGAAAAATCTTAACAAGCATTTTCCTTGTTAAGTCACCGTTATAAGGTGAAGTTTATGAAAAATCTTAACAAGCATTTTCATTGTTAGGTCACCGTTACAAGGTGGAGTTTATAAAAAATCTTAACAAGCGTTTTCGTTATTAAGTCACCGTTACAAGGTGGAGTTTATGAAAAATCTTAACAAGCATTTTCGGTGTTAAGTCACCATCGTAAGATGGATTTTATGGAAACATCTTAACAAGAGTTTACGAAAAATACCTCAGTCACTACAGGGGCAATAACGGGAGCCAGTGTGGCAGCCGTAGGGACAGGAACCATTGGGGGCGAGATCATTGCCTCAGAAGCCATAACGGGCTCCCTGGTCACAGAAGCCTCAACGCTTGGCAAAACTCCCTCACCTACATAAGGCACTAGGGCTACCATAGCGGGTTCGTCGAGAGAAGATGACGGGCTCCCAAACAAAGACCCAACATGAAGGGACACATAAGCACTACTATGCTGGGCAGAAGCACCAACCCGGGCCTTGACTGTGTGAGCACCACCAAGATAAGCAGGTGGTACAAGATCAGGAGAAAACTGTGACATGGGGGCAAGGGGTAGAAAAGAGGAATAAGCACAGAAAATATGAAGAAGTATCTCTACGTACTACTTACCTCGGTTATGGTGCTAAAGAGGGGAATGGCAGTCAGAGGTCTCATCAGCATCGTTGGAAGAAGAACATTGGCTAACAACGCGGATATTTCAACCTGGGGCACCCAAAACATCTCAGGGTTCAGCAAGTCAAATTAGAAAAGAGTGGGACCGAAAAGACGCTATAGCAAATAAATTGTAGAGGAAATCATACCTCAAACTCACTTTCCTCAAGAAGAACAATGGGCAGAGGAACCTCAGGTGAAGTATGTAAATCAGAGGGGATTGAGGGTGTTATCTTGGGTTGCGTTACCTCTGGGGGCGAGGAATCAATCACAGGCTCAACGGCATCACCTCCCACAATGACTTCCCTAGCACGTTGAGAGCCTGAACGGTGAGAATAAGTGAGCCCCGTCATGGGGGAACAGGGAGGAGTCACATCGGTACGAGATACACCGAAGTGTCCCCCCACAAAAGGGCTCACGGGAGGACTGGGGGGTTTGGTCTTTCTTCTTCAATCCCCTGCACCACAGTTGTCAATAATAATAAGCAAATGTAGTCTGCCTTAAGCAAAAAGAGAATGAATAAATCAAGCATACATACCTCGAATTCATAAGGAGGAGTGGCAACAAGGGAGGGGGCAGGAGTGAGATGCACCTCAGGAATTGGGTGTACCTCAGGAGTCTACTTCCTTTGAGGCTTGGTACCCAGAGTCTTCCTCCTTGACCCCGCTGCACCAGTACCGACCTCTCGAGGAACCTTTGAGCTCTTTCTCCTTCTAGCCGTTGGCTCTGTAGGATCAACCACCACCATGGGAAAAGCAACGAAAGGAGGAACAACGACAGCGTGCCGTCGATACTCAGCATTTATTCGATCTATCTCCGCCTGGGCTTCCTTCCTTATGCGCTCAGCCATCTCGGCAGGCATGGAGGGTGTAATGGAGGTTATGGGGAAGGAGTCTACGGGAGTCTGGGGCTTCTGGAACTTAGATTTTGACTTTAATGTCCAACTCTCGACCGTTTTTGCCTTTTTGGCGGGTGGTTGAGAAAGCCCCTCGCCGATAATAGCTTCAGTTGAAGGGGCAGCCTTCTTCGGAGCTGCAGGGGTTTTGGGCTTGGGCGTGGCGACTGGGATTATGGAACAAAGCGGGGGAAACTCGGTGGGAGTTGTCTTGGGGGTCGTACTTAGAGGAAATTCCACCCCAAGTACGGAGTTTCCTTTTAGACCCAGCTCTAAGGTGGAGAAAGAAGAAACGGGGGGATACACTGAATCTCCCTCAACGAACTCAGTAATTTCAGCTAGTTGCTTCGGCCAGTACTTTGTGGCAAATAGAGGGGTCATGTCCCCTTGCCTAGTAATGCTGGGAATGGTCACTCGCCCAGCCATAGTGGATCTTATCCCTCACGCAGCGGTGGGAGAAAAAAGAGAGCACGCCTCGCTAAAGGAGACCTTGGGATTTGACGACTGAAACACTGGGCGTGGATCCCCCTGGTCAAACCCAAACTGGCGGCTGCATCGGTTGGGATTATAGTGCTCACTGGTATATCCCCACTCAGTGTAAGAAGGAAGATATCCTGGAGAGAATAGAAGGACTACGACGAGCGAGGGATCCTCAATATCCGGGGTAGGGGCCGGCACCACTCTTGCTTCATGTTGAAAAAACTCACAAGTGTGAAAGAAAACTTCCTCCTGATAAGGCCTCATGACAAAGTTCTCAAAATGGTCAATCACAGATATTAGCTCCTTTCGGCTTTGTCTCTTGTGATAAATAAAAGACCGTGGAGGCAGAATTTTTTCCCTCGAAGGAGGACTGTTGGTTTTGGCCGCTACGGCAGGAAAGCGAAAGTAAAGGAAGCTGGTTAGAAGGACGTTGTTGGAAAAATTGGCCAAGTTATAACGGCCGAGAGAGCGTTCCATGTCAAACAAAGTTCTATCCATCCAGGTGTAGAGGGAACCCAAGGCAATTGCAGCCAGTGGAAGTTTTATGCCTCGGGCCAAACGAAGGGACATGTTAATAAGGTCCCTTCGGGACTGGTCATTGGGTTTGCCCGTTAAAAGGAAACAGGAGAGAATCACAAGAATATAGGCAGGAAGTTCCAATGGTGTACCTTGACCAGGGGCATCTGTTGAGGAACTGCCTTCACCAGAACCCTTGAAGAAATAATTGATCAAGGGAGAGAAAGTAGCTTTATTGGAATAACCGATGCAACTTCGGTATATACGATCCAACTCCAAACGATTTGTAGTCTCTTGAGCATCAAGAGCCTCATTGGTATAGGGCTCATGGCCTGTTACATCGAGGACCAGGAGCTCGGACATGTCTTCCAGAGTTATGGTGAACTCGCCCCACGCAGCAGTGAACGTATGGGTAGTAACGTTCCATCGAGAGACTAGGATAGGAAGAGCAACATTGTTCTTTGAAAGCGTGAACTCACCAAACCATTTAGACCGTTGCAGCCCAAGCTTCGTGAGAATATCAGTATAAGATCTTTGCATATGGGAGTTCCAGGCAGCAAAATGGGCAGGAGAGCCCCATGGCACTTCGAAATCAACATGGGACCATGGGAAGTCCCCTCGCTCCAAGCGAAATCGCAGAGTCCCCTCTCGGGGAAGAAAGCCCCACTTAGAAGAATCCTCGTCTTCATCACCCAACAGTAGGGCATCAAACTTGGAAGAAAAATACACAGCCTTGCAGGCAACAACAAAGTCATCACCCTCCCCAAAAATAGGAGAGCGACGATAAAACCTCAGTTGTTCCTGGCGGGCAGCATCCGAGGCGGAGGCAACAGTGGTGGTGGCAGACGGAGCACCAGTAGTAGAGATAGCAGGGTTGCTTGAGGTTTCTGTGGAAAACGATGATGAAAACAACAGAAAAACTTTAAGCCGGAGCGGTTTGAAGAACGAGAGTAGAAGACCACGACCACAGGAAGCAGTTTAGAGGAGGAGAAGGGAAGAAGGCGAACAGGAGCTTAACAACAATGGAGTTCTTGCAGGGTTTTCTCTCTCTCTAAAAATGGAAGTCTGATGAAGATAGTAGCAGAGTAAGAAAAAAGAAAGAGAGGGTTAAAGCGTTTTGGATATGGCAGTTTGAAAATCTCGAGTTTGGCGTTTAGATTTCCCCACCCTCGCATGTGCGCGGCCGCCTATAATTATTTCACATGAACATGTGTGATATACCCAAGTACGACCTCGGCCTAGGGACACCTACCTCAGCCGAAATAAGAGCCGAGACAGTGACCGACCCACCAGTGGGTGGAGGTCCGCAATGTCATCCTTCGGCCAGGATTACCTCGACCACGGCCGACACCACTGCATGCACCTCCCTAAGGACACTTCACACGTCGCAGATATCAACATTGACCTCGAGCATCAAGGAATAGTAACCTCGGCCAGAAGTAGGCCGAGGTAACAAGAGGCTCCACGCATTCATCTTCAACATGGACCCTACCTCAGCTCAGGCCGACACCGGCCTATACCTCGGCTGACATAAGGCCGAGACACCTCATGACACCTCGCGGATTGAGCGGACGACCAACCTTTATAGCTCGGCCTCTCCTAGGCTTAGGCCATTCACCAACATGACTTCCGAGCATCTGTTGACGTTTGGGTAAGGACACCTGGGCATAAATCAGTTATAACAAGATTATTCTCCACATGTGGGGGAATATTTCATCATCATTACCTACATGTGGCCATGACAGGTGGCACACCCCCATTGGTGAGGAAACTACACACATGCACATTACATGCATAGGGGGTACATTACACCCCCTAGGCACTATATAAAGGGATCACCCCCTACCTTGTAGAAGGATCGATATATAAAAACCCTAGCTAGAACTCTGTCAAAGGGCATATATAGTAGAGAGAGAGTGAGCTTGAGAGGTTGTATCCACGACCATTAGTGCCTTCTTATAGTGATAGTATTCACACACACTCACAGTGGACGTAGGCCAGATTGGCTGAACCACTTATATTCAGGTGTCATTCCTCTTGTCCTCACCTCCTTCTCATCTTATTTATACAGTTGCGATACCATTGTCATACCTATATTGAGCTTGCAAACACCTCACCTGGTGGTGCTGATTCTCAGCATCATCATTTTGGCGTCGTCTGTGGGAACGAGAAGATATCTCTTCCTCTTTTTCCGCTTAGCCTCACAGGAGATTCTGGTGGTGAACCAGAAGCCACCCCTTGCGTGGAGTTGTTTCACCATTGAAAGAGATCCTTTGAGGTATTAAGCTCACCTGCTACTCAAAGCTCTATAGTGGTAACACATGGCACCAGACTTGCCACCACCTCTTTCGCCGCCTGTGGGTGGAGGGGCTAGTTCCAGTCAGGCTCCTCCTCAGTCTGAAATGGCGGAGGTGGCAGCTGCTTTGAAATCCCTGGCTGCAACACAACAAGACATGAAGGAGCAGTTTGTCTAGCTCAGCCAAACCATGATGATGAGGCCACCTGGAGTCTCACCGGACATGATCACCCCGGCGGCAGTTCAGCCCCAACTGAACGCCAGGGGACCACCCCAGGCACCGATGAAGGACCAACCTGCACCCCAGCGGAGGAGGGACGTTGCTGACCCTAGACGCTTGTGTGTGAGGAGGCAAGGAAACCCTTGCCCAGGGGATTGATATGATGACCTGGAGGCTGAAGAGGCCCCGGAAGACTGTTGGGAGCCATATGAGATGTCAGATAACACTGTACGGCCTCTTAGGCAGAGCCAAGGATGTGTCGGCCGAAGAAGAGAAGAGGCCAAACCAAGAGGTTCCGCTTTTGACAGACTGAGCAGAGGCTCGGCCTTCGAGAGGCTGGGTCCGGTTAATGACCTAAGACAAAGGCTATCAAGGTCGAGGAGTGTAGCAGGCTCCCAAAGAGGGGATAGGCAGGCTCGGCCAGATCAAGGCCGACTCGTAGAGAGAAGGGTCAGGGAGCAGGAAGAGGTCAACAGTCAGAGGGTCGTGGCTGGGGAACCCTCTGTCCACCGCAGAGAGGTGGCAGGGGACAACCTCGGCCAAGTTGACGAGAGAAAACCATGGAATGACTCGATCCAACGTCTCGAGGAGAAGATAGGGGACCTCATAAAGAGCAGGGACCCCTTACAGAGGGGCTACTCGGAGGGCTCACCGTTTGTGGCTAAGATAGTAGGGTTCCCAACCCCAGCTAAATTCAAGCCTCCTGTAGTGACTCCTAAGTATGATGGCAGCACTAACCCTGTGCACCATATCGAGATGTATCAGTCGGCGGCAGATATTTACTCGATACCTGATGAGATGAAGTGCAGGGCCTTCTCAGGCACCTTGACAGGGGCAGCGCATAGCTGGTTCACCTCTCTTCCAAAGAACTCGATCGAAAACTTCAAAGGCTTGGCCGAGCAGTTCATCCACAACTTCTGCTTTGGGGTAAGACCCCAAAAGAAGACCACCCACCTCCTGTATGTCAAACAGACTAAGGGTGAAAGCCTAAGAGACTATATAGCAAGTTTCAACAAGGAGAAGTTGGAGGTGGAGGATTACGAGGAGAGCATAGCCATGACCGCCCTTATAGGAGGGCTCCAGAAGGGAAAGCTACTGTGGAAACTGGCGGAAGACCCTCCAAAGTCTATGGCAGAACTACTGGCAACCGCAGGAAAGGTGATGAACGCGGAAGAGGCAATGGCCGCCAAATATAAGGAGGAGAACCGTGGTAACACCGGGAGGTCGCAGGGCAAGAAAGAGAGCAAGAAGAGGTCAGTGGAAGACAAGTTCGCTCATTACACTCCTCTGACTGTGAGCTGTGAGCACATCCTTAATGAGATCAAGACTGACAGGGCTCTGCGGTGGCCAGAGAAGCTGAAGGCCCCACCGCATAAGAGGAATAAAAACCTCTGGTGTGAGTTCCATCAGGATCACGGCCATGTCACAGATAGATGCTTCGCTTTAAAGGATGAGATTGAGAAAATGCTGAAGTCTGGAAAGCTGAGAAAGTATGTGGACGGCAAAGCCCCGAAAGCTGGAAGAGAAGACCCTAGGAAGAGAAGAGATGACAGGTGCCGTGAGGATGTCCCGGCCAGAAGGCATGATGATTCAGAGGGTGATGATGGAGATGACCCGGATCTCCCACCAAGGGATGTCAACACCCCAGTGAAGAGGGTAGGAATGGTGTCCTTTGGTGTTAGCACCATATGTGGAGGATTCGTAGGAGGTGGCTCTGAGGTAGCCGATAGAAAGGCTCATGTAGCGGAGGCCAAGTCGGTGGTCAAGCCCGAGGTTGTGAACCTGACGTCTTCTGATGCTGTGCAGAAGAGAACGAAAGTGGACATGGACACCCTAGTGGTGGGGTTCTCCCGGCTCGACTTCAAGGGCATCTTAGCCCCCCATGATGACCCACTGGTCATAACGACAAGGGTGCATGGGTGTGATGTAGGGAGAATCCTCATAGACGGGGGAAGCTCAGCAGATGTGATGTTCTGGCCCTGTTTCAAAAGCTTGGGTCTTAGAAGGTCAAGGCTAGTGCCATACCACCACGCCTTGATAGGCTTCAGTGGTGAGAAAGTTCACCCGTTGGGCATGTATGAGATGGATGTGCGCATGGGGGATGAGTGGCCTAAGAGGCTGACTAAGAAGATAATCTTTTTTGTTATGGACGAGAATGTCTTCTCGGCCTACAACCTCATCATCGGAAGAGTAGCCCTCAAGGAGTTTGAAGCCGTGCCGTCAACGGTCCATCAAATGCTAAAATTCCCGACTCCTTATGGGGTAGGGGAAGTGCAGGGGGATCAGACCATGGCACGGGAGTGTTACTTCAACTCAGCTGAAAGGAGGGAGGCCCATAAGAGAGCAACCGTCGCCTACAGCATAGACACTCTTGACCCGAGAGATGAAACAAAGCTAAAGAAGGGAAAGGCCGCGGAAGAGGTAGAATCCATCATCCTCAATGAGGAGGAGCCGGAAAGAACCGTCCAGGTCGGTAAGGCCCTAGAACCAAAGATTAAGGAAGAGCTGGTAAGCCTTCTCAGGAAGAGGCAGAGTGTCTTCGCCTGGAGCCACACCGATATGCCTGGTATAGATCCTAAGGTCATGACTCACAAACTCAACGTGGACATGGATGCCAGGCCAATCAAGCAAAGGAGAAGAATTTACTCCAGAGAGAAGTATGAGGTCATTCGGGAAGAGGTGAAAAAGTTGGAAGAGGCCGAGTTCATACGAGAGGTCACCTATCCAGAGTGGCTCTCAAATGCAGTGATCATGCCTAAGGCCAGTGGAAAGTGGCGGATGTGTGTAGATTTCACAGACCTGAATAGGTCTTGCCCGAAGGACAGCTATCCCCTGCCTAGGATAGACCAGATGGTGGACGCAACAGCAGGGCACGAGCTCATGAGCTTCATGGATGCTTATTCAGGTTATAACCAAATCTTCATGGACGCCGAAGACTCTGAGAAGACAGCCTTCATCACTGACAAGGGGACGTATCGTTATAAAGTGATGCCCTTTGGTCTGAAAAATATGGGGGCAACATATCAGCGTCTCGTCAATAGGATGTTCGAGTAACAGATAGGTAAGACCATGGAGGTGTACGTGGATGATATGCTAACGAAGAGCCTGAAGGCATGTACTCACGTGACAGACCTTGAGAAGACCTTTGATGTCATGGACTCGTACAGAATGAAGCTCAACCCGGTGAAATGTGTCTTCGGGGTAGGAGCTGGGAAGTTCCTGGGTTTCATCGTTAATCAAAGGGGGATTGAGGCAAACCCAGAGAAGATCAAGGCATTGCTCGACATGAAGACTCCTAGGAGTATCAAGGATGTCCAAAGACTCACGGGAGGAGTGGCAGCCCTGAACAGGTTTGTTTCCAGGGCAACGGAAAAGTGCCTTCCATTCTTCAAGGTTCTAAGGAAATCCTTTCAGTGGGATGAAGAGTGTGAAAAAGCCTTTAATCAACTCAAATCCTACTTAGGGTCTCCCTTGCTGCTGTCCCGGCCCATCGCGGGAGAAAGGTTATTTGTGTATCTAGCAGTCTCTGAGTCGGCCATTAGCGCGGCCATCATACGAGAAGAGGATGGAGTTCAGAGGCCTGTGTACTTTAACAGTAAGGCCCTACAAGGGTCTGAACAGAACTATCCCCGGATGGAAAAGTTGGCTTATGCTCTTATCCATGCTTCAAGGAAAATGAAACCCTACTTTCAAGCTCACTCTATGATAGTCCTCACGGACTCCCCACTAAGGCAGGTCCTGCACAAGCCTGAGAAATCCGGAAGATTGATGGCCTGGGCCATTGAACTAGGAGAGTATGATTTTACTTACCAGCCCAGGACAGCCATTAAGGGACAGGCCCTTACTGACTTTGTCGCAGAGTTCACTTGGGAAAAGACTGAGTCAGAGAATAGCTTGGAAGGCGGCGAAGAGAAGGGCCGAAGTGTCTCCCGAGATTCGAAAGAGATAGATCCGTACGTCTTCCGGGACCGAGAAGAGGTTGTACCAGGCAAGGCTCGGAGGAGAGTAGAAGAAAATGACGAGGATCGATACCTCTTCAAAAAAGGAGTGATGAGAGAAGGGGTCTTCTCTTCAGATGAAGACGTGTGAAGCCTCTTCGTGGATGGATCCTCCTATGACGGTGGAAGCGGCGCGGGGCTAGTACTCTCAGCTCCAGATGGTGCCAACATTGAGTATGCCTTAAAATTCAACTTCCAGGCTTCAAACAACGAGTCTGAGTATGAGGCCATGATAGCGGGCCTCCTATTGGCAACAACTCTGCAGGTAAAGCGGCTTCTGCTCCATAGTGACTCAAGGTTGGTTGTTAACCAAGTGTTGGGGGCGTACGAGGCCAAGGATGAGAGGATGGCCAGGTACTTAAAAAGGGTAAGAGGATTGCTAGAATTTTTTGAAGAGGCCAAGCTGAAGAGAGTGCCTAGACTGAGCAATAACCACGCTGATGCATTGGCAAGACTGGCCTCAGCAATGAAGACAGATTTGGGAAGAACCATCCCAATTGAAGTTCTAGGAAAAGCAAGCATCGAGGAGGACGAGGTATGTAACCCTTGTCATAATATAAACCCGGGAGACTCGTGGGTTGACCCGATTGTCAGATACCTAAGGGAGGGGGAGTTACCTGAGTCCAAGATAGAAAGGAAAAAGTTGAGATACAGGGCTGCCAAGTTCTCATTGATAGGAGACGTCTTGTACAAAAAAGGCTTCCTCTTGCCCCTCCTCAGATGTGTTCACCCCTTGGAGGTACCCCGGATCTTACAGGAGGTCCATGAAGGCTCTTGCTCTAGCCATATAGGAGGAAGACCCTTAGCCAAGAGAATCATCACTCAGGGATACTGGTGGCCAACCTTGTCTAGGGACTTTGCTGAGTATGTGAAGAGGTTTACGCTATGCTATGGGCTTACAGGACCACAGCAAGGATACCCACGGGAGAAACCCCATTCATGCTGGCACACGGTTCAGAAGCCGTCATACCAACGGAGATAGGCCTACCAACTCATCGGATTCAAACCTATGATAATGACAGCAATGGGGAAAGGAGGAGGTTAGACCTGGACCTTATTGAAGAAAGAAGGGAAGACGCAGAGGTCAGGAAAACAGCCTACCAGCAGAGGGCCGCAAAATTCTACAATCGAAGGGTGAAGACAAGACCCATTACGATAGGAGACCTAGTTCTTAAGAAGACCCTACAGAAAACAAACAAGCTACACCCGAACTGGCATGGCCCCTACAGAGTAACGGAAGAGGTTGTGCCTGGCACGTATAGGCTAGAGAACCTAGAGGGAGAACCCTTCACCAACCCATGGAATGCCGACCACCTAAAGAGATATTTCATATAATGTTGCATCTATTTTGTCAATTGTAAATGTACCATCTTATTGAGAAAAGGTTGTGAATAAAGATCAGTTTCCATGGCAAATTCTTGTTTCATTTTAACATCATTAATTTGGTGACCTTATGAGGCTTACCTCGGCCTAGGTGATGACCTTAGACCTTCATAACATCACTCGGTGGTGACGAGGTCTGAGCTCAAACACCTCGGCTAGAGGACCTCAGACCCTTAACATCATTCACTTGGTGATTTAATATGGGGCTAACCTCTTAGGTGAGGACCTCAGACCTTTAACATCATTAATTTGGTGACCTTATGAGGCTTACCTCGGCCTAGGTGATGACCTCAGACCCTCATAACATCATTCGGTGGTGACGAGGTCTGAGCTCAGACACCTCGGCTAGAGGACCTCAGACCCTTAACATCATTCACTTGGTGATTTAATATGGGGCTAACCTCTTAGGTGAGGACCTCACACCTTTAACATCATTAATTTGGTGACCTTATGAGGCTTACCTCGGCCTAGGTGATGACCTCAGACCCTCATAACATCACTCGGTGGTGACGAGGTCTGAGCTCAGACACCTCGGCTAGAGGACCTCAGACCTTTAACATCATATTTTTTTTGATAATTTACTATGGGGCTAACCTCTTAGGTGAGGACCTCAGACTCTTAAGTAATGGTTGTGGTACCGTATTCAGTAATGACTTCAGAGAGTGCATAGAATTCATGTACATTCACAAATAAAGATGAAGGAAACACCTTGACATTCAATAGAAGAAATTACAACACTTAAATGTCTCAGAAAAAGTAGAGGTACATAACGTACAGGATTACAAGTCAAAACAATTTAATGCAAAATACAAGTCAAACATGTGAAGGAGGAGCATTTGATGTCTCGTCTGGGTTGGCCTGCTCGGTATTGGTCACCTCAGCTACTTCGTTTGTAGGGTCAGTCTCTCCGAGGTCAGTCCCTTCCAGAGTAACAGTTTGACCAGGGGCAGCAGCTTCATCCTCTATCTCTTGCAAGGCCTGGGCAAACTGGGCATCGGCAAGGCTGAGGCCCACAAAGTCTGAGGCCTTAATAGTGCCAACCTCGACCTCCTTTACCTCGGCCCATTTGGTGGTGGCCTTGATACCCCTTTCAAGGTACTCAAGACTAAAACCTACAAACTCCTCGGAGACCTTGTAGTTAGCAATTATTATCTCCGAGGCATCTGCAAGAGAAGCCTTCACCGCAACATCAACCTTCCTCTGCAAAGCATCGTCCTTGTCCTTCAGGGCCTTGGTATGGCTCTGAACGAGTGCAGAGATGTCCTTCTCTAGAGCTTGGGCCTTATTTTCAGAGGTTTGGGCCTTGGTCTCAGCCTCCTGTAACTCTGACCTCAGACGAGCAACCTCGGCCTTCAGGGTGCCCTCAACTTTCTCAGCCTCCTGCCCCTTCTGAATGAGAGGTAATTTCCTCAGGGCCCAGTTGGATAGCTGATACATGGCAGCCGCACCCTGCACAGTAAATGAAGAAGTTAGATGAGAGCAAAATCAGACATTGCACTTTGGACAAGAGAACAAGTTATACCTGGACTACTCTGTGAAGGCCAAATTCAACCATCATGGGGGTCTCCATGGCCCTGAAAAAATGCTTGTCGGCCTCGGTCATCATGTTGTTAAGAGCGTCCATGACCTGTCAGCTGTGGCCGACCACGCTATCAGAAAGTTTTAACTGGTCTAGACGGGCTGATAACGTGTCGGCCGTAATGGGGATCGCAGTGTCTGAGGCCCTCTTTGTCCTGGAGCTCGGCCTCTGATCCTCAGGAGGATGGACCTCAGGTGCCCTCTTCTTGGACTTGGATGTTGAGGGAGCAGGTGGAGGAGCATTCATGCCAGTCCTCTTGACAAGTCTGGACAAGCTTGGAGCTGCCATCTCCCACAACTCGTCTGAAATGTCTGGTGGTTTCTCTGCAAAAGTGAAGAGGTATGAGTCAGAAATAAAGTACGTATGATAAGAGGCTACACTTTGGGTCAAAATAAAAATCCTTACCAAAGTCAGCTAGGGGACTTCCTCCCAGGCTCGTCCCCGAGAGATACTGGGGGGTCAGCAGATGCTCAAACTTGACAAACATCCCATGGGCCCCTTGGTCCTGCAGGGCCTTCACCTTTTTGCCATGTTGCACACTTAGTCCAGGGTCGGCCCTGGCAGACATGGTGACTTTGCCCCATCTCAGGGGTATTCTCGGCTCATAGATGGAAGAGGGAATGGAAGAACCAAATTCCCACGGCCCTGAGACAAAAAAGTACCTGGGTTTCCAATTATGGTTGGAGGTCTGAGTGACCAGGAGCATCTTTTTCTCAGGCCTCTGAGCCACAAAGTGATAGTAGCTCGGATGATTTTTGGCCGAGGTGGGGACGTAACAACCAGCAAAGACCTGCACTGGGAGGTCAGAGTGGTGAACCGCCCTCCACAAGATGATGGCCCCTATAATAACCCTCCATGCGTTGGGAGAGAGCTGCGAGGGGGCCAAGTTAATGAATGATAGAATGGACCTAATGACGGGGTGGAAGGGAAGACGAAAACCTAACTTGAACATCTGCTCATACAGGCAGATTTCACCATCCCTGCCGTGGTAGGCCTTCTCTTCCCTCAGAGGTCTCCTTAAGTGGATAGAGGGGCTAATGGAGTATAAGTACCTGAAGTGCAGTAGATCCACCTCAGTAATTGTGCTCTCATACTCGGCCGCCTCAGATGTATCTACATCACTTTCGGCATCCTCATCATCGTCAGACTCAACGTCGGCTGGAGCAGACGTGGACGGGTTACCGGGGAACCTCTGAGCAAACTCGGCCTCGGTGACGGCCGACAGGGGAATAGCATTTAGAATGGGAGGCACAACCACACTTGGCTCTACAAGTTCAACCTCTAAAGAAGAACTTGAGGTACTTGTGCCATTTTGGGACGAGGCCCGGCTGGAAACCTCGGCCTGGTCAGGGTCCTGACCAGCCTGAGGAGTAAAATCCATGGCCTCTTGGAAAGAATCCACGGACATCGGGTCCGAGGTGGAAGACTCAGACTCTGACATCAGCAAGTTGTTGGCAGAGACGTCTGTCTGATAGAAATTCTCAGGGGGACTAGGGTATACTACCTTGAGAGGTGGAGGATAGAGAGGTCTGACAGGGAACTCCTGTGACCTACGAGCTTCTTCCTGAGCTCTCTCTATTTGCCTAATTTTCTCTAAGGTCTTTTCTTTTAGAGATGGGAAGTCTTCAAGAAGTTGGTACAGGGGTCTGAGCATCTGGGGACGACCCAAGGCTTTGGCAGACCCTAAACTTGAAGAAATATCCTAAAAACTACAAACAAATGTGGCTGGAAAAGTTAAGGGAATCAAAGATCAAATCAAGGAACCTATGCAGGAAACCTGGCTCACCGGAAAACTCAAGTGCTCACCGGAAAACTCAAGTGCTCACTGGAAAACTCAAGTGCTCGCCGGAAAATTCAAAGCAAAAAGTCTCAAAAATGAAGGAAATGAAGAGGGAGGATACCTGAGGGTGAGTTGATGAATGAGGTAGAAGAAATCGCGCAGGAAGTGAGGTATTCCTCTGCAGAACAATCACTGGAGCAAAGGCTAACTTCGGAGAGAAAAAGAAAGTTGCAGAAAACAGTTGGGCGCTTGAACAGGAGAGAAATGAGGAAGAAGAAGAAGAAGAAAGGTTTTTAACCTTTAAATACTTGGGCACGATTCCCAAGGCTCATCATTGCCTTGGGAAGCCCAAGGGACAATTGACAACATGTGCCAACCAAATGGGCACGCCTTGGCTTAGGACAAGTGTCATGCAGGTGTTGACCTTGGGGTGAATAGATCTCGGAGGCAAGAATCCCCTAGCCACCTACTCTCGCAAATGACTTAGGGCTGGGGGGTGATTGATATACCCAAGTACGACCTCGGCCTAGGGACACCTACCTCGGCCGAAATAAGAGCCGAGACAGTGACCGACCCACCAGTGGGTGGAGGTCTGCAATGTCATCCCTCGGCCAGGATTACCTCGGCCACGGCCGACACCACTGCATGCACCTCCCTAAGGACACTTCACACGTCGCAGATATCAACATTGACCTCGAGCATCAAGGAATAGTAACCTCGACCAGAAGTAGGCCGAGGTAACAAGAGGCTCCACGCATTCATCTTCAACATGGACCCTACCTCGGCTCAAGCCGACACCGGCCTATACCTCGGCTGACATAAGGCCGAGACACCTCATGACACCTCGCGGATTGAGCGGACGACCAACCTTTATAGCTCGGCCTCTCCTAGGCCGAGGCCATTCACCAACATGACTTCCGAGCATCTGTTGACGTTTGGGTAAGGACACCTGGGCATAAATCAGTTATAACAAGATTATTCTCCACATGTGGGGGAATATTTCATCATCATTACCTACATGTGGCCATGACAGGTGGCACACCCCCATTGGTGAGGAAACTACACACATGCACATTACATGCATAGGGGGTACATTACACCCCCTAGGCACTATATAAAGGGATCACCCCTACCTTATAAAAGGATCGATATATAAAAACCCTAGCTAGAACTCTGTCAAAGGGCATATACAGTAGAGAGAGAGTGAGCTTGAGAGGTTGTATCCACGGCCATTAGTGCCTTCTTACAGTGATAGTATTCACACACACTCACAGTGGACGTAAGCCAGATTGGCTGAACCACTTATATTCAGGTGTCATTCCTCTTGTCCTCACCTCCTTCTCATCTTATTTATACAGTTGCGATACCATTGTCATACCTATATTGAGCTTGCAAACACCTCACCTGGTGGTGCTGATTCTCAGCATCATCAGGTGAGAAGTACTTTGGCAGTTGAAAAGACAGCGCCACGTCATTAATGAAGTGACGCATAGAGAACAGGAAGCGTTGCCTTCTCCAACAAGCTTCAGTTTTGGCGCCAAAAATTTTTGTCAGGCATATCCAACGCATTTCTAAACGAAGAAGATCCCACATGTCCAAACATTTTTCGAACGCAACGAAGTACCACGGGGGATAATTTCATTTACTAGGAGTCTAAACGAGTATTTGAGAAAGTTACCACGGGGGATTTCGATAAGGTTCATCGGATTGAGAAATTTTCGTGCAGGCATTTCTTGTTCCCACAACAAATCCCTCCACGAGGGGGCAAATGTAGAGGGGGATTGAAGGTAACCTTAAGATTAGGGACAAACCCCTAATTAGCAACAGTGTTTGAGATTAAGCAACCGAGGCAGCTCAATCGGGACAACTCAGCGAGCCAGCCTGGCTCGGTAGCTCATATTTTAGTTTGTTGTATTAGTCATATAGACTTAGACTTAAAAACATGGCGTTAGAGGGTGAAAACCCCGAACAGCCCCCGAACGACCCCGTGGGTGGCACCAACACCTCCCACGGGACCAATGTAACTCGTAGGAATTGACCGCGCAGTCGCGACACTCCCGATTTGAGAATACGACGATAATTTACATATTTCTAGACTTAGGCATAAAAACATGGCGTTAGAGGGTGAAAACTCGAAACAACCCCCGAACGGCCCGTGGGTGGTACCAACACCTCCCACGGGACCAATGTAACTCGTAGAAACTAACCGCGCAGGCGCGACCCTCTCGGTTTGAGAATACGACGGTAATTTTCATGGCCGTGCGGGCTTTTATAATTCGATTGTTGAATTTTATGACCGTGCGGGCTTTATAGTAAGTAGGTTTTACATTTACAGGTTTTGGAATGTCAAGAAAATAGGAAAAATTCTGCCCAATTTTTTTTGGTATGTTAATTATTAAGACGTGTAATATTTTTAAGTTTGTATATATATTTGTTTATTAACAACGTTCTCGATTCGCAATTTGTGATTTTTTTTATTATTTTGACAATAATAAATATTTGTAACACCTGGTACGCGTCCAACGTTACACGTAGCAACTGACGGTGCACTCACAGGACCCCCAATTTTAGGATTGGACCAAAAAAATACATTTTTTTTAAAAATTATAGTTAAATATGGTCATGGACTTTGTCCATGACCATTTTTATTTTTTTCGTCACGGTTGTGGGTCACGGACTTGGGCCGCGACCATTTTTTTTATATTTTTGGTCACAGTTATGGGTCACGATCAAAGTCCGCGACCATTTTTTTCGTCACGGTCCTGCGTCACGGACTTCAACCGCGATGATTTTTTTTTTTTTTTTTTGTCACGGTTGTGGGTCGCGGACTTTGGCCGCGATCAATTTGTCACGGTTATGGGTCACGCACTTGGACCGCGACCAATTTTTATTTTTATTTTTATTTTTTTTGTCACGGTCATGGGTCGCGGACTTTGGCCGCGACCAATTTGTCACGGGTGTGGGTCACGGACTTGGACCGCGACCAATTTTTTTTTATTTTGTCACGGACGTGGTTTGGAGGATTGAGAAGTAAGGCACAATTTTGGTACAGTGACTTTAGAGTGTCCACGGGGGGCATGCACATCCATATTCAATTGTATGTTTCCGCTTAGAAATTAAGGGTGCGAATTTGTGTTTTTGGGTCAGTTTTCAGGCCGTCACGACACGACTTCGTATTTTTTTCACTCTTAACAAAACAATGCAAACTTAGGTTGCGTTTGTTTTTTTAACTGAATCTGAAGTCTGACTCTGAAATCTGAAGACTGAATCTGAAGTCTGAAATCTGAATCTGAAAAATGTGTTTATTTTTACGTCTGAATATACTTCTGAATGAATGTATTTAGACTGATTCAGACTTCAGATTCAGACTTCAGACCTAACTCTACCTCTTAATCATTAAGAGGCAAATATGACCGTTAACCTCTTAATCATTTAAAAAAACAAACACTTTTTGATACCTCTTAAGTCTGAATGGTTCAGATTCAGACTTAAGAGGTAAAAACAAACTACCCCTTAGAGTTCAACATCTCCCAATGGAGATGGCGTAAAAGTAATCTCCCTGGGCCAAATCTCACCCAACATAAGTGGTTACTCAACCTCTAGCCACCGCACAACGCATCAATCCTCTCCTCTTCATCACACACAGTTAATCAAAGGTATTTCTCTGATCCCTCTATATTCCTTCTTACGAAAAATTCCCCAAAAATTGACATTCAACATCCCACTCAATCCTCTTTCCTTAACAACTGTGATATATATATATGTATAGACACACACACACACACACACATAACGCTCATATCACCATGACACAAGCAAGTTAGAGCCCTCTCCGTTAACCCACAAACTTTTGAGTTTTTCCCGACCTCTATTTTGGTTAAAAGTATGACTTTGACATTTGGATTTATATTTTCAAAATCTGTTTTTCTTATATTAGTAGTGTAAAGTTGAGAAATTATGGCGCTTAGGCTATTTGATTTATTGGAAGGGGTTTTGGGAGAAAGGTCCAACCCTATTCAAAAGTGTTTAAAAATAGGACACACCATACAATTTTGTAAATTTACTATTTCACTAAAACCTCCATTTTATCGGCGAAAACTCAATTTTTATGATGAAATACCTTTTTCTCCGGCGCCGGCAATGGTGTTGCTCGCGCGGAACAAAAAAATGAATATATATATATATATATATATATATATATATATATATATATATATATATATATATATATATATATATATATATATATATATATATATATATATAGAGAGAGAGAGAGAGAGAGAGAGAGAGAGAGAGAGAGAGAGAGAGACGAGGAGAGATAAACAATCCAACGAGGATTCCCACGTTCCAACTAGGACCTCGATTGGTGGGGTGGATTTATGTATTTACTTTTAGATTGAGTTTTAAACGAGTATGAGTAAGGGCGTAAATATAAATATTCAATAATTAGACTAAACCCTGTATTTTACCTTAATGTTTTTATTAAATTTACCTTAATTAGACTAAATCCTTACCTTAATATTTTTTTTTTTAAATTTACCCTTTGAGATAGTGCTGTATATAGAGATACCCCCCCCCCCCCCCCCCCCCGCCTCCCCTCCCCGATATTCAATTAGACCAAAAGTTCAAAAATTAGAGTTACCATTGTGTACAAGTGTGTTGATGCACATGGGTATGCAAGGATAATTGATAAGTCCAATTTTTTAACTTGGGGGTTAAAGTTAAAAGAAAACATGTAATTTTTGTGAGTGAATTAGAACTTTGTAGGTGGTTAGGTTTCAATTTATTGGCATTATGTTTATTTTTTACTTTTTACTTTTTACTTTGCCCCCTTAGATAAATGCATAATTATATTTCTTCTAGTAGATTTTCGAAAATTAGACATATTAGTGGGTTGATGCACATGGCTATGTAGGTATGAGTCCAATTTTGGAACTTCTAGGGGGTACTTCAAATTATGCAATTATCTTGGGGTTAAAGTAAAAAAAACTCTTTTAATTTTGGGAGTGAATTAGAATTTTGTAATGTTGACTTTTGGGTGTAGGGATGCAGGTAGGGGTGACAATTTTAGAAACGATACGAAAAAACAACACGGAACGACACGAAATTGACCCGAAATTGACACGATGTTTCGTGTTCGTGTCGTGTTTTTTTGACACGGAGTCGTGTCGTGTTCGTGTCTTAATTATGAGTCGTGTCGTGTCGTGTTATCGTGTTTTTTAGGCCTGAAATTTAAGAAATTATGGTTGTCGTGTCGTGTCGTGTCGTGTTATTTTTTATTCGGGTCGTGTTCGTGTCAGCTAAAAAAAACACGAATTCGTGTCATGTCGTGTTCGTGTCTGAAGAAACCTTGTCATGTCGTGTCGTGTCAGACCGAAACACGACCCGTTGACCCGAATTTCCACCCCTAGATGCAGGGCAACCAAAAGATTGCATTTGTTACATTCAAAGATCCAAGAGCCCTTGAAATTGCATTGTTGTTATCGGTAATCCTCTATTTGCTTACTCTTGGATTTTCAAGGTTATATGGAAAGCAGTCTTCTTTCATTTTTATATACTTGCTTCCTCCCTTGTTTCTAAAAAATAGTATATATATATGGAAAGCAGTCTTCTTTCATTTTTATATACTCGCTTCGTCCCAAATTAGTAGTCTTGTTTCTAAAAAATAGTATATAATATATATATATATATATATATATATATATATATATATATATATATATATATATATATATATATATATATATACATACACACACCATAGTTGTCAAAATCGTCCGATTCGCGATTCGAATCGGACGATTCGATTCGATTCACTGCCAAAACGATTCGAATCAACCTTAGAATCGCAAATGTTTAAAGAATCGGACTGAATCGGCGATTCACGATTCGAATCTTCCGATTCGGGTCCGATTCCCGATCCGGTCCGATTCACTTTTTTTTTGTTACATTAAATTAATATATAGGCTTTTTATGATATATTTTTGTTTTATGTAGGGTGTTTTAAATTAATATGTAGGCTGTTTTATGATATATTTTTGCTTTTTACATTTTTAAGCTTAAAATAAATGAGAACATGTGTTACGGTTAATTTTTGTGATATATTTTGGTATATTATCATGTGCTACGATTAGTTTTTTGTCATATTACGCTTAATTACCAATTCTATAGTGTTAAATTCCATTTACGTATGTTTTACTACATTTTTATCGTTTGGTTCCGATTTGACCGATACGATTCACGATTCGATTCACGATTCGCGATTCGGGGGGTAAATGATTCATGATACGATTCGCGATTTGACAACTATGACACACACACACACACACTAGTGATAACCCGTGCCAATGACACGGTTGCCATTTTGCTCGCATATGTGCATTGCTCGCGTCAAGCTTGTGCGTCACTCACCCCATGACTTCAACTTGTTACATTCAGTGTTTACATTGAATAACCTTGATGTGAATCAAGAATGCGGAAGCGTTACTATTACACTACACACCAAATACTAACTACGATACACCAAATAAAACCAAACTAAGAAAAAGAGTCTTTCTTCTTTTATATTATTTTTTCAATATTCAAGTTTCATTACAAACGAAGGCCAAGGGCTTATTTATAGGATATATTAGCTTGCTAATAATGCTAAGATCCAAAAAGACTAAAAAGGGCAACTAATAACTAAAATTGACTAATTAACCCCACACATATTTGGAAACTAACTATACACTAAAAATAAAAGAAAATGACAATAATATCCTAAACTAAAAATAGAAAAAAAGATAGTCTTCTCCCAAAAGCACAACCCCGCGCCACGTGTCACCAATATACATCACACCCATTCTTACAACACTATAAAAGTTTGTGGTTGCGGTGTCGGTGAATTTCTCGTGCCCACGGGACAACCTCAACCCACAAGTGAATTACTCGGACTCACAATATATATCTAAGATGTGGCTACGACGAATTACTTGTGTTTACGAGCTATTATCTACGATACAATAGTACTTCCTTAAAATTGAAAAGTACCAACTATTAATTCATTTATTACTTAATTATTGTTGCACGCAACATGCATCTAATGGGGCCACACACACTCATCTTACACATAAAACAAGTATTTTGGGCTATTAAATTTGTACCAAAATTGAGTTTCACTGAATGTGCTAAAATTGAGTAAGGGGCACTTCAATGGGTTCCGGAATCCTTATTATTGCCATCAAGGCCCCCACCATTATCTCAATTGCTACTTGTGTAGATCCATCTTAAACTGACTGCTAGTGATTGCTATATTTCATGGTTTAATTGTAAACAAATAGACACTCACGAATCCTATGAACACCAAGAGGGAATATGACTATGATACCAATTTGATGTAGGACTAAACCACTCTCAATTAATCTAAGAAGAAATCCTTAGTAATAATCAGTCATTTTTACCTCAAAATAATCCTTATATGGATAAAAGTCATTATCTACCACCACTACTAAAAGTGAAATAATTTAAGGGATTCACCTGATGCTGTTCTTAATTAACTTTAAGAATAAAAATAAAAGAAACGATATTATATCACTAAAATAAAAAGATACCGACCATTACGTAATATATTCTCAAAATATTCTTAAACTCCGTTGATATGCCACATGTCCACGGGGGGCATGCACGTCCATATTCAATAGTATGTTTCCTCTTAGAAATTAAGGGTGCCAATTCGTGTTTTTTGGTCGGGTTTCAGGTCGACACGACTTCGTATTTTTTTTACTTGACACGAACACGATCCGTATAACACGATTTCTTAAAAATTAGGCACGATAATCCGAATAAGAATAAGATTGACATGACAAGATACGATAACACAACTTACAGTTTTGACACGAACACGACACGACACGACTTTGTATCGAAATGAGCCGACAAGAACATGACATATCGTGTCAATTTCGTTTCGTTCCGTGTCGTGTTTTCGTGTCAATTCTAAAATTGCCACTCCTATCAGAAATAATAGTCCAAGACAACAGAAAAAAATCACTGATCCTCGAAAGGGCACATCACTAAGAATTTATGTTTTATTCTTACCTCATTATGTTGTTACGTGGCATTAGTACTGCAAACGAACCGTTCTGTTTATGAACAGATCGATCTTGGCTTGTTGTTAAGCAAATGAACCACACTTGACGATCTTAGCTCGTTTTGCTTGTTAATGCGTAAATTACTCGGTTAGACCTCGCATAACCAACTTGGCTTGTTCATTAAGCAAACGAACCGAGCTTGAACATGATCTCTAGCTCGTTTAAGTATCGAGCCTGATAAGGCTCAGCTTGAGCTGCTTGGTATGTTTGCAGCCCTATCTGGCATATTATAATCTGAAATGGCACGACCTTTGGGTTTGATTTTTAGCATTGACATTGGTATTCGTTATGTATACTATAAGCATGCACGTGGAACCGTCTAATTCTTGTGTGCAACTTTTATAAATTGTGTGGATTTTGCAGGGAGCAACCATAGTAGACCAGATTGTTAGTATAACTCCTGCTGAAAGTATGTACCAATAAGTGAGATGTCTGGAAATTCCTAATCACCACCTCTGCAATTCTTTTCATGTCCTCTCGTTGAGATTTTTATTTTTGGGTTGAATCATACAGGGGGTAACGATGGTAGACAATTCAGTAAGTATGGGTCAAGAAATTGCTTCATCAAATTCCGAGGTAGCCTATGATACCTTAGATACTGTTTATTCATTAACTTGATTATTTTAAGAATCTGCCTGTTATAACCGGCATTTTTCCTGTGTTCTGTTGGCTATTTAGATGGAAATAAAAGAGTTTATTTACTTCCCTCTTTAATAATGCTACATTGGACTCAATTCCCTGTTTCGATAATCGTTTAACGTAAACGCAGTGGAAGACACCCACAAACACACCCATAATCACACGTTCGCTTGAAGTCGCATAATAATCAAATGGAAATTCTC
Source organism: Sambucus nigra (assembly GCA_949130495.1). NCBI lineage: Eukaryota > Viridiplantae > Streptophyta > Magnoliopsida > Dipsacales > Adoxaceae > Sambucus > Sambucus nigra. The sequence goes on from OX422222.1 coordinate 35,443,159, forward strand.
TCAGCAAATGCTTTATAGATTAATAATTCACTAAAAAGTAGGTGATTAGAATGGTTGGCCAATGGCCTTATTTATAGGCTAAACAAGGAATTTTAATTCAGGAAACATAATTCTAATGGAAAAACTAATTACTACCTAAAATAACTCTTAATAAATAGCTACTAAATAATATAATAATAAAATATAAAATTTGAACAATAATATTCTTCCACCAAAATCTTATAATCCTGAAATCATCCAACGGCCCTCCCGCGTACACCATCGTTACTTACCACCAAATTTCTATCGCTTCCCACCTTGTGAATATCATTTAAAAAGTCATCATGAAATAAAGCAGAGAAGGAGACGGTGGTAAGAAGACAAATCCTTCAAGTTGCTCGAAAAACTTCCTATTTATACGATGAGGGAGATGCTTCTCATGATTTAGTTCTTGTGGGTGGAGAGAAACAAGGGATATGTTGATGTTTCTTTCTTCATTAGAGTTGCTGCCCATATCTTGAGGGGTAACGTTTTTATGGTTGAAGCTGTAAATTCTGAAATGATTGTAGCAATTGCTTGCGGGAAGTGGGTTGGGTGGTTGATGGTTAGTGTATGTAGAAAAAATTAGGTCCTTCGATAATGAGGTGACCTGCTTGGGCCAATTGCAAGCAAGATTTATGAGAATGGAGGGTTGAAGGTTAAGATTCCTGAAAATAGGAAGACCTCTAGTCAATCATTGTGAAGGAATGTAAATATAAGGACGTCCGTACCATTATTAGAAGGAATAATGGGCTGTTTCATGAGTCCAATTTAGGACCCACACTCAGCTTTGGAACAATTTATTCCACTTAGGAGTGTTTTTGAAAAGTCTGTAGTAAATCTCAAATTTGATTGACTCTTAGTTCAATTTGAAAGTCTTCTAGGCATGTTGATAGCAGCTACTTTTGTCATTGCAAAATCAGTAATTTTATCATTTTTCTTACGTATTCGAAGATGACATGAAATTTGGTGTTAGTCTTCTATACTATCAGCCATTTACTCCAAAGTGATTGGCTGGTTTGACACTCCCCGTATGTTCTCTCACATGTCTAACTTTGATGCTATTATTGGAGTCTTCGGGGGTGCAAGCTAGACGCGACATATTAACATGTCGACATCAAGGTGAAGTTATTCTTGCGGTTGGGTTATACTAAAATTTGGTTGGTGGTAGCATGCTAATTTGGTCTTAAGTTTTTACGTATGAAAACAAATAAGATTCTTCAAAAGAGATTATTATGGCTGATGAGCGGAAGGGGAATTTAGACCCTTTGAGACATTTTGCAGAACTTTTGGGACTCTTCTAATTGGAAGGATAAGGAGGTTTTTGCACAAAAGATTAACTCTATGTGACACAATGAGAATGTTCTGAATCAGTTGTTGATCCCTTCCAAGTTGGTCTGTGAATTTGCCATGACAAATAGGGAATCATTTGGATTTTCTATATTTTTGGCGTGTGCTTGATAGTTTGTATTTGCCTTGGCGAATTTTGCCAACTCACACTAAAATACACTAAAATACCACACCCCAATGCACTTTTCGAGGATTCGCCATGGCAAAATTTTCTTTTTTTTTTTTTTTATTTCCTTTATTTTCTTTTATTTTCTTTTCCTTTTTGAACGTGTCAAAACGTGTCTTGTATTTAAAAAATTAAATAAAACAGGGATACTCCCCTGACACATGCGTCTGGGTGTGTCTGAATGTGTCACGTGTTTGAGTGTGTCATGTGTTAAAATGGATTCGGGACTCTTCGGAGAGTGTCCGTACTTTATAGCTCCTAACAGAAAGCAAGCTAACAAAATAATACTCCCTCCGTCCCAAATTGATAGTCAAGCTTTCTTTTTTGGGCCATCCAAATTAACAGCCGCTTTCCTTTATTGTACGTAAGCAACGGACCAGGTTCCACCATAGTAAACAAGTCTTGATCTTGGCCATTGATTGAGTGAATGCTTAAAAATCGTCGTTTTCAAATAGTGACTATTAATTTGGGATAGCGGCAGTAATAAAAAACAAAAAAACTGCACTCACTCTGACTAGTTTCGTGGGGCAGCCTTCAGGGTCCCTAACTACAATACGATGGTGATTGATGTCCGGGTTGGAAAGTAGCCTCATTAATCCATGTATCTTCGTTTGCAGTATGTATATGTCCGAATCTGGAAGCCAGTGCAAGGGCCTCTTGGTGTATGAACGGACTCGACTCTGTCAACATGTAAACGAACTGTTTGACTTGAATCTGACATCAACATTGAAGGTCTTGTGAATCCTGAACCTGGAGGCAAATCTTTCTCATAAGCATTGTCCCCAATCGCCTGTACAACTAGTAAGGGACCACATCGGTGCATGTTTAACATGTGGCCCTTCACATGATCCCTCTCTTTTTGCGAGTAGACCATAACTAGATTGGGAAAACTGATATTGACAAGCCGTAGATGAAGGCGAACATCCTTGTGAATGGAAACAATGCCGGCTGCAAAATCAGATGCTAACCAAGAAGCTCGACTAAGTCTATCGGTGTAGCAGGGGGAGTACCAACTGTACCATGAAGAATATGAAGTGGGTAGAGATTTGTGGAGCAGTTAACAACATTGTTCACAAACTTGGATTGATTAATAATAAATTCCCACTATAGAGGCCTGCCAGAGGCGACATTGGAGAAGATCCTCAACCCCCGGTTAACTACCTATGTCTGGGGTGGAAGGCTGTTGAGATACGTAAGGTGTAGCAGAGGAGGCGCTCTTGGGTGCAGTGTGCCAAAAGTGGTTGGTGAAGGTGACATCCCGTTAGGAGGTAATATTACGTGGAGCACCATGAAGAGTTGAAGATGAACAATCTCTCGCACGTACAGTGGCGATAAAAGTGGGGCTATCTTTTAGACACTGTCGATCACCGCAAGGATGGAATCATAGAATTGTGTCCGTCGTGGTCAGCGGTAGACCCACTATGAAATCCATCGAAACGTACACGGTCAGGAGTGAACCGGGGGGGGGGGTAATGTAGAGGCCAGCCACACCTGTTATGACATTCCAACCCGTCGAGTCTTCGCAGTCATCAGTTCACATGGTTAACAGACCAGTGACCCTTGATACTACCGCGACCCAAATGCCCTGCCCTAATACTTCATTGATGTAGACCTATGAAGCACGGACACTTCCCCCAAGGCCGCGTACGAGTGTCGGACGCTCAAAGGACACGGACACGCAAGGGGCACGACTTGGACACGTGTCCGACACGCCACATGGCGTGTCGGGCTTAAAAGGCATTTAAAAATAGTTGGACACGCAAGGGACACGGCTGACTTAAATATATAATAACTTTAAAAAAAAGGGGGCTAGAAATATCATAAGTTATAAATATAAATGGGGTAAGTTTTTAATTTTAAAAACTTAACTTTCTTTTAACATTAACAAAGCCACGACTATGTCACACTCTAAAACAAATCTAGGGTTTCTTATCTGTTGTATCTCAACAAACACACCACGATTTTATCTCAAAACCCAGCCCTCCTCAACCGGAAGCTTCCCCCTCCCCTTCGACTATCTCTACCCTCCTCTCCGGCAGCCTCCACCTACTCTCCAGCAACCTCTTCACTCGGCGGCAAGTTTTTTTCTTTTTTTGCACAAAACACCTGCTTTTGCTACATGTTCTTATTTTTATTTTTATTCCTTTGTTAATCTTTGTTTGTTCCTTTGTTAATCTTTGTTTATGTTTGCCAAATGTTCTTATTTTTGCACATTATGCTTGCAATACTTGTGTTTGTTTTACACAGCCTCTTCACGCTTGTGTTTGTTACCCAAAATACTTATGAAGTTAATCTTTGTTTGTGTATTGCAATACCTGCTTGTTTATGAAGTTAATCTTTATTTTAACTTACATTATGTTTACAAAAAAAAAACAGAGCATTGTTAATCTCTTTTTTCTTTTTCTTGTTCTCACCTGTTTATTTTCAACTGTTTAATCTTTTTTTTAATCTCAATTTAATACATTGCATTAGCCATATGCATTTTGATTGTTATTATTATTAGTATGGGATTTAGTATCATTGTGATGTTTGATGTTTAAAATGAATTTAATACTCTTAATGCTTATATGTTTAATGTTGTTCTTAGGAGATTAGTATTAATGTGATATTTCATATTTTTTATATATAAAAATAATTATAAAAAATATTTATTTAATTCCATGTCCCCGCGGTGTTGTGTCCTGATTTTTTTAGATTTGCTGTGTCGGCGTGTCCGTGTCGTGTCGGACACGACACCCGTGTCCGTGCTATATAGATGTAGACACAATTTCTACTAAACTCCCGTTAAAATTGAATGAATAAAATGGCTGGCCAAAGGCAATATTTATTATAAAAAACTAGAGACTCCTAGATAAGTACCAACTCCTAACGGATAATAGCAACCTGACAAAATATTAACATCAACAAAATAAAACATTCCCTCTCTCACTTGACTAATCATGCGGGGCAGCCCTCAAAGGTACCCGTGCCACATCAATAATAGGTATCACATATTATTTAGAGATGCGCTACTATAGACACATGATGGAATAAATACTCCATGTTAAAAGAATAAGGAATATGTAGAATAGTTGTTAAAAGAATAAGGAAATAAACACTGACACATTATTTTTTCTTAAATTCTTTGATTATGGCATGCATCGTTGAGCTTAAAATTTGTGATGTTGATTTTATGACCTTGGAGTTATCTGTCTATGTTAGCAGGCCAACTTGACTACTGGCAGTGGAAGAGTATATGTTAGTAAAGCGCAAGATGTTGTTTCAAGTATGCTGGCAAAAGGTTTCGCTATTAGGCAGGATGCAATGAATAAGGCTAGAGCATTTGATGAGAAACATCAGTTGACAGCCAATGCATCTGCCAGAGTTAATTCCTTTGATGAGAGATCGGGCTTACAGAGAAATTAACGGTCGGGATCTCAGTGGTCAAGGAGAAAGTTAAGTCCGTGGATCAAAGGCTTCAAGTGTCAGATAAAACAATGGCTGCAATAATGGCAGCAGCGAGGCGATTAAATGATACAGGATCAGCTGTCAAATTGAGCAGGTTTCAAAAATCTTCTTGCTATCTTTCTCTTAGTTTTTCAATTTTTTTTAATACTATACTTTACCTCCGGAGATAATTGCATAATTAGACTTATCCCCTTAGAAGTTCAAACGTTAGACTAACCCCCTCGCATGCAACTGATAATGCATAAGGTATAAGTGGTTTGATGCACATTCTCTAATTTTTGAACTGTCATTATTTTAGGGGGCAAAGTGAAAAACCCCTTTTAATTATTGTTATTTTTTTCGGGAGTATGTTCTCTGTTAACTAGCAAGTAAATTGTGTCCCACTTGTTGAGGCAACTGCTGATTGCATTAAAAGTTCACATAATACAAAACTGATCTCAAGAAATGATTGTGACGATAGTTCAAAGGCTCGGTTAAAACTGAGTTGACTAGGTTTTGCAGTAACCGATTGAATATTGCGCCTCATTACACTTTTGTTATTTCTCGAAATGTCACTCCCTTGCTCTAAATGGTTTTGGCTGGAACCCTTCCAGTAAATTAGATGATATTTCTTTCATCTCTCGCTCCATCCCATAGAAAATCCTTTAGAATACTTCCCATTCTAATTGCCACAAAAACATAAATAACCAATACCTGCAGGGAATATGTTCGTAATTGGATTGAGTATTATTTACAGGCTCAACTTCCCACCTTTCAGATGGCATTGGAATTTCCAAACTTCCAATATATTTAGAAAACACTCTACGACGGGGTCTAGATCAGCTTATCCTAGGTGTGTGTTTTCGCCTAACATGACATGACATGACAATGAAACATTAAACACGAACAGGAATCCCACTGTGAAGCAAAACAATGCAAACTTAGACTTCAACATCTTCCACTGGAGATGGCCTAAAAATAATCTCCCTCGGCAAAATCCCAACATATGAGAAGTGGTTACTCGACCTCTAGCCACCGCACAACGCATCAGTCCTCTCCTCTCCTCTTGATCACACATAGTTAATCAAAGGTATTTCTCTAATCCTTCTATATTCCTTCTTACGAAAAATTCCCCTAAAATTGACCTTCAACACCACTTAATCCTCTTTCCTTAACAACTGATATACCTAACGCTCTAACTTTTGGGTTTTTCCCCTCCTCTATTTTGGTTAAAAAGTATGACTTTTACATTTGGATTTGTATTTTCAAAATCTGTTTTGCTTATATTACTAGTGTAAAATTGACAAATTTTTGGTGCTTAGGCTATTTGATTTGTTGGAAGGGGTTTTGGGGGAAAGGTCCAACCCAATTCAAAAGTGTTTAAAAATGATTGTCACTTTAAACCATCATAAAAATATTATAACCCATATTTTTGTGGCGGGGGTGAGCCTGTATGTGCTTTTAAGTAAAAAGAAACCCTTAATTTAGGGTGTTATTTGACTTTACCCCTTGAGATAATGCTGTATTTAGAGACACCCCTTAGATATTCAATAATTAGACTTACCCCATATGCATAAGGTACAAGAGGACGATGCACATGTAGGGGGTTAAGTGTTATTTTTTGAAAAGCGGGGAGTTATATCTAGTTACAGCATTATCTCAAGGGGCAAAGCCTAAAAAATCCTTATGTTAATCTTTTTTTTGACTTTATCCCCTTCGAGATAATGCTGTATTTAGAGATACCCCCTTAGATATTCATAATGTTGTATTTAGAGATACTCCCTTAGACATTCACTAATTAGACTAAACTCCGTACGCTCAAGGTACAAGTGAGTCAATCCATAAGGTACAAGAGGGATGATGCACATGTGGGGGGTTAAGTCTAATTATTTGAAAAGCGAGGGGTTGTATCTAATTCAATATTATCTCAAGGGGCAAAGTAAAAAAATCCTTATCGTATTTTTTTTAAAACTTTCCCTCGTATATAGACCCCCCTCAGATATTCAATAATTAGACTAAACCCTGTATCCTCAAGGTACAAGTGAGTCAATGCATAAGGTAGAAAAGGAATGATGCACATGCGGGGGGTTAAGTCTAATTTTTGAAAAGCGACTAATTACGGCAATATCCTAGGAGGCAAAGTAAAATAAAACCTATTGTAATTTGTTTTTGTAACCTTGTTGTCCCACGAGATAATTGCATAATTAGACTTTCCCAAAAGTTCAAATATTAGAGTTATAGTTGTGTACAAGTGTGTTGATGCACATGGGTATGCAAGGATAGCTGATAAGTCCAATTTTATAACTTGGGGGATAAAGTTAAAAGAAAACATGTAATTTTTGTGAGTGAATTAGAATTTTGTAGGTGCTTAGGTTTCGATTTATTGGCATTATGTTTATTTTTTACTTTTTACTTTGCCGCCTTAGATAATTGCATAATTAGATTTCTTCCAGTAGATTTTCGAAATTTGACTTACCTCTCTGCATATGGGTTGATGCACAGCTATGTAGGGGTAAGTCCAATTTTGGAACTTTTAGGGGGTATTTCAAATTATGCAATTATCTTGGGGGTAGCGTAAAAAAAAAACTCTTTTAATTTTGGGAGTGAATTAGAATTTTGTAATGTTGACTTTTGGGTGTAGGGATGCAGGGCAACCAAAGATTGCATTTGTTACATTCAAAGATCCAGCAGCCCATGAAATTGCATTGTTGTTATCTGTAATCCTCTATTTGCTTACTCTTGAATTTTCAAGGTTATATATATATATATGGAAAGCAGTCTTCTTTCATTTTTATATACCCCCTTCGTCCCAAATTAGTAGTCTTGTTTCTAAAAAATAGTATATAATATAGATGGAAATAGTACACATATATATACACACACACACACCAGCGGTAGCCCATGCCAATGACATGGTTGCCATTTTGCTGGTGTTCGTGCATTGTTTGTGTCCATGCATTGCTCGTGTCAAGCTTGTGCGTCACTGATCCCATGACTTTGACTTGTTACATTCAGTATTTACGTTGAATCACCCATTCTTACAACACTATACAAGTTTGTGGTTGCGGTGCCGGTGAATTTCTCGTGCCAACGAGCAACCTCAACCCACAAGTAAATTACCCGGACTCACAACATTTATCAAAGATTGTGGCTACGACGAATTACTTTTGTTTACGATGTATTGTCTAAGATACAATAGTACTTCCTTAAAATTAAAAAGTACCAACTATTAATTCATTTATTACTTAATTATTGTTGCACGCCGCATGTATCTAATGGGGAGACACACTCATCCTACAGATAAAACAAGTATTTTAGGCTCTTAAATTTGTACCAAAATTGAGTTTTGCTGAATGTGCTAAAATTGAGTAAGGGGCGCTTCAGTGGGTTTTAGAATCCTTATTATTGCCATCAAGGCTGCCAACATTTTCTCAATTGCTACTTGTGTAGATCCATCTTAAATTGCTACTTGTGTAGATCCATCTTAAACTGACTTCTGGTGATTGCTATATTTCGTGGTTTAATTGTAAACAAATAGACACTCACGAATCCTACAAACACCAAGAGGGAATATGACTATGATACCAATTTGATGTAGGACTAAACCACTCTCAATTGATTTAAGAAGAAATCCTTAGTAATAATCAATCATTTTCCCCCCAAAATCATCCTTATATAGATAAAAGTCATTATCTACCACCATTACTAAAAATGAAAGATTTAAGGGATTCACCTAATGCTAGTCCTTAATTAACTTTAAGAATAAAAATAAAAGAACCGATACTATATCACTAAAATAAAAAGATACCGACTATTACGTAATATATTCTCTAAATATTCTTGATCTCCATTGATACGCCACATGTCCACGGGGGCATGCACGTCCATATTCAATAGTTTGTTTCATCTTAGAAATTAGGGGTGCCAATTCTTGTTTTTGGGTCGGGTTTCAGGCCGACACGACACGACACGACTCCGTATTTTTTTTACTTGACACGAACACGACCCGTATAACACGATTTCTTAACTTTTATTTTTAATTAGGCAAAAATAGGCGTGATAACCTGAATTAGAACATAATTGATACGACAAGACATGATAACATAACTTACAGTTTTGGCATGAACATGACACGACTTTGTATCAAAATGACCCGACAAGAACACGACATGTCGTGTCAATTTCGGATCAATCCTATCGTTTCGTGTCGGTTCTAAAATTGCCACTCCTATCAGAAATAATAGTCCAAGACAACAGAAAAAAAAATCACTGATCCTCCAAAAGGCACATAACTAAGAATTTATGTTTTATTCTTACCTCATTATGTTGTTACCTGGCATTAGGATTGCGAACGAACCGTTCTGTTTATGAACAGATCGATCTTGACTTGTTTGTTAAGCAAATGAACCACGCTTGACGATCTTGGCTCGTTTTGCTTGTTAAGGCTTAAATGACTCGGTTAAACCTCGCATAACCAACTTGGCTTGTTCGTTAGGCAAACGAACCGAGCTTGAACATGATCTCTAGCTCGTTTAAGTATCGAGCCTGACAAGGCTCAGCTTGAGCTGCTTGGTATGTTTGCAGCCCTATCTGGCATATTATAATCTGAAATGGCACGACCTTTGGGTTTGATTTTTAGCATTGACATTGGTATTCGTTATGTATACTATAAGCATGCACGTGGAACCGTCTAATTCTTGTTTGTAACTTTTATAAATTGTTTGGATTTTGCAGGGAGCAGCCATAGTAGACCAGATTGTTAGTATAACTCCTGCTGAAAGTATGTAACAATAATTGAGATATCTGTAAATTCCTAATCACCACCTCTGCAATTCTTTTCATGTCCTTTCGTTGAGATTTTTATATACGGGTTGCATCATACAGGGGTAACGATGGTGGACAATTCAGTAAGCATGGGTCCAGAAATTGCTTCATCAAATTCCGAGGTAGCCTATGATAACTTAGATACTGTTTATTCATTAACTTGATTATTTCAAGAATCTTTCGATTATAACTGACATTTTTCCCGTGTTCTGTTGTCTATTTAGATGAAAATCGAAGAGTTTATTTACTTCCCTATTTGATAATGCTACATTGGACTCAATTCCCTGTTTCGATAATCATTTGACGTAAACGCAGTGGAAGACACCTACAAGCACACACAGAATCACACTTTCGCTTGAGTCGCATAATAATCAAATGGAAATTCTCACAGCAAAAGCTTTATAGATCAATAATTCACTAAAAAGTAGGTGATTACAATGATTGTGATGCGAGTAAGGGCCTTTTCATCATTTTTTTCATTTTTAGTATTTCTTCTATTTTAAAGTATTTAGAGGAAGGAAGGTTAATTGACATTTAAGGGCATAATTCTAATTAGATTCTTAGCTTAGTGGTCAAGCAACCTACTTCCTATAAATACTCTTTTGTTGCCTCATTTGAGGCATTCTTCCATATTTTGAGATATTGAGAGAGTTTGAGAGAGAATTGTCTTTTCTTGCTCTCATTTGACGCCATTTACGTCAATTGGTATCAGAGCCTAGTCGCTCCACCGCTTGTTGTTGTTGTTTTAAAACAAAAACTAGTAAACAACTTCTAGGTGGGTTCAAGAAAAGATGAACACCTCCGCGGCAATCCCTTTTGATCAAATCATGGCAACCCTCAACCAATTGAAGGTTCAAATGGATGAGATGAACGCGCGAAATCCAACATCGAAAACCATCACGGACCGCCCCCACACGCGCCGGTAACATCTCAAAACCCTAACCCTAATTCCCCCAAATCAACCCATTCTACACCCCTACCACAACGAAACCCTAATTGTGCAAACCCTAACCCCAATTGCAATCAAGAAAACACCACCACCGAAGATGGCCCTCTTCCACCTCCACCTGCTAGCTGGACTACAAAAAAAGGGCCAAGAACACTCCTACCAACCCGACACACCCCCTGCCCCGCCGAAACCCAACACCGACCCTTCCGAAACCCCAAACCTGCCCGCCACTGCCCCGGTGTTGCCACCCCCTGTTGGGATTCCTCTACCACCCTTCGGGTATTCTCTCCGAAGTCGAACGACTAAGTTCCAAGGCCAATCAACCCTGATCCAGCCGCCGACAACCCTGGCCGAGACTTCCGGCCTGATCTGCACATTCCAAGGGTCCGACATGTTCAAAAAGGGTCCCCATGCACCTTCAACTCAACCAGAGATTTGCCCGGCTATTATCACCCCAATTTGCGCTCAAATGGTGCCTCACGTGATTGGAATGCACTCTCCGACTATCGCTGAGATGATACGTGATATTCAGCATGCCAAGGGTTCAAATCCAACTCATCTTTAGCCTAAGGTAACATTTCCGGTAGAAAATGAGCCCTACATGTATCTTCACCCCAATCTTGAACCCCAAACCCTAGAATTTCAACCCTCCCACATCCCTAATAATTTCACCCTCCAAAATTCACCAACACCTCCCATACACCCCCTCCACAACCCAACATATCAACACACCACCATATACCCTTACCACACCTTCCTCCATCTCGAATTCTTGTTCTCTCCCACTCCCCACCCTCTCATCCACCCAATTACCCCACTCCACCTGCACATGACTACCCCTTACCTCCTATATCTATTTACCCTCGGCACCACCCACAAAAGCACCTCGAAAACCCCCATATACCTCCATACCCCCCGCTCCATTCGTTACCACACCCTCACCCACCCCTTTACCTTTCCCACGCTTCAGCCCCCATCTATTCTCCACATTTCACCCCCACCCGGTCACTTGACACATGTACCCCACCATCATTCTACCTGGGATGCTCGTTCTGTTCATTTCGCACCCGTTGACTCTCATGAGTGGGTACAGGAATGGATTAGTTTACCTCCATATGATGGACCCCCTTCACCTCGATCCCACACCCCTCCAGAGTTTGAGCCCCCCCCCCCCCCCCACCCCCCCCACTGAGTGGCGCACTGATATTTCCCCTTTTGACTCTATGGGTCCGAAGGTTAATCCCATTGTTTTTTGTGTTATAAAAAAGGACACCAGGTGAATCATTGCCCCTACCGCCAGCCGTCGGTCCTAGCTCCACCTCCTTCCCTACCACAAGTGACTCTTCCACCTCATACATCTCCTCCCCCAGTCCCACTCCCACCACTAGCTCCTGACCCTCCTCATCCACCGCCTAGGAGACACCCACAGCGCGCCTTACTTCTCGAGCCTCCGCCAAGTGATGATGATCTAGATGAGGATATCCTGACCCTACAAGGTGGCGATGCCATTGCACAGTTGGCGCTTCAGTTACTCTCACGGAGTATGCAAGGTGATATTCGGGTGGATGTGCCAATGTTCGATGGTCACTTACAGTTCAATGCCGATGTTGACTAGCTTGCCGCCATGGAGCGGATATTTGAGTACAAACGACTGAAAGGTCGCCTGTGTGTCTTGGTGACATGAATTGGAGCAACGCCGTGTTCTTGAGGGTCAGCCTCCTATACAGACTTGGGCAGAGCTTCATGCCTAGTTGATGACAGCTTTAGTCCATGTCACTTACGAGCGTGATCTATTCTTGTGAGTCCAGTCTCTTCGGCAGGACACCATAGATTTGGACTACACTGAGCGCTTCCAGCTTCTTTGTACTCGTCTTGGCCTCGGTGAGAGCGATGAACAGAGGATCAACCGATATATTCACAACCTTCAGAGCTATATCCAACGCGACCTCGCTTTATATGACGTCACCTCATTTGCTAAGGCGGTGGAGTAAGCCACTAAAGTAAAGTCTTTTCATCAGTTTGCTCCTCCTCTCCGTTGTCGCTCCACGACAGCTCCTCCAGCACCAGTAACTTCTGCTCCTCCTGTGACTCCGTTAACTGCAGTTACTCCTACTCCCACAGTTCCTTTTCTTGCACCAACTCGTCCTATCAACTTCAAATGCTACAACTGTGGGGTGATTGGTCATTGAACCTCGGATTGTTCCCTTCCTCGCCAATGCGTTCTCCTAGCTTCGAGAAATCCTGAGTATCTTGAGGAGGCACGGGAGATCCCACCCCAGCCAGCTCTCATTACTATCCTCGATGGTGACACTGAAGGCCTTCCCCTCTGAGTTTGAGGACGAACTCTTTGAAGGAGGAGAGTGATGTGAATAAGGGCCTTTTCGTCATTTTTAGTATTTCTTCTATTTTTAGTATGCATTGTAATTTTTCTTTTATCAAGTATTTAGAAAGAAGGAAGGTTAATTGGCACTTAAGGGTATAATTGTAATTAGATTCTTAGCTTAGAGGCCAAGCAACCTCCTTCCTATAAATACTCTTTTGTAGCCTCATTTGAGACATTCTTCCATATTTTGAGATATTGATTAGAGAGAGTTTGGGAGATAATTATCTTTTTTTGCTCCCATTTGACGTCATTACGTCAGGTTGGCCCGCCTTATTTATAGGCTAAACAAGGAATTTTAATTAAGGAACCATAATTCTAATAGAAAAACTAACTACTAACTAAAATAACTCTTAATAAATAGCTACTAAATAATAATAATAAATAAAAAATTTGAACAATAATATTCTTCCACCAAAATCTTAAAATCCTGAAATCATCCAACGGCCCTCCTGCATACATTATTGTTACTTACCACCAAATTTCTATCGCTTCCCACCTCGTGAATATCATTTAAAAAGTCATCATGAAATAAAGCAGAGAAGGAGATGGTTCGTAAGAAGACTAATCCTTCAAGTTGCTCGGAAAACTTCCTATTTATACGACGAGGGAGAGGCTTCTCATGATTTAGTTCTTGTGGGTGGAGAGAAACAAGGGATATGTTGATGTTTCTTCATTAGAGTTGTTGCCCATATCTTGAGGGGTAACGTTTTTGTGGTTGAAGCTGTAAATTCTGAAATCTTTGTAGCAATTGGTTGCGGGAAGCGGGTTGGGTGGTTGATGGTTAGTGTATGTAGAAAAAATTAGGTCCTTCGATAATGAGGCGAGGCTTTACCCAACTCTCTTGTGACCTGCTTGGGCCAATTGCAAGCAAGATTTATGAGAATGGAGGGTTGAAGGTTAAGATTCCTGAAAATAGGAAGACCTCTAGTCAATCATTGTGAAGGAATGTAAATATAAGGACGTCCGTACCGTTCTTAGAAGGAATAAAGGGCTATTTCACGAGTCCAATTTAAGACCCACACTCAGCTTTGGAACAATTTATTCCACTTAGGAGTGTTTTTGAAATGTCCGTAGTAAATCTCAAATTTGATTGACTCTTAGTTCAATTTGAAAGTCTTCTAGGCATGTTGATAGCAGCTACTTTTGTCATTGCAAAATCAGTAATTTTATCATTTTTCTTACGTATTCGAAGATGACATGAAATTTGGTGTCAGTCTTCTATACTATCAGCCATTTACTCCAAAGTGATTGGCTGGTTTGACACTACCCGTATGTTCTCTCACATGTCTTAACTTTGATGCTATTATTGGAGTCCTCGGGAGTGCAAGCTAGACACGACATATTAACATGTCGACATCAGGGTGAAGTTATTCTTGCGTTTGGGTTATATTAAAATCCAGTTGGTGGTAGCATGCTAATTTGGTCTTTTAAGTTTTTATGAAAACAAATATGATTCTTCAGAAAAGATTATTATGGTCGATGAGCGGGAGGGGAATTTAGATCCTTAGAGACACTTTGCAGAACTTTTGGGACTCTTCTAATGGGAAGGATAGGGAGGCTTTGTTACAAAAGATTGACTTTTTGTGACACATATTCTTAGTCAGTTGTGATCCCTTCCAAGTTTTCCCACGAATTGAAAAGGCTCAAGTGTTTGGTTAGCTTCAAACAGTTTTAGGGTTTTTTATAGCATTGGTTGGCAAAATTTGCCATGACAAATAGGGAATCGTTTGGATTTGTTATCTTTTTGGTGTGTCTAATCGTATGTATTTGCCTTGACAAATTTTGCCAACTTACACTAAAATATTACAACCCCAATGCACATTTGAGAATTTTCCATGGCAAACTTTTCTTTTGCGTTGGGGTGGCAAATTTTTCCAAGAACTTTTGTGCCTTGGTGAATTTCCCACCTAAGTTGTTTATTCACCTTTTTGTTGGGGGTGGGGGTGAAATCTTAACTTTATATTCTATGATAATTTTTTTGGGTGATCCCTCGTGGATTTCTTTTTGGTCCCGTGTATTACATTGGTCCTTTTGTATCTGTGTTGTTCCTCCCAAGGCACTTTGTCTGAAATGCAATTTCACCTATAAAAATATAATAATATTAAACTTCTAATATGCAATAAATTCCAAGTATAATGAAGTATTGACGGGTGATCCTTTGAGAGACTTCTTGGAATCAGAAGGATAGGTTTAATTTGCTTGGAGCCGTTGTTCTAAAAAGCACAAGGCAGTAATCGGGTGGGAGCCCTACATACTTTTAGTTTTATAAAGTAGATTTTTGTTATATTTCGTAGATATATACATATTATTCAGAATAAATTAGAAATATACATATATTTTGAAGACTATACAAAAAAAATATATAATTCAGAGATACATAGCGGTATACATATTTGTATATATAAATGCAACATAAAGATACAAAGTGGTTCTACTAACTACTCGTCCAAATGGACCATCTCAAAATTTAAACCTATATTCCTTTTTTATTATTATAATAATAATAATAATTTTGTTCCCTCTGTTCTAATGGATAACAAACCATCTCTATTGGTTAAGTGCAAAAATTTAGGGTAGGCCTATTTTCATCCTTAAGCCATTCGAGGTTTCTGATGTAGACAAATTTGTATAAATTAAAAAACCCTTTTCCAATATTATTTTCAATCACTGTCTGTTTATGACGGGGTGAGGTCAAGTTATCGAATATTCTAATGATAATTTCTACCTGTAGAAATTTATAATGATGGATAAAATAATTGTTTAGAATTTTCGGCCAAAGGATTTATTCATAATAAAAGTTAGAGATAAGTACTAACTCCTAACCTATGAAGCACAGACTCGGCATGCAATATAGGATACGACAAGACTTGAGTTACATGTCATTTTATATATAAATACTAGAGGGGCTGGCCAGCGCGCGATGCACGGGGATGTTTAGCAGTGGAAAGGAAACTCATAAGGAAATTTATTGTATATTGGGAGAAGTTAAAAGTTAGTTTTTGATTTGAAAAACTATTTTACATATAGAAATCTTAGCAAAGGGTAAATATGAGAATTGAAAATTTGGCGTCACAATTGACCCTTATTTGTAGGAGGTACAATTGCCTTTTAATATAGTAATAGATGTATGTTAATGAAATAAAAGTTATTAATATTTTAGAATTAAATAATAATAAATATGATTTTCTTGATAAACCCATGTTGTAAAATACATAAGAAAAAGAAAAGCGGTCAAACTTACATAATTCTGTTTATCAACTTCCAGCTGTTTTCAACTACAAACAAAGCACACTAAATGCCTCATGTTTTAGTGATGACTCATATTGAAGCTAATGATTTTTGATGGAGCCTCGAAAGAAGTCTAAAATGGTTTGGCACTTCGGCGTGGTTTCTTTTGACTTTCGAGCATGGTGCGAACCGCGTCTCTGCTTCTTTCCCGTTCACTAGTGCTCATATATGTGTGTGTGTGTGTGTATATATATATTGCATTAATGTTGAGATTTTCGAAAGTCTGATTTTGATGGAGATCCACTCAGTTTTCTTTTATTTCTTTTATTTTATTTTCTTTTCCTTTTTGAACGTGTCCAACCGTGTCCAATGTTTAAAAAGGCGTTTGAAGCTTACGTCCCGAGGCGAGGCGGGCAAAAAATGCCTCGAGGCTTAAGCCTTAGGGTTGAATTTGAGGCTTACGCCTCGATGCGCCTCATGCCTTTTTGCTGAGGGAAAAAAAATAACTCTTTCTTCTTCCATCATGAAGTTTGTTTTTTTAAAGGTTAGAGCTCTTCATTTTTCTAAAATTGCACTTAACTTAAAAAAATGTTGTTTTAATCTACTAACTCTTATACTTTTTTTTTTTGGTTTTAAAATTTCACTTAATTTATACTATTTACTATTGTAACTTGAAAGAATTTTTAAAAAAATAACCAATATGTGAATGAAACTTAAAAAACTGATTTTGTCAATTTGATTTGCATTGATTAATTTATTGTCATATTATAAAATAATCAATGTGAATGAAACTAAAAAAAAATGATTTGGTCAATTTGATTTTGCATTAATTAATTTATCGTCATATTATAAAATTAACAATATGTAAAAAAATCATCTCGGGGGAAAAAAGTGTTTAACTATGTGAGAAAGTCCTCAAAGATGTTTTATTTGCAGTTTTATTTTATATTTCTTTGTTACTTTATTTTTTATGGTTTTATTAGTATTTTTTTAATATTATTGTGCTCCTTTTTTTTGGTGAGGCTTACACCTCGCCTCGTTGAAGCAAAAATGCCTCGCCCCGCCTCACGCCTTTTTAAACATTGACCGTGTCTTGTATTTAAAAAATTAAATAAAATCGGGATAGTCCCTGACACACGCGTCAGGGAGTGTCTGAGTGTGTCGCATGTTAAAATGATTCGTGGCTCTTCGGAGAGTGTCCGTGCTTCATAGCTCCTTACAGAAAGCAAGCTAACGAAATAGTTCTCCCTCCGTCCCAAATTAATAGTCATGCTTCCCTTTTTTGGCCGTCCAAATTAATAGTAGCTTTCCCTTTTTGTATGCAAGCAATGGACCAGATTCCGCAATAGTGAACAAATCTTGATCTTGTCCATTGATTGAGTGAATCCTTAAAAGTCGTCGTTTTCAAATGGCGATTATTAATTTGGACAGAGGTAGTAATAACCACACTTGCTCTAACTAATTTCGTGAGACAGCCTTCAGGGGCCCTCACCACATCACTCTGCCCATATGATGGTGATCGATATCCAAGTTGGAAAGTAGCCCCGGTAATCAATGTATCCGCATTTGCAGTATGTATTTGTCCGAATCTGGAAGCCAGTGCAAGGGCTTGTTGGTGTATGAACGGACTCGACTCTGTCAACATGGACACGAACTGGTTGACTTGAATTTAACAGCAACGAAATTGGTGGAATGATGCCGTAGTAGATAGGTAACAATTCATCAACATTTTGAAGGCCTTGTGAATCCTGGACTCAGAGGCAAATCTTTCTCATAAGCGTTGTCCCCAATCGCCTGTACAACTAGTAAGGCGTCACATCGGTGCATGTGTAACATGTGGTCCTTCACATGATCCCCCTCTTTCTGCGAGTGGACCATAACTAGATCGGGAAAACTGATCTCGACAAGCCGTAGATGAAGGCGATCATTTTTGTGGGTGGCCACAATGCCGGCCTCAAAATTAGTTGCTAACCAAGAAGCTCGACTAAGTCTATCAGCGTAGCAGGGGGAGTACCAACTGTACCATGAAAAATATGAAGTGGGTAGAGATTCGTGGAGCTGAGTACATCGTTGTTCACTAACTTGGCTTGATTAATAATAAATTCCCACTATAGAGGCCTGCCAGAGGCCACATTGGAGAATATCCTCACCCCCCGGTTAACTACCTATGTCTGGGTTGGAAGGCTGTTGAAATACGTAAGATGTAGCAGTGGAGGCACCATTCTGTGCAGTGCGCCAAAAGTGGTTGGTGAACGTAACATCCCGTTAGGTGGTAATAATCTGTGGAACACCATGAAGAGTCGAAGACGAACAATCTCTTGCATGTACAGTGTGGGGATAAAAGTGGGGCTATCTTTTAGAAACTGTCGATCACTACAAGGATGGAATCATAGCATCATGTCCTTTAGTGGTCAGCGGTAGCCCCACTATGAAATCCATCGAAACATCCAAGGTCGATAGTGAACTGGGAGGGGGTATGTAGAGGCCAGCCACACTTGTTATGCCGTTCAAACCCGTCGAGTCTTGACAGCCACACATGGTTAACAGGCCAGCGACCCTTGATACTACCACGACTCAAATACCTTGCCCTAATACTACATTGATGTAATGAATACAATGGCTGGCCAAAGGCCATATTTATTATTAAAAGCTAGAGACTCCTAGATAAGTACTAACTCCTAACAGATAATAGCAATCTGACCAAATATTAACAACAAAAACTCCCTCTCTCGCTTGACTAATCACGCAGGGCATCCCTCAAAGGGACCTGTGCCACATCAGTGATAGGTACCACACATTATTTAGAGATGCTCTACTATAGACGCATGATGGAATAAATAGTGCATGTTAAAAGAATAAAGAATTTGTAGAATAGTTGTTAGAAGAATAAAGAATAAATATTGACATGTTATTTTTTCTTAAATTCTTTGATTATGGCATGCATTGTTGAGCTTAAAATTTGTAATGATGATTGTATGACCTTGGAGTTGTCTATGTTAGCAGGCCAACTCTACTACTGGCACTGGAAGGGTATATGTTAGTAAAGCGCAAGATGTTGTATCAAGTATGCTGGCAAAAGTTTTGGCTATTAGGCAAGATGCAATGAATAAGGCTAGAGCATTTGATGAGCAGCATCAGTTGACAGCCAATGCATCTGCCAGAGTTTAATTCCTTCGATAAGAGGGTTGGGCTTACAGAGAAATGAACGGTCGGGATCTCAGTGGTCAACGAGAAAGTTAAGCCTGTGAATCAAAGGCTTTAAGTGTCGGATAAAACAATGGCTACAATAATGGCGGCGGAGAGGCGATTAAATGATACAGGATCAGCTGTCAAATGGTTTCAAAAATCTTCTTGCTATCATTTTCTAGTTTTTTCTATTTTTTTCCAATTATATTTACCTCCTGAGATACTTGCATGATTAAACTTATCCCCTTAGAAGTTCAAACATTAGACTAACGCCCTCGCATGCAACTGATAATGCAGAAGGTACAAGTGGTTTGATGCACATTCAGTGGGTAAGTCTAATTATTGAACTTGCCATTATTTAAGGGGGCAAAGTGAAAAAACACTTTTAATTATTGTTAATTTTTTTCGGGAGTATGTTCTGTGTTAACTACCAAGTAAATTGCTTCCCACATGTTGAGGCAACTGCTGATTGCATTAAAAGTACACATAATACAAAATTGATCTCAAGAAACGCTTGTGACAATAGTTTAAAGGCTTGGTCAAAACTGAGTTGACTAGCTTTTGCAGTAACCAACTGAATATTGCGCCTCATTATGCTTTTATTATTTCTTGAAATGTCACTCCCTTTCTTTAAATGGTTTTGGCTGAAACACTTAACATCGTATAGACCTATTGAGTTAATTCCTTTCCGTTTAGTGACTTAGCTAATATTCAAAGGGAGTATTTTAAATTTTACCCTTTTTATAACTTTGATTTTTATAAAGAAGCTTACAAAATTTTACTTATAATCAATGTTTAAAAAGGCGCTCGAGGCGTACACCTCGAGTCGCTGAAAAAAAGCTTTGAGGCTTAAGCCTCAGAGTTGAATTTGAGGCTTACGCCTCAATGCGCCTCCAGGCTTATGCCTCGATGCGTCTCATGCGTCGCCTCACGCCTTTTTGCTGAGGTGCGGAATTTTTTTATTTTTTTTTCTTCTTTCATCACAAAGTCTGTTTTTTTAAAGGTTAGAGTTCTTCATTTTTTTAAAATTGCACTTAAGTTAAAAAAAATGTTGTTTTAATCTACTAACTCTTAATTTTTTTTTAATTTTATTTTAGTTTTAAAATTGCACTTAGTTTTGTTTTTCTTTACTAATTTGTTTGAAATAAGTGTATAAATTTGTTTGAAACTATATTTTGTTATAAATATATAGTTTGTTTGAAATAAATGTACTAAATTAACTTCAATATGACATTTTTTAAAAGGTTTTTGTTTTTTGAACTAAGATTAATATGTTTTCTTTAACTTATATTAATATATTTTAAAGTTTGCTATTTTTTTAATAAACTTAGGTTGATATGTTTTATTATTTTTTTAATAAAGTTGCTATTTTTTTAATCTTAGCTCGAAAATCAATGTTTTTTTAATAAATTTGCTTGTTAAGTTGCATTGATTAATTTATTGTCATATTATAAAATAACCAATATGTGAATGAAGGTAAAAAAATAATTTTGCCAGTACGAATTTGCATTGATTAATTTATTGTCATATTTTAAAATAACCACTATTCTAAAAAATCCGCCTAGGCTTAAGACTTAGGAGAAACGTCCCCCCTTAAGATTTTGACGCCTTATGCTTGCTAAAATTCTTATGGTGTAATTTTTCTCTGAAAACAACAATGCTTTACTGAAACGATATCGCCTTTTAAAGATTTTTTTGCAAATCGGACCATTATCTCATCCAAAATATTCAAATAGTATTTTTATTTGCAAATATTCAGACATATTTTTATGATATGTATAATTTTAGCATTTTAATAACCTTGTTATGGTTAAAAAATATGAAAATATATTAAAAAATCTAAACGCCTTTTCACGCCTTTTTACGCCAACGCCCGCCTAGGCTTCTAAGGCTTAAGGCTTGGCCTCCAAGCCTCGATCACGCCCCGCGTTTTTTAGAACCTTGAAAATAATCAATATGTTATAATTAATTTTCTTTTTCTAAAAATTTATCTCAGAGGGAACAAAAAATTGTCAAACTATGTGAGAAAACCTTAAAAGATGTTTTTTTTGTAGTTTTATTTTATATTTCTTTGTTATTTAATTTTTTTGGTTTTATTAGTATTTTTTAAATATTATTTTGTTCTGTTTTTTTTTTCCTTTTCAGTGAGGCTTACCCTTCAAACGCCTCGCCTTTCACCTTTTTAAACATTGCTTATAATTTGTTATATTCTATTTTGTCAAGAAACCTTTTCTTTAGTCAGTGACTTGTCTAAGCGTTCACTTATATTTGTAATTTGAGATAAGCATATTATTATCATTTAAATATCTATTGTGCATTATAATTTTTAATAACTTCTGTATATGTTATTAATTAATGCATATATATCTATTATATGATATTGGTTAGCTAACTCTGATAGGTTATGGGGGTGGACATGTTCGAATCCAAATGGTAACAAGGGTTTTTGTTTTCTTCTTCTTCTTCTGAATTTTAGTTATATATACCGATGTATAATGTTTATTACAATCAACCAAAATAATACTTGACTTATCAATAAAATGAATTTAAATGTTATAACAAACATACCAAAATTTATGAATACTACTTTAAAGCATCTTTAAAACAATGTAAAAACTATTGCTAATGTTCTACAACATACTTGAAAGTTTTTGCTATTGAGTTTTTGAAAATCTCATAATCAAGGACACTACGTAATAGATATTGACTGGAATAATGTTACATCCAAATAGTTTTTATAACAGGTTTTGCGGTTATAATTTTCTGTTAATAGTATATGCTTCGCACCCATAAAAAGAAAATCTTGCCCCTCCCCCGCAACGTAACTTGATGGGAGTGTGAAAACGGCTTCCCTGTTAGGAAAATGATAACATGTTCCCTTGGGTAGCATGTTTTAAGACTGAAAATAGTAGTAATAAGGCCCTGCCCTACTAATTATAATAATAAGGCCCTGCACTACTAATTATAAGTCGGAATCTTCGTCACGGTATAAAAACCCTTCCAGCAAATTAGATGATATTTCTTTCATCTTCCGCCCCATCCCATAGAAAATTCCTTAGAATACTTTCTATTCTAATTGCCACAAAAACATAAATAACCAATATCTGCAGGAAATATGTGTGTAATTGGATAAAGTATTCTTTACAAGCTTGACTTCAATTTCCAAAGTTCCAATATATTTTGAAACACTCTACGACGGGGTTTAGATCAACTTATCCTTAAAAGTCAAGCGTGAGGAGAGGGAATAGCACTAATATAAAATTAATAAATACAACCAAAGATGTAATTCTTTTCTCAGACCAGGATTCATGAAACGCAATCCTTTCCTTATTTGCATATGACTGCGGGTAAGTCTGGGTTATGTTCAGTGGACAAAGGACAATTGGGGAAGGGTCAACTTCTATTAATTTTAAGGGCTTTTTAACTTATATCCCTCTTTCTGGTGGTGTTTTGGGCATGTTACTAGGATCACTGTATCCCCCTACATACCGTGATCTGGGGTCTTACTATTCGAAACATGGTGGGTTCTCGATCCGAATCTCTAAATGTAGTTTTCCCAATTCTAACATTGATTATTTTAGCTATTATTGATAATAATGGGATTTTTACCCCATAACATAATATATGAGAATAAAAAATGACTTCTCAACTAATTCAATACAAGAATGGTTCGTATAGTTTATTAAAATATTGTAGAATATAGAGATTGTACAGTATGTGAAATCTTGTTGGTGTTTTATTAGCAATATAATCATGTCTAGTGAAACAATTAAGCCTACCTCCAATGTATCCCGTACCCGTACCCTTTCTCATATCGCGTATCACATACAAGGTTACATTGGTTTTGGTATAAGACCATTGATTCCATCTCGAAACAAGTGCCCGGATGTTTTTTAGTAATCACGTCGGTGAGATCATGGGTGACATTGTTCATGACATCACTAATAGAAAGATCTAGATTCAACAATAGCTACTTAATTACAATATCTTGCTGTAAGGCAGTGGTTGATTTCAAATACATTCTAGAAAAAAATGGTCATAAATACGAAAAGTGTTCCATAATTTTATAATTTTGCATGAAAAACATTTCTTGCTCAAACCCAAAAGAATTGAATTCCATGGAAAACTCCAAACATGAGACAATATCACTCTTGTATTTTTCAACTCATTTTCCAACTTCTCGTGAATGAACTAATTTTTGGTTATTTTCCAACTTTGTTATCAAACATACCCTGAATAAAAGTGAAGGCAAAGAAGATAAAAAATATTACAATTCACCCCTCTTATTCTCTATTCACATCAGATTCAGGCAACGGGTTTGACTTTTACGTTTCACTATTTGATAAGATTCTAGAATGGATGTTTCTTTACTTTAGCATATATGTATTTCCTTCAAGTTGAAAGTTATGTAGATTTTGTTGCTAAAAGCCATATAATCGACTAAATATGCGGCTGGGCAGGTATGCAACTACTGCTGGAACTGTTTGGCTTAACGGTGCATTCGGTAGAGTTGCAAAGGCTGGGCAAGTTGCTGGTACAAAAACTAGAGAGAAATATAATTTCGTTGTGTCGAATTTGACTGCAAAGGTGCGTGTGCTCTTCGGTTTTGGCTTTATGAATTAGAAAAAATGGTTCTTGGGAAAAGTAAAAGAAATGGAGAGTTACTCTCCTTTACAAGTTTGTTTAACAGAGAAGGTTATACGAAAATTATCAGAAAACTATACAGTATGTTGTAATAATTTTATAATAAAAGAAAATAAAGTATATTTTCTTGAATAAATTACCAAAACATTCACATAACTTAAACATTAGAGAATATAAAATAAAAATTGGGTACAACATTTTAATTTGTAAAATATCTATAAGTAGTGCATTGTTTATTATAAATAGTTAAAAATTGATTTTTTTAATAGTAATAGTAATAATAAAAAATAATTTGATGTGATAAGTATATCAACGTTTTCTATACAAAAAACATGTATTTTTTATAGGATGTGTCCGTAACAAATTGTTTCTTGTAGCTTGCATTATGGATTGCGTTATAATGATTTTATTTGACACTTGGGTTCATTACTAGGTCTATAAATGGAGCAGTTCCGAACCGGATTTAGAGTGTTAATCTGGATACAACCATTTATTTATAATTATATTTTATCCTATTTTCTATAGTTAGACTTGGATTAAAATATATTTCAATGTATTATATATTTTTGTTCAGTTTTTTTATATATATATATATATATAATCGGATTGGATTAGCTTCATATTTATCCATTTAATAATCGGATACAAACACGTTATCGGGTAGTTGGATATTGAAATATAATTCAGTTCTGGATAAAGGTTCATGTCCAGACCTGACTATTGAGTGCCCTATTCATTACTATTGCAAGAAGCCAACGACTTTCGATTGAATTTATGTCGAGCAACCTTGAACCATCAATTAAAACTTGTATAGTCAATTAGTTTGTCTAGTAGATGTCAACATGTATGCCTCCATTACATCCTCCTACCCAAAAAAATAATTAATTAATTGAGCTTAATTCCCTGCCAAATCATGTGACCTTGAAATGTTTGTTGGTTGTGTGTTTTGAGAGGGGATAGGGAGGCTGTAATACGAACCAAGATTGATCGAGTTCGAATCTTGTTTGTTTTTTTAGACACTTATTCAAGATTGGTTTATAAATGAACGAGCTAAACATGATTCTATGTTTCAAAGCCCAATATCTTATTAAGCTCGACTCGGATTTGGCCTGATTAACAATGTAGTATAAAACTTAGTTTAAACTCACCTCGTGAGAATGTAAATAAGTCAAACAAAGCTCGCCAAACTTCTCAAGCCAAACAGTGGGCAGCCGTACTATTACACCCTTAGTAATTGTAATGCCTAAAAGGGAAGAAATCTAAAGGGTGTTTTTTATTTGGGTATAATGGTGGAAATTAGGGAGGTATGATCGTAATTGTTTTTTGGACCATAGCACCTTTTTTACGCTAGCTATATATAAAAATTTTGTCACTAAAGGTATCATTTAATGTAAAAGTACCAAATTCCGGGAAAATCACTATGGTGGTGATACCGAAGTCTAATATTGACCATAGGCGAGGTACATAAGACAAAATGCTTACAATTAAAAATACCAATTTGTGCATTTGATGATTGGGTTCAACATACTAATTCTCAACTCAACAAAGCCTTCTCAATCATATAAGATTGACCACATGAATTCTATTTTGGATCAAATATAAAAAATTCCCTCAAACATTTTTTTATACACATTTAGTCCAAGTCTTTTACTTTATTCCAAGTTCCTCAAACACCCATTTAACTATTACTTTATTTATTTATTTTTAAAGGTCCGCGCTAGAGGCACTACCCCCCCACCCCAACCCCCCACTCACCCACACCCACCCACTGTCGGAGCTCCGACAACACTCATCGGAGCTCATTTTTTTGAATGTTTTTATGTGGTGATGGGCGTTTTGGATTAAAGTGACTTGGACTAAATGTGTATTAAAAAAATGTTTGAGGGACTTTTGTTGAGTTTAGGACAATGTTATCAGTTTAACCACAAGATATCTTGTCCTTAACGATCTCCTGCCAAAAAAATTAGGTATAGCTCTTTTCCAAATTACCATCAATATTAATTATATCTCAACAAAGAAAAGAGGAAGGTTGCATTAGGTAAGTTGACATACACTATAAAACTTCGTCAAATCATTATATATAAGGATATTCGTGCTAGTTTTTATGTTAAATTGTATGGCTAATATTAACCCAATCCATTCATAACAATATTTTTACCAAAAAATGCACCCCTAATAGATTTCAAAAATTGATTGAAAAATTAGGACTGATTTGTAAAGTCTTTTACATTATTTTTCTCATACCTCTAGCAAGTACTACTTGTATGAGAAGAATATAAATTGTCTTCCAAAGCAGTCATAATTTCGGATCGATGTGGGAAATCCTTTTTTTTCTTTTGAAAAAATGTTGTCGAAGTGGATTAATTTGTAATTTTTTATAAATTGTGATGCCACTTCTTATGAATACAGGATATGATTGCCACATGAGCCGGATATTGAAGTTGGTGAAAGTAGTTGATTATTTTTTTGGTAATGTATTTTTCTAAAAAAAAAGGAAAAAAACAATGATTTGGGGAATTCTAAAATTTGGGGTTGCTCATTTCGTGTGGGGTTGAAGAAAATTGTGTTATTCTAGAGATATAGTTGTTAGATATGTGATTCATTGGAACTAGTTTATTGTATTTTTTTTGTTTATATTTGAGGGTATTGTTTATATGGGTCTTGTAATATTGTTGTGTTCTAAGAATTGTTTGTAGTTAATTTTTGGGATGGCAAATATTCAACCATATTTCTGCTTGATTTTTTTAAGTGCTTTTGTGGAAAAATCTTTTGCTTGAAATTCCACTACGAGTACTCGAAGATCGTATTCTTACAAAGATACATTTCAAGTTATTTGCGAAATGCAAGAAATTGGTTAGATTTATCACATGTGCATTATGTTGCGAAAAAGTTGAAGTGGAGGATGATGGCTGCCAAAATACCAAACATTTAAAATTAGTTAAAGCATGTAAAATGATACGAGAAAAACCTTTCCTCTTAAGGGTCTGTTTGATTTGACGTAAAATATATTTCAGTTCGATCAACGTGAAATGGTGAAATACGTCTTCACTTATTTAGAGTTAAATTTTGTTAAATTTTTTTTAGTTACATAATTATAAGGTGTGAATTTATTCACAATTTCAAATGAATAAAAAATAAATTTGAATGTGAAAATATTTTACCAGTTTACTTTAACTGCGATTAAAAATATTTCACCCCAAATTCTAGATTCATAATTATATATTCCATCTATTTTGAGTTCATGGATTTTAAGAGTAGCTTTTTTTATTGTTTTTAGTTTAGTGATAAGTACATACACTTGATGACTATTTAAAAAACAATATTGAATTTTAAAAAACAATATTGAATGTCAACTGTTTAAAAAAATACTAGATAATTAGGTTTTTTAAATCATTGACTGGCACACCCACTTAATATTGAATTTTCTTAATATACGACGATTAGCGATAAAATCTGTTGTAATTAAATTAAAATATGATGCATATTTCTTTAAATATGTCTCATAGAATCTAAATCTCAATACAAATATATAAAAAAAATTAACTCTTCAATTATGAATTAGAAAAATTGAGTTATATTCAATAAGCTAGTCTTTCACAGGGGTGGTAAATGGACGTACCGAGTGGATATCATGTTGTCCATATCTATTATCTTGATACATTATCTGTATCCATATTTGCCTAGAGAGTAAAAATAACTATCCATATCAGTATTCTCCGAATTTGAATAATATTTGTATCTGTTTACATTATTTTCTTCATTGTAATTAAGACTAATTTTAAAATTAACTAAAATTCATATTGAATAAAAATTGGATGATCAAAGTCCAAAATAATTATTCTATAACTAATTAAAAAAGTGGCAATATAAAATCTTAATGTTTGAAATCGTATACTAACCTTTTTGTTCATATTCTTGCATCATGAGTTCTGTTTTTCTCATATTGAATAGTCAATGGCTCCTTAATATGCGTTTCTCCTATGTTAAAAAAGGAACATACATGGCAGAGAAGACATGACAGTAAAAAATATCAAGCCCTCAATTCCTCTACTATTTTATAATTTTTAAAAGGGTGAAATTGATTGTAAGGAAACGTTATCCTTATACCACCGATTAGGACATAACAGTTTAGAACCAACAATTTACCTTTAACAAAGGCCATAACAGTTTACCCGTGTGTTGTATGCGTCTTGTGTGTGTGTGTGTATGTGTTGTTGTGCGCGCCTCTGCATCTGTGCATATTGTTGTGTGCATGCGAAGGGGTGTGAGATAGAGAGAGAAAATGGAGGAGGGCATGTGGGGGAAGGGAAGGATTGAGAGGTATGGTATGGTCGTGTACATGTGTGTGTGCGCCGCGGGGGGTGGGTGGGTGGGGGTGAAGGAAGAAGCATGTGGGGTGAAAAATGAAGAGAGAGGTTTTTAGGTTTGGGTTGAGTTTTTTGTTTTGCATCTGTTTTTGTTCATTTGTCTTTTTTTTTAATCCTTACTATTTTTGTTCTTTTGTTTTGTATATTTTTTTCTTTTTAAGCCATTCATTATCTTTTCATTGTTTGAAAAGTATAATTTCTTCATTTTTTCAAAAGAGTGATTAACATATTTATATTATATATTTATATTTTTTCATTACGTATAATAAATAGGGGTATTTTCATTTAGATCCTAGTAGACCTTTTTCTAGACATTCTAGTCCCACTATGTTTTTCCCTTACATATAAATCCTACTCCTAATTTTTTGAAACTTTTTTCACAATTTTATCCTTTTAAAACCAACCATCCCTAAACTTTTTTTTAATCTTCAAATGATCATAAATTTTAATTGACATATCCGTTTATCGCAAAATTAATATTTTTTAAATCTACTCGACGAAATCTATCAAACAAGATCTATGAAGCCTATATAATTTCAAAGAAATAAAATACACAGACAGTAAACTTTACTGTATGCACCAAAAAGATAAATAGGTTTATATCTGTAGCCTTTTCACAAACAGTAACATTTACTGTGTTAATACACACACACACACACACACACACACACACACACACATAAACACACACACATAGAGTGGATCCAAACCTTTTTTTCTTCGAAATGAACTTATTTTTAAAGGTTCACGCTATCCAATAACTTTCATCAGAGCTTCGATTTGGGGTGGGTAGCGTTGGGTTAGGTTTATGTTTTTAACATTTTTCGAAACAGTATATATATATATATATATATATATATATATATATATATATATATATATATATATATGGTGGATCTAAGCCTCTTTTTTTCGATATTATCTTATTCTCAATGGTCCGCGCTAGCGGCATTCAATCCCCACCACCACCCACCCCCATTGTCGGAACTACAACAACCTTCATCAGAGCTCTGATTTAGGGTGACATGGGGTGCCACTCGCGCGGACCTTAGGAAATAAGAGAATATTCGATAAATGGGGTTTGATCAACCGGAGCTCCGATTTGGGGTGAGTAGGGTTGGCATTGGGTTAGGTTTATATCTGTAATTTTTTCACAAACAGTAATACTAACTGTGTATATATATATATATATACACGGTTGATCCAAATCTCTTTTTTCTGATATTGCCTTAATTTTAACAGTCCGCGCTAGCGGCATCTAATCCCCACCACCACCCACCTCCATTGTTGGCGCTACAACAACCTTCATCAGAGCTCTCATTTGGGGTGACATGGGGTGCCGCTGGCGCGGACCTTAGGAAATAAGAGAATATTGGATAAATGGGGTTTGGATCCACCGGAGCTCCGGTTTGGGGTGAGTAGGGTTGACATTGGGTTAGGTTTATATTTGTAACATTTTCACAAACAGTAACATTTACTGTGTTATAACACAATATATATATATATATCCGATATGCTCCTATTTTTAAAGGTCTACGCCATCGGCACCCCATGCCACCCCTACTCACCCCAAATCGGCATTCCGGGGGATTCAAATCCCATTTATCCAATAGTCTTTTATTTTCAAAGGTTCGCACCACATGCCACCCCTACCCACCCCAAATCGGAGCTCTGATGAAGGTCGTTGAGGCTCCAACAATGGAGGTAAGAATTGGATGCTGCTAGCGCGAACCTTTAATTATAAGGTAATTTTGGAAAAATAGGGTTTGGATATATATATATATATATATATATATATATATATATATATATATATATATATATATATATATATATTACCACAGTAAATGTTACTGTCTATTTGTGAAAATGTCACATATATAAAATTACTTCATATTTTAGTGCATACAGAAAGGTTTACTGTTTGTGTAATTTATTTTTCTTTGAAATTTTATAGGCTTCATGGATCTTGTTTGATAGATCTCGTCGACCAGATTTCAAAAATAGTAATTTTGCGAAAAACAAATTTCTGAATCAAAAGTTATGATCATTTTAAGTTTAAAAAAAAAAAATTCAACCACTTATGTAACTTCCTAAAGGAAGTTACGGATGATTGGTTTTAAAAAGGGTAAAATTGTGAAAAAATTCTCTAACAAGTTGAAATTGGACCTATATGATTGTTGAAAAGTCAATAGGACTTATATGAATGTTGACCCGACAAATGGGACTTAAGTATAATTATCTCTAATAAATATTATAAATACTAATTATATATAACTAGTGCTAATAATAAATTAATATAAAATAAAATACGGATACGGATATCCAAAAAAACCGATATCCGCAAATATGGATGCTCCACATTGAATACGGATTATCCGCCGGATACACATACTATCTTTTTTCGGATATTTTAACACATTATATATATCCTCTCTTTCGAATATTTTTTCCGAATAAATATCTACCAAATTCGGACTCAAATACCAAACAAATTCGGAATTTCGAATACCCGTTTACATCCCTAGTATTTTATCATTTTTTTTTCCTTTTATGGAAATTCTTTCAGCTTGATGATTCAATTGTAATATCTCCATTTTTTTTTGAATAATTTGCAGAATCTCTTTAATCTATGAGATCGTAGAAGACTAATAAAAACTAGTTGGTGCATGTGTTCTTTATATATGCAATATTAATTTCATATAATCTTAAGTTTGTTTTGAGAAATATATTTTAGGTCATAGAAATGCATGCGTGGGAATAATTTCCTATCAAATTGAGTTGTAGCCATTATCGTGTATAGTAAAAGTCAAGTAACACTCGCGCTCCCAGAATGTTAAGTAACCATTTGTTTACCATTCTTGTACCATTACTAGGGGTGTTCGCGGTATGGTAAAACTCTGTACCGTACCCTTTTGTATTGAAAAAGTAGTAATGATTTACATTTTTACTTATCTAAAACCGAAACTATCGAAATCGAAATTATCGAATTTTTTGTTGTTGATTTTTATTTTAACATTTTAATAACTGACTTACTGACTGTACCAAAATGAAATACCAAAATTTATGTATCGAGAATGCCAAAATGACATTACCTAACTTACCAAATTAAATAAAATAAGAATAGTGAATGGCTAAATTCAAACACAACCACACTCTTAACTTTACGCTTGTTATTTTTATTCTATTAAATGAGAGCATTTGATTTAGTAGACTCAATGTGAGTTATTACACAAACGTTATATTGAGGTAGACTATTGGGTATTAAGGAGATCCTTTTCATGACCTTTTTTTTGTGACCATGCTTATATGTTAAACACACATTGGGTGGTGTTTGTAATTCACATAGATTCATTTGAAACAACACCCACTATGTGTTTGACACATTAGCGGGATAACAAAAAATGATCACGAAAAAGTGTATCCCTAACATTATTCTAAGGAATTTATGAAATCTTCTTGGTAGTAAGTTTGTGTCATCAATAGCTTCATTAAAGTTTTCGAAGATTTGCCATTGTCTAGGAACTTTACAATACCATGTTATTGAATAAACTTATCAACATGTTCATTTGTGATGGAAATTATAATGAGATCCATCTTATATTTGCATTATTATTAAGTGACAAGAATATGACATATTATTGGTTGACAATGTCAAAAATTACCTCATAATTAAAAAATTGACAACTTATGATGTTGGATAAAAAAAATTCCCTACACTAATTATAGAGATGTTTTTTTACCGGTTATAATATTTATTTGAAATACAAAAATAATATGTACATTTAAAAGTGAATAAATTACAAATTTAGTCATTGAACTATGATCCAAGTTTTAAAATAGTCCTTAAACTTTATTTTGTCTCCATTTCGTCCACTAACTAATTAATTTGGTTCAGTTTAATCTTTTTGTCTAAATTTGTCAAATTATTAACAGAATCTAGAATCTAGAATCTAGGGACAATTTAGTCCACTGTTTAAAAAACTTATCCTTATAAGTTAACACTTGATGTTCATATTTTAAATAACACACTCTTATAATCAAACACACACCTACTAATCCAATTGAGTAACCTAAACCCAACCCATGCTATTCCTTTGTCTGAGATGTTAGAAGAATCCATTCAATACGATTCTATAGAATGATATCTAAATTCATGTCACATATTTATACTTTTAGGCAAACAATATGAGATAATTTGTAACTAGAATAAATGGAAATGGCCCTATTAAACACATACACACATAAAATGTATAAACCATAACTATGACTACAACTATCTCATCAACCAATTAGACTTATAATTCTTTGAGAATAGTGCAAGTTTTCGTCAATAACTTTTATGATGCCACAATTTGGATGACTTTGACTTCACCTAGTATGAAATGTGTGTGAGTTGGAATTAGAAAATAAAATAAAATAAATTAATTTTGACATGGGTGTTTAGCGTGGTTCAACTTGAGTGGTTGGCCCTATGTCCATTCTCTTTATATTAATATGGGGCTAGAAGGTCAAATTACAAGCGACGAGACGCTTAGTTACAATTGTCTGAAGACTAAACACATCATGTTCTAGAGGTTAGGAATTAAAAGTTGAGAAAATGATATATATATATATATATATATATATATATATAGCACCCTACCGCGGAAGGTATCCTACAATGTATATACTTACATGCCGCGGCCTCTATCAATATAGGGCGCATCTCTACTGAACTCGTGGTGCGAATCTACAGAATATAGGGGCAATCCCCCCCTCATCACAGGGCGCGACCCCATCAACACATCGCGGAGCCCACTAGCACAGGGTACGGCACCTTTGTCTCCATCCAGTTACGGGATGAGGCACTTACGTTGTTTGCCTTACAGGTCGCATCCCTCTTCATTACAACTCCAGACTTTATGTACGTCACGTGTTCATTGCACGTGAGCACATCTCCTATAAATAGAGGACCATGCCTCGAAACCAAGAGGATAAGATCGATTCCACATGCCCGAGGAAGGTTCTACAGTACCGATTCTCTCTACACAAGCTCAGTATACAACTTGAGGGCTGCTCATCCACATTGCATCCACCTCTCCGGCACACCGGAATCATCAATCATCATGTACTCTCCTTTATTCTCATGCTTGTATGCCTCTTTAGGCACAATTATATTGTACAATAATACGCATATAATGAGAATGGAGCAATACAGTGGACGTAGGCCTATTTTAGAGGCTGAACCACTCTATATCTTGTTTTCTCTATATTTACTTGCTTTGTTTATTCATCACATATTTTACACGTGACTTGCTGATATGAGAACGACTTATGGGTGATTTCTCGTATCATATATATATATATATATATATATATATAGGTAGATAGATAGATAGATAGATAGAGAGAGAGAGAGAGAGAGAGAGTATACAAATGTGTAGTGAAATGAAGCTCAATTATCAACTTGCCTTTCCTTAATGAAGTCTTGGGTATTTTATAGTCTTGGAGTGAACTTTCTTGAGATTTAGTTGGAAAACGTGCTTTAATTGTGGTGGTTGTGAGCCATTAATGCTCACCTTCTCCTAGGACATATCAGAGCCATTAATGCTTATCTTTTTCGAGAACGTGTCAGAGCAATACTCGCCTTCTCCGAGAACCTATCATGCATTAATTATGTCACCTGGGTGTTATGGACTTGGTCATGTGAAGCATTGGGAAAGTGATCTTATATCCCTTCGATGAGTTGGGTTAGTCATGTGCAGGACATGGTAATGCCTAACACATAGTCACGTACAGAGTAAATCATGCGCAGAGCATAATCATGTTCATGGGTAGGTCATGGACATGACATTGACTTGGTTTTTTGTTCCTGTTTGAGTCAGTTGTATCTAGTGGGGTTTCTACACCCTTTGTAAATCATATCTCCAATTTGTGTGCTATTCTTTCATAATGAGAGGGGCCCACTTATGTTGACTTGTAACATTAATATATACATATATTTGGGGTCCTATATTTTTGTCTCGTGTAAGGTTGAACATATTTACATGGGGTTGTATATGGTATCCTTGGCTCCCTAAGGCAACTTGGGGTCAGAAAAATTCCCTTACACTTGTACCCTTGAGGTAAATTGAGCCTTGACTAAGTTGATTCCCAAATTTATACATATCAACTGCCCCCTAATTTTCATGAGATGACTTTGATTTCGTGGAAATCTAATATCAGGCCAATACCGAGTATGAGTATTTGAACATTGTCAATTGAAGGAACAACCTTTAAAATTTGTCAAAATATTAAAAATGAAGTTACGACAATATGTTAGTCTAAAGACAATTTATCAATGGACAAAGTTCATAGATGAATAAAAATTAATTCAGAAAAAAATGATGTAAGGACTGAGTAAAAAATATCTAAGTGAAATTTGACAAAAAAACTTAGTAAAAATAGTTCGAGGACAAATTCATGTAAAGATTGATTAGAAAATAGTTCTGAGGAATGAGTAAAAAAATTATTTTGAGGACTATGTCTGAGGACAGAGTAAAAAATTCAGAGTCTGAATCGCGTGAAAATTATCATTCATGTTTATTTGAAGATCAATTAAAGTACCTCCAAACTTTTGAGAATTTTTCAAAATCAACATTAAGTTCCCACTTCATATTTTCTTGGGAATATGAATTAAAAATTATAATATAATAAGCCCTACGACTCATAACTACAAAATTTGCATTGGTGAAAGGCGCAACCTTCCTGAATTTTATAAGAGGTGTGTAGTGGGGGTCCCACATTCATACCCCATTTCAAGCCCTCCTAAAATTTACGAACTCAATTACTGTTCTCCTGACTAATATAGGAGCTATATGTTGGGGGTCCCACATCTTTGCCAAGCTAATCCCAATTTTTAAGTGAGGGGTGAGTGGTAGGTGGTTGTGTCCCACATCATTTTCTTTTCAGCCTTTTCTATAACGGATGGGGGATAAAATGTTGTAGGTGTGGTAGCACATTGATCCTCTCCAAACCCTTATCTACTTGCTGCCAAAAATGAAGTTACAAAGGGACATAGTGGAGTCCACACCTCCCACTCTTTTATCCCACTTATCTAGGCTACTATTCATAAGAAGAAACAAATTGCCAAAAAGGACACAATTGGGGGTTCCAAGTATTTTCATCACAAAGTAGATTCACTATCTCATCTTTGTCAAAGGAGTAAATTGTGTGAGAGGATGGCACGCTTCGTCGTTACCCTTAATATTTTTATACGGGAACCTATAATACCCCCGTATTTTTGCATATTTATAATTTAATTAATTTGGGAATTAATTGAGAAAATACGTTTTATTTAAATTACGCGAGTGAAGTAATTTAATGTGATTAAATAATAAATGTGATTATTAAAATATTAATCGAAAGATAAATACTAATTAATATAATGTTATAATATTTACTAAGTGTGAATGGTAAATGATTAATGATTAGTGTTATACGCCATAACGAATGATATGTGCGTATTTTATTTTATCTCAACCGAGAGTCGTGTGTACACTAATTGGAGGTTGAAAAAGGAAATATATTTTTAGTGACTCAGATGGTAATTTAGAGGCCATGAATGAGTCTGAAAGGGACGAATTAGTCAAAATAGTATACCTAGGGATGTCAATTGACTCACGGGTCAATTTTGGACCAAGCCGACATCTTTGGAGGGTAATTTGGTCATTTTAAAAATAGAATTTAAAGGACCCACGAAAATTAGAGTCTTATATCCGATGTTTAGAATTGGGGGTTAGGGTTCATAACTCACAAAACTTAGAGAGGCCATTAGAGAGAAGAGAGAGACCATTCCCAAAAGGCTTAAGGCGAATTCTTGAAGTTTGAAAGGTATTCTTGCACCCTAAGCACCTAAGGAGTGAAGATTTGAAGAGGAAACATATAGATTCATCACCTTCTTCAAGAAATCAAAACCTATAGTAATCAAGGCAAGTGTTTATTTGCAAATCAAACCAAAGTTATAATACCTATGTGTAAGGTTGCATGATTAGTCAATTTTATTAATCTTCTTAGAGAAAAAGATTGATTTTGATACATGTTTGGTTAGGATTGCATGTAGTTGGTATTTACATCTACAGAGGATTGAAAATTAGAAGAAATATGGTTGTCACTACGGATTAAATTCTGGGTTTATATTTGTTGAATATGAAGAACACCATTTATCTAGGGTTTTTATGATAGTTGGATTTTAATGATTCTTGGGGAGATTTTGTAAAAGCTTATTGATATATTTACGTTAGTATTTGTCCATATATATATTTTAATGTCTGGTTATGATGGGAAGGATTTCCAGAAGGTGTAATAGAGATTGAGGGATCAAACTTGGTAAAAAAATGAAACTGGACAACGTTGTCACTAGTCATTCGATCGATCGACGGATGAATGTCGATTGATCGACCAAAGCTGATTTTGGGTTCTTTTATTGGTTGAGTGTTATTTGATTTCCAACGATCGAGTGGAGCCTTAGTGATGATATTATACTTAGTTAGGGACTTAGGGAAGACCAGTAGGTATATTGTTTAGATCTGATATAGTCATTGAGAGTAACACTTGTAGTATGGACTGGCGTGAATATTTCGATCGAGTCTTATGACGAGGAGTTTGGGATTTTGTTATGGAGAGAGTAAACATCAATCCAAGGGTATACCATTAGGTTAGAGAGAGATTAACTACTGAAATTTATAAAGGGATAACTAGGACCCTTAGAGTCGAGTGAATACTCAAATAAATACGATAGCGAGAGAAATCGTAAAATAAAATGTACGGTAAGTATTAGAGAGAAATATACTACGTACCAATGTGAATAATTAGGTTGTGTGAATACCTATAGTATATTGATAGTATTGGGGACGATGATTATTCAGACCAATACATTTAAGTTCGAATTTGGGGTCGATGACTATCCGAACCAAATCGAACATGTCTAAAATTTGGGGTCGATGATTATCCGGACTGAATCTAAGATTAATTATATTGGGGTTAATGAAGAATACAAACCAATATATGTATGTATAACATTTTCAATTGGGGTCAAGGGATATTCAGACCAATGTAAATGATAGGATAATTGGGGTCGATGATTATCCGGACCAATAATCCATATAACATATATTGTGAGTGAAACATATACCATATGAATAATCTACTTGCGTGGGATAGTAGATAGTTACATGACATGCATACATCTACAAATTAAATTAAGTGGAGAGACTTAATTATAAAGATTTAATGTTAGATAGTGAATATCTAAATGAAATTTAAGTAGTGAAACTTAATTATAAATATGGAAAGATAACATATGTGAGATGTTACAGGAGAATTAATTAACATATGAGAAGTGTTAATGAACTGATGTATTGTATGGGAGGTACGAGAACTTAGCAGTGTATATGAGTTCAGTGGGGTACTTTAGTCTAGTAAGATGGGATAGTGCAGCTAGGTGGGCTAAGTATAGGACGTTAGGCATGCACTATAGATGAGAGGTAAGGGAAACTCAAGAGAGAGTGTGCATGAACATGTGTAAGAAATAACTAAATTTTATTATAATAAATGCTTGCTAAATATTTTTAAAATGCTTTGAGTACTAACTCTTGATATCAAAATATTTTGAAAACCTTTTAGGTGTCCAGCCATAGGGATGCCAAGCGTGACTTCATTCCAAAGACTCCGAGCTATAACACTATGGATGTTGACAGGACTTAATTTGATTAGAAAATTCTTTCATTCAGATCTAGTGTAGGATCTCATTTATATTCCATGTATGGACATGTTGTCCGTTGGCAGTTTTATGTTATTTAGTTCTTTTGGTTGTTGGAGTATTTAGTTTTTCTGGATTTTCGTTTATTTGATAAACCTTTGTTCATTTATTTATTATGTTGTTTGGACTCTAGTATATTATGAATGGTTGATTTATTTTCCGCATTGATCATTTATCTATTGTAAAGAAAGATAAAATTTCACTTAGGTGGTTAGTAATTAAAATTTTTTGGACAATGATGCTAAGAATGGACCATATGAGAAACATGCTTTAATTTAATAAAGGACTGATCACCCAATGTTTAATTAGGCGGGGTGTCACAGTACCCACGTTAGTATCCAATATATATTTCCAATAAATGTTGTCGATTATACCTCAGTGATTCGTTACTTACTTTCGGCTATACCCAATCCCATTCACACTACTTCTGGCTATACCTTAGAATATATACATATAAAAATTTAGGACTGTGTCTGCACTTTTTCATGACTTTAGACTAAGGTTTATCCTCTTCCTTCTATCATTTTTGTTCCACTTAAGTAGAATTGTTGGAGGGATAACAATATATACATGGTCTGCACTTTTTCAAGGCTTTGGACTAAGGTTTTTCCTCTTCCTTTTTTGATTTTTGTGCTACCTGAGTAGAGTTGCTGGAGGGATAACAACACACACACACACACACACACACACACACACACACACACACATATATATATATAATATTTTATTCATGTGTTTGCAGATACCTACATGTATTTTTAGAAAATGATCCCTCTGATGGATTTTGACCTACGTGGGATTTTTTTAGCATCTTGTTATAGTAGTTAAAAAGTCCTACCCTGGCTTAACACTAATCTTGGTAATAAAGCTTTAGGTAAAATCTCAGGACATCAATTTGATAAAAATGAGATATTCCCTTCATTATAATTACTCGCCCCCTACGTTAAACCTCCCCTCTTTCATATATCCTGGCATGAGCGCTATTTAAAGTTGTAAGGTCGAATACTAACCTTTTTTAAGATCACCAGCTTCATTTGGATCTAGGTCGTGATTTTATTCTCTCTTGAATTTGTATCTTAATTAGGGTGGTATTTGAATACCTTGACCTTGATTTCCATACTCCCATAGGTCGCACAATCCAAGGGATGTATGATATCTATTATTCGTGTTTTATCCTGTAATTGGGGGTGATCATACCCCACTTGAAATAATGGTTGAGAAGTCTTCAGAAAATGTTGGAGCTCATTTGTGCAGCATTGAATGTACCGTTCTAGCCTCCACTAGTGGTGGTGATGGTGGGGGGGAGTTGTTGGAGAGGACACCACTTTGTTACCCACCCTTCCACTCGACACCTATGGAGACCCATGACTACCCACCCCATATCTCTTGCTTTGATTCCATGAAGTTGCATTCCACTATCGGTAGCTTTGTGTTGGAGTATATGCGGGTCAAATACGGTATTCTGAAAAGTACTGGACTTGTGTACCTGGACCTTTTGAATATGCATATCATAGGGCCAAGGATGGGAGAGTGTGCCTTTACAAGTCCGCCTTTGGTGAAGGTTGTGACTTCTTTTCCCTCGTTATGTGACTAAGTGTTGAGTTTTATTGGTTTATCTCTTAGGAAACCTCAACCGAATGCTTGGAAGCACTTGCTAATGACTCTTATTAGATTCAAGTGGGTGACGAGGCAATTTTCTAGCCCACAAGAGTTTTTATACTTCTATAGAAGCAAAAAAAACTATGACCCAATCACACAAAATTGTCAAAGGAGTTTTATTTGACTTCATTAACTTTATAAAATAAAGATTTAGCCTCATAATGATATATAAAGTGAATTGGTAAATGGATAAACAAGCACAACATACACATGCTTAGAAAATATGGAACTTATATCACCCTCAAAATTTAGATATTCAACTTTTCTTTTTCTCTCATATTTTGAAGATACCAATTAAATTAAAGAATCAATATAGACTAATTTTGGCCTTAGCAATTTTATCTTTTCTTTTGCCTCTTAATTAATTTTTATAGCCTCTTATTGATGGTGTCCTTTCACACAAAGGAGAGTTCTCCATCCATAGTCCTTTCCCGTGCACACTCATATTTTTTCAATCAAAATCAAAATCATAGGCAATGGTTCTTACATGTCCTCCTAGAATATCTCTATATCTCATGTAACATATGAAGTTAAAATCTAAAAGAGGTCGTACATGTTTGTGTGGTGGCATATACAAAGTTAATACATTAAGCAAATCAAAGTCGAACTACTCCATGTAAGCATCATTAAGAACAATTCTAAGAATTATAAACTATAATCTAATGTTCTAGTCACATGAAAAACAAAACAAGTTGATTCAAACACACCAATATTCTATACAAAATGTGTAAAACCAAACTACACATAAACTATTTTTTTGAGTTTTGATACGTTTTACCAAATGAAAAATAAACAAACTCAAAAGACAAACAAAACCTTTTTGATTTTTCTCAATAAAACCCAATACAAAAAAAATCAAAATACAAAAGATAAATATGTCATAACACTAGGAATGACATATAACATGAAGAACAAAACTAGTGTATGACAAATATGAAACTACAATCATTAATAAGATATAACATGGAAGGAATAATTCGATAACATGCGAGAATCAACAAGTCTAATGTTTAAAGCCTCTAAATCTGATTTCCTAACCCATATAGGTGAAACATGATGCTTTCGAAATTTGGGAACCTTGGTGACTATAATCTTAGACTTCTTAGGACCTTTTCTAAAAGCAAAGCAAAAATGTCTAAAGTGTCATTTCCTATCGCAATATGCACATGTATAGACACGGTGATGAATGTTACCTGAGGTTTGACCTCTTCTAACGTCCTTAGAAATGGTTCACTCTCTCAAAAGCATGGTCTTGGCTTTAGTAGCGGAATAATTTGGATAATCGAAGCCAATATCACAAGCATCACATTTAATTCAGACGATGACTAACATTTTATCCAACTTTTTTGACCTATATTTCAAATCAAATTTGACATGGCTCGAGTTTTTTAATATCTCATCTAACTTCACTATCCCAAACTAGGTAAATGATGACTCTTCAAATTCAAAGGAGTATTTTTTCAAAATATCCATCAACTACGAAGATGATCTCTCTCTTCGTCAACATATTTTAGCTTATGTCGAAGAGTTTTCCCACATTCCATACGATCATTAGTTAATCTACTCACATCATTCCTTATGACACATTCTTTCAACTTCAAATTTCCCTTTTTTAACTTCTCAGTTTCAGCATACAACTCTCGGAAGGAAACTTAAAGTTCACTCCTCCTCCTCCTCCTCCTCCTCCTTCTTCTTCTTCTTCTTCTTCTTCTTCTTCTTCTTCTTCTTCTTCTTCTTCTTCTTCTTCTTCTTCTTCTTCTTCTTCTTCTTCTTCTTCTTACGATTCAACCAAAATGTCCTTAGAAGTGTAATGCACAAAACTATCTTCATTGGAATAATATTAATCAAAGCTTGTATAATTATCCATGAATAATGTGTAATTTTCCTCAATGGGTAAATTGGGTTCCTCTAGCATTTCACTATCACTAAGGGGGTCATTGTATGTAATATATCTCTTTCCCCTATTCCTTAGACTAGTGGGACACTCAATTACCTTATGTACATAACCCTCCCACCTAAAATAACTATTTGACTCATCCCAATTAAATCTTTAAGGTCACTGAATACCATTTCCAAAGGTCCATCCCGTGCATGAATCAACCTTATGATTTGGGCAAACGATTCGTTTTCCTTTGAATACTTCTTGTCTAGTGACCAATGGGAGATTTCGGGTCTTGTTTGACCTTCGTCAACTCTCGGCCCCAAAACTGACTCAACGGATTCTTAAAGGGATCTAAATACCCTTTTCAACAGTCTACCCCATGTGGGATTTTGACTTACGATTTGCATTTTACAATTGTTTTTTCGAAAAATCTATCCCAATCTGCCAAATGGCACCCCAGGGACCCTATTGGCAGTGTGCCTGAGGTCCTAGGTCCATACCCTTATCTATCGGCACCCCTTTGGCCCTATAAATAGATGCCATGACCTCACTTTGAAATACACCCCTAAATATCCCTCTCAACAATTAAAAAAATATTCTCTCGAAATTCAGAGTTATTTCCTTTCATAAAAAATCCATTTTCCCACATTCCATTCCATCACTTCCTTACCTCACTTGGTAAATTCCCTCGCCTCTCCATACCACTTTCATACCATTGTAAGATCCGCATATCGACATCCAAGATCAACATCAAGCATTCATAATGAGGTCCAATTCTCCATCCTTATCTCTAATTCTCTCATTTTAGTATTATTTGATTTATTTCTACTTTAGCATTTTGTTTCATTACATCACATATATTAATCTCAAACTTTTATTAGTAGTATTTGCACATACTCTATTTTCATTAAAACCTAAAAACAAGAAAAATAGGTTTTATCTATAAATTCCAAACGAGGGATTCTCACCCCACATTCTCACTCTTAAAGCACATTTCTCTCTCTACACACACCTTAGAGAAATCCCCCGTTTGGATTTATGGATTGAGCCCCACCCTATACTATCTTCGAACTACGTGGACTTTAATGCCCCATGGACTACGTAGGTGTCTCGGGTTAATCCTGAGATTTAAGTCCTCCTTTATGCATGTTTATATGTTTTTCTCATATCATATATATGCATTCTTTCTGAATCTCCTATCCTTACATGCTTGTGTTTCATCTGACATACACATTTTCTCTTCTATAGAGACTTGTGATCCAAAAAACCCTCATATTATATTTTGAATTATTATTTTTGGGAATACTCCTGAGGATGAATTCACTCTGTCCTTTTCCATGGCGCGAGTTGAATGATTCCATTTTTCACCTACATTATGCACATGAGCACAAACTTCACGGAGTCTAACGTGAGAATATTAACACATTCCCATTAGAGACCAAAAGGGAGGGATGTGTACCCAACACCTTCATATTTAGTAACTTATTCCCTAGACCTTCGAAGTACTTGGTTTCACAAGCATCAGTACTGTCCTTGATGCCGTTATCTTGAGGCATCGACGTTTATTTAGAGTGTTTTTATGTAAAATAGGCTAAAACTCTATCTCTATACGTTATCCCCCACATTAACGATGACCGAGTTCCCCGAGAAAGGGCGTCAACCCTGCGAGCGCACCGGAGGGAATCTAGAAGGGAGGCTCTAGGTTGTCAACACTTAAAAAAGTTTCTCTCTCCTCAATATCAATGGTTTCGAGCTAAATGGTGAGGTTTTGGAGTTTGAAGTCCTTAACAACACTAGTTCATTCATTAGTAAGTTGGAGTATGACCCAAGCTTCTTTTGACGTTTTATATATCATAATATGGTGGAACTCCTCTAGTGTGACCACACAAAACAGAGAATTTAAACCTCGTGAATTATAATTTGCTAACCTATGGTCTTCCTCACTCCAATATTCTATGAGTTTAGGTATTCCATTCCCCAACTTGATAGTGGGTAGATTCAACCCTTTAATAATTGCTTACCAAACTCGCTCATCTATAGCCTTAACTGCTGACTTTATACACATATTCCAGTATACGTAATTAGACCCATCAAACATAGGGGGCCTGGACAATGAGTAACCCTCCATACCAAAACTACCCAGATTTACAACCTAAGAAACGAATAGGCTCCTGATTTAATACCAATTTGAAACTCCCTAAGATACGGAGGATAGTCACAAACAAACAAGCCAATTTTTTTCTTTTACAAATTAAACAATTTTATTTTTGAAAAAATTAACTCAAATAAAACTTGCACCGATTTTAAACGATTGTTGTGTTAAAACATATTAATCAATATTTTCTTAACCTAGGCATGTATCTAGGTGAGTTATAACAAGATAAAATAAATCAATCATATAATACCCGATCTACGAGAAAAATCCAAAGGGGAAAAATCTCGGACAATCAAGGCACACAAAGTCCACTAAGTATGTAAGTACAAAGGACACGATAAAGACTTATAACACAGAGTCGACATCCT
Source organism: Sambucus nigra (assembly GCA_949130495.1). Taxonomy (NCBI): domain Eukaryota; kingdom Viridiplantae; phylum Streptophyta; class Magnoliopsida; order Dipsacales; family Adoxaceae; genus Sambucus; species Sambucus nigra. The sequence continues at coordinate 35,487,545 of OX422222.1, forward strand.
CGCAAGGCTTGATGGTCATCGTTCCTTCAACCTCCACCTATGGGGTCAGGGAAGAGTCTACTCGGGCACTGCCACAACGTGTGAGTATACACATGCCTCGATATCCATCGACCCAGCTCAATAATCATCACACACAAAATCCATCGTATGCAAACACATTAGCAAATGAACTGAGTCTACCACAATGAAACACTTATCAATTGATGTTGATAATAAACCTTTAGTTCCCAAAACTGGATCTTAAAAGCATATTAAGATCAACATTTGGATCCTAAACAGTTTGGGTGAAAACTAGGGTTTTCAAGAGCTTTCTGATAGAGTTTAGGAGTTGAAAACATAAGTTTTTGCCGCACACTCCTATTTATAAGTGGTTTTCTAAAATCGAGATAAGAACGAGAAGCTTTGCAAAAAATTTGGTCAACTCGTCGGAGCGAAATGTACCTCATTCAAACAAAGCTCCTTATTTCGTTCGAACATCTTCCAAGGAATCAACAAATAATAAAATGGTGCAATGTGGAAATGCCTTGTTTGATATTTCATTGGAACTGTATTATAACGAGTTAAGGCAACTTGTTCGAACGACATAAAAAAGTAGTTCTAATGACCTCGCAAAAAAAAAAGAATATTTTTCTTGTAAAAAATAGAAAATATATATTTTTTAAATCCTAAAATAAAATATCTAAGGCTCAACATAAATATGCATTCATACCTAAGATATCCTTGTAACATAAAGAAGAAAATGAGCACGAAAACATGACACGATTATATAGATCTTCTAACGTGGCTGCTACATCTTCAAGAAACCACGTAATAGGCTTGAAAGGTCAACACACTCAAGTCCTAATCTATAACTCAAAGGTTTTGTCCAAACATGGAATATAGCCAAAATACAAAGTGACTCTATCGAAAATTTGTATTTACAAATCTCCCCCTTTGGCTATTTTGGGACAAAATTAAAAATAAAAACTCCTATGGAAGGTCAAGCTCATCGTGCCTTGTTTATTAGTCTAGAACGACTTGCGACCTGTGTCGGTGACCGTTAATCGTAAAGAAGACACAGTTTGCCCTAACAAGATGCCCGCATACTAGTCGAGCAATAAATAGGAGATCCTTTTATTTATTTAATTGGAAGTTGTGCCAATTTTAATATTTGTGAAATCAATGTTAGTCTGTACTAATCATAATGAAAAAAGAAAATACTTAGAAATTCTTATCGAACACCATTACTTTCCAGATACTTACTATTAATGATAAGGACAAGCTAAAAACCATTTGTCAATAAATTCACAACAAAATACATCTAAATACTTTTAGTGTTTATTTGTCGATATTATAATGTATGGATGTAATGTCAAACGTCATCTTTGAATCAAAATTATGAAGAAATGAGTTAATTTTAGTGATTAAATGCAATTATATAACAATGAACACACTTTCTGTATAAGTGTAATTGTTTATGAGATTATAATATGATCGTATCATTTGTCTAAGAATGTAGACGATAAATTACATACCTAATACTATATAGTATGCATAATAGATGACTAGGATACTTTAGGAACTAGTAATATGAATGTAAATGATTATGTTTTAGTACGATGGTTATGCTAGACGCGTCTTAGTATAAATTGGCATGTCTATAAACTGTTATCTTGGGACTTGTGCGATTATATGTGAAATATTACACTTAGATGAGGGGTGAGATACTTTACGCATATGAGTGATAATGGGGGATACTTACTTTGAATTGACTATATTATTTCACTTTAAATTCAGTAAGTTAATTCTTGCAACTCTAGGTCTCTGACCCAAATTATTAATATTTTTTATAACAAGACTATTGAGAAACCAGCCTTGCAGTCTCATTTTTTCTTATCGGAGTCCAGATCATTGATTTTAAATTAAATTGTTTCTCTATTCAGTATATTATTATTGGGATTATTGTATGGGCATAAGCCCAAAGTTTATTTTATTTCAGTTGGTTTGAGATACTTATGCTTGTATTTGTTTTTCATTTGTATTATGTGGATGTTATACTTATCATTGCCTTAGTTATAAATTTAAATTCAGTTTCAATTTGAACTTATTTTGAAAATAATTATTTCATATGGTTTGACAGTGAGGATAGTATTAATTGATAAGCAAGCCCCATCTTCGGCCTACTATGTCTGGCCAACCTTTACGTGGGAAAATGGGGGTTATTACATTACTTGTATGTATTGAAGGGTATGATACTAGTGTACACCTTAGGTCAAAGTATGGTACTTTGTACTATCCACTCAACCACACGCGCGCGCATGTACGAAAGTGAGATTGGACGTTTATGGTGCTTTAGAGGCGGACTTTACACTTCATGAAGAGAAGTAGGAGCCTTTGATTTTTGACAAGGTCAACAGATCACACGGTCCAGATTAAAATACACACGAAATGACACAAGATTATGGCACGAGTGAATTTGAACCGTCGGATTTTGGTGCCACTTTGTTAAAGACTAATCCGTATAACCACACTTTTTTTGTGCAAATTTTGAGTGTTTAATTTATCTTTATATATCCAAGGACTGTGATTACATGACCTTTGGAGAAGTGTATGTTGGTGAATAGACACCATAAAAGACTATTCATAGGAGACTAAATCCCGTCTTAATCTAATTTTGAAAATTTCTTTATCTCTCATTTCTTCTTCCCAATTTCACAAAGTGTTATGGGGGTATTCTTCAAGTTTGCTACTTGAAAAAATCTGTGGGTTAGTTGTATTTTGTAGGCAATTTGCCTATACCTGTTAACAAACTTTCTACGAGTGGGGGAAAATAACACTTTAAGGACAATAGTTATTACGCCTCAAATTTAATCATTTTGTTCATATTTTTTGTGTTCCTAAAATTCATCAACATGTTTTCCCTTAATTAACATATCATCACGTTGAAAAGTTATTTCTTAAACTCAAATTTATTACAATTTTTTTTCCTTATGGTTGTGTCTTCTAAGGGGGAATTACATTAGCTTTACCTATTTGTTGAGTGATGTGTTTAACCTTAATTATTTAAAAAGATGGAGTCCTTAAGATACTAATAAATTTCACCATGCCCTTACCATTAGGCTTATATTCTGTGACTTGGGGTTCCTCGGGTTCGACCCGAATTAAAAATGTACCCCTCTGGACTCACATCTATAACGGGTTTTAGGGATGAGTTGAAGCCGTGACGAACTCGATTTTAATGGGCATAATTTAAAGAATATTATTTCTTATAAAATATAAATTTTTACAAGCCTTGTATAAAAATTACAAACTTGAAAAGATAAAATCTATGTATATATATATATATATATAAATATACTCTTAAAGCCTTACTACAACGCCACGTGTCAAGAGCATTTAATTCACCCATAATCACCTAATTTCTATTATTCCATTTTCCCATTTCCGAATACACCTTATTTATCTCTTCAATTTCTAGCCCTTTTCACTTTCTCTGTGTCCTTCCTTACCCCTCTCCCACTTTATAACCCACTAGCATCGAGATAAAATGAAAATTTTTAAGCCATAATAGATGGAAGATTCAGGATCTTTTAGGATTCTCCTGCAATGGTTAGATAGTTTAGCTTTCATTTAATATCTTTAATGTATATTTAACTTTAATGAGAAATAAGGAATGAGATAAAACTCTATTTTTCTTTCTTTTGTATTTGAATTTCACACTTATCCTATTTATTTTTTTGGATTCTCCTCCAATGGTTACATAGTTTACTTCAATGGTTGGTTACATTATAAATACTTCAAAGTTACAGAAATGAAGTTTTGCAAAGATAGAGATGGTTGAATAATGGGGATTTTATTATATTTTATATAGTTATCGTCTTCCTAATATTTTCCTTGCATGTTCTCATTATTGATGTAGATAGTTATGGATTTTACAGCAGCATGGTGTGAACCATGTAAACTAATTGCTCCATTCATGGCAGATTTTTCTATGTGTAGAGGGGGCTTGAAGATAATCCCTAAATTAAGAGATAAGTCCCCCCCAGCTAACACAAGGGACTTAAGGAATGAAGCAGCTTAAAGGCAGCGAGGTAGCACATCACAGTATCTCAGTGAGACAACCCAATGGGGAGATTGAACAAGAGAACTCATGCCTTATATTCTTTTCCTTAGTTAAATTGTACTTTTAACGCATATTGTGATGTTATAGCGATTGTAATATTAATCTATAAGCTGAGGTCATACGATACTCGCGAGAGACCAGGTCTGGAAGGGCCTGGGAGAGCTTACATGCTCTATCAAATGACCTTGCCGTGGGAACTTCAGAGGGGACTTCATTTGGAGGATTGAGAAGTGAGGCACCGTTAGGGCTTGTCCTGACCATCTTAGACACACCTGGTAAAACACCGATGGACCTTTCACCGTGGTAGCTTGTGCGGAGTATCCTTGAGTTCCATTGATTGTAGCATTTCAAAACAAAAAAACCTTCAACTAATGTCACATCTACTTTAGGGGATGTCATTAGCCATCTATACACTGTCCCATCCATACTTGAGTAATCCACTACGGCATTGGGGATATCAAATAGTTTGGTGAGCCACCTATGATGTGACAACCCTCTGACGCACAGTGGTTAGTCAAAAGGCATGTCTTGGCATTTAATACTTATGATGTGGGCCTGAAGGTCTTATGATGCATTTAATGTTTGTGACGTAAAGTGTGAGGGGATGTCTTTCATAGTTGTGAGGGGCAGATACTGATGATGCTGGAAATAGCACCACCCTTCAAGGTGTTTGTAAGCTCAATTCAATGTTAACAATGGAAGTATAAAGGCATATAGTAGAAGGAGGTGAGGAGAAGAGGAAGATCACCAGAATATAAGTGGTTCAAGCAATCAGGCCTACATCCACTATGCAAGTGTGTGATTAATATCACTGTATGAGGGATCTAATGGCCATAGATACAAACTCTCAAGCTTTCTCTCTCTACTGTGTATTTGAACAGAGTTTCAGCTAGGGTTGCTAACTTCGGATCCTTCGCAAGGTAGAGGATGACCTCTATATATAGTACCTGAGGGGTGTAATGTACCCCCCATGCATGCAATGAGCATGTGTGTATGTAATCTGGCCAATATGAAGAAGACATCTGTCACTGTCACATGTAAAGAATGATGATGAAATATTCTCCCCACGTGTGGGGAATGATTTTTTATAACTGACTTGTATCCACGTGTCCTTATCCAAATGTCAATAGGTGCTCGACCATCGTGCTTGGTCATGACATCGGCCTGGAAGAAGCTGAGGTTGATAAAGTCTAGTCGCCCGGGCAAAACGAGATGGGCCATGAAGGTCCCGACTTAAGTTAAGCCGAGACAAGGGATTGGTATCATCCAGAGCTGAGGTTAAGCTGGCATGTGCTTGGAACATCAACTGATTTCTTGATGAGGCTGACCTTGGTAGAAGTATGGCGTCCTCCTACCTCGACCAACTCTAGGCCGAGGTTATCATCCCCAGGAGAAGTCAAGTGTCGCTGACCCTTTTGATACATGCAGTGCCACCCATGACGTGGTTGGTGGTAGTGTCGGCCTGGGCTAACCCTTCTATGGCCGAGAGTTGCTATCACAGACCCAGGGCTTTTCCAGCATCAGGTACATTCTCGAACGAGGTTGGTGTCTCTGCGCCGAGGTCACACTTGGGGCATATCAATCACCCCCAACCCTTAGTTACATGTGAGAGCAGGTGATTGGGGGATATCTATACCTCCGAGGTCTTTTCCCTATGTGCCAATGTTCGTTTGACACTTGTCCAGTGTTGGGGTGTGGCTTGCCTGACAAGCATGTGTTGTCAGCCGCCCTTTGGGGCTCCCAAGGCAATGACGGGCCTTGGGAAATGTGCCCCCATATTTAAGGGTTTAAACCCCATTTTTTCCCTCCTTCTTCCACATTTATCTTGCCTGGAGAGACCTTATTTATGCAGCAGCTTCTCTCTAGAAATCATGGGCTCGAAGTCCTTGGTGGAGATTTCTCTCGTCCTTTTCATTTTTCCTTGCTTTTTCATCTTCAGGTAACTTATTCCCTTCCTTTTCCTTCGTTTTCCTTGCTTTTTCCCTTACTTTTGTGTTTTTCGGCAAGTCTTGGAGTTTTCCGATGAGATCTCCATACTTTCAGGCGAGCAGTTCTTGCTAAGTTTGGCAGTTTGATCCTTAGATTACGTTATCCCTTTTACCAGTCCTGTTTGTAGTTTAGGTCTCCACAAGTGTAGTGTCTGCCTATGATGCTCGAACCTCTCTATCAACTTCTTCAGGAGTTCCCTTCTCTCAGAGAGAAGACTTTAGAAAAAATTAGATAAATAGAAAGAGCACAGGAGGAGGCTCATAGGTCACAAGAATTCCCTCTTAGACCCATCTTTCCACCACCCCTGAAGGTGATATACCCTGATCCATCAGAACAATTTAGCCAAATAGAGGCCCCTGCTAAACCGGTACCGATGTATGAGTCTGAGTATTCCACCTCAGACCCCATGTCTGTGGATTTCTTCAAGGAGTCCATGGACTTCACAACTTGGCAAGATCAGGTCCCTGATCAGGTCGAGGTCTCTAGCCGGGCCTCATCCCATAATAATTCTAGCACCTCCTCCTCCTCCTCAGAGGTTGAGATTATTGGGACGAATGTGGCTATTCCTCCCATACTTAACGCCATTCCTCTATCGATCGTCACCGGGGTCGAATTTGCTCAGAGGTTCCCAAGTAATCCATCAACGTCTGCTCCGGCCGACGTTGAGCAAGATAATGATGATGATGATGACGTTGAAAGTGATGTCGATGTCTCTGAGGTGTCCGAGATTGAGAGTACAATTACTGAGGTAGACCTTCTTTGCTTCAGATATCTGTACTCCATCAGCCCCTCCATAAAGCTTAGAAGACCTATGAGGGAAGAGAGGGCTTACAATGGCCGAGACGGTGAGATCTCCTTGTACGAGCAGATGTTCAAGTTAGGGTTTCGTTTGCCCATTCATCCCATTATTAGGTCCATCCTTGCCTTCATTAATTTGGCCCCTTCTCAACTGTCCCCTAATGCTTAGAGGGTCATAATAGGGGCCATAGTCTTATGGAGGGCTGTCCACCACTCAGACCTTCCAGTTCAGGTCTTTGTTGGCTGCTATGTCCCCTCCTCTGCCAAAAATCATCCGAGCTACTATCATTTTGTAGCTCGAAAGCCTGAGATAAAGATGTCCAAATAACTCAGACTTCCAACCACAACTGGAAGCCTCGATATTTCTTCGCTTCAGGGCCATGGGAATTTGGTCCATGTGTTCCCTCGTCCTTACTAGAGCCGAGGATGCCCCTAAGATGGGGTAAGGTCACCATGTCTGCCAAGGCTGACCCTGGCCTGAGCCTGCAGAACCTTCAGAAGGTGAAAGTCCTTTAAGATCAGGGGATGCATGGTCTCCTAGTTAAATTCTAACACTTGATGACCCCCCACTACCTCTCTGAGACGGGTCTAGGTGGAAGTCCTCTTGCCGAGCTTGGTAAGCATTTTTTATTCGAAGCTGAACCTCTGAGTTTATTCATGTCTGATCTTTTAACTTAGACCTTTAAATTTTACAGAGCGTACGAAGGATATCTCAAACGAGCTTTGGGAGATGGCAGCCCCAAGTTTAACAAGGCTGGCGAAGAAGGTAGGACTTAATGCTCCTGCTCCAGCACCCTCAACCTCGAAGCCTCAAGCCACCAAGAAGAGGGCTCCTACCGAACATGCCCCTGAGGATCAGAGGCAGAAGAAAAAGGGGGGTAATTCTCCCATCCCCATTTCTTCTGCAGACGCGCTGATGACTCATTTAGAGCAATTGAAGATTACCGACAGTATCGTCGGCCACAGTCTGCAGGCTCTGGATGCCTTAGGCTCTACCATGACGGAGGCCGATAAGCATTTCTTCTAATCATTGGACACACCCTTGCTGATTGAGTTCGGCATCCACAAGTCCATTCAGGTATGACCTCATATTTCTTTGTAATTTCCAAGTGTAACCTCTGATCTGGTCTCCAACTTATACATGATCACATAATTTGCAGGGCTTGGGAGCTATGCACCACCTCTCCAACTGGACTCTGAGGAAGTTGCCCCTTATCCAGAAGGGTCAAGAGGCTGAGAAGGTGCAGAGCACTCTGAACGGAGAAATTAACCGCCTAAAGTCTGAGCTGGATGAGTCTGAGAAGAAGGTGAAGGGGTTGGAGAAGGAGATATCCCAGCTCAAGAAGGACCATGCTGCGGCTCTGAGGGCCAAGGATGATGTTCTGCAGCAGAAGGTCAACTCGACAGTGAAGGTAGCCCTTGATGATGCCTCTGAGGGGATATTGGCTGAATACAAAGCCTCTGATGAATTTATGAGCTTTGGCTTTGAGTACCTTGAGAGAGGTATCAAAGCTACTACCAAGTAGGCAGCTGTCAAGGATAAGGAGGCTGGAAGTTTAAAAGCCTCTGATTTCATAGGCCTCGGCTTTGCTAATCCTCAGCTTGCCCAGGCCCTTCACGAGGTTGAGGAGGAGGTTGCTGCGCCTGCAGAGACTGCAACACTGGATAGCACAGAGGTTGGAGGGGCTGACTACAGGGAAGACATTGCCGAGGTGACCAATGCCGTCCAGCAGGACCAGGCTGAAGACACCAGCATTCCCCCCTCAAAACCTTAAATTCAATTGTGAAGATTCTTTGTAATCTTTGAATTTTTGTAATCTCTGAATGAACATGGTTTACTCTTATTTTTTGAATCTTGAATGTATGGCGATCTCTGAGGAGGATCATTTACTTCATTTTGTTGAATGTTTGTCATGTGATGTTTTAGCTCTGAAGCTTGTGTAATGGTGTCTGCTTGCACTAAATTAGTAGTCTTACCTCAGACCAAATTAATCTCACCAAGTTAATCTCACCAAATCTTGTGTAAGATGTTATCCTCATAATTAATCTCACCAAATTAAAAATGTTAAGGGTCTGAGGTCATCCAAGTATGGTGTCTGAGCTCAGACCTCGTCACCACTGAATGGTGTTATAAGGGTCTGAGGTCATCACCTAAGATGTTATCCTCATGATTAATCTCACCAAATTAATGATGTTAAGGGTCTGAGGTCATCTAAGTATGGTGTCTGAGCTCAGACTCGTCACTACTGATTGGTGTTATACGGGTCTGAGGTCATCACCTAAGATGTTATCCTCATAATTAATCTCACCAAATTAATGATGTTAAGGGTCTGAGGTCATCCCATTATGGTGTCTGACCTCAGACCTCGTCACCACTGAATGGTGTTTATAAGGGTCTGAGGTCATCACCTAAGATGTTATCCACATAATTAATCTCACCAAATTAATGATGTTAAGGATCTGAGGTCATCCAATTATGGTGTCTGACCACAGACCTCGTCACCACTGAATGGTGTTATAAGGGTCTGAGGTCATCACCTAAGATGTTATCCTCATAATTAATCTCACTAAATTAATGATATAAGGGTCTGAGGTCATCCCATTATGGTGTCTGACCTCAGACCTCGTCACCACTGAATGGTGTTATAAGGGTCTGAGGTCATCAACTAAGATGTTATCCTCATAATTAATCTCACCAAATTAATGATGTTAAGGGTCTAAGGTCATCCCATTATGGTGTCTGACCTCAGACCTCATCACCACTGAATGGTGTTATAAGGGTCTGAGGTCATCACCTAAGATGTTATCCTAATCTCACCAAATTAATGATGTTAAGGGTCTGAGGTCATCCCATTATGGTGTCTGACCACAGACCTCATCACCACTGAATGGTGTTATAAGGGTCTGAGGTCATTACCTAAGATGTTATCCTCATAATTAATCTCACCAAATTAATGATTTTAAGGGTCTGAGGTCATCCCATTATGGTGTCTGGCCTCAGACCTCGTCACCACTGAATGGTGTTATAAGGGTCTAAGGTCATCACCTAAGATGTTATCCTCATAATTAATCTCACCAAATTAATGATGTTAAGGGTCTGAGGTCATCCCATTATGGTGTCTGACCTCGGATCTTGTCACCACTTAGTGATGTTATAAGGGTCTGAGGTCATCACCTAAGATGTTATCCTCATAATTAACCTCACCAAATTAATGATGTTAAGGGTCTGAGGTCATCCCATTAGTGTCTGACCTCAGACCTCGTCACCACTAAATGGTGTTACAAGGGTCTGAGGTCATCACCTAAGATGTTATCCTCATAATTTCTGACATAAGTCCACAATGAAGCAAGAACCGTCATGGGAATTGATCTTTTATTAATAACCTCTTCATAATAAGATGGTACATTTACATAAACTCTTTGCAACATCATATGTAATACTTTTTTAGGTAATCAACATTCCATAGGTTAGCAAAAGGTTCCCCTTCTAGGTTTTCTAGTCTGTAGGTGCCAGGTACAACCTATTTTATCACTTTATAGGGACCATGCCAGTTTGGGTGGAGCTTGTTTATTTTCTGTAAGGTCTTCTTTAGCACTAAGTCTCCCACTGCGATGGGTCTTGACTTCACCCTCTGGTTGTAGAATTTCCCTGCTCTCTGCTGGTAAGCTTCTTGTATGATCTCTGCATCTTCTCTTCTTTCTTCAATTAGATCTAGGTCTAGCCTCCTCTCTTCCCCATTTTTATCAAGGTCATAGGTCTGAGACCTGTGAGTAGGGAGTCCCACTTCTGTTGGTATGATGACCTCTGAGCCATGTGCAAGCATGGATGGGGTTTCTCCTGTAGGTGTCCTTGTCGTGGTTCTGTAGGCCCATAACACAATGTAGACCTCTTCAGTCCATCTTCCCTTCGCATCTTCTAACCTCTTCTTGATTCCATCAAGGATTGTTCTGTTAGTGACCTCGGTCTGACCGTTTACCTGAGGTCGGCCAGGAGATGAGAAGAACTTCTTTACCCCAACTCTTAGGCAGTATTTTTCTAAAGATGAGTTCTTGAACTGGGTCCCATTGTCCGAGATGAGAGTGTCTGGGAGTCCATGTCTGCATATGATATTCCTCTAAATAAATTGGAAGGTCTTCTGCTCTGTGATCGTTAGCATCGGCTCTGCCTCCACCCACTTTGAGAAGTAGTCAATGGCAACTATTAGGAATCGATAACTATTGGCTGCTCTTGGTAGAGGTCCTACTAAGTCAATCCCCCATACTGTAAATGGCCATGGAGAGGTGATTGATGTTATATGTTGATGAGGTTGATGAGGAATAGTGGCGAATCTTTGACATTTATCACACCTCTTCACGTAGGTTGCACCGTCTTTGGACAAGGTTGGCCACTAGTACCCCTGTGTAATGATTCTCTTGGCCAAGGGTCTTCCCCCTATGTGGCTAGAGCAAGATCCCTCATGAACTTCCTGTAAGACCCGGGGAACTTCCGTGGGATGCACACATCTGAGGAGAGGCAATAGAAATCCTTTCTTGTACAAGACGTCTCCTATCATCGAGAACTTGGCAGCCCTATATCTCAATTTCCTCCTCTCTAACTTGGACTCAGGTAGCTCTCCCTCTCTGATATATCTGACGAGGGGGTCCATCCACGAGTCTCCTAGGTTCAAATTGTGACAAGGGTTACATACCTCTTCTTCCTCAATGGTCGCTTTCCCTAAGACCTCGACTGGAACTGTCCTTCTGACGTCTGTCTTTATTGCCGAGGCCAACCTTGCCAACGCGTCTGTGTGGCTATTACTTTGTCGAGGTACTCTCTTCAGTTTTATCTCTTCAAAATATTCTAACATCTCTCACCCTCTTCAGATACTTGTCCATCCTTTCATCTTTGGCCTCATAGACCCCCAATACTTGATTGACAACTAACCTTGAGTCGCTGTGGAGTAGGAGTCGCCTTACACCAAGAGTCTTTACCAATGATAGGCCGGCTATCATGGCTTCATATTCTGACTCGTTGTTAGATGCCTTAAAGTTGAATCTCAAAGCGTATTCGATGTTAGCACCATCTGGGGATGAAAGTATCAACCCTGCACCGCTTCCACTGTCGCATGAGGAACCATCAACGAAGAGGTTCCAAATATCTGTATCCGATGAGAAAGCCCCTTCTGACATGAATCCCTACCTGAAGAGGCACCGGTCCTCCTCGTTCTCCGCTTCTCCGATCCTGATCTTTTTGGATGCCACCTCTTACCAATCTCGAGAGACGTTGGGTGTCATCTCTTCCTGGTCTAGGAAGACACTACTATTTGACCCTTCAGCACCCTCTAGGTCATTCTTGACCTCGACCTCGTCCCAAGTGAATTCAGCAATAAAGTCTGCGAGGGCTTGCCCTTTGATGGCTGTCCTGGGTTGGTAGGTAAGGTCATACTCCCCCAACTCAATGGCCCAAGTCATCAACCTTCCAGATTTCTCAGGTTTATGCAGGACCTATCTTAGTGGTGAGTCGGTAAGAACAACCATAGAGTGGGCTTGGAAGTAAGGCTTCATCTTCCTTGAAGCATGTATTAGGGTGTAAGCTAACTTTTCCATACGAGGGTAATTTTGTTCAGACCCTTAAAGGGCCTTACTGTTGAAATACACAGGCCTTTGGATCCCGGCGTCCTCCCGTACTATGGCTGCACTGATGGATGATTCGGAGACTGCCAGATACACATACAATTTCTCTCCTCTTATGGGCCGAGACAGTAGCAAGGGAGACCCAAGGTAAGACTTAAGTTGTTTGAATGCTTCTTCACACTCTTCATCCCACTGGAAGGCCTTTCTAAGCACTTTAAAGAATGGAAGACACTTATCCGTTGCTCTAGAAACAAATCTGTTAAGTGCGGCCACTCTCCCCGTGAGTCTTTGGATGTCTTTGATACTCCTCGGTGTTTTCATATCAAGCAGTGCCTTGATTTTCTCAGGGTTTGCTTCAATTCCTCGTTGATTGATAATGAATTCCAGGAACTTCCCAGCTCCTACCCCGAAGACACACTTCGCGGGGTTGAGTTTCATCCTGTATGAGTCCATAATATTGAAGGTCTTTTCGAGGTCAGCCACATGAGTGCAAGATTTCAAGCTCTTTATTAGTATATCGTCTACATACACCTCCATAGTCTTACCTATTTGCTCTTCGAACATCTTATTTACAAGACGTTGGTATGTTGCCCCTGCATTTTTTAGGCCGAAGGGCATCACTTTGTAACAGTACGTCCCTTTGTCGGTAATGAAGGCTGTCTTCTCTGCGTCTTCAGCATCCATGAAGAACTGGTTATAGCCTGAGTACGGGTCCATGAAGCTCATGAGCTCATGTCCTACTGTAGCATCCACCATCCGATCTATTCGAGGCAAGGGATAACTATCTTTTGGACAAGACTTGTTCACGTCAGTGAAATCAACACACATTCTCCACTTCCCATTGGCCTTGGGTACTATGACTGCATTCGATAACCACTCCGGATATATTACTTCTCTTATAAATTCAGCCTCTTCTAATTTTTTGACCTCTTGTCGGATGACGTCGTACTTCTCCCTGGAGTAGATTCTTCGTCTCTTTTTGATAGGCCTGGCATCTTTAGTCACGTTGAGCTTGTGACTCATGACCTCAGGGTTGATGCCTGGCATGTCTGCGTGACTCCAAGCGAAGACACTCTGCCTCCTCCTGAGGAAGTTTATTAGCTCTTCCTTGATTTCTGACTTTAGGGCTTTGCCGACCTGGATGGTTTTTTTCTGCTCGTCCTCTTTGAGGACGATGGATTCTACCTCTTCTGCGGCCTCTTCCTTCTTCAACTTTGTCTCATCTCTTGGGTCAAGCGTATCAATGCTATAAGTGGTGGTTGCCCTCTTACGGGCCTCTCTCTCTTCGGCCGAGTTAAAGTAGCATTCTCGCGCTATGGTCTGGTCACCTTGCACTTCCCCTACCCCATAGGGAGTCGGGAATTTTAGCATCTGGTGGACCGTCGACGACACAGCTTCAAACTCTTTAAGGGCCATTCTTCCTATGATGAGGTTATAGGCCGAGAATACGTTCTCGTCCATTACGAAAAAATTTATCTTCCTGGTCAACCTCTTAGGCCACTCATCACCCATCCGTATGTCCATCTCATACATGCCCAAGGGGTGGACCTTTTCGCCACTGAAGCCCATCAAGGGGTGATGATAGGGTACCAACCTTGCTCTACTAATACCTAGGCTCTTGAAGCAAGGCCAAAACATCACGTCTGTCGAGCTCCCCCCGTCTACGAGGATCCTCTGCACCTCGTACCCTCGCACCCATATACCCTTGTTGTTATTACCAAAGGGTCATCATAGGGGGATAAGATACCTTTGAAGTCGAGTCTGGAGAACCCAACTACAAGGGCATCCATGTCCACCTTCTTCCTCTTCTGCACTGTATCAGAAGACATTAGATTTACAACTTCAAGCTTGGCCACTGACTTGGCCTCTGCCACGTGAGCCTTCCTGTCAGCTACTTCAGAGCCACCTCCTGCAAGTCCTTCGCATATGGTGTCAACACGAAAGGATATCATACCAACCCTCTTCACCGGGGTGTTGTCATCTTTCGACGGAAGATCCGGATCGTCTTCATCTTCACCTTCTGAATCATTATCTCTTCTGGCTGGGGCATTGTCATGGCATCTGTCGTTTCTCCTTTTCTTAGGGTCATCTCTTCCCCCTTTAGGAGCCTTACCGTCCACATACTTCCTCAACTTTTCGGATTTTAACATCTTTTCAATCTCATCCTTCAAGGCGAAGCATCTGTCTGTAATGTGGCCATGGTTCTGGTGGAACTCACACCACAAGTTTGTGTTCCTTTTATGTGGTGGGGCTTTCAGTTTCTCTGTCCATCTCAGAGTCCTGTCATTCTTGATCTCGTTGAGGATGTGCTCACAGCTCACAGTTAGAGGAGTATAGTGAGCGAACTTGTCATCACCCGACCTCTTCTTTCCATCTTTCTTTCTTTGGGACTTCCCACTACTACCGCGATTCTCATCCTCATACTTGGCGGCCATTGCCTCCTCTGCATTCATGACTTTTCCTGCAGTCGACAGTAGCTCCGCCATAGACCTGGGGGGTCTTTCGCAAGTTTCCACAACAACTTTCCTTTTTGAAGACCTCCTATGCGGGCAGTCATGGATATATTCTCTTCATAGTCTTCAACCTCAAGTTTCTCTTTGTTGAACCTGGCGATGTAGTCTCTTAGGCTCTCGCCCTTGCCTTGCTTGACATACAGTAGGTGAGTGGTCTTCTTTTGAGGTCTTACCCCAAAATAGAAGTTGTGGATGAATCGTTCAGCCAAGCCCTTGATGTTCTCAATTGAGTTCTTCGGAAGAGAAGTAAACCAACTGTGCGCCGCTCCTGTTAAGGTCCCAGAGAAAGCCCTACACTTCATTTCATCAGGTATTGAGTAGATGTCTGCCGCTGACTGATACATCTCAATGTGGTGTACAGGGTTTGAGCTACCGTCATACTTGGGAGATACCACCGTTGGTTTGAACTTAGCAGGGGTCAAGAAGCTCACTGTCTTAGCCATAAATGGAGAGCCTTCTGAGTAACCCCTTTTCAAGGGGTTCCTACTTTTGATGAGGTCTCCTATCTTCTCCTCAAGATGTTGGATATAGTCATTCCATGGTCTCCTACCATCAGCCTGGACGAGGTTATCCCCAGCCACCTCCAAGGGGTGGACTGAGGGTTCCCCTGCCGGAGCACAGCGCCGGCTGTTGACCTCTTCTTGCTCTCTACCCCTTCGTTCCCGGGGTCGACCTTGGTCAGGCCGACCTTATTTGTCTCTTTGCGAGGCTGCTGCACTTCTTGACCTTGATAGCCTCTGCCTTAGGTTGTTCATTGGGCCCAGCCTCTCAAAGGCTGACCCTCTGCTCAACCGATCAAAAGCTGACCCTCTTTATTGGGCCTCTTCACCTCTTTGATTGACACAACCTTGGCTCTGTCTAAGAGGACGTACTGTGTTATTCGACACCTCATACGGCTCCCAACAGTCTTCCGGGACCTCTTCCGCCTCCAGATCGTCATACCTGTCCTCCGGGCAAGGGTTTCCTTACCTCCCCAGGCGTAAGCGCCTAGGGTCAGCAACGTCCCTTCTCCGCTGGGGTCACTATACCAAATCTGCCGAATTGTCACGGTCATTAACCTTGACAAATCCAACTTGTCAAGGTCAATGACCATGACATTTTGAGGCGAGACAACTTTTTTTGTCACGATCGTGTCACGGTCAATGAACGTGACACAAAACTCGCGTTTTGTGTCACGGTCGTGTCGCGGTCCATGACCATGACACGTTTAGTCACGGTTTCCAACTGTGACAAAGTAGTGGCTTTGTTCAAAAGAGTTTGTCACGGTCATTGATCGTGACACGTCCGTGACACAACGTTGTCACGGACTTGTCACGGTCAATGACCATGACAATTTTGGGCAGAATTGAAAAAAAAACTGCAGGGCAGTATAGCCACTGCCACTGCCCAACAGTATATTTGTACCTGTTATAGCAACATTGTGTCACACCCCGCCTAATTCTGGCGTCGGTCGTCACCAAAACTAAGCCGGGCGTGAGTAAATAAAATACCATTCTTAGCATGAGACAGATATGACACATAAATAAACCAGTCCATAAGATACATAATTGAATCAATCTCAAATGATAACAAATAACTAAGCGATAAAAGATCCATCACATGCTAACTCCAAAAGAAATCCATACTCCAATAATGATTAAATAAAATCTGAATAATCCCAACAGAAATCCTCTAAACAACTTTGGAACCGAATGGCCCAATAAAACTCCAATGAAGTCTCATAATACGACTGGAAAAGAAAATCTAACTAAACTATGCCATAAAATGAGTAACTCCAGTTGCACCTCCAAATGATAACTCCGATAAACTTATGCAGCTTCCCCAAATCAAATCCTGAAAAAGATTAGTCAACGCATGGGTCAGAGCCAAAGCCCTGAGCAAGAATACACACTACTCCCCTCAAATAGGATCCTTGAATCCAAACAGTAGCATTATACGCAATAAATATCACAATAGAGTATTTTAAATTAAACGGGATAATTAAACGCGATAAATATAAATCACTAACTACCCGCAGAAATCCCCATTTATAAAGGCACACCAATATGATTTTAAATTCCCAAGTCCTGCGGAGTTAATACTTTATTAATTAACCCAATTTATCAAAATTTCTCAATTATTTATGTTCTTACTTCCATAATTATTAGGTATGGCGGTCCTCCCGCCTCGGGTGATTTCTCCACCAAAATACACATCCCCTTGTCAAAATGCCGGCTGGCCCGTTTAAACTGTCGGCCCACGCTGATTGACAAGGTTCCACACACGACATGACATAAAACGCCGGCTGGCCCGTTTAAACTGTCGGCCCTCGCTGATTATGTCGCCAATATATTTTAATACCCATCTTATTATCTTAGGTATTAGTTCTCAATTTCTCAATTCACAATTTATAATCACCCCACCCTTTTAATCGATGTGAGATCCTCAAAATACCCCTTAGTCCCATACCTAAGGGTCCCCAAGTTATCAATACGTCCTATCCTATGTATAGGAGGATTTTCTAACATAAAACTTAACTTAGTCTCGTACTTAGACTACCGTAACGACGATAAAGTATAAAAAATCAGCCCACCCCAAAGATGATAAAAACGCGATAATCTACCCTCACTAGTCCCATACCTAGAAGGCGTAAATCATCAAAATACATACCCACTAGTACCATACCTAGAAGGCATTCTAAAATATAGGGAGAACAATAATACCCAACAACCCGTCGTCACAAAGGCAACATCATAATACCAACAAGTCACACAAACAAGCATAATTAATCAATATATAAAACTACGCATCATATTCCAATTCAATTAAATCTTTAATTTAATTATCACAACGTCAACAATACCCAAATAATCTCATTTAGTTACTTTAAATTAAATATACCAAGTTTTCATCATATATTCATCAAAAAACCAAATTTTATTATCTCTACATGTATTACCTGAGTTGTACGCACCCAAAAGTCAATTATTTTAAAGCTAGGATTTTTCTACATGCAACCCACACTAATAAAACCCAAAATCACTCATCAATCCTACGTATCCAAGGGTTATGACTATTATTCAGATTTAAAAGATTTAATAAAAACAGCCCCATAATTAGTATTCAATTTTTCTAATTAAGTTACTAATTATTTTTAAGAAAACATGTAATTAAGTGTTTAGGCGACACTTAAAATGCATAATACTAAAGAAAAAGAATAGAGTATTCATGCCTGTAAAGATCGTGTTGAAAATCTGATTAGAAATCTGGATTCCTCTCGAAAAATTAGCAAAAGAGTGTTCGTGAACGATCTTCATTAAACGCCAATTAAACCTTCAAAAACTTGTGCCAAAACTTGTGACAAAAACTTGATTTTGTTGAAGGTTGATGATTATGAGTGAGAGGAAAAATATTTGGAAGTGTTCTCTGGTAAAAAACTGAAGAAAAAGTGATTATGAGAAGTCCCCCCACGGAATAACAAGGTCATATAGTGGTTAGGAGTCCTAATCCTACACAAACTCTTAAAAAAACAGCTTGCAGTGCATGTTTTCTGGGAGGATCGATCGATCTACCCCCCCGTCGATCGATCGATCACCTCGAAAAACTGACAGTTCACCCAAAAAAATGCCATAAGGCAAAATATTGTAAAATCAATATAAAATCCGTTTTAAATCCGATTTCAATTCCGCTTGAAGTTTTATTCTTCTAAAATCATAACCAACATATTTAGCCAATAAAAATTATAAAATTCAAAAATTTATTTTTCTCGAAAATTCCAATTAATTAATTAAATAATAAATAAAAACACCGGGTGTTACACGTTGTACCTGTTCAAACATCACATATTCAAATAAAATAGAGATAATGCAAATATACATTCAAATAGAGACAATATGCATCATGATATAATTCAAATGTGACAACTTAACACAATTCAATTCAAACTTAAAACAATTCAATTCAAACTTAAAACAATGTCACTACATGTCTGGTGTATTGTTAAAACTGAGGAGGTGAGTAGGCCACACGATATACGAATTGACGCACCCACTAATATACATCGTGCCGCATTGTTCGCGCAATCACAATAGGTAGTTCTCCTTCCCGGGTATGACATGCTTGATGAGCACCCTGGACTCCATCTCTTGAAGCTCACGTCCATGAACTATTCCACCCTGGACGATATTCGGGTCCCTCAACCCCCGCCCTATCTGCTTGCCATCAAATACGTCCAATATGAGCACGCTTGGCCAACCAAGTGTCGATATCGGTTTGGGGAAGGGAGCCAAATAGGGAAGTGGATCATCGAAGTACGCACGTGTCGGTGATGAATAAGCGAGGTCCACATCCTCGTCATCCTGGGCCTCATCCTCCCGCACCTCCTCCTCCACTGCCTTCTCCTTCCCTTTCCCTTTCCCTTTACGGTCTCCGCCCAATGTACGCTTCATGAATGAGAACATATCTTGGACCGTCGCCTCCAAATGGGACAGCTTCGCATCATGTGAATCCATCGTTCGAGCCAACCCGGTGTCGCTCATCTCCAATCTGATGATCCTAGATTTGGCCACCCGCGAGATCACCCCCCTTGCGATCAGAGCCAAGCACTTGGCTGAGTGCGTCTGTGGACAAAGATGCCTTGTCGGCATCAGACTGCGACTCATGCACTTCCTTAAGCTTTGCCTGAAACGACAAAAAGCACATGATTAGTAAAATAAGTAAACTAAAAAATTATAACGTAATTAACAAAAATTAAACTATCGGATTACTTACAATCGTGGCCGCGACGCTCGGGGACACCTCATTGTCCTTCCCCTTCTTCGTCCGAAGAGCCACATAAGTATCGAGCCTATGTGGCTTACCCCCTGGCCCACTCCCTACCCCCTGAAATAAAATAAAGTAAAGTAAAATTAGTATCGGCCCCGCAAAGTAAAATAATGAAGAATAATATATTTCTGTAGTTATAGAAAAAATAAATCTTACCTGCATGCTATGCTCCACCTCGGCGTAAGAGGTCCGGCCGGAGTAGTGCACGTCCGTCTTTTTTGCCCGATTTTCCCTCCCCGATTGGCGAGATGCCAATTGTCGATCCTCGATCTCATTGTCAATGAACTTCTGCCATTGTGCCAATGAGATCGGCTCCTTGGGGGGGGGGGGGGGGACGGATTCACGCCATTGGATAATGGACTCTCGTGTTTTTCCAAAGTACCGTGTCCGCATATTTTTCTTCCACAACTTGAGTTGCTCCCTAATCTGCTCCAAGAAGGGATCGCGTAGCTTTGGATCCAAGTTGAATTGTTCCTGTCCAACAAATACAATATTAGTTGTGCATAAATATAAATATAAAATGAAATCGAAATCGAAATCGAAATCGAAATCGAAATCGAAATCGAAATTGAAATTGAAATTGAAATTGAAATTGAAATTGAAATTGAAATTGAAATTGAAATTGGAATTGAAATTGAAATTGAAATTGAAATATTCATATTCATATAAATATAAATATATTACCTATAGTGCCGCCCAAACAGCTAACTTGAGCTCATATGGCACCTCCTTCCAATTCATAAACCCCGGGCCGATGACCGTCTTTAGCAGAACGAGGGATCTCGCTAATATCTCCGATTTGTTCTCGACGGTAATCCCAAATTTCCCATATTTGGGGAACCTAGGAGCGGAAAATCCCTCGTCGCCTCCACTACCACCGAGCCCAGCCGACATCATCATAAACAGCATCATCATCTTCGTCTTAATATCTGAAGGAGACATTTGCTGTAAAAAAATGTTATTAGTACAGATATAATATTATCACCACACCCCACCCCAACTACCCCACCCCCCCTCCCCACCCCTTCCCCCCCTCCCCCCACCACGACCGTGAAAACTACAAAAGTCTCTTATCCTCATTATATTTTATAACAATATGCATATCTTATTAGAGAGTCGGGTTTGGCATGAATAAAGTGAGAATTACATTTAAGACTTTCTAACAACATGCATGTGTATATGTATATTGAGAATTTCATGTATGTTTCATTTAATTATCATACTATATATATATATATATATTGTTCGATATACAAAGTAATTTTCAAAAAAAGTTGAAAAATCCCACCCCCATATGGACAATAATCCAGTGGTCAGGCCACTTTTAAAACGAACCAACCCAACATTTACTAAATAAAATAATTCAACAGAAATGTCAACAACAAATGTTTATCCCGTACTCCTTCTAATTCATCTACTCATATGAAATGGACAATTACTAAAGTATACAATTATTAATTTACTAATTTACAATGAGGGGCAATCCTACTTTCATATGAACTGGGCACAATACAATTAAAATTACAATTAAAGCTATACAATTGTTAAGATTGCCCCACCAGAGAACAGTAAGATACGACTGCAGAACTTCCTCCAAAAGTAAGAACTTTAAGCCAATAAGAATATTATACAGAAATTATACAGTCTCAAACTGTCCAAACGGGAAAATTCGAGAGATCTCATTACAGGGGTAATGACTCTCGAACGGGTCTAAGGGCTATTGAATGCGTACGCATAAGAACTAGAAGGCTAGTATCTATGCGCACTATATTTAATTTCAAGTATGTTTCATATAATGGGTTAATTCAAATACAAAAATAAATTCATAGGTTAATTCAAATACAAAAATAAATTCATGAGTTAATTCAAATACAAAAATACAAATTCATGGGTTAATTAAAATATACACACACACACACACACACACACACACACACCCCTCCCTCCACACCCCCCACTCACCACATACACACACCCCCCACCTCCCTCCACACCCCCCACTCACCACATACACACACACACCCACCACCACCCACCACATACACACACACACACACACACACACAATAGCCCCCCACCCTTCCCCACCTCCCTCCACACCCCCACCCACCACACATATACACACACACACAACAACCCCACCCCCTACCCCCACCTTGTCCCACCCCCACACACGCAGATATACACACACACACACATATATATATACACAAACATATATATAAATGGAAGAGAGAGAGAGAGGTAATTAAACCTGAAAGTAGAGAGAGAGAGAGAGCAGCGTAGAGAGAGAGAGAGGGAGGGAACGGCGGGAGGGAAAAAAGAAGGGGGAAAGAGTTTTTGCTGCAAAAGTTGTCACGGTAGTGTCAAGGTCATTGACCGTGACAATTATTTGTCACGATCGTGTCAAGGTCAATGACCGAGACACAAAATACATTTTTTTGTCACGGTTAATGACCTTGACAAGGGTGGTCGGCTGAAAGGTGACAATTTTGTCATTTTGGTGTAGTGGGTGCTGGCTGGTCCTTCATTGGTGCCTGGGGTGGTCCCCTGGCGTCAGGATGAGGCTGGACAGCCGCCGGAGTGATCATATCCGGTGAGACTCCAGGTGGCCTAATCATAGTTTGGCTGAGTTGTGCAAATTGTTCCTGCATAGCTTGTTGTGTTACAGCCAAAGACCTCAAGGCTGTAGCTACCTCCGCCATTTCGGACTGGGGCGGCGCCTGACTGGAACTAGGCCCCCCGCCACCAGGTGGCGGAAGAGGCGGTGGAAACTCTGGTGCCATGTGTTGCTTAGTAAAGAGCTTAAGTATCAGGTGAGCTTAATACCTTAAAGGACCTCTTTCAATGGTGAAACAGCTCCACGCAAGGGGTGGTGCCTGGTTCACCACCAGAGTCTCCGATGAGGTTAAGCTAAAGAAGAGGAAGAGATAACTTCTCGTTCCCACAGACGGCGCCAAAATGATGATGCTGGAAATAGCACCACTCTTCAAGGTGTTTGTAAGCTCAATTCAATGTAAACAATGGCAGCATAAAGGCATATAGTAGAAGGAGGTGAGGAGAAGAAGAAGATCACCAGAATATAAGTGGTTCAGCTAATCAGGCCTACGTCCACTGTGCAAGTGTGTGATTAATATCACTATATGAGGGCTCTAATGGCCACAGATACAAACTCTCAACCTTTCTCTCTCTACTGTGTATTTGAACAGAGTTTCAGCTAGGGTTGCTAACTTCGGATCCTTCGCAAGGTAGAGGAAGACCTCTCTATATAGTACATGGGGGGTGAAATGTACCCCCATGCATGCAATGAGCATGTGTGTATGTAATCTGGCCAATATGAAGAAGACATCTGTCACTGTCACATGTAGAGAATGATGCTGAAATATTCTCCCCACGTGTGGGGAATGATTTGTTATAACTGACTTGTATCCACCTGTCCTTATCCAAATGTCAATAGGTGCTCGACCATCGTGCTTGGTCATGACCTCGGCCTGGAAGAAGCCGAGGTTGATAAAGTCTAGTCGTTCGGGCAAATCGAGATGGGCCATGAAGGTCCCGGCTTAAGTTAACCCGAGACAAGGGATTGGGGTCGTCCAGAGCCGAAATTAAGCTGGCATGTGCTTGGAACATCGACTGATTTCTTGATGAGGCTGACCTTGGTAGAAGTATGGTGTCCTGCTACCTCGGCCAACTCTAGGCCGAGGTTGTCATCCCCAGGCGAACTGAAGTGTCGCTGACCCTTGTGATACATGCAGTGCCACCCATGACGTGACTGGTGGGAGTGTCGGCCTGGGCCGACCCTTCTATGGCCGAGAGTTGTTATCACGGACCCAAGGCTTTTCCACCGTTGGCTACATTCTTGGCCGAGGTTGATGTCTCTGCGCCGAGGTCACACTTGGGGCATATCAGATACAACTCAACAATGGTGTGGGGGGATATTTATTGACCCCAACCACCTCTGAGAGGGGGTTCTTTTCAATAGATTATTACTAGAGAGAGAGAGGGAGAGAAGTTATTACAAACCAGAGCTCTTACTTAATCACTATTGACATTTATTGCGAAGATTTTAATAACAAACGAGAGATCCTTCAGAGGTTGTCGGTGTGTTTACTGCCTGCCAAGGTGTGTCTAGGGTGCTTACTTCTCTTCCCCTTTGAATGATTTACTTCCAAGTTTTGATTATTATTATTTGAGTTATACACGAGAGATTCACGAGTTCAATCTGAGTTGTTATTATATTGTGTTTATGTGTTTATTCTGTGATCATCAAGGATATTTGGGTTAACTTTTATCACTATACTTATAGGGTTACACCTCTCTCTCTCTCTCTCTCTCTCTCTCTCTCTCTCTCTCTCTCTCTGTATATATATATATATATATATATATATGTATATATATATATAAACTACCCTCTTACACTATGAAACTACCTACTGTTACTTTCCTTAAGGTGGACGTGGATGAATTGTATGTAGAAGAAATAAACTAATACCCATGCGAAAAATCTGGTCCTTTCTCACCCCGTAATAAACTATTTACCCCTATAATTCTTCAGGGTAAACTGCTGAAAAATAAAACATCTGAATAATGGCATTTTTTTAGAAATCTCCCTCGACTAACTTTGGCAAAGTATTGGAAAAATTATTTTGTTTTATAAAATGAGGGAAATAGTGAGGAATAACACAATATAAATGTTTTGTTGAGTTCTAAAATTTACCATTCTATGTGTTTAAAAGTATATTAACTTATCAATGTTAAAGATAGTCATACATAACTTATCAATGTTAATGCTAAACGGACTTGCACATTTATTCACCTTTCTTGTAAATAAATCGTTATTTACAGTTGTTGAAAACAAAGCTACAGTTCATTTGCAAACCCTTTTATCGGTGTGACAACTAGTTTCATTCTTTTCATCTTCTTCTAAGTAGTTGTGCGTATTTTCACTTCCCATAAATCCCAAAATGCCAGGTAAATAAACTGATAAATAGATTAATAGTGTTGCCAAAGTCCATAGCTTATAGTTGAAGGACTCATATGTTAAACATGTGAGCTCATAAGTGTAACGACCCGAACAGGATTTATGGGTTACCCATGAGTCAACCCGGTCCAGTCTGACCATAGTTTTAGGTGTGAAGTGCAATGAAACAACCTATACAATGTTGGTAGTCAAGTTTTATTTTAATTAACATTTTACTTATTTAGCATGCGACTCAAATTTCAATATAAAGTACGTGTGGGTCCCATAGGGAGCACCCCGAGTCCAGTAAACAGAGCTACTAATGTAAAATAATCAAAGTACACTTACATATACAACACCCTCAAAATACAAAGTAGCACCCAACCTGCCGTAACAAAGCGAGGGTGTGAGCCTTTGCCCAGTGGGAATACGCAAGCAGTATAGAAACGAATGACAACGAAGAATACTCACACGCTACAATCATATGCATGCAAAATATATATGTATCTACATATATATAGATATACCTTTAAAAAATACATGTTCAAATGCATTAACCGTTTTACTCCCGAAAACCTAACTTATCCAGATTAATTTACTTTAATCTCGCAAAGACTTCCTCTATTCCCACTTAGCATTTATCACTTTACTTAACACACCCGGTCAACACATAAAGTCACTACGTTTGATTTATTCCAACCCATTCCTTTACCGGAATCACCCTTCTATTCCGTTAAAACATACCTTAGTATTTTTATTGAAAAATACCATTTCAACGCACGCTTTCACCGTGTTAGAAAACACTTGTTTGTCATTTGAAAACCCTTTTTATTTCATACTTATGCAAATTGTGGGTTTAACAACTTAAGTTACACAACCACCCATTAACCCACTTACTTTAGCATTTTTACCTTAACTTATGGACATTAATAGATTTACACATTTACTTGTCCATTTCAGCTTTACCGGAACATTTATTACATTCATTCAAGTTAGGTTGTATTAACACATTTTACCACACAACCCATTTCTTGACATGTTCCTTATTTCTTTTTTTTTTCCTTCTCGGAATCTTCCTTTATCGAATACTTACATAGGCTCCACACCAACGTCTATGCCCACCATATGCTCTGACTAGTGATTTAGGGCTTTTCACCCAAGGCCCCGGACCCTTCTTGTTTTATTTCGGTGTCATTCGAGTTACTTTTATGTGTTTTAACATTTTACGAATGTTCAAATTATTCCACTTCCTTACTTTTACCCAGTCAAAGCCCAAACCGGGACTTAACCATCCAATTTTCTATTAACACGTGAAAAATTGTTTCTTTTTTTCTTTAAGTCCCTTACCCCCCCCCCCCCCCCCCCCCAAACGTGATTTACACTAAAATTATTCACGCTTTTAGGACTTAGATTTATTTTTACACAAATTAGTGTAAAGACCTTCTCTAACATTTTTATTCGATAAAAATGTTCCACTTTAAGTAAATTACCGATTTACCCCTTTATTTGCCAAACTCACCATGTAGTTCTGTAATAAGTGTTATTTCTCAAAATGGTTATAAGTATCCAACTTATTACTTTAGCCATTTTAACACTTGTTTAATATCACACTTGTCACTTTAATACATTTAACACATAAAATAACACTCTTTACATTTAAGCCCCTAAATTTTCGTTCGTCTTATTTCATGCTTAAACCCGACAAGACTTTCTTTAAACTTGCTTACATATTTATTATCAAAGTACTACAAGTTTATATGCATAGAAAGTGGACCTTAAATACTAAAATCCCCCGAAGTGGATTAAACATATATTTCAAGTAAATAAGACATTTTACCAATCAATTTAAACTCAACAAGTGCCCATTCATTTATGAAGTCTCCATTTTCGCAAGAAGCTTAAAATATTTATTTCATAAATATTTTGACAACATTAACATCATTCCACATTTTTATTTCATAAAAATGTCCATTATTTCCTTTTTACTAGAAATATACACAAATAATATTTTTCTACTTTTTTATTCCATAAAAATATCCATTTATTTCTTTTCATTAGAAATACAACAAAATGATATTTCTTACATTTTTATTCCATAAAAAAATGTCTATTATTTCCTCTCACTAAAATACGCCCAATAGCCTTTTCTTGCATTTTTATTTAATAAAATTGTCCATTATTAGTTTCACTAAGAAACACACTACAATGATATTTTCTAGCATTTTTATTCTATAAAAATGTCAAATTTCAGATTTACTAGAAAATCATGCAAATAATGTATTCTTACGTTTTTATTTTGCACAAAAATGTTTATATCCAGTTTATGAAGAAAACACCCTACAACATTATTTTCATAATACTCCTACTCTTAACATTCAACCACAGCAAGACTACAAATATACACCAATGAAGCCTTAAATATAAGGAGTAAAGGGAGTTACAATAGCTCCACCATGTAAGC
This sequence comes from Sambucus nigra, assembly GCA_949130495.1. NCBI lineage: Eukaryota > Viridiplantae > Streptophyta > Magnoliopsida > Dipsacales > Adoxaceae > Sambucus > Sambucus nigra. The sequence continues at coordinate 35,514,784 of OX422222.1, forward strand.
TCCAAATGACCTTGGCAAAGCCCTCTTCAACTCCCTCAATAACACATTCATTTTCTTCTAAAAATATCCTCCATCAATACCCATTAAACAACCCCCAAAAGTGGCCCCTTTTATATTTCGTAACCCAATCCTCCTTTTGGATATTACAATAGGTTAATGGTATATAATTCGTATATAATAATAACCCCAATCCTCCTTTTGGATATTACAATAGCCCCTTTTGGATTATGCATTATATAATTCCTATATAATGCATAATCCAATAATTCTCCTCACTACTCACTATAATTAATTTTTCCTCACATATATAGTATGTATATAAAATTCAATTAATTTATCGGGGCAGCATATTACAATAGGTTAATGGTACCCTTTGATTCTATGTCTCATAAGGATTATCCGCAATTATCCTCAATTATTAACTTTTTTTTATGTATATAAAATTCAATTAACCATGTTGTAAAAATATAATAATAGATGCTAAAAAGAGTTTATTATACATTTTTAAGATATTACGTTTTTTTAGTAAATACAATTAACCATCTTGTAATAATATAATATCTTCCTTTTTTTAGTAATATTTTTAAAAAAAGTTTATTAACCATGTTTAGTACGTAATTATCCATGTTTTATTTACCTTTGTGTAATATGGCGGTGTTTTTTCCAGCTGTTTAATGTTAGTTTGCAACCCTTTCACGGGTGTCACCGCTAGTTAAACCTTTTGGTGTGTAAACAGCTGGTAAAAAAAGACGCAAGTTTTGTTATTGAGAGTCTTCCCGGCCGTCATTCTTTTCATCTTCTTCTAAGTTGTGGCTATGTATAATAAGGTTTCAACTGTCAAAATCTTATATGATTTTCAGTTTTAGGTTACATTTGAGTCTCTCTCTCTACTTCTATATGTAATTTTTGTAGAAACGGTGCATTTTCCGTAACACTGAATTGGATATTAAATTGATTCCTCATTCCATTTGATTTGCATTGATAATGGATTGCCTTCACAATAGAATACGTTGATAAGTTGTTTGTTACAAACTCCATATGTAATAGCTTATATTTGCAGAACACATAGGGTAATTGTACCCTTTGGTATGACAAAAAAAAATAGTATTCATAATTTTAATTATGGTCAAAATTTCGTGTCTGTTGAAGCATTTTTGGTCATCTCGGCATTAGGTCTGGTACACCCAAAAGCTAAATCTCACAAAATAATGTCAAGTCCTATATCTGTACTAATAAATGGAATAAAACATAGGGTTGGAGTTGTTTATTTGGCTAAATTATATTATTTATGCAGGTTTCTGTTAGCAAAAGCTCTATTGTACTAAATTAGATTAGATGGAGAAAATCTTGGAGTTTACTTCTAAATTTGTGCTGCAAAAGGTAATTTCTTCTGGCTTGCTTTGCTGCTCTTAGATATGTGACATTTTTCTTCTTCTTAATTCTGATTTCTAAACCAACACGTTGTTTCTTCGTTTTGCAATCGCCAGTCTAATAAGCGCAAAAAAAAATCTTCAGCAGATTGGTTTAGTCAATTGTTAGATGACATTCTCATCATCATTTTGTCCCGATTAACAATGAAAGAAGCAGCACGTACCAGCATTCTCTCTCATAGATGGAAAAACTTATGGTACCTTGGACTTTTATAAGAGGATGATGTTATCCGAAATTACTAACATTCTGGATTCGGAGTTGCAGGAGGAATCATTGGGAATCGAAAGGTCCAAGTATGTAAGTTGGGTAAATCAAATCTTGAACTCACATAAGGGTGTGACCCTTGACGCATTCAAACTCTGTTTTGATTTAGATTCCAAATTTAGATCCGATATTGATGAATGGATCAACTTTTCCATACAAAAGAGAGTGCAGTGCCTTGAGGTGGACCTACAGCGAGTGCATATCAATTGGATCGACTGTCATCCTTTCCCGATGCACCTTTTTCTTGAAGATTCAAACACTCGTTTCTTAACCATCCTTAATTTGAATTATATAGATGTGAGTCGACATTTTCTCAACAACCTTCTATGCAACTGTCCATTGCTCGAAACTTTACGCGTGTCAAACGCGCCATTCCTAATCAGACTTAAAGTTTGTGGTGCATCACTAAAGCTCAAGTGTTTAGAGATAACAGACTGCTCCAATTTAAAATCACTTGAAATTTCCAACATAAACCTTACATCTTTAAAATATTATGGACCAGAAACAGAACTTCGTCTTAAAAATGTTCCAAATCTTGCTGCTCTATCATTTGGAGGACCTTACCCTAGGTATACATTGGCTGATAATTACAAGCTTATTACTACTCCGCTACGTGAAATAGAGACGCTTACATTGGACTCCAGTCTCGGGGTAAGTGAAGCATTTTTATAGTTATTTGCAATTTTGGGTCAAGTAGTTTGGGTATTTAAGGTTAGGGTCTCAAGTTTTGCATATTCACACTTTGGGGTCCATTTTTGCCTAGTGCTACGCTTCTGACGGTATAAAAGAATCGCAAAAAATATTAAAATGCTCAAAAAATTGAAAATGGAACCAGTGTCACAATATGGAAAACGTGGGACCCCAGCCTAAACTTACCTATAAATTGGACTGAAAATTGCAAAGAACCTATATTTTTAATGTTTATTTTACCATTAATCATGATGATCATATGTCTTATACTCTCCTTGTTTTCTTCAGGATTTTACAGATTTTAATTATTTCAACAAGTTTAGGAAGCTTAAACAATTGAAATTGACAGTGAGCACTGATGATTATCAAAGTCTCCCTTCTTGCAATAGGTTATTGAACGCATGTCCAGTGTTGTATAGATTAGCAGTTGAGGTATGTTCTCTTTCACATCCAAGTAGAGAATTGATCAAATTATCTAGTTTCTTGTATTGAGTACGGGTAATGGGTGTAATTGGATATTTGAAAATTTGGTTCTGCCCGTGTTTGGATCCAAGTTTTATTGATATTTATGCGGAGAAGTGTATATTCAGGTAGCATCTTTAGACTCGAATATAGATATTGAGGTATCTTACACATATATATTCATATCTGCAAGTATATAAAATCCCACGCTGGGAAATAAATGTCTTCCGTCACATAATATAAGATGTTGGGCCTTCTACCCATAGCCAATTGGTTTTGGTTTGGATACTACAATATTTATTAATTAAAATGTTATTTTATTTTTTACACTTGTTATATTTTAGACCTGTTTATAACATCACATCTCGAACCCATTGGTCACCATCCATCCCCCATTTTATTATTAAAAGCAGAAGAACCAAATTTGAAAAATGTTCAAGCTTCCTAGACTTCCACCAATAGTCGATTCCCCCAACCCACCTAGGGCATCAAGAATAATTACTATCATCACCAAATGGCAACCGAAATAATAGCAAAATTAGTGACAAGCTAAATCATAAAACTCCAACAAATTTCAACAAAACATTTCAGTTTGCAATAACACTAATTATAGATTCACATTGAAATTCAAGATGTTTCATTATCCGTCCCAGATTGGAGATTAGCCACACGATGAAATGCTTGTACCTTTGTATAACTGATACATAGTAGAAACTTGACTAGACAATACATTCCATACACCAAAATGAGTAATTTAATACATGGGGCAATGCTTAATAAGGTGTGAGGCTACGCGAGGCATAAGCTTTGAATTGGAAGAATGAAAATCAAAAAAGTATTATAGATATGCCAAATATATCACAAAAAATAATGTACTATTTGATTATGATAAAAAAAAGATCCATATCCATAAAATATATTACCACACCATTACCGGAGTATTATTGTGCTAATCTCTAGTAAGTAAAAAAATTAGTTATTTTGGCATTAGTCCTGTGGCGACAAATTCTTTTTGGAGTAGATCTTGTGTTTTTTTTCTTTGTTAAAATATGTCCTGATTTAATGGAGTAAAAACCATATGTCTTTGCATAGGACTAACAACAAAATGAAAATGTCATGGGATCGCCTGCTAATTTCTTTTAAAAAAGAGGACTAATTACTTGGATTCAAGTCCATTTAAAAAAAATTGAATTTTCTGGCACAATTAAACAGGCTATAATAAAATAACAGAAATAGTCATAGCAGAGTATATACGTATTTTTATAATATAAAAGAATATATGATAATTAACAGAATATAACATATCTTACACACTTTAATAATAGACCTGTATAACACGTGTCATGGGTCCTAGATACGCTATGAAGCACCGACACTCTCTCGGAGGCGATGAATCTTGTTTGACACGTGTCGCGCAACATGCTCCGACACACTCCTCCCGATACGTTGGGACACGCAAATCCTAGAGTGTCCTTTTTTTAAAAATTAACTGGACGCGTCCCGACGCGCTGGGGACAAGTAAATCAGGATACGTGGGGAAAATTTAGAATTCTAGAAACTTATAATGTGGTCAAATGTATAATTATTTAAACTATAACTAAATAACATAACAAAAAAAGAAACACAACTTCATCCTCGGGTACTGTATCTTTTGTTGTATTTTTTTTAATTAGTTACGAAATACACAACTTCATCCCCGTTTGCTGTTTGTTGTCCCTCTGGTCGAACACAACTTCCTTCATCCCTGCTTGCTATTTGTTGTTTGCTGTCCGATTCTTTCATTTTTTTTTGCTTTTGGTCTTTGCTATTTCTCCCTCTTAATTTTATGCTGCTCTTTGCTGTTTCTCCCTCTTTATTTTATTCAATAATAGGAAAAAAAAAAGAGATTAGAAACAGGAAAAAACCCGGCAAAAAACGAAAGTAACAGTTAATCTTGCCCCGTTTTTTACTTGTTAAAGTATGTTTATGGAAAAAAATCTGTTTTATTTCTCTTGTATATATTTAAATATATATTATATATTATACGTATCCTAGCGTGTTGTATCTTAGCTTTTAGAAAAATCACGTGTTGTGTCGAAACACGTATTGCGTGTAGAGTCTGTGCTTCTTAGGAGATACGTATGATTTTTCATTTATATTATCAATAGGGCCCCATCATTTGGGACAAAATGATAATAAAATGCATCTTCTTTGCTTTTCCTTCCCTTGATTTTCTTAGCATTCAAACCCAACCAATTTTGGCCCAACCCGTTGAAGAGAATGAGAGGAAATCAAAATCTGCAATGGTTGAGGCCTTCATGATGCTGTTTGTGTGTGTGTGATAAAGAGAGAGAGAGAGAAAGAGAGAAATGACCCGTATGTTTTGGAGTTAAATTTGTCCAGAAACAAGACCTAAAGGCTAGACATATTAGTCCAGTCAATTAAAATAGAATGGAAGCCTTCTCTATTGTATTAAGTTATTATGAGTTGTCTTTTTTTATCATATCTTAGCGTAATTTAAATAATCTATCGAATTTGAAAATCTATTCAAAATAATGGACATAGCTAGTATACGAATATACATGTATTTGCATACAAATAGTGATTTTGATAGTGTTTTGTATATTTTTTTTAATTTCCTTGTGACAGTTCAAGTGGCGATCTAAGTATCGTTCCATAACAGAGAGACGGAAGAAAAAACACAAGCTTAAAAACCTCAAGGTATTGGAATTGCACGGCTTTCAAGGGTGTTTGGCTCATTTTGAGTTTGCCGAATATCTATTCGAAAAATCTGTTTTTCTTGAGAAGTTAACGGTTGATACTCGTAAAAAAATATATAAAATCGGAACCCTACCAGATTATGTGGAAGATGATAGGACACTTTTTGCAAAAGAAGTCGCATCGGATTATGCTAGCCGTCTATCTCCACATGCCCAATTGTTGATACTCTGATTTGAGAATTTTAACCAATTGTTGATACTTTGATTTCAGAATTTTAACCATATTTTTTGGTTAAGACCTAAACTTCTATGTTAAGAATAACATACACTTGGGTTTGAGACATGAAACTTTTCTTTTTTTTTACCACCTTTGTTATAAATCATGGACAAATACTGAGTCAAGTGATTTTTCTTGCTTAATGTGGTTTACTGGTAATATTTTTTGCATGTTGTAGTATTATGTTTCATATATGTGATTAGCCGGAGCATTCCAAGCATGCCCCGTTAATGGTATTGTTACAAGTTTTTTTTCCAGTGTACTATGTGTATATACTGTTATTTCTGTGTAATATTAGTTCTACCTTCAAATCAAACTTTTTGATGTATCAATGATACAATATTTGACGTGTCTGGAGTCCACTTAAAACATCATCCAATTCGTTGTTTAACTTTTAGCATACCAAAGGGTTTGCTTATAGGATATGATTTCAGGGTATACCTTATTGGGTATAATAGTATATATATTTATTTTGAATCAAATAAATGATTTGTTGGTAAGTGATCAAGTGATAAGTTTGTGGGATTTTGTGTTTGAGGTCTTGGGTTCAATCTCTAGGAGACACACTAAACGTTAATAGTTTTTTATTGGGCCTTGTACCCTTTAGGCGTCTCTTAAGTGTCCAATTTTTTTACCCATTTATTATTTAGTTTTTAACTAATTTTTAAACCCATTTTAAAAATTGACTTAGTCTTTTAGTCATAACTCTACTACCCGTTAGTGGAGATAAAAGTGGGTTAGTGGGCAAAAATGTTTTTTATTATTATTCCTATAGATTTGAACCTTCTCTGCAAAAAAAAAAAAAATAAATAAATATCTGAAAACCTTCTCTCAATCTCCAATTACAGGAAAAAATAATTTTTAGTTATACTATTCATATTTAATTATTTTTTAGTCTTGGGGTATCCTGAGAGTTCAAGATTCTTCATCGTTACTAGTGATGGAACTTGATCATTGAATATTGGAAGGTGTATGTTCAAGAGTCTGACATTATCAATATCAGCGGATATTTTCACCCTTAGGACTTTGTGCCAAACACAAACTTTGATCGATAAGTTCTTTTAATTTTATCTATTTCGAATTTGAGTGTTTTCGTATATTTTGCATATATTATTTCCAACATACCTAATAATACTTTCTTATATTTAGAGGTTGGTATAAAAAAGGTCTTGAAATTTTTTGTATTTTTACACAAATTAATAGTTTGAACAAATTAATATTTTGGTCAATTTTGAACCTTTATAAAAGTGAGACCCACACATCAAATATTTTGGGCCCTGAACTTTACCCTCCTTTTGCACTTCACCACCCGAACTTTTGTTTTCTAAACACATACAACTTTCAAAATGGCCTCAAATAGTTAACTTTTTAAACGAAAAAGTAGGCATGTGCCTCACACATGAGGGTGTTTGAGGGTTATTTTTTTTCTGACATATATTTTTTTTTAAATTATGAGAATTACAGTAAAACGTTTAAAAAATATATAAATGCTAAAAAATATTTCAAAAATCTAAAAAAACTTTTAAAAATATTTATAACATTTGCAAACTATGAAAATTAAATAACATTTATAAAATTTGGAAAATACTAAATAATATTAAAAAAGGAAAATACAAAAAAAAAAATCAAAAAAGAAAATATGCAAATGACAAATATATTAATAATGTATGAAAAATATTATAAGTTTAAAATATTATAGGAAAACTTTGAAATTATATATATATATATGTATATATATATATATATATATATATATATATATATATATATATATATGTATATGTATATATATATATGTATATATATATATATATACTAGGGTATGCCCGTGCCTGAAGGCACGCTGATAATTTTAAAAAGCATAGAGTCATGCCTTGGTACGATGGCAAGTGCCCTCGCCAAAGCTACTGTTGGTCTCGGGTTCAAAAAACGGGAGAGGCCCAAAGGCACGATGCTAATTTTCGAAAGTGTATGTCCTTGATAGGACCATACGTCATATATAGCTCGAAACAAATAAACCATTTTTTAAATAACCTATAGGCTTAAAGCAATTGGGCAATTTTTGAATCTTGTATAAATAAGTCAAACACAGCACATTAAAAATAAAACAGGTCGGGATAGCACGATAAGATACGGCCCAACACGACATGATGGGAACGATTAAACCATTTGCTGAGGAATTAAAAAAAAATAATGGATCGAAATAGTAGATTGATAATGAGTCTAAATTTGGTCGATAGTGAATCTCCATAAAATCTATATCGTGATCTTAATTGGGTCACTATCGTGTCCTTATCGGGTTAATTCATGGCATAAATTGGACACGAACACGACGTGTCTTAATAATAGGTCCGAAAGCACAGATCTTAACACAACTCGAACACGAAAGACCGTGTCAATTTCATTTCGTATCGCGTCATGTTATCATTTCATGTCGTATTATCGTTCCGTGTCGTGTTATCGCGTCGTGTCGTATGCCCGTGCCTGAAGGCACGTTTTTAAAAAATTTCAAAGTATGTAATCATGAAACGACAAAATTTTCAAAGTGCAGAGTTACAAAATGACGAAAATTTCGTTCCCGACATAACAAAGTGTAATTAAAAAAATAATGGCCTTAATATCCTTTATTATATGACTATCCTGCAAAACGGTAGTGTTCGTGATTGGTAATAAAATCTCGTGTCGTGTCGTGTTTATTTTGGTCAAGTTCGTTTTTGGTTAAAAAACATTGAGTCGTGTTCGAGATAGGTAAACATTAATAAATCATGTCGTGTCGTGTATATTTTGGACGACATCATTTTTAGTTTGTTCAACACTATAAATTATTTTATTTACAACACAACCTTGTTAAACACGACCTCATTAAACACAAAAAAAATTATGCCAAAATAATAAATGTTTTTATCAAAACAAACAAAACACTTGCACCACAAAAAATCAATATAAAATATCGCGTTTGATAAAAAACTATTAAATGACAAAACTAACCTTAATCCCATAATAAGAGCCCTCTCCATCTTTCTCCAACACTCGAGCAAAAAAATGTTGACAAAAACACTACCGAATTAAAAAAAATAATTTTCAACAAAAAAAAATATTTCCAAAGTGTTTATAAAAAAAAGATTTCACAACATGATTTTAATTTGGTCACATTGTAAAATCTTTTTTTAAAAAAAACATAAACATGACCAAATTAAAATGTCACACGATACGAAATTATTTTTTTTATTCGGTAGTATTTGTATTAGGTTAAAAAAATATTTCAAATTCACATTGCGCCTTGAGTAAACGAAGTGTCAATTTTTAAAAAATATGGACATAATCTCCTTTGTTTATTGGACTATCCACCCTACTTGAGTGATAACAACAAATCCAACTGTATTCAAATAGCCCAAATTCATCAAACAAAACTAAGATGCATAAAAGTGATACGAAAGTGTAAATATTTTTAAAAAATTTGGACAGAATTTCCTTTGTATATCGAACTATCCACCCTGTTAAAAAAAATCCAACAAAAATAATACTTTCACAATTATATTATTACGAACACAAATATGAAATGAACAAACGCAAGACTAATTCAACTCCAATTCTTTAATTTGTAATGACAACTCGTTGGCCATGTTAGCATTTTTGAGAGTTTCTCGACACCTTGGCCCTGATTTAATTTGTAATGACAACTTGTTTCCACTAATTCAAACACGCAAGCATATCGTCAACAAATGAACAAATAAAAAATTAATTAATGAAAGAAATTAATTAATGAACAACAAACCACAAAAAATCAGATCCCCAAATCGCGAATACTTGTTGAAGAATACGATCAGCTCCAAATCGCAAAATACCAACCATCATCCCCAAATCGCAGAATACCATCATCCCCGAATACCTTCTGAAGAACAAACCAACAAAAAATAAAATAAAAAATCAGATCCATCACCTTGTTGAAGAACAAACTAACAAAAAAATAAATAAAAAATAGATCCCCAAAACGATGTGTGTGCGTGTGTTTCTGTGTGCGTGTGTGTTTATGTTTCTATGCGCGCGCGTGTGTGTGTTTCTGTGTGCGTGTGAGTGTGTTTCTGTGTATGTGTGTTTCTGTGTGCGTGTGTGTGTTTGGTCATGCGTGTGTTTGTGGGGAAGGGGGAGAGGGGAGGGGGGTTACCAGGGGCGGGAGGGGACTCCGTACATCTCAAAACCTTCAAGAACAAAACGATTAGACAAAGGAAAGAACAAATCAATGAAAAGCAAAAAAAAAATACCTTCACTGTTGTTCTTATCGTTGTTGTTTTTGTTGTTCTTAAATAAACATTGGGTTCGCCAGATTCATACAACAATCGGGTTGGCCGGATCTGAATACATTGGGTTGGCCGCATTCAAAAACATTGGGTTCGCCAGATTCATACAACAATCGCCAGATTCGTAAACATTGGGTTGGCCGGATCTGAATACAACAATCGGAATCGTCACCGGTTTTCGGGTATGGCAACGGTTCTTACCCCAGATTCAGAACTTCAAGAACAAACCGATTAGAAAAAGAAAACAACAAAATGATGAAAAGTCGTACAGAAAAAAAACCTTATTATTGTTCTTGTTCTTGTTCGTACATCTCAAAAACGGAAAGAACAAAACGATTACAAAACGGAAAGAACAAATCGATGAAAAGCAAAAAAAAAAAAATTACCTGGGCTCTTCTTCTTTGTTGTTGTATAAACATTGGGTTCGTCAGATCTGAATACAGAAATAAGAATCGTCACCGGTTTGGTCTCGCCGGCGTTTGAATTCAGGGTTCGGGTCAGAGGTAAGCAGGTCGGTTTTAGGTTGATCACCGGTATAGGTAGTCTCCGGCGTCGCAGGTGGTTCGAAGTCGGCAGCGGGGCAGCGAGTTCCGGGTTAAAGTCATCGGCGGTTCAGACTCGTAGTAGTGAAGAGAGACAAAGGGATAGAGGGAGGAAGAGAGTTATTTGGGGGAGAAAAATAAAAACGACGGGGAAGGGGGTAATGGGGTAGGAAAGTGTGAGAGTTGTGCAAATACAATTATGCCCTTCTTTTTGAATTTTGAAAAAAAGGGGAAGGCAAAGTTGAGTGTGTGAAAAGAGGGGGAAATTAAAAATTTGAGGGATAAAATAGGGAGTGCAAAAAATTTAACATTGATGACATCACAATGCTAACTTATGACATACATAAGTTTCCTACTTTATTATATATATATATATATATATACACACGAGAAGACAAAAAAATTAGAAAGTTCAAAAAAGACAAAAAAAATTATAATATAGGATATAATATATTATAAATTCCAAAAGTTATAGGAAAAACATTGAAAAATAATAAAAATTTATAAAAAATTCAAAAATAGTAATAAATGAAATTTAAAAGTGAACAATACGGAAAAACTTTAAACAAATCTGAAAATGTCATAAAATTATAATATTGGAAAGATCATATTATAAATTCCAAAAAAAAAACATTGAAAGGTAGTAAAAAGTTCATAAAAATATGTGAAAAATTGAATAAATATTTTAAAAATTTTGGTTCGAAAAATAGGAAAAAAATGATTTAATATATCGGCCAATTTTGCGACATAAAAGAACAAATTAGAAAGCCTTAATAAGCATTTTTAGAAATCTGGAAAAACTGAATTAATAATTTATAAAATGTGGAAATCAGAAAAAAAAATTAAAATAGTGGAAATCACTAATATATATATATATATTGTTTAAAAGAAATTTAAAGATGTGAAAATTACACATAATATATTCAAACATTCTGAAAAATACGAAAAGAAATCTCTCAAACACAAACATATATGGGCAAAGAAATCTACAAAAAATTGGCAAACAAATCTCAAGCCAAACGAATAAGTAAATTTCAAGAAATCCATAATCAAATCTCAAACCCTCAAACAATTCCCAAAAAAAAAATCATCTAATTCCTCAAATCCTAAAGTCAAATCTCAAAACTCCCCCTCCCACACACCCACACCCCCTCCCGCTCACACCCAAATCTCGATATATTCAAACCAAATCTCAAACCTGCAAACACATTTATAAAATTAAACTACACCCTCCAATAGTTAAAACTATAAAAATTCACCCACCTCCATTGAAGACATGTTGGAACTCAGTATTGAAGACCTATTGGAACACAGTATCGAGAGAAGTCTAGAAAACAGAGAGAGAGAGAGAGAGAGAGTTTTGTCCATCGGTCGCTGGGGTGGTGGCGGGTGGTAAGAAAACGGAGAGAAAGATAGAGTTGTCTTTTTTTAACCAGAGGTTACCGAGGTGGTGGCGGGTAGTGGGGATGGGGGTGAAGGAGTTGGCTGGGATCGGGGGTGTGGGGTGAGGATGGGAGAGCAAAGAGAGAAAGGAAGATGTATAGGATTTTGAGTTTTACTTTTAGGCCCTTACTTAGTTAAAAAACAACTTTATGTGTCCTTGTTAACGATAGGGGTTTATTTGAGGTTAGTTGAAAGTTCGTGTGGTGAAGTTAGGGGGGGATAAAGTTTAAGGAGACCAAGTGTAATTAATCCATTCATTTGTTAAAAACACCAAAGATAATTGAAAATTTTGGTCATAAAGTGCTCCGTTTGTTTATGAAACCATTGAATTTTATTTAATTTTCTAGGATGATTTTTCTAAATTGCCGCTAAAAGTTATGACTGTTTGCTATTTATTGTGATAGTTTTTCTGAACAGTTGCTAAAGGTCGCGATTGTACACCACTAATTGTGACTATTTGTGAAAAAAGTTCCTAAAATGACTGTTTACAAAAGACACATTGTTTCAAGAAAAACACATTACTGCTTATAAATACAAGACTTATCTTCAGTTTTTTAATAAATTATGAGAATGCGTGATATCAATTATTTATGTAATTCGAAAATTTTGAATATTGACACTTATTTAATTGGAGTCGATCTTCAATCCAAATTAATAAAACCCTAATCATGCATCTAAGAGATATAAATCAAACACGCAATCACAAACAGTCACAAATCGAGGGACAAACAAATTTCAGGAAAAAAACCCTTTTGGATAAAACCTTTATTTCAGTATGTAAATCGCAACTTATAATTACACAATGAAATTTGCAATGAATTTCTCGCAGAAAATCCACATAGACCGCAGCCTAGACCAGTAGAGATCCTCTCAAGATCCTCTAGAAATGTAACTCCTCCTTCAGTAGTGAACACCCTCAAGTATCCCCAATGACTGTGGTCATCACCAAATAGCTCTCATAAGAACTATCAATCCACCAGTAGAGAAATCTTCTCTACAAGAGAAACTTTGACAAAGATGTGCCTTGGGTTCCAAAGAACATTCACAAAATCATATGGAAGGTTTTGTGTGAATCAAAACATGTGTTTGGGATTTTAAAATTGAAGACTTGTTGTATTAGGTCTCTCTAAAATGTTCTTCCAAATTCTTAGAAAAAAAACCCTCCCGAAATAGGTATTTATAGAAAAAAATAAATATCTGAGGCGGCGCGTTGAACCGATTTGCTTTGGCCTTTATAAAAGGCGAATCGATTCACTTTTTCAGTACTGAGGCCAAGCCTTTTAGCAAACCGAACTGGTTCCCATTTGGACCGAATTGGTTCGCACCATGTTCTTTTCTTCCTTCTTCCTTTAAATTTTCTTCATCTTCATATTTTCATAACATGGTATGTTGAAGCCGTGGAGTAAATGAAGTTTCTTGATAACCGGGTCCGTCTTCTTGAACGTGTGAATGTGAATTGTCTCGATTGTTGGAACGTGATATGCCATACTCAATGTAAAGAAGGGACAATGGAAAATATGTCCTTACAAATCTCTCCCTATGGCTATTTTGGTACAAAATAAAAAAATTTGAATTATCAATAAAATATCCTATACAAATCTAATACCCTCCCATGAATCAAAAAGTGGAAAGATATATGCTAGTCTTCAACTTCTTTAAATCTTCAAATCTCTTTGGTTTCCTTGCTCTTCTTTTTGCGTGCTTCCAAATGATCATCTAAGTTCTACACACAATAAACAAAGCAAATACCTTCGCGACGTATCGAGTTTGCAATGAAATAAATATAAACAAAACATAAATCAAATAAATCAAATCTCCCCCATAATTCGTTCTCGTTCTTTTTATTTGTCCGAAATAGATAAGGAAAGGAATAAAGTAATAATAAATCAGAGTGTCATGGCAAGCATATCAAAAGCATTGCAAATATATCAAAATACGCTCATGCAAGGATATACTCAAAAGGCTTCCATAATCTATTTTTGATTTTTCAAAATTTTCAAGAACAAATAATTTACAAATTACCACACCATGAATTTATACTAAGCACGGTTCTAAAAAACCCGCCTAGGTTCCACCTAGGCACGCCTAGGCGTAAGGCTTAGGAGAAACACCTCGCCTTACGCTTTTCACGCCTTATTCTTGGTAAAATCTTTACGTCGCACTTTTTTCTAAAAACAACAATCCCTTAGTGAAACGATGTCACCTTTTAACGAATTTGTTTACAAACCGGACCATTATCTTATCCAAAATAATCAGATAGTATTTTAATTTGCATATATTTAGACATATTTTTATGATATGTGCAATTTTTGTATTTTAATAGCCTTGTTATGGTTAAAAAATATTAAAATATATTAAGAAGGCTTTTCATGCCTTTTTACACCTAGGCCCGCCTAAGCTTCTAAAGCTTAAGGCTTGACCTCGACGTCTCAATCACGCCTCGCGTTTTTTAGAACCGTGATACTAAGATAACCAAATCATGGATACGAAATGAATGTATGTGAACAAATTTGATAGGACAATCAATCAATCAAACATAACATATGTGCACGATGAATATGGATACTCTTAACCATTGAACTCAAAATCGTCCTTAGGTGTAAAAATATGAATTTATATGAAATCGACTCCATCAAATCAACACAAAGTCTAAATATGATTTTCACACCAATAACATCTAAAACTATGTAATGCTTTTTCAAGACTTTGTTAGGACGTGCAAACCTGTTGATTTATTTAACAACCAAGCTCCCTCATAAATGATAATGATCATGTTTTTTATATTATAATATTTTCTTTTGAATGATCATATCAAATTAAACTATTTTGGCCTTGGTTACTTTTTACAAGACCACACTTTTTTTGGCTCTTTTTAAACGGTGGCTTTCACGCGAAGGTTATTTGATCATTTCGTAGCCCTTTCCCGTGTACACTCATCATTTTTTATATTAAACAAATTCCTCACGGGGAATGGTTCTTACATGCATTGCTTTCATTGTCAAGTTTTATTGCATTTGGTCCGTTTTAACGACAGGATTGAGATGAAAACCCTTTTACCAATATGTGATAAATAAGCAAAATAATCACACAAATCTGTGCACATGTGATTAGGGGCAAATATTTCATATTTATCCCCTTAATTTTAGTCTTTTTATGGTCCCGTGCGGTGTAAATAGCTTGGATTTATCTCATATTTATGCCATTAACTCTTTTTGGCAAGTATTTAGTCTTTTGTGTATCTCTTATGTGTTTTATAGGTATTTGAAGTAAATTAGTGCGAGGGAGAACTCGAAACAGTGAAATAAACCAAGATAAAGGGAGTTGAAGGGCCTTTTCATAATTTTTCAGCCAACTGGAAAATTAAAGAGCTTGAAGTTATAAGAAAACTGAAAAAAACGGCATCCTAATCCGAGCTATGTTGAAGAAGTTATGCCCATTGGAAGTTGAGAAAGAAATCCAAGGCAAACCTAAGGAAGGCAGAAAGGGGAACCCCCTAACCGGACCGGTTCGGAATTAGTCACGCTCCAAATCCGTTACAAAATAGTCACGCTTTAAAAGTGTGACAAATGAGCAGAAGCGAGATTTTTATTTTGTCCTTATCTTTTAGCCAAAAGAGTTTCAGAGTTTGGGTACTCTTCTAAACGACTTCTAACATATATATTTATTCATTAGGGTTATTTTAACATAGATTTCATTTATGTAAAAACTCCTAATCAAGGAGGAACATATAGGAGAATATTTTACAAGTTTTGCACATTAAATTCAAGAGCTTTTCCGTTTTTTCTTCAAGATTTGATTTTTTTCTTGCATGTTCATGTTCTTCAATCTTGGTAACCTTTATTTCAAGCACTTTTATTATTATGTCATGATGTTTGCATGATTGTTAATAGATTCTTACTTAGATATTGATTACGTCATGTCCAACTAGATTTTTAAAGTTTGGAGTGAATGAACCCAACCCCATGTGATTTATATTAATATAAAATTAGTTTTCTGAGTTGTATAATTAATTGAAGTGTGTTATTTAGTTATCGTACTTGCCGTAGGACTTTTAACCTCGTTTGCCCTAGGTAACCGGGGTGTTTAAGAGTGCGACATGCTCGTTAACTATCTAATCACACGCTTTATTTTTACTCTTGATTATGTATGATGCGGGCATATACCCTCATATATGTAACACGGGAGATTAATAAAGTCTTTATCTCAGTTAAATATCTAATTCATGACTGGTTTTGTATTTGGCAAATTTACAAGGGGTAGGGGGATTGTATTCTGACCTAATTTCTCATTCATATTAGTTAAAGAAGTAGTTCATTGGTCTTGCATAAGTTAATTATTAGTTAGATTAATTTTCATTTAATTCGTAGATAAAACTCAAAATCAATCGTCTTTTCTTTCTTCTTCTGAGTCAACTTTAGGATTAGTCAGCTTACCTATCGCCGTTACGTTCCACGTCCTATTTCCCTGAGGTTTCGACCCCGCCCTACCGGGCTCATTACTTACGCGATCCGTTTGCACTTGAACTGTGATTAGCACGCACTAGAGACACATTTGTAGTCGCGTTAAGTTTTTAGCGCTGTTGTCGGGGAGATAGGTAGAATTTAGGTTAGGTCGATGCAATCTCGAATTTGACTCTATTTCTAAAAAAAAATCATAAAACTAAAAAGACAAAAATATCTCATCTCTCAACGGCCCTTACATGCAAAATCCTGAAAAAACTCCTAAAAATACTCCAACCCGAATCTATGAGAATCCCATAGTCGAATACGATCCCGATGGCCCACATACTCCGAACGTTCCTCCATTTTGGGTTCGACCTCCTACACCGTCGAATTCTCTCACGAGACACACTCTGAGTCACACATCTAGGAAACTGAGTGAGGAATTAGAATCTATTGAAGAGAGTACGATGTCGGACCAGGCTAGTTTCGATATGGGTGATGGAGAGATGCCTTATTTCCCTATGAGTGAATTCTTATATCTCGAGCGAACCGTCATTCCAAAATGCATTTTATTCCCGTATAATGCAGGGTAATTTCGCTTCCGCAATGGGATGATACAAATTCTTCCCACTTTTCATGGTACGGAGTCGGAGAAACCATATCTCCACATTCGTGAGTTCAAAGAGACGTGTGAAACCTTTAGTGATCAAACATACACCCAAGATGTGATTCACCTCAAACCTTTTCCTTTCTCTTTAAATGATAAGGCTAAGACCTGGCTATGATCTTTGCCACCGAACTCAATTGTATCATGGAAGGAGATGCAACCCAAGTTTCTCTTAAAGTTCTTCCCTCAACATCGAATGCACTCCATTAAGGCTTAAATTCAAACTTTTCGACAACTAGAAAATAAGCCTTTCGATCGATGCTATGAGTGTTTCAATGATTTAGTCAACTCATGCCCCCATCATGGTATTGAAAAGCATCATCTTATATCTTTCTTCCATCAAGGGTTAAGTATAAGCTCTAAACAACTCGTTGAAACGATGTGCGATGGACCATTTTTTGGTCTAGACAAGAAGGATGGAGACGCCCACCTCAAGTATGTCGCCGAGACTACTCAAGGGTGGGATACATCCCACCCTAATGCCCAAAACTGTCCTCGATAAACTTCCATCGCTCCTTCGGCGTTCGGAATGTACCAACTAGATAAAGGTACCGTGGTGGAACGTCGAGTAGATCAACTTAAGAGGAGCATAAGAGACGTCCTCGATTCACGGCTAAAAGAAACAATCGGATCCATCTGAGCTCCCATTGCAAAGTTGTGTGCTATTTGTAAGGCGTGGCATTCAACAGATGAATGCCCAATGATACCCGCCTACAAAGTCATGCTTCAAGAGCAAGTGGAAGAGGTAGGAGCGATTACGGTTAATTTTAATGCCCCTCACGGGAATTCTTACAACCCTTCGTGGAGGAACCATTCTGGTTTTAACTATGGGCAACAACATGCTATGTTGAATCCTAATGCACATATTGTCCCTCCTCCACCACCACCTCCGAAATTACATCAAGCCCAACATATTCAAGCACCCCCTCCTCCCCCGTATGTAGCCCCATCATGGAGAAACTTTGAAGATACATTCACTCAATTTATGCAACAACAAATGGCGACCAATTCCCAACATACTCGAATGTTTGTCGAAATACATGCTAATATTTCAAAGTTGTAATCCGCCTTAAGTATCCAAGAAAAGGGCAAGTTTCTGACTCAAGGACAAAGACCTCCTCAAGGCCAAAACAATGTTAGCTCTACTTCCAACATCAATCAAGAGCAATGTAGTGCAATTACCACTCTACGTAGTGGGAGAGTTGTTGATTTGTCACCTCCTCCACACGACGAGCAAAATGATAAGTAGATTTCGCCCGGTACGAAAGAGGCCGAAGATGTCCCCTTGAGAAATGATGGTAATGAAATTGCTAGTGGGCCCAAAGTTGTTGTGAAACCACCCACCGCAACACCTTTCCCTCAACGATTGGTCCCTCACTCCAAAGAGACGTCCCGTGATGACGTGCTAGATGTATTCAAGCAAGTAAAGATTAATTTACCTTTTCTCGAGGCAATCAAGCAAATTCCCGCATATGCAAAAGTCCTTAAGGACTTGTTGACAGTGAAACACAAATTAAAGGTGAAAAAGAATGTATTCCTAGCACAAAATGTGAGCTTCGTTCTGTTAAGCGACCTCCCACCAAAATTTAAAGATCCTGGTGCACCCACCATCTCGTGCATCATGGGGAAGAATCGAATAGAGAGAGAACTAATAGATTAAGGATCGAGTGTTAACATCCTCCCCTACTCCATCTATAAGAAATAAGATTTTATGGAACTTAAGCCCATAAATATGACTCTCCAACTCGCGGATCGTTCCGTAAGGTACCTCGAGGGATTGTTGAGGACGTGATAGTCCAAGTGGACACCTTCTATTTCTCGATAGATTTTGTCGTTTGGGACACGGAGGCCTCCATACACTCGAGTAATCATGTTCTCGTGATACTTGGCTACCCATTTTTAGCTATGGCGAATGCACTTATTAACACTCGAAATGGGCAAATGCAACTCACATTCGGGAACATGGCCTTCGAAACTAATATCTTCAATATCAACAACTAAGTGGGTGATGAGGTCGAACCGCGAAAGATGGATCTTATGGAGTAGAAAGTACATGATCATGAGATGACTCATAAGAGAGATCCTTCAGGGGTGTGTCTTGATACAACAAGTGAGAGCAGTAATTCTGACGATGAGAGAGAGACGAGGGAGGCGTGTTTAGTGGCCCCTATGAAGAGAAAAAGTGAGCATATAGGCGTGAGCGGGGGAGAGAGGGTAGAGGAGAGTAAGAGAGAATATGTGGAAATTGCACAAGAGCGAGAGTTAGGAGATAAGATCGTAGAGGGCGTAGAGGGAGAATTCAAGCCGGTGGATGAGAGCCTCACTTTGGAAGTCCAGCCTTTATCGGACTCATTTAGTCACTTAGGAGAGAGTAATTGGAAAGATAAAATAAATGAATCCATTCTTTTTGACCATCCACCCATACCACTTGAGTCCTCGGATGCGATTGAGGAAAATATTCGTCCGAATTAGAGCCCGACCCATGTATTCCAAAAATTAAAAGAAATCGAGATATTCCTTCCGAGTCGGTGCAAGTAGGCAGTGAGTCGATTAGGCACCACGAAGATCCCTTTCCAGTTAGTCATCATGAGTCATAGGGTGTCTCCCTTATTTATGGGACTGGCCCAACTTGTTCCGACTATTTGTTTGTGACAGGAAGATGGGGGAGACTAGGAGAGCATCAAACCCCATATAAGGGGTAGGGTGAGTTTTTAGAGAGAGATGAGAAGTCGTCGCACCACCGACACGTATGGGGTGATTTTTTATTGTATTTTTGAGCCATGTGTTGGTGTTATGTAGTGTCTTTTTGCATTTTAATAATTTGTTTGTTTAATTTGTCGCACTTCTTATTTTTTCTCATTTAGATTTTAGCCATTTTGATTAAGGACAATGCAAAAGTCTAACTTGGGGGGGGGGGGGGGGGGGTGACAAGCGTGTCTTTACAAACTTCACAAATTTTTAAAATGCCCCCCAAAAATAGAAAATTTCAAAAATTTCCAAAAGAATTGAATTTTTTTTAAAAAGCCAAAAATATTTTTCTTCAAAATAAATAAAAATTGGAATTTAAAATTTTCAAAAATATCACTAAATTTTGTTTGAAGTCTCAAATTGTAAAACTCAATAGTACAAAACCGAAATTGACCAAAGATGGAAATTGAGCAAAAATTGATGACTTAACGAATAAGTGTGGATATTAATTAACTCGTTGAGATTTTCAGCCTATCGATTTTTGCTAGTTTTTAAATCAATCCGAGTTAATTATTAACTCAAATTTCGATTCCATGTTTAAAAAAAAGTTGTTGAAGATCTCTATTCCTTTGTTTTTATTAGTTACGAGAAATGAGCGAGATGTTGTCTTGAAAATCGTGCTTACAATTTCTCGAAACTAAATTAATCTCGAGACACATATGGTAATGTAATTAGTAATTCGAACAGATGAAGTTAGGCCCTCCTTTGTTTACCCAAAAATATTTGCCATGAAGAGTTGTGAATTTTTTTTAATCCTTTTGTAAACCCAATTGAGCCGAATAAATTTTTTTCTTTTCGTTTGATAACCTGAAAAACTCATTAGGCCCAGAATTGTGAAAATAAAAGTCTATCAATTAAGTCCAAATGGTGAAATAAAAGGGGCAAAAATAAAATAAGCTCAAGAAAAATAGCAAGAAAAGAAAAATGTGAAAAAATAGAAAATAAGCAAAAGCCTGAAAAAGCACTAATGGACATCATAAGAAAATTTTTCAACTCCGAAACTTCCAAACCATTCCCATTTTACCCAATACATCTTAAAATCCGAGAAAGTGCTAAACGAGTCCGAACTACAAAATTAGTTACCGCGTGGAGAGCTAAAACACAAAAAGATAATCAGAGAGATTAGTTGGTGTGAACTAGAGGCCGGGTTTCCCATTTTTCAATAACCGTAATCCGATGATGAGATCTATTCACCTAAATAAGTTTCGTCTTTCCAATTTATGTGTGTGAACTCGTATTCCATTATCTTTACTCTTTATTTCACGCATATCGAGAAAAATAGCCACATTCATATTGATTCGTTTGTGAGTGCATCCATGAGAAATTGAATCAAAATGAATTTTCAAAAAGTAACGTAATGATCAATTGGTGGAAGTTAGTGGTTCGATTTTTGGCTTCGCGCACACACACACACTACGAATTGAGACGATTGGAATATAAATTTATGGTGACTATTTTTGGAGATTTTAAATTGTACAATTTTTAAATATTTTGATTTTTCTTTGAGTCAAAAACGAATTTTGTGGGTATATTCAGTGCGAATCCTCACGAGACACCACTCGTCCTACTAGGGTAACCCCCGGGTTTAACGACTTATTGCATACGCTAAATTCAATCGCTTGCTCACGAAAAAGGTATTCTAACCAAATAAAGTTTTTAGGGGTCCTTAACTCATACTTATGCTTTTACATTGCTTGGAACGCACAATGTTCTAAGTTAGGAGGATTTGATTAGGTGTAAATATTTCATATTTATCCCCTTAATTTCGGTCTTTTTATGGTCCCGTGCGATAGAAATACCTTAGATTAATCTCATATTTATGTTACTAACTCTTTTTGGCAAGTATTTCATGTTTTGTGTATCTCTTATGTGTTTTACATGTATTTCATGCAAGTTAGTGTGAGAGAAAACTTAAAACAGCGAAAGAAACCAGGAAAAAGGTATTTGAAGGACATTTTCATAAATTTTCAGCCTTAGTGTGTAGGTGGGGCCAAATGAAAAGTTGAAGATCTCTATATTAGAAGAACATTGGAAAAAAGTCACCCCAATTCGAGCTACGGTGAAGAATTTATGTTCATTTGAAGTTGAGAAATAAATCCAAGGCAAAACTAAGGAAGGCAGAAAGGGGGACCGGTTCGGAATTAGTCACGTTCCAGATCCGTTACAAAATTAGTCACGCTTTCAAAGTGTGACAAATGACCAGAAGCGGGATTTTTATTTTGTCCTTATCTTTTAGCCGAAAGAGTTTTAAAGTTTGGGGACTCTTCTAAACGACTTCTAACCTATATATTTAGTCATTAGGGTTCTTTCATCATAGATTTTAATCATGTAAAATCTCTTAATCAACGAGGAACATCTTGGAGAATATTTTATAAGTTTTGCACATTAAATTCAAGAGTTTTTTGGGTTTTTCTTCAAGATTTGATTTCTTCAATCTTGGTAACCTTTATTTCTTATTATTATTTCATGCTGTTTGCATGCTTGATATTGATTACGTTATGTCCAACTAGATTTTTAAAGGTTGGAGTGCATGAACCCAACCCTATGTGATTTGTATGAATATAAAATTAGTTCTCTGAGTTATATAATTAATTGAACCGTGTTATTTAGTTATCGTACTCGTCGTAGGACTTTTAACCTTGTTGTCCTAGGTAACCGGGGTGTTTAAGAGTGCGACATGCGCGTTAACTATCTAATCATGCACTTTATTTTTACTCTTGATTTGTATGATGTGGGCATGTACCCTCATATATGTAATGCTTGAGATTTATAAAGTTTTTGTCTTAATTAAATATCTAATTCATGACTAGTTTTGTATTTGGCAAATTTACAAGGAGTTGGGGGATTGTATTCTGACCTAATTTCTCATTCATATTAGTTAAAGCAGTAGTTCATTGATCTTGCATAAGTTAATTATTAGTTCGATTAATTTGCATTTAATTCGTAGATAAAACTCGAAATCAATCATCTTTTCTTTCTTCTTCTGAGTCAACTTTAGGATTATTCAACTTACCTATTGTCGTTACGTTCCACGTCCTATTTCCCTAAGGATTCGACCCCATCTTACTGGGTTTATTACTTACGCGACCGGTTTGCACTTGAACTATAATTAGCACGCACTAGAGACATATTTGTAGTTGCGTCAACGTGTGCATTAAAGGAAATCATGAGTCAGACATGTAGGAAGTAACAGCTAATCACATCTCAATGACTCCAAACATTGTAAAGCACAAAATGAAATGATGATTCGTCTTAAATCACTATCAAATAATCACATGAAAAATGGAATGAAATTGTGACTTGGTCATCTTAAATGTTCATTCATAAACAATATAAAACGAAATACAAAAATCTTTTTGTCTTTTTCCAAAAAATTTATCAAAATAAATCTTTTTGGGTTTTTCAATTTTTTTTTTCAAAAAAATAGATTTTTTTTGTTTTTTTCCAAAATTACTCAACAAAAGAAAAATATAATACAAAAAGTATGCATGTCATAACACTAGCAAAAATATATCACTAAGCACAACTAGCGTATGGCAAACAAACCATGCAAGCAATCAACTATATGAAATATCATGTGATGCATCATGTGCAAGCATGTGAGAATCAACCAAACTAGCATTTAGCGTCTCCAAAATGGATTTCCTAACCCAAACCACTTTATATCTAACTCGAGGGGTTATGGAAACCGACAGGACACTATCCTTAAACTTCTTAGAACCTCTTATAAGATCAAAACGAAAACGCCTAAGGTGACCTTTCCTACCATAATGTGAACATGTGTAAACGGGTGGAATGGTACCTATGGGTTGACCTTTTCTAATATATTTGGTTTTGGTTGACGCTCTAAAACAAACTATGGTCTTGGCTTTAATACTCAAAGCATGAGAACAAGATGAGCCATTACCATCACTATTAACACTACTCGAGTCTTTTAAATCATTTTTCAACTTCAAAATTTTTGACTCAAGCATAGAATTAACCTCTTCTAATTTTAGGGACTCCTTCTTCATATTTTCAATCATACCTAGAAGGTTATCTCGCTCTCCCTCAATAAAAGAAAACTTATCCCTAAGAGTCTCTCACATGCCTTAAAATCATTAATCAAAATATTTTTATCCTCTTTGGTACAAAATAAACCCTAGAATTTTTCAAATCCTCTAATTATTTTTCTAAAATAATAACTCTATCATCAATATTCCTTTTGTCAATTTTTAAAGATTTAAAGTCATCATATAAAGCACCAAACTTCTCACAAACGATATCTCTTTGATTTTTTACAATTCGCAAAAGTTCCAAAACATTTTTAAAACAATTTTCAAGAAATTAAATTCTTTCGGCAAACTTCAAATTTAAATGAGAATCCATTGAGAGACATAAAAAAAACGCTCAAGAGGAATGAGAAGTTAAATTTTTTAAAACGATTTATATCATAAAATTTTTGCGAAAATAGAATCACTCAATAAATTAGAGCAACCGGCTCTGATACCAATTTGAGAATGTGTGATATCAATTATTTATGTGATTCACAAATTTATAATATTAACACTTATTTAATTAGAGTAAATCTTGAATCCAAATTAATTAAACCCTAATTATGCATCTATGCGATATAAATCAAGCATGCAATTATAAATAGTCACAAATCGAGGGACAGACAAATTTCAGGAAAAAACCCATTTCGGATAAAACTTTTATTTCACTATATATGTAAATCGCAACTTATAATTACACAATGAAATACGCAATGAATTTCTCGTAGAAAATCAACATAAACTGCAGCCTGGACCAGCAAAGATCCCCTCAAGAACCTCCAGAACCGCAACTCCTCCTTCAGCAGTGAACACCCTCGAGTATCCCCAATGATCGCAGTCGTCAGCAAAAAGCTCTCACAAGAATTATCAATCCAACAGTAGAAAAATCTTCTCTATGAGAGAAACTTTGACAAAGATGTGCCTTGGGTTCCAAAGAAGATTCACAAAATCATATGGAAGGTTTTATGTGAATCAAAACATGTGTTTGGTCTTTTAAAATTTAAGACTTTCTCAAAAACGTTCTTCCAAAGTCTTAATAAAAAACCCTCCCGAAATAGGTATTTGTAAAAAAATAATATCTGAGGCGGCGTGTCGAACCGGTTTAGTTTGGCCTTTATAAAAAGAAAACCAGTTCACTTTTCTAATACCGATCTTAAGACTTTTAGCAAACCAAATCGGTTCCCATTTGGACTGAAGCGGTTTGCACCTTGTTTTTCTTATTTCTTCCATTAAATTTTCTTGATCTTCATATCTTCATAACATGGTACGTTGAAGCTGTGGAGTAAATGAAGTTGCTTGATAATTGGGTCCGTCTTCTTGAATGTGTGAACGTGATATACGTCGATGGTTGGAACGGGATACTACACACTCAGTGGAAAATATGTCCTTACACATTCCATTTCGAATAGAGTTAGGGAGAGTGTAAAATGTAATTGGTTCATGGGACACACATATTGAAGTGCTTCTTGTGCGTATCTAAGATCACTTTATTATGGTAGGCAGATGCTCATTGGTTTGAGTAAAAACACCATTAGCGGGGGTAAAATCTATCTTAAGGAGAGCGTTCAACGTTCGACTTGATCTATTTCATTTTCTTCGTTTGTAAGTTTTCTATTGACTAATTTTTTTAATTATTCCAACATGATTTCATTTTACATTTTAATTTGATAAAACCCAAAGCACATCTAATTAGTATAACAAAAGATATGTAAAGAAGAAGATTAAAATATATTTACAACTATTTCGAGGAACAAATGTGGGAACCATTAATTTCACATGAAACTCATAGTTTTGTTTGGGATAAAACGATTGATTGTATATGTATTTCATGCAGAACTCAGTATTCCTTTTGAGTTCAATATATTGATGGCCATATCCCTAAACTTCCACTCTTTCCTCAGTAAGTAATTCATATATTCACAAAATGCAACAAAATTGTCTCCAGTTTTCACTAGAAAAATGGTGGCTGATAAGCTTTCATTACGTGAGATTCAACTTTACATCCCTCCCCAATAAATAGTGGGAGGTTGTCTATCTATATGGTTTGTATTGTATCAATTATTATTGTGCAGGCTTGCAGAAGGCATTTGTAACACCCTGTAAATTTAAATTAAATAAATTGGGAAATTCGGGTAAAAATAAAATTTTGGATTTAATTGTTTTTAGTAAGTTAAAATGTTGAGTTTTAATATTGGAAAGTAGGATTTTAATCGGAATTAAAATAAGTATTAAAATTGGATTTTACTTATATATATTTAAAGTAGGCGAATTTGGCTTGATATTAGGAGCGAATCGACTCACCCCTAAACCGAATCGATTAGGATTGTGGCAAAGGTGGCGGGAGAGCTTTGGCAAATTCGTAAATCCTTTATATATCAACATTAATTTAGGGTTAGGACTTTTAAATCACTCTTCTCTCAATTTCTTCTCCAGAAGACTCCTCCAAAATCATTTTCTCTCATCTTCAACCCCTAGCCCCAATTTTAATCAAGCGCTCAACACAAAAATTGAAGGCTTAATTCATGTTTTATCAAGATTAATCAAGAAGGTGACTTTTCTAATATTTCGAGAGGAACGTTATCATGCCAGCATATTTTTCATCCAACTTTATTCAGGCATGGATACTCTATTCTTTTCCTTTAGTATTATGCGTTTTAAGTGTTGCCTAAACGATTAATTACATGATTTTCTTAAAATAAATTAGTAACCTAATTTGAGAAAGTGGACATTAATTTTGGTACTGTTTTTATGAAAAAAATTAAATACGAATTAATATTCATAAAATTTGGGTGCGTATGATAGATAGTGGTTTTGGGTTTATGTTGGTGTAGGTTGAATGTAGAAAACTTAGCTTTTATTTAAATAATTACTGAGCGCGTATAAACTCATAAAAATGATATAGTTATGATGAAAGTAGATTTTATTGTGTACTTCATGAATTCGCATGATCTAAAGTTATTATTTGATAGAAATAGTTGTGTTAAGTTTAAATACGGTGTTATTAATTAAAATTAAATTAAATTGATATCTCTTGGAGAAGTTGTGATATTGTTTATATGTTGGATCGTGTGATTGTTTGATATTATTATTGGCCATTTCGAGGATGACAGGATTGTTGGGTTGGTATGCTCTCACCTATTTAAGGATACTTGCTAGGTATGAGACTAGTGGGTAGGCCTTAGTTGGGGTGGCACTTCCTAGGTAAGTGACTAGTTAGTGTAGATTCATTACGGATGGGTTAGTCCGGGGTGGGGCTGATTTTGTATTTCATTCCGTCGATTCATTAGCCTAGGCATGAGACTAGGAAGATTTTAATAATTTATATTCATCCTACATAATAGGATATGACGTATTTGTGTTTTGGAGACCTTTAGGTATGGGACTAAGGGTATTTTGAGGATCTCCCATCGATGATAAGGGTGGGGTAAATTGCAAAATAAATAATGAGAAATTGAGAAATTTAGAATTAATGCCTAAGAAAATAAAATGGGTATTAAAATGAATTGGCGTTTCCAATATGTGTAGTGCTAACAGTATGAACGGGTGAACTGGCTATTGCGACGTGGGTGTGTATTGGCATCACAAATATGCGCACGACTGACAGTTAAATAGGTGAACTGGCTATAGTGACGTGTCGTGCATGGAAACTCACCAATATGTGCATGGCTAACAGTTAAACGGGCGAACTGGTTATAATGAGGGGATGTGTGTGGTATAGAATAATGGGTGCGCCAACAATATGTACAGGACCTGAGCGAGGGTGAAATGGCTATACTCGTGTCTAATAAATTAAAAATGAGAAATTTATAAAAGTAAATGTTATAAGTTGATTAAATTGATACATGAAAGATCTGAAATAATTAATAGGGTGACCTTATGTCATGGATAGTCCTTGGCAATTATTTTTATTTCGCATATTAATTATCCCGTCTTAATTTAAAATATTCTATTGTGATATTTACCATGTATAATGCTACTGTCTGGGTTCATGGAACTTAATTAAGGGGAGTAGTGTATATTCATGCTCGGGGATTTGACCCGTGCGTTGACTAACCTTTTTCAGGTATAAGTGCTGGAGTAGCTGCATAGGATTTTTGGAGATAGATATTGGATGTGTAGCTGGAGTATTTACTTTATTCTTAGTAATTAGCTTAGTTTCTATTCCTTCGCATTTGTTATGAGACTCAATTATGGATTTTGGTGGGCCATTCGGTTCCACAGTTGTTTACAGTTTTTTTTGGATATTTCATTTGGAGTTCTTCACTAGAGTTTATTTTGATTTAATTCGGTTGAATTTATTTTTTAGCATTATCATGGTGATGGATATTTCATATTGTATGGATGGTTTTATTTATCGGGATAAATCTGATTATTATCTTGTGGAATGAATTTTATATTGTTTCATATCTGTCACATTCTAAGAATGACATTTATTTAGTAGCACTCGACATAGTTTTGGTGGCGGTCGACGCCAGAATTACGTGGGCTATTACATCATTGACACATGGTGACCTTATTTCTTAACTGGAAGATTAATTCTTGTTTGATATATGGATGGTAATACGACACCATCGTAAGCTTCTTTTATTTGTTTTTGTCATTTTTGTGTTGATATCATTTGAATATTGGTATAATAATTTCTTATTACAACCCTTATTTTAACTAGGCTGTTGGGAATGCTCTTAGACTAGTGTTTGATGCTATTTTTCTTCTTTATTTCTTCACTATTTTATTTTATTTGACATTGCGTGTGGATGGAGATGTTAGAATAGCAAGAGAGATAATACTCTTGTATACCATGGCATTATGTAATGAAGTGAAAATCTATGTAAAGTATGTAATACCATAACCATAAAGTGTTAATATTGTCATCATTTTTGTGAATGACATATTTGATGTTAATAGTACGTAAAATATTTTAATATAATTAGGGTTTCATATACTAGTTGGAAATAATTTCCCAAACTAGAGTTTTTTTTTGGAAAAAGAAAAAAACTATGTCATGCTATCAATGTAATAACAAACAATTATTTATTGAAATGTTTAAGATAAGTATAGCTCAAGAGTTAAAGAGAGAGTAAGAGGGAGACATATGAATCCTTCTATATTTGTAAATCAACCAATGACATCGTTACGCTGGGATCAAGCTCTAAAAAACTCATAGCTCCCAATGACATCATTACACTAACTTCACACATTATGATAAATGATCCCTCTTTTGAGATCCCCATCCTCAATGACCACATCATAATCTTTCCAACTCTTGTCTGAAGTATGACCAATGTAACACTTGATCAGGAATCACTGTAGGCTCAACCAATATTTGTCATTGTTCATTGGTCAGGGGAAACTGTACCTCTGCAGTAAACTTTTCTCCTAATTTTTGCTTCAACATAAAGATATGAAAGATTTGATAGATGAGAGGATTAGGTGGGAGGGCTATTTTATAAGATAACATACCCACCTTATTCATAATTATCGGATGAACCATAAAACTTTGGAGATAGTTTGTTATGTTTTCTCATGATTATTTAGTTTTTAGGGTTATAGCCGATCCACGCCACTCAATTCCTCTCACTCCTCTCCTTGTCTTAATAAAATTTCTTTCACTTGTTGTGGTCTACCTTTCAGAATTTGCATCATAGTTCTTATTTATTTTAAAAACAGATCCAAATTTGGATTTAAACGAAGGCTTACTGCGAATAAGTAATTGAGGAAGGGAGTTTTTTTTTATCTTATACTAACTTAAAAATCATGTAAAATACAATTTAACCATTTCGGACATTATGTACCCCAAAGATCAAATAATGACAAAGTAACCGTTAATATAACATTATTATGTACCAAACCCTCCTATGCTAATGTAGTTGGAACTTTGATGTATGCAATGGTTTGTACGAGACCTGACATTTCACAAGCTGTTAGTATAATGAGAAGATGCATGAATGATCCAGGAAAAATTGCATTGGCAAGCTGTAAAATGGATCTTACGATACATCCATGGTACCATAGATGTTGATTTAAAGTTTCAGAAGGATTCTGTAGAATACGACGGTGTGATAATTAATTAAATTCGCAAATTTCTAATTTGGCCCACTTATTTAATTAGAGTCTATTTTTAAACCAAATTAATTCAGCCCCTAAACATGCAACTATGTATCAAACCAAATAAGATATAGCACGCGACACAAAATTTCAAGAAAAATCCCCGAAGAGCAAAACCTTTTATTTCGAGAACTTTGACAAGTTTACAAGACCATTGACTTACATACCATCTTGCTTTCGCCCACAAGAGTAACACACGGTGTCTTCGTCAAACCTCCAAAGTAACGGCTAGAAATAAATCAGTAACGGTTCGCACGCAGGTATACCACCAGGACGCGCAGTCCAGACATGCAGTTTAAAATATTCACAAGGACTCCCTCCACAATAGCACGTAACATTCCGGTTGTAGAGATTTCCCCACAAAGAATGAACAGAAGAAAAATATGTTCTTGGGTTCCACAGAAAATCTCACACAGAAGTAATTGGTATTTTCGTGAATTGTAAACAAAATTATTTGAACCCTCAAATTGTTGCAGAAAAACTTTCTGCCAAAGGTATCGAATTAAATTCTTGGCAAATAAACAAAACAAAAGTTTCAAAAGTTTAAAACTCTTTAAAGTTCAAAATTGTTAGCCACGCATAAACCACCCGCTAACCCTCTTTTTATAAGAAAATTTGAGGCGGTCAAAGAGATCAGGCTGACAGTAGCGTGTTAGTCAAAAAGTCAACTCACTCGAATGAAAACAATATCATTTGAAAGAGATAGCAATGTCGTTTGAATGACATAAGCAGGTCGTTCGAATGACCTATTAAACGATATTTCATGCTTGCTTGTAGATAATTTCAATACGAACGCGTGGTCACTAGTTTCCTATTTTTTTTGTTTTTTTTGAATTAGTTATGATTTTTCTACGAAAAGGTGTCCGAGAACAAAATATTTAGAAAATATTTGATAAAAATATCCCAACACTTTAATATGAAATGTAAATGAAACTTTAAACATTATCTTACCAAATGTCATATTGTTGGGCTTGAATTTTGAAGACCACTTGAAATTTGGATTCGTCTTTTGTAGATGAAAACTTCTTCAATTCTTCGACGACGTGTAGCGGTATATGACATACTCAAATTGTGATGGCATTTATAAAATTATGTCCTTACAAATCTCCCCCTACGTCTATGCCGGTACATGCAGAAAAACATCTAAATTATCAAATACCAAATGATATATACAAATCTACCCTCTCATGAATCCCAAAACTGAAAAGGTAAAATTTTCAAGTTCTAAAAAAAAATTCTTCAACATCAAAACTCTCAAAGTTTTTCTCATCAGGGTGAGCAACATATTAATCTTCAATTTTGTACCTACATACACGAGATAAATCAAATACCGTCGTGACACATCGAGTTTGAAAAGATATAAGAATAAATCAATCAATATAATCAAATCTCCCCCATAATGCAAAAACGCCCCCATAAAATCATAATTCGTTCTCCCCCTTTTTATGATGTCCTCAAATAGACAGATAATAAGAAACAAACTAAACATGGAGTGACATGAAAAATATGCATAGCAAACATTGAGCAAACTACGCATGCAAAGGAGTACCTCAAAGACATCCACATACTATTTTTTATTTTTCAAATTTCAAAAAATAATACAAAATTCACACCATGGATTTAACTAAAACAACCAAGTCATGGAAAAAAAATGAATGGGTGTGAACACATTCGATAGGAAAATCAACTCAATCATATCATATGTGCATGAAGCATAAGTGTACTCCTAACAAATGAACATCAAAATAGTCCTTAGGTGCAGAAATTGTTGATTTTAGATGGCATTGTCTTAATCACATCCACAAATCAAAGTCAAAGTGATTTCCACACCAATATCATCCAAAACTATTAAATGCTTTTTCAAGACTTTTTAAGGACGTGCAAAGCCATTATAAAATCTCCAACCAAACTCCCTCAAATATATATTCTTTTAGAGGTGTATAAAGTAAATTCTCAAACTTTGGAGAATTGGTGAAAAACCTAAATGGCCCATAATTGGCATAAATTTCTTTTTATTACCTTTCAATTTTTTTCGGGCTCTTTTAAACCTCTTTGGACCCCAGATAATAAAATTCCTCAATTCTTTTGGACCAATTAAACGGCGGCTTAATCGCAAAGGATAAATGCTAACCTTTCGTAGCCCTTCACCGTTTTCAAACAAAGCACACAAATCCTCACAAACATGGTTCAAAGGTGCACACTTTTTATTGTCTTATTTTATTGGATTTGGTTCGTTGTATAGACAGAATTGAGATGGAAAAACTCAACCAACATGTGATCGATAAGCACAATAATCAAACAAATCAGTGCATGTGTGCAATAAAAGACATAATGAGTCAAACATATAGGAAGTAACATCTAATTACATCTTAATGACTCCAAACATTATAAAGAACATGGATGACATGACGTATTATCTCAAAACACTATCATATAGTCACATGGATATGGATTGAATATGTGACTTGGTCATCCTAAATGCTCATTCATATACGGTGCAAAAAAAAATACAAAAATCTTTTTGGATTTTTCAAAAATTTCATCGAAATAAAATCTTTTTGTATTTTTCAAAATTTTCAAAAGCAAAAATTTATACAAAAAGTATATGTCACAATGCTAGCAAACATAAATATCATGAAACAAAAAAACTAACATATGACAAACATGCGAACACAATCATCTATATGATATAGCAAGAGAAGAGTTATCTGCAAGCAAATCAGAATCAACTATTGTAAAATCTAGCGTATCCAAAAGTGATTTTCTAACCCAAGTGGATGTAACACGTCGACACGGGGTTTTGGAAACCAACAAAACACTAAACTTCGACTTCCTAGGACATCTTCCACGATCAAAACATAATCTCCTAAGGTGACCTTTTCTACCACAATGTGAACATATGTAAACGAGAGGAATGTTACCTAAAGTGTGATCTTTTCTAACATCATTGGGATTAATTGACCCTCTAAAACAAATAATGGTTTTGGCTTTAGCACTAGAAGCATGAGAGCAAGATGAGCCATTACCATCACTATCAAACCTACTTGAATCGTTTAAATCATTTTCAACTTCAAAATATTTGATTCAAGCAACAAATTAGACTCTTCCAATGATAGGGATTTTTTTAAAATTTTCAACAATTCCTAAAAGGGCATCTCTCTCTCCCTCAATTAAAACAAACTTTTCCCTAAGAGTCTCTTCACGTGCCACAAACTCATTGATTAAAATATTTTTATCCTCTTTGGCACAAATACAACCACTAGAATTTTTAAAATCCTCCAATTCTTTTTTCTAAAAATAGGACTCTGTCGTCACTCTCCTTCTCAGAAACTTTTAAGTAATCAAAGTCATTACAAAAATTGCCAAAGTGTTCACGAAAAATATCTATTTGAGTTTGAAACGTTTGCAAATATTCAATCTTACTATTAAAACAAGAATTTCCTTTTTCCAAAACTTTAATTCTTTTGCAAAGTTTCAAATTCAAAAGATTTAATTTTCAGCACTGTTGTGATCTTTTTCAAAAATAGGCTCCTCATTAAATGGGCGTTCCATTGAAAAAATTACGATTTTTCACAAAACATATTTGTCCAAAAAAATCAATATCACAAAATTTTGAGGAAAATAAGAATACACGATAAATTAGCGTAACCTGCTCTGATACCAATTTGTAGAATATGACGGTGTGATGATTAAATAAATTCATAAATTTCTAATTTGGAACACTTATTTAATTAGAGTTTATTTTTAAACCAAATTAATTCATCCCTAAAACATGCAACTACATATCAAACCAAATAAGATATAGCCCGCGACAGAAAATTTCAAGAAAAATCCCGGAAGGGCAAAACCTTTTATTTCTTGAAATCTGACAAGTTTATAAGACCATTGACTTACATAACATCTTTCTTTATCCCAAAAGAGTAACGCACGGTCTATTCATCAAACCTCCAAAGCAACGGCTAAAAATAAATCAACAATGGTTCACACGCAGCTATACCACCAGGACGCCTAGTCCAGACACACAGTCTAAAATCTTCACAAGGACTCCCTCCACAATAGCACACAGCTTTGCGGTTGTAGAGCTTTTCCCACAACAAATGAACAAAAGGAAAATATGTTCTTGGTTTCCAAAAAACAACTCACACAAAAGTAATTGGGATTTTTGTGAATTGTAAATAAAATTATTTGAACCCTCAAATTGTTGGGGAAAAACTTTCTGCCAAAGTTATCGAATTAAATTCTGGGCAGATAAAAAAAACAAAAGTTTCAAAGGTTTAAAACTCTTTAAAGTTGAAAACTGTTCTCCACGAATAAACCACACGTTGACCCTCTTTTTATAAGAAAATTTGAGATGATCAAAGAGATCAGGCTGTCAGCAGCGTCTCAGTCAAAAAGTCAACTTACTCGAACGAAAACAATAGCGTTTGAACGAGATAGCTATATCATTTGAATGACATAAGCAGGTCGTTCGAATGACCTATCAAACGAGATTTCAAGCTTGCTTGTAGATAATTTCAATACGAACGCATGGTCGCCAGTTTCGTATTTTTTTGTTTTTTTAATAATTAAGATTTTTCTACAAAAAGGTGTCCGAGAACAAAATCTTTAGAAAATATTTGATAAATATATCCCAACACTTTAATATGAAATGTAAATGAAACTTTAAACATTATCTTGCCAAATGTCATATTGTTGGGCTTGAATGTTGAAGACCACTTGTAATTCGAATTCGTCTTTTGTAGATGAAAACTTCTTCAATTCTTCGACGACTTGTAGCGGTATACGACATACTCAAATTGTGATGTACATTTATAAAATTATGTCCTTACAGATTCACATGCTCGTCAACATGTGCTTGGATATGTGGATTCAGATTATGCCGATGATTTAGATAAATTTTGGTCCACCGTAAATTGTGTGTTTACACTTGTTGGAGGACTGGTGTGTTAGAGGTCTACACTACAATCTATAGTTGCATTGTCTACTACATAGGCAAAGTATATGGCAGCGACAGAGGCCATTAAGGAAGCCATTTGGCTTCGTGGGTTAATTTTAGCATTGGGGATCATTCAAGATCATGTGGACATCTTTTGTGATATATAAAGTGCCTTCAACTTAGTGAAGAACCAAATGCATTATTCATGGACAAAGAACACCGATGTTTGTTTCCTCGTATTTCGAGAAATTTTAAAAGAAGGAACTATTCTGCTAAAGAAGATTGGAATTGTAGATAGTCCTCTGGATATTCTAACGAAAGTATTAACTGGGGTCAGGTTTGATATTATTTGAACTTGATCACTATATTCTGTATTTGAACACCTCCGGGTGTATGGAGATATTAAGCAAATTTGGAGGCAATTCAGATCGTTTGCTTATTTGGACAATATAGGGTTATTTTTTTTTTATATCTCACCAAGGTGGAGATTGTTGCTATTTCGATGATTATTAAAGTGGTCAGATTCTTGTTGGGAAAATGTTGTTATATTTTCCAAGCGTGGAGATTATTAAATCTGAAAATTGATGGAAGACTCACGTCCTTAATTCCCTCCCTTTGTCTCATGCTTTGTTAAATGGAATCCTCAAACATGGAGGTCCTTTTGATCCGGTGTTTACTCCACCTTTTTATCCATGTCTTCTCCTTTTGTTTACCTCAAACATGTATATAAGGGGATTCATTGAGGTTGTATGAGTACACTAATCTAAATAGATAAACACAGCAGAAAAGAAAATAATACAGAGAAAAGAAATGGTACTCATTTGGAGTATACACATTTCTATAGAAAAATACATTGTATTTTTCATTTAGAATGTTTTTGTGAGAGCCTCTTTTTCAAATAAACAGGGAAAATAACATGTCTCTACCTCGAGAGAGCGACATCAAAGACAAACTGATGCTTACAAAATCAATAGTTCAAAGGTTTGGGGGATAAGTTACGGAATTTGAAGCTGTTGGGCACCCATATCGCCCTTTCGATCTCTCGTGAAATTATGTTACTATTTTCCTTAATTTCCCCATGAAGTGTGTGCATGTATATATATAAATGGATATCGGAATCGTTCAATTTGCGTCATGGGAAAGACAGAGTAAGGTCATACAAAGGAATGTTCCCCAACTAATAATTAAAAATATAATGTGTGTGCTTATCGAGATATTAGTCATTATAATGTAACGATAATATATGTTAGATAAAATACAAATATGAATCATGAGCATAATATATATGAAATAATATACAAATAA
Source organism: Sambucus nigra (assembly GCA_949130495.1). NCBI lineage: Eukaryota > Viridiplantae > Streptophyta > Magnoliopsida > Dipsacales > Adoxaceae > Sambucus > Sambucus nigra. Next base: position 35,551,127 of record OX422222.1, read on the forward strand.
GAAAAAGATAAAAATAGGAAAATGAGAAAATAGGACTCGAGTCTCGGGTTTTAGCCCGAGACGCCTACGTAGCCTATAAAGGCATCAATGTCCACGTAGTTCATATACGGCATAAGGGTGGGGGTTATCCCATAGATTCAAACGGGAGTTTTATTATATATGTGTGTGTTAAAAAGATATTTTTAGTTTTTAAAAAATGTTATGAAGAATCCCTTCGGAATTTATAGGTGTAACCCTCTTTTTCTTTATTTTTTTTATAGAAAATAAATTATGTGCAATATAAATAATAAAGGATGAGATATTAATGTTGAAGAGTGCGCTTGCGTTCAAATAAGGAAATTATTTAATTAAATTCAGTTTTTCAATTAAATCCTAAAACATGCATCTAGGTGTGATTGAAATCTATATGATCATGCAAGAACAGTCAATCTCAAACAAAACACACAAGTGAGGAAAAATCCCCCAAAGGGGCAAAACCTTTTATTTTCACTATAATTTGTAAAGTAATGGTTACGCGGATTACAATGAAAATAAGAGTGACATACGAAATACCCTCAGGTGTCGGTTCCGATGTCGTTGGTTGGAATCTCCCTCAAGAACTTCAGGTGGTCAGCAGTAGAGAAGAAGATGACTTCTCCACAAAATACTCCAGATGAGAAAAAAACGATCATCTTGAAGGTTTAAAGATTCACACACATATATGGGAGTGATTATGTGAATAAATAAGGTATAAAATCTTAAAACATGAAGTTTGTTTTCTGGGCTGTGAAAATGCAGAAACTTGTGCAAAAAAGACTTGGAAAACGTGTAGAATGAAGCCAGATATTTATATGAAAATTGAGACAGCGACGTTGCTCGAACGAGATAGGCATCTCGCTCGAACGAAGGACACGTGTTGTTCGAACGACATCGCGCGAGATGCTTATCTCGCTCGAATGACAGTGTGAACTCGTTTGAACGAGCTCGTCAATCGAGGCAATCCACTTCTACACTTAGAAAAATTTATGCTTTTGATAAAAAATAATTCAGACTTCACAAAATATTTTCTAAAAAATTCCCAAATATTTATGCAAATATAAACAACTCCAATAAATAATTGTACCAATATTACAAAGTGGAGTAGTGGGAATAAGTTGAGCAGCACGTTGCATGTAGCATGATGCACGTGTGAAGATGATGGATGTATAGATTCGATTCAAGGTCGTCAAGGATGATCGTATTGATGTGCCGAATGTAGCGGTAACAGACATACATACTATGATCTAGGATGAATAGAAAATTCCTATATTCTACCCTGGACATTTTTAAAAATATGTCCTTAGAAATTTTCCCCTATGTCTATGCCGGTACATACATAAAAAATTTGAATTATGCTATCTCAATAAAGAAAATGACATACAAGATAATATTCCCCTAAAACCCTCAAACTGAGAATACTAGCTGACATGTCGTCAATCAAACTTCAACATCTTCTAAGCTTCAACTTTTCAGAACCTCTCAAAGCTTTTCTCATCAGGATGTGCAATCCAATAATTATTAATTTTGTAACTACACACATGAGATAAAGCAAATACCCGTGACAAGCAACAATTTGAAATATAATGATATGCAAAAATCAAAGGTCAATTAAGCTTAAGCAAATCATTGATAAATCAACCAAATACCGAAACAATTCTCCCCCATAATTCTTCTCCCCTTTTTTATTATGTCCCCAAATAAACAGATATGAGAAGCACAAATTAATCCAAATGGAGAATGTCACAATGTAGTAAACTTTCTATTTTTTGAATTTTTCAAAAACCTTTCACACAAAATATACAACAAAGAATCACACCATGAACAAATATAAAAACAACCAAGTCGATGATAGAGAAAATGTCGGTGTGTGATCAAATTCGATAGGAAAATCAATGCATACAAACAACATATGTGCAAGATGAATATCAGATACTCCTAATGATTTTTTAGGACTTTCAAGGAAGAGAAAAACCATTTAAATTCTCCAACTAAACTCCCTCATATTTATATTTTGAATAGAGGTGATCTAAATTCTCAAACATTGAAGAATTGATGGTGAAACCTAATGGCACATATTTGGCATATATTGCTTTTTATTGCCTTAAGATTTTTCGGGTTCTTTTAACCTCTTTGGACCCCGGATAATAAAATTCCTCAATTTTTTAGGTCCAATTTAAACGGAGGCTTAATCGTAAAGGATATATATGAACCTTTCGTAGCCCTTCACGGTTAAAAAAATATCACACAATCTCACCAAATGGGATTTACATGCATTCCAATCGTGTCAAGTTTTATCGCATAAGGTTCGTTGTATAGACAAAATTGAGATGGAAACACTCAAACCAACATGTGATAGAAAAGTGCAATAATCAAATAAAACCATGCACGTGTGCAATAAAGGAGATAAGGAGCCAAACATGTAGAAAGATATCACTAATCACATCTCAAAGACTCCAAACAATGTAAATCACATGGATGTAATGATGTAGCGTCTCAAATCACTATCAAACAGTCACATGGATAAATGGAAGTGAAGTTGTGCCTTGGCTACCTTAAATGCTCATAAAAAAATGTATACAAAATACAAAAATCTTTTTGGATTTTTCATAATTTTATCGAAATAAAATCTTTTTGTGCTTTTCAAAAATTTGTATAAAAAGAAAATCTTTTTGGATTTTTTCAAAAAAATATAAAAAGAAAAAATAAGAATACAAATGATACAATATAGTAATAGGAATCATGTGATATGAACATGACAAAGCATCCTATGATAGACACGGACCATCCCATCAGTTAACTATGCAAATCCCTAAACACTTCCTAAGACTCTCAAATCTAAGGGCATCTAAAGGTTTCGTAAAAATACCGACTAACTGAAGGTCAGTGGGTACGAAACCCAAGGATACGACTTTCTCCTCGACTAACTAACGTATAAAGTGATAGCATATCCAAATGTGCTTTGTTCGTGAATGCTGGACTGGATTGCGAGATATGTGTATCGCACTCATTTTATCACAGGAAATGGTCATGGTATCCTGTAATATCCCATAATCCTCTAGCATCTGTTACATCCACAAACTTTGTGTGCAACAACTTTCGACGGCTATGTACTCAGCCTTCGGAGTGGACAAAGAGATGGAGTTTTGCTTCTTGCTCAACCAAGAGAAGAATTAAAGAAGAAACACCCACCAAAAGTGCTATTACATCCATCTGCATCCCCAGCCCAGTCAGCATCCGAGTATTCGGACAAACGGTCTGTGATATCAAAGGAATACCAAATGACATGGGAGAGAGTCCCACTCACGAATTTGCTAATACGTTTAAGAGCGAGTAAGTGTGACTCTTTAGGGGATGCCTGATACCTCGCATAGACTCCAAAACTAAAGGCGATGTCGGGATGACAAGCAGTCAAGTAGAGAAGACTACCTATCATACTTCGATACATGGTTTACTCTACGTCCTTACCTGAAGTGTCCTTACTAAGATTGGTAGTGGTACTCATAGGTGTACGTGCATGCTTAGCGGAGTCTAAACCAAATTTCTTCACTATGTCTCTAGCATACTTGGATTGGGAGATGAACATCAACCTCTAGCTGACAAATTTGGAGACCAAGGAAGAAAGTAAGCTCACTTACCAAGCTCACCTCAAACTCACTTTTCATCTCCTCCTCAAAGTGGTGAGCATGCTGGGAGCACGTGGATCCAAAGACTATGTCATCCACATAGACCTGGGCAACCAAAATATCACCGTTATCTCTCCTGACGAGCAACATCATATCAACTCCCCCTCTCTTGAATCCATGGGCTAAGAGATAGGAAGTAAGCCACTCGTACCAAGGATGGGGTGCTTGCTTCAAACCATACAAGGCTTTCCTCATATAATAAATGTGCTCAGGGTGCTCAGGGTCTTCAAACCCTTTTGGTTGTTCCACGTAAATCTCCTCTTGTAGAATGCCATTTAGTAAGGCACTCTTGACATCCATCTGATATAACTTGAAGCACAGATGACATGCGATGGCGAGTAGTAAGCAGACGGACTCAAGCCTCATAATAGGAGCAAATGTCTCCCTAAAGTCTACACCCAAAGGGGCAAAACCTTTTATTTTCACTATAATTTGTAAAGTAACGGTTACACGGATTACAATGAAAATGAGAGAGACATACGAATTACCCTCAGGTGTCGGTTTTGATGTCGTCGGCTGGAATCTCCCGTAAGAACTCCAGGTGGGTAGCAGAAGAGAAGAAGACGTCTTTTCCACAAAATACTCTAGATGAGAAAAAAATGATCCTCTTGAAGGTTTAAAGATTCACATACATATATGGGAGTGATTATGTGAATAAACAAGGTATAAAATCTTAAAACATGAAGTCTATTTTCTGGGCTGTGAAAACACAAAAACTTGTGCGAAAAAGACTTTGAAAATATGTAGAATGAAGCTAGATATTTATACGAAATCGAGGCGGCGGCATCGCACAAACGGTATAGTCATCTCACTCGAACAAAGGACACGTGTGCGAGATGCTTATCTCACTCAAAAAAAAGTGTGAACTTGTTTGAATGAGCTTGTCGACCGAGGCAGTCCACTTCTACACTTAGAAAACATTCTGCTTTTGATAAAAAATAATTTAGACTTAAAAAAATATTTTTTAAAAAATTCCCAAATATTTATGGAAATATAAACAACTCCAATAAATCATTTTACCAATATTATGAAGTGGAGTAGTGGGAATAAGTTAAGCAGCACGCTGCATGTAGCATGATGCACGTTTGAAGACGATGGATGCATGGATTCGAATCAAGGCCGTCGAGGATGATCGTGTTGAGAAACCTAATATAGCGGTGTCAGACATACATACTGTGATCTAGGACGAATAGAAAATTCCTAGATTCTACCCGGACATTTATAAAATTATGTCCTTACAACTGTATGTGATGAAAAGCTAAATTAAGGATTTATATAACTAATGCAAGAATAAAAGGAATTTAAAAAGAGAGAAAAGTATTTGATCCTTCTTTGGAGACATGGAGATTGATCATGATCTTCCTTGCACGTGAAGAATGTTGGAGGATTTTTGCTAAATTGGGTGTGAAAATGATGGGAATGAAAGGTGGAGAAAGGTTTCAAAAAAGAATACCTCCCTGACTTAAGAAGAATGTTACTGAGGTCACTGAAGTTGATATTTTTTGGGGTGCCTTGGAAGTGAGTTCATGATCTCCTTATATAGAGTAGGGGGACTGGCAATCGGCATTATCCTTATCCTACCAAATGTGACCCTAGACACACTACCGATAGGTAGGGAAATGGAGCTGCCAATTGGCAGTCTCGTGTAGAGTTTTCCAGAAAAAAGGTCATAGAACGCAATCTGTAAATCCAAATCGTGCATGGGGCATACCGTTAGAAAGGTAATTCAGAGACCTTTGATCATCCTTTGGGCCTCTACCGGTTCTGGGAGTTAATTTTGGGGCAAACGGGGCTCTAAAGGGCCATCGATCCTTTGGACAAGAGGTCGTCGGACGGTGATGGATTATTAGTCCAAATCGTAAGTATGAATCATGCACGAGGTGGACTATTGGAAATTTTATGTGAGGAACTTTGATGTTCCTAAGAGATTAGCCCGATTCGGAGTGTTAACTTTGATCAACCGAGACTCAAAAGTGCCCAGTGACCTTTCAGAGTAAAATGGGTCGTTCGTCTCTTCCTTAAGGCTGATTCGTGCACGTGATGTACCAATGGAAAAATTATTCAGTGCCCTTCGAAGATTCATTTAGTCTCATTCAAGCTTAAGGGTTGACTTTGGTCAAACCAAGCTCGGAAGCGATCGATGGCCTCCATATCAGTTCTCAAGGGAAAACGGATCGTTCGTCCAAACGGTTATGTCATTTTGTGCACAAGGATAACCATTAGAAAAGGGGTTTTAGAGCCCTTCGAGGATTCTTTAAGATTTTTTTTAAGATGAAGTTGATTAGGGTCAAATCGAGGCCCGGGAGCGCCCAGTGGCCTCTAGATCGATTTTTAGGGGAAAACATATCATTCGTCTAAGTGGTTATGCCGTTTTACGCATGGGGCAGACTGTTGATTTTTTCTTTCCAGTGCCTTTAGAAGATTCATTGACCTTTTTCTTTGATGATGAAGTTGATTTGGGTTAAATTGGGGCCCAAGAGCACCCGGTGGCCTCCAGGTCGGTTTTTGGTAGTAAAATGGTTCGTTCATCTGAACCGCTATTATGATTCGTGCATGGAGTAGACTGTTGGAAAGGGGATTCAGAGCCCTTCAAAAATTTATTGATCTTTCTCTATGACAATGAAGTTGATCGGAGTCAAACGTGTCCCGAGAGCGCCCGACTGCCTCTAGATCGGTGCTTGGAGTATGAGTTAGGGTTTATGTTGAATGGGGAGGTGCTAGGGACCTAAAGAGAGACTTGTGGGGCTTCCTAGAATGTGGCTTCCACATCCTGCCTGTTAAGTTTGATAACAAGACATATATTTTTTAAGAAATGGTTGACCCTAATCTACATCCATAATTATTGAGTAGTAAATTTAGAACTATTGAAATGCAGTTAGAGTATTAGAAACACAAGATCTCACATAGTAGAAGATCATTTGGTTCTAATGTTATATTTTCATCTCAGTTAACTATCCCTAAAAAGACTGTACCTGACTATGACCTAGATGTAGATGAGGACTGTGACTTAAAAAGTCTTGATAACCAAATTGCCCTGGTGAGTAAACAACTTTAACGAAATTATTAAACTTTGGAATATAGTGACTACCAAATAAGGGACATTTGGTTATCAAAGCTTTTAGAATCCTATACCCCATGATAGTAATGGTGATAAACAGACCTCTGATAATCACTCCAGACCTAAGAAAGACCTTAACAATGTTCATTGTCATAGATGTGGAAACATGGGACATTGCTAATAAATGTAGGACTAGGCTTAACAATACTATCAAGGCCCATATGTATAAAACATGGGATAAATCTAATGGCTCGAATAAGGATAAACCTGAGTTATCCAATGCTAATGAATCATGCATGTCTTTCTTTGCTAAAATTATATATTTTGATGACAAAGCATGTTTGCTTGTTGATAGTTCTATATCTCTTATTGTGAATGATGAATCTACTCCTGTGATAAATGATCCTGATACTCTCAGTATAAGTGTGAGTCAAAGTGACAAATCTTATGACGAATTGGAGGGGTGTGTGAGTACCACTACACAAATTGAACCGCTAGGGGACAAATCATACACATCACTTAGTGAGTTCTAAGATGAATCTCATGACATATAAGAATTGTACGCTAAGACCCTTACGAGAAATGATAAATTAGAGAATATGGTGAAATAGTTGACTCGATGTGTTAAACAACTAAGTAATATGTTAGGAAGAATGTTGAGGACTACATGAACTAATGTGTTGAACCTGAGATAGAAACGAAAGAATATATTTCCATATTAAAAGATCTTTCTGAGAAAAATTTTGTTTTAGAAGAAATGTATAAATTTACCTTAGTTGAATTGGGATAATCTAAACAAAAGTTTTCAAATTTTTTCAAAAAATGACTTCACTTTGGCACTAATGTTAAAACTTATGGTAAAATCATTAGTTATAGCGAACTCATTTCTGATGATAAACTAGCCTTGCACTTGATAAAAATCTTAAAGAAACAAAGATGACTTTTCAAGACTAAAAAATAGTTTTTAGTAAAACAGGCTAGACTTTTGATAAATCTCATAAAGGAATTCTAAACACTGATGTCTCTAAAGAAACACAAAGTGTGAGTAATCAAAAGCTAAAACTTAATGGTAAATCTAAGTATGTTTGTCCCCTATAAGAGAACTTGGACATGTAGTAATACAGTTGCAGTTAAAACACATGTTTTAAACATATCTAAACTGGTTTTTAAGGACTTCGAAAACAAAGTCAAGCCTACCTCGCACCAATACTATGATTACTGCGATGTTTATGGTCATTCCATTATTGAGTGTTTTCAAAAATGTATATTCACACCGATTTACAAGAACTATAACTATTCTAGGAAGAGTAGGCATACATATGTTCTCCCTAGGCAAACCTTCAAAACTCCAACTACAAGAAGAAAAAGGGAGGACCTCGAAATAAGAAGAAAGCATTTAGAAAGACTCCTCAAACCTTTTCTAAGTCAAAGGCTAAGAAAAAAAATTAAAATCAGGGCCATTAGGGTTAGAAAAGATGACCTTTTACCCCATCTTAGGTGCAATGTGGTTATAACTACGTTTAAAGATGAAAGTACCTCATATAGTTGGTATTTTTATTTTGGGTCTTTTAAACACATGATAGGGGATGAGACTAAATTAACTAATAAGACAGACTTCTTAGGATGTAGTGTCATTTTTGGTGATGGAGTCTTATCCCAGATCATTGGTAAAGGAACGCTTTGTGAAGAGGGTCTTTCTTATCTAAATGATGTCTTGTTGGTAAAAGGTCTTAAAGACAATCTGCTTAGCAAATCACAATTTTGTGACTCTAATCACACAGTTACTTTTTCTAAAACTAATTGCAAAATTTTGAACAAAAAAGGTAACTGATTCTTTCGGGAAACAGAACTCAAGATCACTTTACACAGTGATTCCTAGTAATGAATCCTATAAGATAGCCAGATTAGGTGATTCTGATCTATTAAATAACAAATTAGGTCACATTGATTTTGATAACCCGCGCATATTGAGTTCCCAAGAAATAGTTAGAGGTTTACCCAAACAAAAAAAATACCTTTAGCATTATTTGTGGTCCATGCCAAGTGGGGAAAATAAGACTCTTCTCACAAGAAAGTTAAGGACATTATGACTTCTAAACCTCTTGAGCTAATCCAAATGGACTTACATGTCCTTCTAGAACTATGAGCCTTTGTGGTAACAGTTACATCCTTATGATGGTGGATGATTTTACGCGATTTACTTGGGTTGCTTTTATGAAAAACGAATCGGATACCTTCCTAGAATTTCTTAAAATCCTTTTAAAAATTGAAAATGAGAAGGATGCCCAAGTATCTCGTACAAGGAGTGATAGATGGAGAATTGAATGACTTTGGTGTGACATAATACTTTTTTGATAATGTTTATGAACATGAATTCAGTGCACCTAAGACACCTCAAAAAAACGATATTGACGAGCGAATGAATTGAACAATCCAAGAGATTTCTCGGGTTATGTTACACGCCAAATGTAAAGGTATAAAACTTGATCTATAAGCTATGATACCAATTTGTAAATGCGTATGTGATACAAATTTAATTAATTCGCAAATATTCAATTGGATTAAAACACTTATTTAATTAGATGTCAAACTTTGGCAAAAAATAAATCCAATTTTAATTCAACCCTAAAACATGCATCTAGGTGTTCACAAATCAAACCATCATAAATAAATCATGCGGCACATAACTATGCTCACACAAAAATTTCAGGAAAAATCCCCGAAGGGCAAAACATTTATTTTCACTATAATTATAAATCACAGTTTACACTCTTACAGTGAAATTTGCAATTGATTTACCTCATCAAACCAACATAGGCGCGTAGCCTAGAGTCAGCAATGGTTCACACGCAACGACACCACATGAATCGCAGTCCAGAATCAGTAAGAGAACACCCTCGAGCACTCCCTAAAGACATGCAACCTTGAATCGTAGAGATCTCCTCCAGAAGATGAACAAATGAAAAAAGTATGTTCTTGGGTTCCAAAATAACTCATATAAACTGTTGGGATGTCTGTGAATTGAAAAACAAAAAGAGTTTAAGGCCCAAAATGAAGAAGACAAAATCGTTCTGTAGTTTGCAGAAAATGTAGACAGTTTTTGCACAGGTCTTCCAAACGAAAACTGATTCATTTAATGAGTATTTATATAAAAAACTCGAGTCGACAACTCGCTCAAACGAGATCTTCATGTTGCTCGAACAAAGCCACCTGTCCCTCAAATGAGACTTCGCACAAGATGCACTTATCGTTTGAATGACAGTGCAGGTCGCTCGAACGACCAAAGTGAAAAAATTATTTTTTAACAAACTCTGTCCACAGGTCTGGAAAAATATTTTTGATGAAAAAAGACACTCCAACACTTAGAGAATATTTTAGAAAAAATATCCCTACACTTTAAGTGAAAAGTTAAGGTACTTAAAACATAACCTTACCATAGTTAATCCTGTCGAGACTCGTTGTTGAATAAACCTTGATATTTGGATCCGTCTTGATGCGAATATTTTTGACGAAGAAAGACGTTACAACACTTAGAATATATTTTAGAAAAAATATACCAATACTCTAAGTGAAAAGTTAAGGTACTTAAAACATAACCTTACCATAGTTAATCCTATAGAGGCTCTTTATTCAAGAAACCTTGATATTCGGATTCGTCTTGAAGCAAATATGATCTTGAACATTATTCGACGGTGTAACGGTATACGAAATACTCTAAGGGACTATGACAAATATGTCCTTACAAATCTTCCCCTATGTCTATGCCGTTACAAAATAAAAAATCTGAATTATCAAACAATATGACCTATACAAATCTACCCTCTCATGAACCCAAAAATGGAAAGAATAAATGCACAAGTCTCGAGACTTTCAAAATCTTCAACAATCTTCAAATTTTCTTTGTCATCATTAGGGTGTACAAAATGATCATCAACTTTGTACCTACACACATGAGACAAAGAAAAATACCTTCGTGACTTATCGAGTTTGAAATGAGATAAACATAAATATCTAATCAATAATCACTATTAAATCTCAAATCTACCCCACAATAAAAAAACTCCCCATACAATCATAATTCGTCCTCCACCTTTTTATTTGTCTGAAATAGACAAGGAAAAGAATAAGCCAATAAAGCAAACGGGTTGTCATGGCAATCAAAATAGTGAATTTAAAATATGACGAATATTCTCATGTAGGAAATACTTAAAAATGTTCACAAACTATTTTTGATTTTTCAAAATTTTTCAAACAACAATTTTATAAAAACAATCACACACCATGAATTTTCACAAAGATAACAAACATAATGAATGGGTGTGAAAAAATTCAATAGGAAAATAAACACAATTATGACATATGTGCATGATGCATATGTGTACTCCTAATGAATGAATCTCAAAATCGTCCTTAGGTATAAAAGTGTTGAATCTAAATGATATCGACTCAATCCAATCAACACATCAAAGTCTAAATGGTTTCCACACTAATAACATCTAAAACTATTTAATGCTTTTTCAAGACTTTTCAAGGACGTGCAAACTCGTTGTTTATTTCCAACCAAACTTCCTCGTGAATAATAAATCTTTTTATTTTTCTTTTGAGGTGATAAAACTAAACTATGTCCTTAGAGAAATCCTATTGGACCCCTTTTGGCATATTTTTCTTTTTTTTGCCTTAATTTTTTCTCGGGCTCTTTTAAAAGGTGACTTTTATGGCGTGATTATTTATTAACCCCCAGTCCTTTCCCATGCACTCATTATATTTTCCAAATTTCAAAAAAATTCCTCACGGACAACGGTTTTTACACGCACTACTTTTATTATCTTGTTTTATCGCATTTGGTTTGTTTTAAACACATGATTTAGATGGGAACACGTCGACCAATATGTGATAGACAAGTACAATAATCAAACAAATCCATACACGTGTGAAATAAAAGAAACAATGAGTCAAACATGTAGGTAGAAACACTATATAATATCTCAATTACTCCAAACATTGTAAAGCAGATGGATGACACAACGGATTGTCTCAAAACACTATCAAATAGTCACATGGATGTGGAATGAAATAGTGACTTGGTCATCCTAAATGTCCATTCATATAAGGTGCGAAACAAAATACAAAAGCTTTTTGGATTTTCTAAAATATTTTATCAAAATAAAATATTTTATCAAAATAAAATCTCAAAACACTATCAAATAGTCAGTTTGATACAACGGATTGTCTCAAAGCAGATGGATGACACAATGGATGACACAACGGATTGTCTCAAAACACATATCTATCTCGTAAGTTTGAAGATCTCCTACAAGCTCCCCTAACTTAAGTGCACCCAAATTTACCAAAGAGTTTAAAATAGTGACCTTCGAAATAAATGTTTAGGAAGGGATATCAATTTTTTTCACAAACCTCGTGTTATCTATTGCCTCACTCAAATTAAAACATGTGTTAACTATGTTCGACAAACGTGCGCAAAAATCATCAAAACACTCGGAATTAGACATTGTGATAGTCTCAAACTGCGTGGCTAAATTTTATAATTTTGACTCTTTCATGGCATTCATACCCTCTTGTGTCAATTGAAGGACATCCCAAGCCTATTTAGACGTAGTGCATGTCATGATATGACGGAATTCGTCAGGGGTGACAGTTCCAAAAGTAACGTTAAGGCCTCAGGAGTTATAGGTACTCATTTTGTAATCTCCCTCAATCCAATTAGACATAAGTATTAGAGAAACAACACCATCAGCAGTCACGGTGAGAGGAGTCCACCCTCCTTCACACAACAATCAAACTCGCTCATCTATGGATTTTAAACATGATTTCATACAGGCTTCCCAATATACGTAATTATTCCCATTAAATATGGACATCCGATTATATAAATGATCCATAAAAAAATTTGCAACTTAAACAAAATCATTTTTTTCAAAAGCAATTGATATCAGAAAATTTTATGGAAAAAGGATATCACCATAAATTAGTGAATCCTGCTCTGATACCAATTTGTAAAGGTATAAAACTCGATCTATAAGATCTGATACCAATTTGTAAATGCTTATGTGATACAAATTTAATTAATTCGTAAATATTCAATTGGATTAAAAAACAGTTATTTAATTAGATGTCAAACTTTGGCCAAAAATAAATCTTATTTTAATTCAGACCTAAAATATGCATCTAGTTGTTCACAAATCAAACCATATCATAAATAAATCACGCGACACATAACTATGCTGACACACTGATTTCAGGAAAAATCCCCGAAGGGCAAAACCTTTATTTTTACAATAATTGTAAATCACAATTTACACTCTTACAATGAAATATCCAATAGATTTATCTCAACAAACCTACATAGATGCGCAACCTAGAGTCATCAATGGTTCACAGCCATCGACAACACATGAACCGTAGTCCGGAATCAACAAGAGAACACCCTCGAGCACTCCCCAAAGACACACAACCTTAAATCGTAGAGATCTCCTCCACAAGATGAACAAATGACAAATTATGTTCTTGGGTTCCAAAACAACTCACATAAACTATTGGGATGTTTGTGAATTGAAAAACAAAAAGGGGTTAAGGCCCTAAATGAAGAAGACAAAATCGTACTACTGTTTGCAGAAAACATAGACAGTTTTTGCATAGGTCTCCTTAACGAAAACAAACTCATTTAATGAGTATGTATATAAAAAATTTGAGTCAGAAACTCGCTCAAACAAAGTTCTTCCCGTAGCTCGAACGAAGCCACGTGTCGCTCAAACGAGACTGTGCGCGAGATGCACTTGTCGTTTGAACAACTGTGCAGGTCGCATGAACAACCAGAGCGAAAAAATTATTTTTCGACAAACTCCGTCTACAGGTCTGGAAAAATATTTTTGACGAAAAAAGATGCTCCAACACCTAAAAAATATTTTTAAAAAACATCCCAACACCCTAATTGTAAACTTAAGGTACTTAAAACATAACCTTACCATATTTAATCTTGTAGAGGCTTGTTGCTGAAGAAACCTTGATATTCGTATCCGTCTTAATGCAAATATGTTTGACGAAAAAAGACGCTCCAACACTTAGAAAATATTTTGAAAAAAATATCCCAACACTCTAAGTGAAAATTTAAGGTACTTAAAACATAACCTTACCATTGTTAATCCTGTAGAGGCTCATTGTTGAAGAAACCTTGATGTTCGGATCCGTCTTAAAGCAAATATGATCTTGAACATACTTGGACAGTGTAACGGTATACAACATACTCTAAGGGACTATGAAAAATATGTCCTTACACCAAAGGATTATCAAAGTACTTTTGGCTTGAGGCAGTACAAATAGTGTGTCACATCATTAACCATGTCTACCTCAGAAAAAATTTCCAAAGAAACCTCGTATGAATTGTGGTACAATAAAAAAATCCAACTTAAAATACTTAAAAACCTTTAGGAGTATTTGCTATGTCTACAAAGATAGAGAAATCCTTTCTAAATTTGATACCGAGGTAATAAAACCATTAATCTGGGATATTCACAATCAAGTAGGGGCTATCATGTTTACAAATTGCATACTAAAGTTATAATGGAGTCTATAAATGTAATTATAAATGACATGAGTCCAGAGAGTAGTGAAAGTCAATTTGTCATCGTGGATGAGTCTAAAAATAATTTTGAACTCGACTCTCCTAAGATAATTAATCCACTGCAACTTGAGGTCCCTACAGTACTGACCTGGGTTTTTTAAGACCATCCCCTAAAGAAGGTTGTAGGTAACCCTTCATAGCCTTTGCGAACTAGATCCCAACTCCAAAACGTGGCAAACTTTTCATGTTTTGTTTATCTTGTAGAACCAAAAAGTGTAAATGACACCCTTAGTGACTCATACGGATTTACACAATGCAAGAAGAGTTAGTCCAGTTCCAGAGTCATGACATTTGGTATCTAGTCCCAAGCTTAGGAGACAATGCTATCGGCACCCGTTGGATTTTTAAAAACAAGATTAAATATGGGTTAGTCGTTAGAAACAAAGCCAAGTTAGTAGCGCAAGGATATGCTCAGATAAATGGAATATATTTTAATTAGACTTTTGCTTCGATGACAAGACTCGAATTTGTCGTCTCCACTTAGCTATTGCTTATCATTTGCAATTCAAGATTTTTAAAATAGACGTTCAGTCTTCCTTTCTAAATGGTGTTTTATCAATGGAAGTCTACGTTGAGCAGCCTAAGGGCTTTGTTGATCCCTCTTACCCTAACCATGTTTATAAATGCCTATCAACCTTTTCAGTCAATAAAGGGTTTGAGCGTGTTTAACAACCCCCAATTTCTCTTGTAAAGGTTCGCCAGACGCAATATGCCAAAGATAGGTCTTGTTATACAATCTATATCATTCTTAGCATCAAACCATATAAAATAATTATTTGTAAACCAATATTGAATTCGAAAATAAAATAAAATTAACATCCAAGATAATAATTGAATCCAACATCCACATAATATAAATAAATCCCAACATACTCATAAGTATATCGAACTAGAAATAAATAAATTAGACTTAGAGTTTATGCCCTACAAAAATCCAAAAACATAAAGAACTGCGGGAGAGTAGCAGCCTAATTTAGAATCAATAATATGAAATCTTCTATGCAAGGTAAGATTGCAAGAACGATATGTCAACCGTCCTGCTATCCCTGTCTAGGAGCACCTTGTAGGAGAAAACATTTATAATTTTGGGGTAGTGCCCTAAAGTGTGCAAGAATTAACTTACTAAATTTATGGTGCAAAAGTACAGTTAATTCATAGTGAATGTTTCCCATCGTCACACACATGCATACATGTTTCAACCATCATCTAAAAGCAGTGCAACATGTTTAACCACCCAAGTCCCGATACAGATGATGGATAAATGCTAATGATAGTATAAGAATTAACTTAGCAAGATAAACGCACTGAAATAGAATTATCTACATTCAAGTTACCATTTCCCAAAGTTACCCCAGACATACTACCCATAAAATGATGACATCAAACATCATACACACCACGTAGTATTGGGTTTGTATTTTATAGTCTACATATTAAAACTTAGGAGATTCTTCCATTCATTTTCATTAATTAGATATATGTGCTAATATATTCGACACTAAGGCATCTACCAATAGTGCCCCATTCGTTCTCTATCGGTAAGTCCGGAGGAGTTACTATCCAAAATGGACAACACAGTACATATACAAGTGGGCAATACACAATTGTACAACCCATACCTATGGTGATAGGCCCGTAAACGTATCGGATTCGGATAGGATTAGGCAAATCCAAATCAATATCCGTTTAAGTTAAATGCATTCAGATTCAATCCATTTATTAATCGGATCGGATCAGGCAAATCCAAATCCATATCCGTTTATGTTAAACGGATTCAGATCCGATCCGATTATCTGTTTATACGTTTATGTTAAACTTGATTTGCAAAATTTTTATTTTCAATTCTTATTTCATAAAATTATTTTGCAAATGTTCCAAAAAAATAGATAATGAAATAAAGAACTATTATAATAAATATTTAAAATATATATATTTATAATATTATTAAATAGAATACATACTCATTAAAAATATATATATATATATATATATTAAAAATATTAATCAGATCGGAGTATATGAATCCAAATCCGCTCCATTTAATAAATGGGTAATCGGACAATTAGATTTTAGGCATGATCCATATCCGCTTAAATGGATCGGATTGGGATAAAATCCGATCCATTGACAGGCCTAAGTGGTGACACAGGGATCCCCTCAGCAACACTTATCTCTCATAAGTGGCGCTGCTACGTAATATCTAAATATAACCTACACTACGCTTGTGTTGATGTGTGCTACGGTCTTGAACACGCGATCGGTAAGACAGTCCAAGAACATAGTTATGTACACATAAAATATAGCGACATATTACAATATGTAGAGGTAGTTATTCTAATAATTACCCCCTAGTTGCCCCCTTTGCTACTAGGGGTCGAACAAGTTCACCTGGATGAATCGGTTTACCCTTGGTAGCTGAATCGATTAGGATCCGGGTAATAACCTAGATATGTTACAATTTCTTAGTACGAAAATTACAATATTAATCCTAAACTCAATCCCAATGGTTCAAACCCTTGTATAAACATCAAAACATATCTCTATGACTTAGTCCATCATCTTAGGATAATTGTTTACATAATTTGACATTGATTTCAATCTCCCAAATTCTAGAATTTAAATCCATTAACATGTCTACATAAATCAAAATTTTTACTTAATCCCACAATGTTCTATCATTATACAAGCATCTCAATTATAAAAATTTCTAAATTTCTAAACATGAATACAACTCCTCTCCATGTGAGTCAATCTTTCCATTTTCATCAAAGGTTCTAAGGCATGAATTTCCTCATTCAAATCAATATTGGACTTATCCTATTTTTTAGAATTTACTACCCTATTTTCATATTCAAATCCTCTACAAACATGATTCAATTCATCTTTATATCACCATAAATCCTTACATAATCCATAATTCTACATGGGAGATAAATCACATTGAACTAAGAAATACTTTGGACAAATAAATCTAGCAAGAAAATTCTTGCCTTAGTTCTTGAATGATTTCTTGATTGGTTTCTTGGATTTCTCCTTGAGTCTTTCTCTCCTGATTCTCCTACTAGTGTTCTTGCCTCTCTCTTCCCAAAGATGTGTTTTAGGGTTCTTGGATATAGATGACACGGAGTTATTAAACTCCTAATTAATATAATTAAGAGTCTAATCTTTAATTGGGCCCTAGGCCTAAATTTTAAACCCCCAGATGGGTCTGAACACATATCCAACATATCCCAATAACCTCCTAGCTCATATATATACATACATACATACATACATACATACATACATACATACATACATACCTCGGGACCATTTCTAAAGGTCTAAAACATCTAAACGAGCCCATAAAGCCTCCCGAAATGCATCCCAATTATTTTTATTCAACTAGTATATTTTTCAACTGTGTCACACAACATATATCAATTATTCAATGTACGTGCAATTATTTCCTACCAAAACCATTTAATATGCAAAGTCGATCTCACATAACTTGAAATAATAATTAATTTATTCATTCTCAACCTAAGTAATTAAATTCAATGATTTAGTTTAATTCCTAAGAATTTTATTTTATTCTAAAAATTCGAGGTATTACATTCTTCCCCCTAATAACTAAATTCCTTCCTCGGAATTCAAAATGTACATGGCTAGAAGAGTTTAGGATATCTCACTCGCATGTTTTACTCTCTCTCCCAAGTCGGTTCATCCTCCTTATGATGTCCCCACTGCACACGTACCAACAGAACAACCTTAGATAGAAGTCAGTGCTCCCTATGATCGAAGATGGCTACATGTATCTCCTCGTAGGTAGCGTAAGGCTAGAGATCTATCTCATCAATATCGACATGCTGCTAAGAAATCTCATCCTTAAGGAACCTCTGCAATAAAGATACGTGAAAGACATCATGAATCTGCTGCAAGTGTTCTGGTAGTCCCAACCGGTGCGCTACGGGCCCAATCCTCTCAAGGATAGGGAATGGTTCAACATATTGGGGAGCCAACTTCCCGTTCTTCCCAAATATCACCACTCCATTTATGGGAAACACCTTAATCAACACCTGATCCCCGATATTGAAATTTAAGTGTCTTCGTCTCGCATCTACATAACTTTTTTTCCTATCCTCAGTAATTCGAATCCTAGCCCAAATCATCTCCACCTTCTCTAAGGCGTTCTGAATGAAATCTGGTCGGAGCAGTTTGTTCTCCTCTAGCTCTAACTAACATGAGAGTGAATGACAAGGTCTCCCATAAAGCTCTTTGAAAGATGCCATCCCAATCATTAACTGGTAGATATTTTTGTATGCAAACTCCACCAAGGGAAAGTAATGCTCCGAACTCCCCTTAAAGTCTAATATGCACATCCGTAGAACATCCTTCTACATAAATTTCACCCACTTTATCTTCACCCCAGTCTAAGGATGATATGAGGTACTCAACCTCAACTCTTCCCCTAAGGCTTGTTAAAAGATCCTCCAAAAATGGAACACAAACGTCATGTCCCCATCCGATACAATGTTAAGAAATACCACGTGCAATTTCACAATATCTTTGAGGAAAACCCTAGCATAATGATATGAAATGTACTATATCTGGATCGATAGAAAGTGAGAAACCATTGTAAATCTATCAATAATAACCCAAATAAAATCGTGTCCCCTCTATAATGTAGGAAACCCAGTGATGAAATCCATAAAAATTCTCTTCCATCTACACATAAGGATATCAAGAGGCAGTAACACACCTACGAGATGCTAATGGTCCACCTTCACTAACTGGCAGATAGCATACTTGGACACAAATATTGCTATATGCCTTTTCATACCGGGCAACCTATACTGACATTGCATGTTATTGTACATCTTATACTCTTTGAGATGTACCGTAAAGTGTGACATGTGAGCCTTAGACATAACAACTCGCCTCAATTCCTCATCATTAGAGACAACTAGTATCCCCATAATGCTCAATCCGCCATCTGAACCAATAGAATAGTGCTCTGACCCCTTAGCTAATAATTGCCTAATATGCTCCTGGAAATGCTGATCTCCTACATGTAACTTAACGACCCGAATAATAATCTCGGGTGTGATGGTGAGAACTTCCATAAATGCATGGGTCAACTCATCATCCCAACGATGTGATTTTTACTTCGCCTTCCATACCGCACCTAACTCCAATATTAGTTTGGGGATCAAAGCATCTGCCACGACATTCACCCTCTCAGGGTGGTAATAAATGTTGAAATAATAGTCTTTAATAAACTTTATCCATCTCCTCAGCCTCATGTCAACTGTCGCTGCGTGAACAAGTACTGTAGTCTCTTTTAGTCAGTGAATAGCTAAAAATTCTCCCCCCGGAGATAATGCCTCCACACTCTCAATGCAAAAACCACGACTGCTAACTTCAAGTCGTGGGTGGAAAAAAATACCTCGTGAGTCTTTTGATTTTGTGAAGCATAAGATACTCCTCCTGTATTAACACCCCGCCAAGTCCCCTAAAGAATGCATATATGAAGACTTTATAGTCTACCGCTGCCCAAGGTAATTCCAGAATGGTGTTGTAGTCAATTACGACTTCAGATCATCAAATGCCTACTGACATGCATCATCCCATACAAACGGAACATCCTTCTTCGTTAAGTTCGTTAGGAGCCCAACTATCTTTGAGAACCCCTGAATGAATTGACGGTAGTTTTCGACTGATCCCAAAATGCTACGCACCTCCATGGGTGTAGTGGGATGTACCCACTCCATCATCGCAGAAACCTTTCCTAGGTCCACTGATATTTCACTCTCAGACAAGATGTGGCCCAAGAACTACAACTCTTGCAACTAAAAACCATATTTCTCAAACTTATCATACAACTAGTGGTCTCGTAATGTTTGTAAGACTACACATAAGTGCTATGCATGCTCCTCTGCAGTCTGAGAATAAACAAAGATGTCATCAATAAACATTATAACAAACTTATATAAAAAATCCCTGAATACCCTATTCATCAAATCCATAAACATTTCTAGTGCGTTGGTCAGCCTAAAAGACATAACAAAAAATTCATATGACCCATATCTCGTAAGAAATATCGCCTTTGAGATATCCTGCTCCCAGACCCTTAACTGATGATTACCCGATCTCAAATCTGTGACACTCAGCTTATATTACGTGACACCCTGCCTAATAAAATAACAGGTGATTAGTCCTATATCAAATTAAACAGGAATCTCATATGGTTCATTCTTATCATCACTGTCGTTCATTCATTAAGTACTAAACACATAGTCATTTATTAAGCGGAGGCCAAATTTTATCTTTATTAATCCCACCAAAATCATATAATGGAACAACAAACAATCCAATACGATAATAAAACTAAAACATGCCACAAAGTAAGTACAATAGTTCTGTCGAACAACGTCGACTACAAGCCATCCACAACTGCGAGTATAAAAGTATCTCAATACATGCCAAAATCGAATATAGAAGTACAAGTCTGGAAGTACAACTGAAGATCCCTATCTAAGATATAATGAGATAAGCAACTACATAAAAGAAACCACAACACTCCACATAGCTGCAGCCACGTACTTTTAGGATGGAATTATGTCGGGTGCCCTTGTGGGAGGACACCTAAAAGGTTTTTGAAAATATTTTATAGCAAGGGTTAGAACCCAAAACATTTTAAAATATTTAGTAAGTGAATTTAAATGCAAGAAGTAAATATGCAATGCTCTTCATATTTAAATTAGTGTCACGCACTCCCTTGATTTCACCTCACCCCTCACTAATGTTCACGCCTAACGGATTAAACTTAATGTCCCTAGCCACTTCCCTCGTAACCAACCTTTCCCAAATAATATACTAATTACCCCACTAATAAACCCCAAGTGAGTATAGTATTTTATTTATTAAGTTATTACTCGCATTAACTTTCATAGACCATGGATCTTACATTTTAGCTCATATAACATTCCCATAAGTTATAATATCTATATATTTTGCGCCATGTATGTATATAAATTCCTGTATATAATTCTGCACAATATATACGTCTCATATCTCAACATTCACACATAGGTCGGGTATACAATGCTATCAACGAACGCATAGGAGGCGACCATAGTTCCCGCCAAAAGTGTCCGCTCCATACCGTAACGGACACACCCCTAAGATTAGACGCTATGGTCTGGGGAATATACTCACCCTGCTCCTCAAGTCAGGAGGATCACCCACATCGCGCAACCTCCTATGATAGCATTACTATTGGTATGGCTTTAATATATATATTATTCACACAAATATATATGTAAATCATATATATGTACTACACATAATCATATATATAAATCCTGGCTCCGGAGTATAATATCCATACCTAAGCCTAAATGTGCAAGTCTACGGTCCGACTTTATTCCAGTTAATTATACATTAATTAATTTTCATTATCATGGCGTTACTCTTACCATTTTACACCGGAGTATCTCTCTTGGCCCGACATTCAAAATTCTCATTCAATGTTCAATTTCACCCAATTAAGTTTCCCCCACTTAATTAACAAGGTTTCAATCACTCAATCATAAACCTTAATCTCCCAAATTTAATTAATCCAAGAGTAATTAGTCACACCTATCAATCTAGGCAATCTCCAACGAAATAACAATTAAAAAATATTTCTTAAAATTTGCTCACGAATCTGCCCATATTTTTAAAATGCCATTTTTGTGCATTTTGGAGCCGTTTTGGAGAAAACATATTCGAGAACAAAAGTTAGAAAATGCGATTTTCTACAGGGCAACGTGAACAGAATCTCCATTAGAGCAGTAAATACCTCAATTCTGTATAGATTCTTCATCAAAACTTTTCAAGATTTATCCTAAATCCACTCTTTTGTTATCAAGAGAAAACCCCAATTTATGCAAGAACTAACCCTAGAATTCAATTGGATTACACCTCTTTTGATATGAATAGCTAGATACAAATTAATACACAAAATTTAAATCAGTTGCCTTAACCAAGATGATCTAGGGCTTTGAAAGATGATGTTAGATTCTAATTGCGTCTTCAAGATCCCCAATTTCACTTTTCCTTTGGCTTCCCTCTCTTTTCTCCCTTTAGTCTTCTTTTATGACTTAGTGATGCCCAACCCCTTACACATCTTAGGGTTAGAACACTATTCACGTTTTGGGCCTATGGGCCTTATGTAAAATGGCCCAAACTCTCTTTATTAAGTTCACACATGTGTAATTGGACTCCAATACCCAATATATGTATGTACCCAATTCTTTTGGACTATTTTGACCCTACCGGACTCAATCACGCACTTAAAACTACCATCCAGATTATATTTCTAAAATAAATCCTCATTCGTTAACTTATTTTAAATATAATCACTTTTAAATATTCCCTTTAATTAATTCTCATTAATTAAGAATCACCAATTACCGAATTAAATTAATTAACATAATGATCCAGAAATTACGAGTTGTTACATACTTCCCCCCTTACAAGGGAATTCCGTCCTCAAAATTCGGATAAGATTAGTACTCCCGGTTTCGACTACCTCCCAAGTCGCCTAACCTTATGATCCTACACCCATCTTTCCCATTTTTAATCGCGAATTATTTGTAACAATGGATTAGTTAACCAGGGCACCCATATATCCTGTACCCGTACTTAACCGCACGAATTGAAACCCGACTTTTACCAATGCTTAAATTGTAATATAACTTAAATCCCATGGTTATAAAATTCCCAATACCCGCATGAAAGTATACATATCCACTCTAATGTGAAAAAAAAACAATACCTACTACCGCGTCCTTGTTATCACTAGTTTCCTTGCACGAAAGTAAAACCAAGCTATATCTTCCTGCTCGACAATAAGTCCAACCACTCTGAATTACATTAAAAATGTCCCTACTCCTTGGGATTTCAATTTTAACAATATTAGTACATTAGCATGCAACACATTTTATCATACATTACCATATATATACGCTAGACCCTATCTCAAGTGAAACCTAGCAACGATAATTTATACCCGGGTACCGCTAATACCTAGTCTTACTATAGCTATCCACTATAGCCCCAAACTATAACTACACAATTTAAACTTGGAAAACATCTACACTACTCCCACAATTATCGAAAGTAGAAATCTCTCATATAATGCAACCATCCACTTAGCGTAATGTCCCCCACTCTCACGTGGTTAGCACCAAAGAAATCCCCATTATCCCATGGTACTTATATATATATATATATATATATATATATATATATATATATATAATGGCTATTCCAGTCAACACATCCACTAATATTCATCGTACTCACGAATCCCAGTGATAGCACACCATAGGTTGTGACGCACCCACTGTCACTTCTAAATATTCCAGTGCTTAATTATCCCATAATTTGGGGAGTAACTTATTCCCATTCCTCCGAAATATGTCCAAAATCATTGCCTTTCCGTCTTCTCCTTGAATATGCTAAGTATTTTCATAGTAGAGACTCTAGTTACTCCTAGGGTGCCCATACACCCTATATCTCATGCATAATCGCAGAAACCTCCAATCATCACTTACGTAATCATATTTGTCTCAATTTAGGCCCCCCACATTATCGGCATGGCTATATCCTTCAACTATTTTTGATGACTTTACTCATCACTATTCAATTCTCCCCCGCATTACCCCACCTTTATTATCGATGTGAGATCCTCAAAAATACCCCCTTAGTCCCATAACTAAGGGTCCCTGCGATGGCAAAAGTGACAAAAATAAATCACACAAAATATATAACAATATGCACAACCTAGAAACTTGTGGTGCCAAAGCTTCGCATTTGTTTCTTTTGCAACACCTTCAGGCGCCACTAGCCCCATCTCTCAGTGGATTTTTTCTCAAAGTATTTTCTCCATACGTTCACTAATTATCATTAAATCCAATGACCTAAAATCCAATGATATCTCCACACTTTCGTCATTTTATCCAATCTTATGCATATAACACTTCCTAGCAAAGCACAAAAGAACTTTTTCCCAAATGCACAGTTCCTCAGCATCGTCGGTCCTTAATTTCAACAGAACCCAAAGCATAACCCTGGGACTCTCAAACCTTGCCCCTATACTCACAAGTCTATCATGGAGTCGCATCCCTAAAGGAGTCATAAACTATTATGCTCGTACTATCACTAAGCCCTTAGCGCTAAATATTACTAACGAGATAAATCTCTCCGCTCCACGACAACCCTACATCCCTTGAATCTCCTCAATAAAAATCCTATGCACCGGGATTTAACATAACAAAAAAACTACACTCTATGAGTCCTACTTTACACAATATTACCACTATGATATTGCTCAACCCTCTCCCAGGTGAGACATCTCAAGAGAATGTACATCGAGTACTGAAACAACAAACACGATAGCCTTGTTATGATCTCCTGCCATTATGAACCCGTCCGCATTCCAGATAAAACCATACATCAATTATCACCTCTTAAAGGAGTTAGTCCTTAAGAACTACATTTTCTCAATGTACCCACCATTCCTTTCAGGTGGAACCGAACAGTACCCGATATTCCATAGAAAGAATACACACTATTGATATTAACAATACCTCCACCAAATCCGTTTCTTACACGAATATTATACATTACTTCGGAATAAAACTCGTAGTTTCATTTGTCCACAATACTGTCGGCCCGATGGTTATTAGACATAACACCCTCGTCCTAACCAAATCAAAAACTTTTCTGACTGTTGCCCTTACTAGACATCCCGCTTCTTTTCCCTGACTCACCGCGGATATGATCCACCATGCGTTTTTAATGACTCACACATAAGACACCTATCTGTTTATTCCCCTTTCTCTTTTCTCTAGCTCCACTGTCCATGTAGGGGTTTTCCTTCTCGCGGACCTGGTAGTCTTGACCTGATTACTACCCCTATTGTCCCTTTGGCTACGCTAGCTGTATGGAACTTGTTGATGGTCTTGACGGCCTCAACTGAACCCATAATCATTTAGCAAAAATTGCATTAATATCGATCATTAATCTGGATCCTCTACTGGCTATCACTTCCCTTAGTGTCTCACTAGCACTAAGATCCAATCTTACTCTTATGATAGATTCTCCAACACCCTTAGATCCCCTCTCTCGAGGGCATTGATACCAATGTAAATGTACAATCTTATATCAAATAAAACTAAATCCACCGTCACTTGGTAGGAGTTCAATTAATTTAAAACATCTAAATGGGTTCCTTACTCAGTATACCCTTCTGTTGTGCTTTACTAGCCTATTAAATCTCATCTCGTTCTTAGGTTAAATTCTTCAACCCTATTGACTCCTTTCTCTTAGAAGTGTTGATGTAAGCTTGCAATTAAAAGATATTGACGACCTCGACACTAGTCATCCTAGTCGAAATTCCCATTAGTTTTTTTATATTCTCCCCCGGGTCCATTATCCACTTGTGGGTTCCTTTACCATTCTCCGAATCCCCTTCGTTGGTTAATAAGTTCGCTAAATAAATTATCGCCTCTCTCATGATCGGTCACTATCTTACCCACTTAGTAAACTCTAAAATTCCACTCGCATCCCTATCTGAATAGCGAATGGACAATCTTACGATCACACAGTAAAAAAAATTCCTCATTTTATTCCATATATATTCTTCTTCATATGTTGTGACCCACTCTCGTTACCCAACACTGCTCGTATGAGCTAAAATTTGTTCACAATTTAATTACGGTGCCATTGCACTCTATCCCACCCAATTGCCTTTGAATTACCTCCATCCATTGGTCTATCACACTTCCTTTATTTCCAAGACTCGTTCAAGTGACTCCTCAAAATAATACTCCCCGACTCTCTCCTTGTCTACAGTGTTGGGTGAGTCTGAAGTTGTATCACCTTTCTCTACAACAGTGCTTGGGGAACTACTGTCCCCGAGTGATTATCCTATTCGTCAGCTGCCCAAACATTAATTATGGTGACCTCTATCATGATCATCTCTCCCCGAATGCTCTGCATGCTTTCGATTTTCATCCACGTAGCTCTTTTGTCTATACGGATACGCCCCCAAATTAACTCAATCTTTGCAGAAATATCCCGAATCATCTCCGACCCCAAAAGTTTGTTGTCCCCTACCTCAAATCAATAAACCGGTGAGCGACAAGGCCTATCATAAAATGCCTCAAATGGATCCATGCCTATGATAAATTGGTACAAGTTGTTATACTCGAACTCCACCCAAGGAAGGTACTGTGGTTCTCTAATGTTCGATCTACCACACTCGACCGAAATCATATAGGAATCACATGAATTATACCTATGGCAGGAGAGCGTAAATCGTAAACGTGAAGGAATAAAACAATCTCATAATAAGGCTCTATATCAAAGAACGCTACGCTAAAATGTGAAAAGTCGTACAAATCCTAAGGACACTAGAACCTGACGCTCTGATACCATTTGTGAAACCCTGTCTAATAAAATACCGGGTGATCAGTCATATATCAAATTAAACAAGAATCTCATCAGGTTCAATCTTAGCATCACTGTCGTTCATTCATTAATTACTAACCACCTAGTCGTTTATTAAGCGAATTCCAAATTTTAACTTTATTAATCCCACCAAAATCATATAATAGAACAACAAACAATCCAATACAAGAATAAAACTTAAACATGCCACAAAGTAGGTACAATAGTTATGTCGAACAACATCGACTACAAGCCATCCAGAAATGCGAATATAAAAGTATCTCAATACATGCCAAAACCGAATATAGAAGTACAAGTCTGGAAGTAAAAGTGAAGATCCCTATCTAAGATAGAATGAGATAAGTTAATACATCAAAGAAACCACAGCACTCCACATAGCTGTGACACCCCGCCTAATTAAATACCGGGTTATCAGCCCTTTATTAAATTATAATCAAGGTGAACGGTTGGTTCATTCTTATCATAACTGTCATATAAATAACTTTTCCAATTAAACACCCTAAATAATTAAGCTGTCAAAACCATTTTTAGACATCACTTTCCAAATTTTATTTTAAAAGAAAAATTTAAAACTTTAAATAATTCATAGTTAAAGAATCACACAACAACTATACTGGAACATATAATCCAAACAATTAAACATCCAACTAATTGATTCCAACATTAAAACTTAAAGGAAAACATCCTGACAGTAATAAATCCCAAAGTATAAATACTGGAAATAAACGAATCACAATATCCGATAAAACAACTGAATAATGGAAAAGGGCGACACATGCCCAACTAGATAAAATATTGCTAGGAGTGGAATAAAAAATGAGGTCGTCTAAGCAAGAGGCCTGCAACTCCTACCTAAGCTGCAACGCGTGCCTTCCAAAGGATCCTATGCAAGACGCCCCTGTGGATGGGCACCTGTAATATATACATATATACAAGAGAGAAAAGAGAATAGGAAATGGGTCAGAGCCCGATTGTAAAACAGTTTAAAATTAGTTTAGCAAGTATATAAAATGCTTACCGGCTAATGCAACCAACATATTAGTGCGGCACTCCCTTGAGAAATTCTCACCTCTCTTCTAATGTGCACACCTATCGCACCAATACTCCCAACAATTTAACTTATTTTATCTTAGGTTACTCGTAAGGTTTCAAGCCGACGATTTCCAATATTAAGGAGGTTAATCTTATTTAACAACACAATTCTCACATAAGCCTTATTTGATAGTAAAGTTGCTCAGTAATATATCATAATTTTCAAACACTTATTCCCAAGTTGAAATAATTATACTTTTCTTACATACCATAGTCACAGCAGGTAGTTCCCGAATTTCAGATTTAAGTATATATATTAAATACTCATATAATACATATATACTAACAGCACCCCACATAAAATCTATGGTGCGGGCATACTCTGCTATCCAGTCCCCGTATCACTCGTACTAAGGGAAATACTAGTTCGGAATCACTCTCGAACTGTATTAACACAAAACACATACAAAATGAGGGGAAGCATAGTTCCAAGTCACTAAGAGGTCAGTACATACCCTCACGTCTCTTAGAACCGTCTGACTATCGATTCGATAGTCTGTACCAAGGATTCCTATGTTCTAGGGTACAAGTAAATATCCCCCATAAATGTCCCATCGAGATAAGACTGTCCCAGCACGGTAACCTCAGGGATAGCAAGTAGCACGGGCATGATTTTTAAACGTATATAATATATGCATAAACAGAGTCATATATGTATACTACTATTCCCATATCAAATTTAGGTACACTCTCACGATCCATAATTATGATATTTATCCTTATTACTCATTATTTAGTTATCACGTATAACGGTTTGTCTCTTATTTTAATTTGTGGGATTATTCCAACTTATTAAGTGACACTCGTGGATTCTTATCCTCCTAAGTGTAATTTCAGTAGGTACTCATTTATTTTACAACATAACTTCCTTACAAGTCTCACCCTTTAACACATATTCCCATTATCCCTTATATGTAAAACATCCCCGTGAAATGTTAATCTCGTCTTACATTAAAGGTTCCATATTTTTAATAAGTCCTACTGGTCTTCTTTATATCCCAAAATGCTCTAACATTAATATCCAAGAATGTCTAATCATTTAAGTTGGAACAGTCTATAGAAAGGGGAATGTGAGTTATGCAGGAGGGGTCGATCGATCTACGGCAGGTGTTCAATCGATCGAAGCATCGATCGATCGATGCTCTAAGGTCGATCGATCGATCAAGCAGGTATGGCAAATCTGCAGAATTTCCAGTTACGGGTTCTCTCTTCCAACATCATCCAAAACGATATATTTGACTACCAAACTCCCAATAATTCATATTACAAGTATTATAACCTCAAAATGACCATACGGGTGACTTATAATTTATTTACTTTTAATAGTTCGAATTTAATCCCGACACGACACAAGCGCGTCCCGATAAATTTCCAAAATTACCAAATTAGATTCTCGTGATAATTTTACTCATCATAAACACACCACTTACTTTACCCATAAGTAACTTATAACAAAATAATTACTAACTCTCACCACGCTAGTAAGTATTTAAATGATTTTTCAGACTATTATTAATTTAATATCTCTAATTAAATTTAATAAATCCCCAAAATTAAAAGGCATAAAAATACGGGGTATTACAATAGCTGCAGCCACGTACCCTATAGGATGGAATTATGTTGGGCGCCCTTGTAGGAGGACACCTAAAAGGTTTTTGAAAATATTTTATAGCAAGGGTTAGAGCCCAAAATATTTGAAAATATTTAGCGAGTGAATTTAAATCCAAGAAGTAAATATGCAATGCTCTTCATATTTAAATTAGCGACGCGCACTCCCTTGATTTCACTTCACCCCTCACTAATGTGCACGCCTAACGGATTAAACTTAATGTCCCTAGCCACTTCCCTCGTAACCAGCCTTTCCCAAATACTATACTAATTACCCCACTAATACACCCCAAGTGAGTATAGTATTTTATTTATTAAGTTATTACTCGCATTAATTTTCATAGATCATAGATCTTTCATTTTAGTTCACATAACATTCCCACAAGTTATAATATCTATACATTTCACACCATGTATGTATATAAATTCCCGTATATAATTCTGCACTATATATATGTATCATATCTCAACATTCACACATAGGTCGAATATACAATGCTATCAAGGAACGCATAGGAGGCGACCATAGTTCCCGCCAAAAGTGTCCGCTCCATACCGTAATGGTCCCACCCCTAAGATTAGACGTTATGGCCTGGGGAATATACTCGCCCTATTTCTCAAGTCAAGGGGATCACCCACATCGCGCAACCTCCTATGATAGCATTAATATTGGTATGACTTTACTATATATATTATTCACACAAATATATACATAAATAATATATATGTACTACACATCAACATATATATAAATCCAGGCTCCGGAGTATAATGTCCATACCCAAGCCTAAATATGAAAGTTTACGGTCTGACTTTATTTCAATTAATTATACATTAATTAATTTTCATTATCATGGCATCACCCTACCATTTTACACCGGACTCTCTCTCTTGGCCCGACATTCAAAATTCCCAATTCAATGTTCAATTTCACCCAATTAAGTTTCCACCACTTAATTAACAAGGTTTCAATCACTCAATCATAAACCTTAATCTCCCAAATTTAATTAATCCAAGAGTAATTAGTCACACCTATCAATCTAGGCAATCTCCAACGAAGTAACAACTAAAAAATATTTCTTAAAATTTGCCCATCAATCTACCGAGATTTTTAAAATGTCGTTTTGTGGCATTTTGGAGCCGTTTTGGAGAAAACGTATTAGAGAACAAAAGTTAGAAAACGCGATTTTCTGCAGGGCAACGTGAACAGAATCGCCATTAGAGCAGTAAATACCTCAATTCTGTATAGATTCTTCATCAAAACTTTTCAAGATTTATCTTAAATCCATTCTTTTGTTATCAAGAGAAAACCCCAATTTATGCAACTAACCCTAGAATTCAATTGGATTACACCTCTTTTGATATGAATAGCTAGATACAAATTAATACTTAAAATTTAAATCACTTGCCTTAACGAGGATGATCTAGGGATTTGAAAGATGATGTTGGATTGCAATTCCCTCTTCAAGATCCCCAATTTCACTTTTCCTTTAGCTTCCCTCTCTTTTCTCCCTTTAGTCTTTTATTATGACTTAGTGATGCCCAACCCCTTACACATCTTAGGGTTAAAACACTATTCACGTTTTGGGCCGATGGGCCTTATGTAAAATGGCACAAACTCTCTTTATTAAGTTCACACATGTGTAATTGGACCCCAATACCCAATATATGTATATACCCACTTCTCTTGGACTATTTTGACCCTACCGGACTTAATCGCGCACTTAGAACTACCATTCGAATTATATTTCTCAAATAAATCCTCATTCGTTAACTTATTTTAAATATAATCACTTTTATATATTCCCATTAATTAATTCTCATTAATTAAGAATCACCAATTACCAAATTAAATTAATTAACATAATGATCCAGAAATTACGAGGTGTTACATTTTAATCATGGGTGATCAATCATTTATTAAAACAAACATGAATCTCATTTGGTTCATTCTTAAAATCACTGTCGAAAACCTTTTAAATTACTAACCACGAATGTTAAATTAAGTCGGTGCCAAATTTAATCTTTCATTAAAATATAATAACATGCGGAAACAAAAATAATATAACTCAACCATCCACACAAATATAAGAGTCTAAATCATCACATGATAAATAGATAAATAATAAATACCGAATACACCATCGGTTTAAAACTAATATCTAATCTGTAAGTCTACTGAAATAAAACTGAATCCAAATACATAGTCTAATAAATAAAACTGAAAAAGAATGTATCAACTGAAGGGGAAACATTCCCAAATGAAATAACGAATCATAAATGCTAACTTAGGAATGAATAACTGAAGCGTTTACATGAATCCTGCAAGCCTCCACAAGTGCTTCAGCTATGCATCCCTAGAATGAGTCATAAAACTTGGTGTTCCTATGGCTGGACACGTAACATATTTTGGAAAATAGATTTGACACTGTTCAGAGCCCAAAACCTTTTGAAAATATTTAGCAAGAATTTAAATCACAGTTAAAAAGCAGTTATTATATACACATGTTAGTTCCACGTACACTCCCTTGAGTTCCTCACCTCTCAACTATAGTGAACTCCTAACGTCTCCTACTTATCCCACCTAGCTATGTTACCCAACCTAACTAGACATAAGTATCTAACTAAAAACAATAGGTTTAGCTCCACCATACTGCCCATACGCTACCGTAAAACTAATAATTAACATTAACCGAATATTATTATTGAACCGTTAATTAATTTGCTCTACTTAAGTTACTTTTAAATATTGATTATCTATCCTTTCTACCATCACATATAACTAGAATAATCACACTTGTATATACTTATCACACTATAATATATACAATTACAACATCCCACAGAATGACCACAACGATGCATGCATACTTTGCCATCATATCCATGTACCTCTCGTACCAAATCAAGGACTATTGGTTTGGAATGTCACCTCGAACCATGAATCAAATAGCAAATGCAATGGAGGCAAACATAGTTCTAAGCCTTTGGGCTACACACATACCTAATGTACCCAAATGAGCTTCCGGTACCATTATACACTCTCAAATAGTGAGTTGCCCTAAGCTCTGGGGCGCACATCCAGACCTTGCTGGAATCGCCAAGGTGTGATCGACCTCTGCGCGGAACCTCCCGTGATAGAAGGAAGAGTATTTATGCTCACATATATAAAAAATCACAAAATAGGTGTTCACACAACCTATATATATATATATATATATATATATATATATATATATATATTAGAGAGGTTCAAAAGTGAATCTAAAAGATAAACATGTCAATAAACCTTAACAAAAAAATAACTAACAACCCATTAATTTTAATTCTTATATAGTTATTGGTCCATGCCAGAGGCAACTGACATGCGTGACAAACCTTAACCCCCACCCCATCTGCCAACAAGTCAAACCTTATAGTTGTTCCCGCTAAAAGTGGCGAAAAAGACAAGATATCAACTGGTGACAATTTAATTGGAGAAGCCCTTCACTTCATCAAACCCAGGCCGATCAGAGTCATTAATCTAGATAGTTATTCACAAATGATAAGTGGGGGTTCAATAATCTTATAATCAAAACCAGATTTCTCTAATCTCCAGCTAGAAATGTCAACTAAAATCATTTCAGTACGAAAAAATCACATCTCCGGCTAGCTTCTTTGGCTCACTTCTCACACACCTAACCCGCCAGACAAAACATTCGACCATCCTAGTTGCTAAGCCCGACCCCCTGCACCATCATCCTACCAACCCTCTGGCCAGAAATAATAAAAGTAGTGAACCACCGGGCGACCCAACTACTGCTGCCCAACCCATCTGCTACAGATGGGTGTGTGTGGGTGTGTGTTTGGGGGGAGGGGGTGTAAAAAAAATATTCGATCAACACACGCGTCCGTTGCTGCTGGCGTGGACCAATTACAACATAAGAATTAAAATTAATGGGTTGTTAGATATTTTTTGTTAAGGTTCATTACAATGTTCATATTTTAGGTTCACTTCTGAACCTCTCTCTCTCTCTCTCTCTCTCTCTCTCTCTCTCTCTCTCTCTCTCTCTCTCTCTCTTTGTATATATATATATACAGATAAAATCCATAATAAGCCCCGTACATAGTATATATATCTCTATCTCAAATACTCAACGTACTAACGATTTGCACATTGTATTATTTTCATATTTTCCGAGTATCACTTACTACCCGAAAGTGTACTAATTATCCCTTAAGTTATTTCAGTAGTAACACATCACTATCCTACTGGTATTGATCTTAGGTTATCGTTTACTCTCCCTATAACCTGATTTTCAAATTCTCGATATGTAACACAATCTTTTAACTTTCGTCAGCCTTAATTCCCATTTTACACTCATTAAGATTAAATCGGGCCTGAACTATATGTCTACTGATCTTCTCTGAGTCTTTATATCATTAATAAACCATCACCAAAGTTTCTCGTAATTCGTTTCATGAAAAAGTATAACATAAAACGGTAAGGATCTCGAATCGATTCGCACCTGTTAGTTCATCATCCTTGTTGTTGTTACGAGTTTTCACCAGTAAAATTCTATCAAACCTCCATGAAACCTTCCCAAACTCCCATCCAATATCCCCAAGCATCAAACATATGAATAAGGACAATTTCTAACGTAAATAATACATTAAAACTACAATAAATCTACCCAAGAATAGATTAAATTCCACAATTTCATAAAATCCTAGTTTATGGTGTTCTTCATGTATATTCATCAAGATACCCAGATTTCTTTCAAGTTATTCATCATATATTCTCAGATTTTATAATATCTACACAAAGGGATTAATCCTACATAAATCCTACCCTGAATCATGAATTAGACCCATCAAAATCCCAAGAATTCATTCAAACCATGTAATTTAATCCCTACACTATTATAACATGCTTAAAATAATTGCAAGATAAACATTTGCCTTGCTATATTAGGTCTGATTTTCATTCTGAGATGGTGAGGATGTTCTTTCCTTGCTTCGATCTCAAATTCGACAACGTTGGTGATGCAAAAAGGTGTGGAATGGCCTAGGTTTCTTCTCCTCTTTCTCTAATATGGCCTCATTTCTTTCTCCCAAGTTTTGTAACCCTAGCGTCTAACTCAAATGGGCTGATATAACACTCTAAAATTTGGAGTTACTTCTACCCTAGAATCCTAAATAACCAAAACGCCCTTATGTGGTGCCTAGTTAGTCTAAAATCTCACCGGGCCCAATCAATACACACGGGTACACTATTTCGCCTAATTCGACCCATTCTAAATCAGCTGTGACTTCGAAATTGACATTCGAGTCACTCTACATAAATTTTCTATCTTGACCTCATATAGTCTACACATGACTCCCAGTTGAGAAATAACACAATCACGTCAATATCACTCGTTATGACGTATATTAATTATTTACTATTCACTTAGTAAATTTCCAAAAATATTAATTAGTATCTCTCACTATTAATATTTTAGTAAACACTTAATATTTAATTCAATTAAATTATGGCATGTGTGTAATTTAAAAATAACCTAATTAATTAATTTCTAAATGCTAAAAAAATATGGGGTGTGTTAAAATCGAACTTCAAAAAATACGTAGTACCTCTCAACTGGTCAAACAAATCATCAATACGGGCTAACAAATATTTATTCCGTATGGTGACTTTGTTCAACTCCCTGTAGTCAATATAAAGTCGCAAGGATCTGTCTCTCTTCTTGATGAATAAATATGGAGCACCCCACGATGAAGTCCTCCTCCTAATGAACCCATATCCCAATAATTTCTCAATCTAGTCTTGAAGCTCCTTCATCTCTAGACGAATGATCTGATACGGTGTACAAGAAATATGTCTTATGCTTGGAAGCATATCAATCATAATGTCTATCTTCGTTCTAGGTTGCGACTCTGGTATCTCCGTAAACACATAAGAAAACTCTCTTACTATCAGGATGGAATCTAGTGATGCTATGAACTTCAAAGAAGTCTCCTCCTTGATATAGTTTAAGTGCGTGCTCGACCCACCCCCGGAGTGTGGCATTGCAACTAGGTACATTTCCTGCCCCGAAACGGTGAAGGTGATGGACCTACCATACAGTCAACACAAGCTATGTATGTAGATAGCAATCCATCCCTAATATGACATCGTACTCATGCATGTCTAGTACTTCTAAGCCTGTAACAAATGTAAGTCACCCAATATCGATTCTTATACCCCGACATACTAAACTATGGGTGCCCCTCTACCCACAGGTGAATTTATATAAAGTATAATATCAGAAGAAACATATACCATCCCCAAATCTCGTGCAAGGGTAGTGCTAATGAATGAAGGAAATTGATTGAGCGATAAAAGTGTGTTCGTGTGAGGACACAGTCGTTGTGTGTTTTGCCGCCGCGATGCAAAAAAACCTGAGCTACGACTACACTTGTGAGATGAGTACAATGGTAAGTCGGGTATCGTAAGAAATCTACAGGGAGTGATTGAATTTTAGATTTTAATCATTTTAAAACTTTAGAAATAAAAATGTAAAAGTTCATGGGGGATTATAAAAGAAATAAAGAAAAAGAGACGTTACGCAACGCAAAAGTAAAGCGAGGATGGGGATCACGTTCGCACCACACGGATCGAAACAACTACCAATTAGAATTAAGGTTCGAAATCTATTTAACCTACATAATCAATTGAGCATAAACTTCACGCAAGAAGGAATTTAACCCAAAGCCGCTTGAATAAACATTTAACAAAAAATGGTCGCACGCGGATTAAATTTGAATTATCGCCATAAACACTAATGTTGCATGACAAAGAAAGCTAAATGCATAACAATCCTCTTTTAATACTCAAGGTTTCAATTAAATGCGATTTTACACAAAATCCAACTTTCGGAGCTAGAGGCTCGATAATGGCGGAACACAACCCCGATCCTATTTATCTAAGGGCACGACATGAAATAAACTAATTTAACACTAGTAAAGTAATAAATAAATGAAAAACAGGTTAATCTAGGCAAGGAAATTAAAGAGCATCAATGGAAATAAGCAAGAGAAAGAGAAAGCAATAAACTAGACAATGAAATAATTAACTTACAGACATAAAAATGGGAAAAACACCCAAAATGGTGGAGTAGGGGAAATCTCCCATACAAACCCCAAATTGTACTGTGAAATGAAAGATCTCTTTCAAAATGAGAAGAGAAAGTATTTATACAATCCCTACAATGGAAAACTTATAAAAATTAAGAAAATAAAAAATTTGCACGGCCGTATCGATTCGCAAGGGTGTGAATTGATTCGGGCATGAAATATCTTCGAATGGATGGCAAAGCGAATCGATTCGCAAGGGTGCGAATCGATTCAAAAATAGGGGACCTGAGCACTAGTTTGGACCGAATCGATTTGAAGGAGTCCGAATCGATTCAGGCATGAAATATTGGCTACTGTCTTTTAGCGAATCGATTCTCAAGGGGGCGAATCGATTCACACTTGTAGGTTTTGAATCTTTCCCCCTATTTTGGTTGTGTTGTCAACAACACAATATAGGAACACAATGCACTCATATTGCAGTTAGTGTGCTCAAAATTATTTTTAATAATTTTTTAGAATTTTTAAAATTAATTTTTAAACATTAAATATTGATTTTACAAATGTTTTTGGACCTTAATTGAATTATCAAATCTTCTATTAAAATATTTTGGACTAAATTTAAAATCGGCACAAACATTTGGGGATGAAAATGGGAATTTTTGGAAAGTTAAACTCTCACCTTTTTTTGGTTGGTAATAATTTAACACGTTTCCAAAATTGGCGTGCCTTGGTTGGTTTGATTTTTGTTTCTTTACACATACAATACTGAGATTGTTTATCCACCATTGATCTTGAGTTCTCTACGGCCTGCATGTGTTAGTTAGCAATCACGTGTTACCCTTTCTAACAAATCATATAGATTTAACTTTATCGATGTTAGATGGTTTATATTCCTCAAATGGTGCATTGTGAGCACTTAGATCAAACCTCATCCATTAACTTTGATCTCCACTGTTGATTTTGAACCAATTCTCCAGAACCTTCAGCTCCAACTATAAATAGGGACAAAGTTTCATCAATTAGAGAATTTTGGTGAGTTTGAGTCTTGAGAGAAAAAAGAGAGGAGAGATAGAAGAGAAAAAATCAAAGACTCAAACTCACTAAATCAGAGAAAACATTTTTCTCTTAAACAAGGATATCCCTTCATTTTAGTATAAAATGTCTTCTCTAACCCTATTTTTACTTTCATACTTTTAGGGTTTCTGACAGTTGTTAGAACGAGTGATTTAGAGTCAAGAAATCATTTTCAACTGGCTTTGATAAACTAATTTCTTCCAATAGCATCCTCACCTGGTTTTAGATCTCGATTCTTTGTAGAAACTTGAGATTTGAATAGTGTGATACATTTCACGTAGTCACTAGGTTGTTTTGTGATTTCTTATTTTTTTGAAATCATCTTTCTATTGGATCTTGGTTTTTATTATTTGTAATATTTTTAGATCCATTTTTCTTTGTTTTAAAATCAGAAAAAAAGACTTAAAAGTCTTGCATGTTTTAGATTTGACTTCTTTATAAATTTTACAGTTGGTAATTTTTTTATGAATAATCTTTCAGCTCTACATTTTTCAAAGATCTAAAAATAGCCAGATTTGAAAACAAGTCTTGAAATTAAGTCTGATTTTCTCTATTTTTAAAACACCAACATTAATTAGAAGTTTTGTAATATGTAGGACTTTCATGTAACATTTAAGGGTGTGTGAGTTTCATTATTTCATGTTTAGGCACAATACTATCACTTAATATTTTCACAAACAGAACACTTAGAAATATAGTGTGTTATTGAGAGAGATTAATTTTGATCGGGTCGACACAATGCGAAGAAGGAGGATGAGCAGGATAACCTGCGGGAGAAATCAAAAGTAGGCCATTAGAGGTGTGGCACAGTTAGGTATCTTATTCTTTTTTCTATTTTGGGGTTTAATTGTATGCTTGTAACCTGATTCGTTTTAGTGGATTTTTTTTTGGTTTGTGGCTTAGAGGTCACCGTGGATGTCCCTAATTTGGTATTTTACCACATAAAAATTCTCATGTGTGCTTTACTTATTTTCATTCTTTATTCTTTCTATATTGGTTAGGATACATATGGCCAAGTAAGGTTTTTGTTTTAAAAATTAGTAAGCCAAGAATCTTAAATTGGTTTCCGATTTACTTCTTTACACATTTTGTGTTTATAATCAAAAGGAGTTTCCTCAAAGAATTTAATCAAGTTTGACCCAATATTTAACTTTTGTGAATAACTTCATAAGCATTTTTTCACACATTCTACAAAGATATTGGAAGCTTCAGCTCATAATTACTGGTAATATTTCCTCAAATGTTCAGCATTCAAGGGTTTTTGAACTGCTCTCTTTCCAAAGTTTTTAGGTGATAAGTACTTGGTTGGATGACCTCGGAAATACAGTAAGGACCATGCCAGTCATCATCCAATTTGTTTCCTTTTTGGAGGCTTTCTTTAGAACACAATCTCCCTCCTCTAAGTTTGTCTCCATTTTTATTGTAGAATCTAGCGGTATGTTGTTGATAAGCAGCTAATCGTAATGTTGTATTTTCTCTCACTTCTACCAAATCTAAATCTAGTCTCCTAATGAGATGACTCTTAAAAGAGTTAAAAGTTAAGCACTCTATGAGTGGGTAAGACAATTTATGTAAGTATTACACCTTCCGTCCTAAATGCCAACATATAAGAAATTTCACTAGTAGTTGTCCTCAACATTATTTTATAGGCCTGAAGAACACTATGTAATTTATTGATCCTATTCCCATTGGCATCATCTAGCCTCTTATTCATACCATCAAGCAATGTTTTAATGGTTATCTCTTTTTGGCCATTGCATTCAAGATTCCCAGGTGTAGAGTGTAGTTTTTGGAATTTGGATTGAATGCAGTAATCCTAAAATTTCTTATTGTGAAATTGAGTTCCATAGTCTGTGATAAAGGAATATGTCTTACCATAATGACATTTGATATTCTTCCATATGAATTAGAAGTCTCTTCATAAGGCATTTCAACAAGGGGTTCAGCCTCACCTATTGGATAAGTAATCTATAGTAATGATAATATATTTAAACCTTCCATTTTTCTTTGGCAGAGGGCCGACCAAGTCAATTCCCCATCTAGGGAAAGGCCATGGAGATGTGATCGAAGTTAGTGTAGATATCATTCTTCTGTGGATGGTGGAAAACTTTTGATAATTGTCACATCATTTTATGTAAGCAATACAGTCAATCTTCATGGTTGACCAGTAATATTCTTTCATAGCCATTCGAGGACAAATGATCTTTTTGGAAAATGGGATCCGTAAGATCCCTCGGGTAATTCTTTGATAAGGTTGTTCACTTATGAAAGGTGAACACATCTGATTAATGAGACAATGAATCATCTCTTATATAGGACTCCTCCCACCAAGACATTGTTTGTTGCTTTATACTTCAGCTTTCTAGCCTCCTTTGGGTCGTCATATAGGGTAACTTTTTCAATATATACCTTAATGGGATCCATCGAGGAGGGGCCTAAATCTACTGCAATCAGATTAACATTTTCTTTATCAATAATCCTATTCATCAATATTTCTATAAGGATGGTACCTCTTAGTTCCGTCTTGGTGGCCGAAGCTACCCGTACAAGAACATCTGCTTGGGCATTTTCAATTATAGTTACTCTGACCATTCTAACGGCATGAAACTTAGATGTTATGTCTTAAGATTTAGCCACATATCTTGTTATAAATTCTCCTTTGACTCCATATATCCCATCACCTGATTGGTGATCAACTGAGAATCGCGGTGAGTTATGACCTATTTAGCACCTAATGAAAGAGCCAACTGAAAGCCCAAAATCAGTGCTTTGTATTCTACTTCATTATTAAAAGATTGGAATTAAAACCTGAGTGTGTATTCTACATTTAGACACCACATTATAAGACCCTCCTAGCTCTCTCCTTAGGTCCCTATCACCCCTCCAATTGACATGGAACCTAGGTCATACTCTAAGTATCGATCTAGAGGCCATCGGGTGCTCCCGGGCCCCGTTTGATTTCGGTCAACTTCATCGTCAGGGAGAAAGCTCAATAAATCCTTGAAGGTATCTAAATACCCTATCCAACTGTCCACCCTATGTGTGAATCGGTATAATGGTTCAGAGGAATGGAACATTTTTCTACCGAAAACCAATTGGGAATCCACCGGGAGTTCCTGAGGCCCCATTTGACCCCAATCAACCTTATCGTCAGAGAGAAGGCTCAATGGATCATTGAAGGGCTCTAAAACCTCTTTCCAATGGTCTTCCCCATGCACAAAGCAACATAAACATGCAGACGAATGATCCGTTTTCCCTTAAAAAGTGATTCGGAGGCCACTCGGGCGCTCCCAGGCTCCGTTTAATCAAAGCCAACTCATCATCTCAAATGATACTGAATGAATCTTTGAAGGGCATAGAACACCCTTTCCAAGGTCCATCCCATGCACGATTCTGACTTACAATACGAACGAACGACCCATTTTACTCTGATAGAACATCAGACGCTTTTGGGCCCCGCTTGACCAAAGTCAACTCACCTAACCGAGCGAAGCACTTTGAAATATCTAAGTACATCTTCTAAATCTTCCAACGATCCACCTCGTGCATGATTCTAACTTAAGATACGGGCGAACGATTTGTTACTGTCCAACGATCTCTAGTCCAAAGGATCGACAAGCATTATCGAGCCATATTTGACCCGTGGTCAACTCCCGGACCCGGGAGAAGTCCAAATGACTCTTAAAGGTCTCTGAATTAACTTAATGGTATACCCCTTGCACAATTTTGATCAATAGATTGTGTTCTACGACCATTTTTCGAAGAAATCTTCACAGGACTGCTGAATGGAAGGTCCATTTACCCGCCTATCGGTAGTGTACCTAGGGTTACCTGCCGATTAGTAGGTCCAGGTCTATGCCGATCGATAGTGCCCTCACCCTATATATAGGGGAGCATGAGCTCACTCTCCAAGATCCATTGACATCAGTGATCTCAGCAACATTCTCTCACGATCAGTAAAGGTTTCCTTGTTTAGAAGTTCTTTCCACCATTTACATCCATCATTTTCCAATCTAGTGGGGGAACTCTTCCAACTTTCTTCTTCTACAAGGGACCTCTACATCAATAAAGATCAATCATCAAAGTCTTCAAATGAGGTCCAATTTTCTTCCTTCTAAATTCCTTTACTTTTACTTTATTTACATAAATTTTCAATTTAGTTTTCTTTTCACTTTAGATCATCATACAGATTAAATCTCATCCTTTATTAGATATATTTCACATAACCTATTTTCTATCAAAAAATCCAAAAATCAACAAAAGAGGGTTACACCCATAAATTCTGATGGGAATAGTCACCACATTTTCTCAAAACTAAACACATCTTTTATACACACACATAATAAACTCCCGTTAGAATCTATAGGATAAACCCCATCTTCCTGTCACATGCGAACTATGTGGACTTTGATGCCTTTATAGGCTACGTAGGTGTCTAGGGGTTAAACCCAATATTCGAGTCCAATCTTCCAAATTCTCCTTTTTTTCAATTTCCACATTTTGTCGCTTTTTCATTGTTTATATATATATATATATATATATACTACATATGAATCCTCCATTGCGCTTCATATAAACATTTGTTATCGTTTAATCATAACGATAAACATTTCAATGAATGCACATATCATATATTCTAAGTTAATATTTTGAGCATGTGGATAACCTCACTATATCCTTTCCATGATATGAGTCGAGTAATTTCCATCTCCACTTATATATACACATACAAACACATCACGAAGAAATTAAGGAACATTGAAAAATAAGCCCATGAGAGACCTAAAGGGCGGAATGGGTGCCTAACACCTTCCCATTCTGTAACTTTGCCCACGAACCTTTGAACGACTGGTTTCCCAAGCATCAGTTTGTATTTTATACCACTCTCTCATTGCGGCATCATGTTCTTTTGCCTGTTTTGTGCAAAATAGGTTGGCGATTCTATCTTTTCACATTACCCCATCCACATCGATCACGACCGAAGCACCTCCTTTCCTTGAGAAAGAAAGGGAAGCGCGGGACCCGCAAGCACCTCCTTCC
The DNA here is from genome assembly GCA_949130495.1 of Sambucus nigra. Taxonomy (NCBI): domain Eukaryota; kingdom Viridiplantae; phylum Streptophyta; class Magnoliopsida; order Dipsacales; family Adoxaceae; genus Sambucus; species Sambucus nigra. The sequence continues at coordinate 35,593,938 of OX422222.1, forward strand.
GCCTGCGCGCTCATTGGGGACGGCCACAATGGAGACTCTACTGGGGATAAACTTTTTAAGAGGACTAGACTCTGTTTTCATGGGTATTGTTTTATTGTGTGCGTATGCACCTGCCTGTATGTTCCCTTTTTCTCCTCTCTACTATTTCTTTTATACACATAACTCATTCGTATATCACACTTTTCACACACTTGTAGATATTCTCCATGTACACTTCACACCACTCACACATAGGGTCACCTATATCCACATGTTGTACACAAAACTTAAGAGTATTCATGCTTAGGTGTCACTAGCACGCACTTTCACACACCCACTTATAAATATTTGCACACTCTCATATATCCATGCTTAGTATAATCTCCCATTTTCATTCTAGATCTACTTGTACATTCTCTCTAGTATAATGCTCATCATGCTGAATAAAATAATCTCTTCATAATATACTAAATCAAGAATCATGCATTTTGCACGCTACATCACCAAGAGAATGGCTATTGACAAATTTTGGACACGTAACCGGGGAGGGAACTTTGTAATGGGCGCTGATCCGACAGGTTGCAATTAGCCTAGTCGATATGACTCCCACTTTCCATTAGCCAGGTACCTTTGATGTATTTCGAACGGTTCTCCCCACATTGTACCGCTTGATCGAAGTCCTGACGGGAGGAATATAGCAGGGAACTCGTTCACATACAACGAGTATATCGATTTCACTTTCACACATACGGTCTTCACGAGGTATATAATGAGGCAATTCACGAACACTCAAGTATATAAAATGGCTTGCCCACACATATTGATTGCCCTCAAATGTAAGACGTATGAAGAGCGCTTTTGTTCAAACAAAGAAATTATTTAATTAAACTCATTTTTTTAATTAAATCCTAAAACATGCATCTAGGTGTGATTGAAATCAATATGATCATGCAAGAACAGTCAATCACAAACAACACCCACAAGTGAGGAAAAATCTCCAAAGGGGCAAAACCTTTTATTTTCACTATAATTTGTAAATAACGGTTACACGGATTACAATGAAAATAAGAGTGACATACGAAATACCCTCAGGTGTCGGTTCCGATGTCGTCGGCTGGAATCTCCCGCAAGAACTCCAGATGGGCAACAATGGAAAAGAGACGGCTTCTCCACAATTTACTCCAGATGAGTAAAAACGATCCTCTTGAAGGTTTAAAGATTCACATACATATATGGGAGTGGTTATGTGAATAAAGAAGGTATAAAACCTTAAAACATGAAATCTATTTTCTGGGCTGTGAAACGCAGAAACTTGTGCGAAAAAGACTTAGAAAAATGTGTAGAATGGACCCAGATATTTATATGAAAATTGAGGCAGCGACGTCGCTCGAATAACATAGGCATGTTACTCAAACGAAGGACACGTGTCGCTCGAACGAGATCGCGTAACATGCGTATGTCGCTTGAACAACAGTGTGATGTCATTTGAACGAGCTCGTCGATCGAGGACAGTCTGCTTCTACACTTAGAAAAATTTCTTCTTGTGATAAAAAACAATTCAGACTTCAAAAAATATTTTCTAAAAAATTCCCAAATATTTATGCAAACATAAACAACTTCAATAAATCATTTACCAATATTGCGAAGTGGAGTAGTGGGAATGAGTTGAGCAGCACGTCGCATGAAGCATGATGCACGTGTGAAGATGGTGAATGCATGGATTCGGATCAAGGCGGCCGAGGATGATTGTGTTGACGTGCCAAATGTAGCGGTATCAAACATACATAATGTGATCTAGGATAAATAGTAAATTCCTAGATTCTACCCCGAACATTTATAAAATTATGTCCTTACAAATTTCCCCCTATGTCTATGCCGGTACATACATAAAAAATCCGAATTATGCTACCTCAATAAAGAAAATTACATACAAGATAATGTCCCCATAAAACCCTCAAATTGATAATACTAACTGACATGTCGTCAATCAAACGTCAACATCTTCAAAGCTTCAACTTCTCAAAAACTCTCAGAGCTTTTCTCATCAGGGTGTGCAATCCAATAATTATCAATTTTGTACCTACACACATGAGATAAAGCAAATACCCGTGATAAGCAACAGTTTGAAATATAATGATATACAAAAATCAAAGATCAATTAAGCTTAAGAAAATCATTGATAAATCAACCAAACATCAAACAATTCTCCCCCATAATTCTTCTCCCCCTTTTTATGATGTCCCCAAACAAACAGATATGAGAAGCACAAATTAATCCAAATGGAGAATGTCACAATGTAGTAAACTTTCTAGTTTTTGAATTTTTCAAAAACCTTTCACACAAAATATACAACAAAGAATCACACCATGAACAAATATAAAAACAACCAAGTCGATTATAGAGAAAATGTCGGTGTGTGATCAAATTCGATAGGAAAATCAATACATACAAACATAACATATGTGCATGATGAATATGGAATACTCCTAACGAATAATCTCAACATCTTCCTTAGGTGTAAAAAGATGGAAATATGAGACATTGACTCAATCAAATCAGCAAATCAAAGCTCAAAGTGATTTCCACACCAATAACGGCCAAAACGATTTAATGCTTTTTCAGGACTTTCAAGGAAGTGCAAACCCGTATATATTCTCCAACCAAACTCCCTCAGATTTATATTTTGATTAGAGGTGATCTAAATTCTTAAACATTCAAGAATTGATGGTGAATCCTAATGGCCCATATTTGGCATGTATTGCTTTTTATTGCCTTTAAAAAATCGGACTCTTTTAACCTCTTGGACCTCGGATAATAAAATTCCTCAATTTTTTAGATCCAATTTAAATGGCGGCTTAGTCACAAAGGATAGATATGTACCTTTCGTAGCCCTTCACCGCAGATAAAATACCACACAATCTCACCAAATGGGATTTACATGCATTCCAAACTTATTAAGTTTTATCGCATAAGTTCGTTGTATAGACAGAATTAAGATGAAAACACTCAAGCCAATATGTGATAGACAAGTACAATAATCAAATAAAGCTGTGCATGTGTGCAATAAAGGAGATAATGAGCCAAATATGTAGAAATATATCACTAATCACATCTCAAAGACTCCAAACAATGTAATGCACATGGATGCAAGGATGTAGCGTCTCAAATCACTATCAAATAGTCACATGGATAATGGAAGTGAAGTTGTGACTCGGCTATCTTAAAAGCTCATCCAAAAAAAAAAGGTGTAAACAAAATACAAAAATATTTTTGTTCTTTTCTTAAGATTTTATAAAAAAGAAAATCTTATTGGATTTTTCAAGAAAAAAAGTATAAAAATCAAAAATAAGAATACAAATGATACAAACTAGAAATATGAATCATATTATATGAACATGACAAAGCATCCTATCCTAGACACGTTACCATCCCACCAGTCAATTGTGAAAATCCCTAAAGATTTCCTAAGACTCTAGAATCTAAGGGTTTCATGAAAATATCGGCTAACTGAAGGTCAGTGGGTACGAAACCCAGGGATACGACTTTATCCTCAACTAACTGACATATAAAGTGCTTGCGTATCCTGATGTGCTTTGTGCATGAATGTTGGACTGAATTGTGGGATATGTGTATCGTGCTCGTGTTATCATAAGAGATGGTCATGGTGTCCTATGAGATCCCATAATCCTCTAGCATCTGCTTCATCTACAGAAGTTGTGTGCTACAACTTCTGGCGGTTATGTACTCAGCCTCCGCAGTGGAGAAAGAGATGGAGTTTTGCTTCTTGCTCAACCAAGATACAAGACAGAACCAAAGAAGAAACACCCACCAGAAGTTCTCTTACATCCATCTACATCCCCAGCCCAGTCAGCATCCGAGTATGTGGACAAACGGTCAGTGGTATCAAAGGAATACCAAATTCCATGGGAGAGAGTCCCACTCACATATTTGATAATACGTTTAAGAGCGAGTAAGTGAGACTCTTTAGGAGATGCCTGATATCACGCACAAACTCCAACACTAAAGGCTATATCGGGATGACTGGCAGTCAAGTAGAGAAGACTACCTATCCTACTCCGATACAAGGTTTGCTTTACGTCCTTGCCTAAAGTGTCCTTACTAAGCTTGGTAGAAGTACTCATAGGTGTATGAGCATGCTTAGCGGAGTCTAAACCAAATTTCTTCACTAGGTCTCTAAAATAGTTGGATTGGGAGATGAACATCCCATCCTCTAGCCGACGAACCTGGAGACGAAGAAAGAAAGTAAGCTCACCTACCATGCTCATCTCAAACTCACTTTTCATCTCCTCCTCAAAGTGGTGAGCATGCTGGGAGCACATGGATCCAAAGACTATGTCGTCCACATAAACCTGGGCAACCAAAATAGCACCGTCATCTCTCCTGATGAATAACGTCATATCAACTCCCCCTCTCTTGAAGCCACGGGCTAAGAGATAGAAATAAGCCTCTCGTACCAAGAACGAGGTGCTTGCTTCAAACCATACAAGGCTTTCCTTAGATAATAAATGTGCTCCGAGTGCGTAGGGTCTTCAAACCATTTTGGTTGTTCCACGTAAACCTCCTCTTGTAGAATGCCATTTAGGAAGGCACTCTTGACATCCATCTGATATAACTTGAAGCGCAGATGACATACGAGGCGAGTAGTAAGTGGACGGACTCAAGCCTCGCAACAGGAGCAAATGTCCCCCCAAAGTCTAAACCCTCTATCTCACTCCGAAAAACTTTTGAGTGGAATGATGAATGAGAGGATGCTTTTCAAGAGTTGAACACGTATCTAGGGACACCTCCACTATTATATAGACCAGTGATGGGAGAAAGACTATACTTGTATCTGGCCGTTTCAGAAAATGCAGTGAGCTCGACGTTGATAAAAGTGGAAGATGGAGTACGAAAACCAGTCTGTTACACCAGTAAATGCTTTCGAGGAGCAGAAATCAAATATCCAAGGCTAGAGAAATTGGCACCTGCACTAATTGAAGCAAGCAGATTTTTAGCTCCTGCAGGGCTGCAACCCATCCATCCCTAAAATATTTGAGGCTGGCATACTCCATTTGAGAGGACATGGCAGCCAGGCCTTTATTCCAGCCTTTATCCCAACCAGCGTTGAAGGATTTTTTAACTGCATTTTTTCTTTTTACCTTTTTCGAGTAAGTTCTCTCAATAAGAAGTTCCTCGGCAGCCTTCAATTTCCCTTCCACCTCCTGTTTCTGGCGATTAACATCGTGAAGTCTACCAACTTCCTCTTCAGCATTTTGAGCTTATTCTTAAGCTCTTCAGCATTCTTGAGCTTATTCTCAAGTCTTTATTATTCTTCTCAAACTCTTTCAATTTCTTCTCTAATTCCTTGGAGGCATCCACAGCTCGATCTCTCTCTTGCTCAACGGACTTAATCTGCTTCTCCCAAACAACTTTATTTTCTTCATACTTCTGAAAAGAGTCTTTTAAAGACTGGGTTCTTAGAGTAAAATCCTTTTCAACTCCATCCGAGGAACTGGAGGCCCTAATGGCTTCATCCCTTTTTACAATGCTGTTGAAACACGTTACCAGCTGAGAAAAGAAATAACTCTAAGTCAATATACGAACATAATATTAAAAATTCAAAGGCTTAGAACAATAACACTTACTGAGGCAATGTGTTGAGAAGCCAAAGCAATAACTCTCTCATGAGTGAGAGTATTTTCAATTTCATGGACTTTTGGGATAGTCCAGGATTTTACTAAGCCCACAGTGGAGCTCAGAGGAATAAAGGTTGGAACACTACTTTCAACATTGAAAGGTTAAGAGATAGATTTAGCAGGTTTCTCAAACGAACCTGTATTTAATCTCCTTAGAGGAGCAGTAGCGTCTTCAATCAATGATGCTATCTTTATTGGAGAAATGATAATGACATCACTTGAAGGGAGGATGACAATAGCCTTGTTCGGGACCACGGGGGCTTTTGAAAAACTCTCTTGGCAGCAGCAGGAGGGGGAACATCAATGGTTTTCTTCCCCTCTTCAGGGAAATCTTTTTTACTTCTCTTTACCTCCATAGCAGGAGAGGTAGACTTGTCAAAAAAGGAAGGAGCTTTTCTTCTCTTCATTATATCACTAATAGGAATATTTGACTCAGAGGAAGAACCTTCTACACTAGTATCAGCAGCTGGTATTTGGTCAAGGTCAATTATCACAGGACAAGCAATGAAAGATGAGCTCGAAGTTCTGTATTGCAACAAATAACACGCAGACCTAATATGCTCCCCAACCACAGATTGTGAAGCCCTTATACTTTTGACTCACTTGAGTTTATATTGTATAAGTGCTCGTTTAGTTTGGAAATTGTGACAAAATTATGTCCATCCTAGAAACCAAAGAACCTCAAAATTGGTTTGCTACTTCTCATCTCTCTATCTTGAAGCGATCATGAAACTATTGCCAACACTCACACACAGTAGAATTCATTTCATGCATGTCATACTGTATAATAATGTGTGTACATATGTTATGTGTGTTTAAATCCCTAAGTTTGATTTTCAATAATTTTTTGGGATTTTTTAAAACACTTTTTAAACAAGGTTTTATTAATTAAAACTTGATTTATAAGTTTTTGGGGTCAATCCATAAATATACTTTGGTGGGTATATTGGCCTAATGTTACCTGGGGTAGAATCTAAAAGCGGAGTAAACATGAGGGTGTGGTTTTAATTACTTTAAGACGCGCGTTTCATATCCTGTATTTGCCCTACACCTGTCTACATCTGATTGGTTGGAATTGTGTTTCTTTACTGAGTTAAAAACATGTATGTTTTTAGCCCTTGGATCTTTGTTTATCAACGGTCTGCATGTTGTCTTGATGAATCCTTGTACAATCTTTTGAACTAATCAGGTTTCGTTTAACCACCGCCTTATGTGAGCCCTTGGATTCAAGTCAATTTAAATTGACTCGATCCTAACCCTTGGTTTTGATCCAGTCTCTCGAACCTTCTCTTCACACTATAAAAGGAGCCCTACTCTCAGACTTCGAAGACTTTTGCCATTTTCATTTTTCTGAGAGAATAGAGAGAGAAGAGAGAAAACAGAGAGAGAAAGAAAGTTAGAAACCCTAACTTTGTTCGTCCAAAAACCTCTTCAACCAAATCCAAACACTTCTTCAAAACTCCATATCCAAAAACACTACCCTGAGTGTTCTTGAGTGTTTGAGAGTTGAGTTGAGTTTATTATTGTTGCTGTAACCTTTTGTTCGTTAGATCTTGTTTCCAACTTAAACTTTTACTTGGATCTAGTTTCTGATTCCATAGAAATTTCAGATCTGAGTTATTAATGTTACATTACACTTAGTTTCATTCTTTATTTCTCATCTTGAGAAATATATTGTTGATTATTTTCTATAAAACGTTTGCTTACTTTGAAATCAACAATAAATGCCTTCTGTTTCTAGTTCTTGTAAAACTAAACCTTTGACCTAGTTTGGAATCACACTTGGAGGTTTTCAATCTCGAAAATCTTTTTAAAACTGAGATTGATTAAGCTCTTGACTGATATCTAAGCAAGATATCCGTGGATTCTGGGATTGATTGAAAGGTCAAATAAGGTTCAAAGTTTTGTAAGAAGAAAGAAAAGAAAAGACCACATCATATAGTCTTACTGTAATTTGTTAGGAATGTTTGTACTTATTAAGTGTGCATGTGTGTACATGCATGTGTTAGAGAGCACCTCCACAAACACTTTCACCCTACAACACGAAAAGTGTTGGTAATAAGATCTTGTGAACAAAAGTCGACATAAAGTGATGGAACAAATCAGAAGTTGACAAACTGAGAGAACTACATCTACAATCAGAACTGCAGAGAAGTTATAACGACACCAGAGGGTACATTCCTAAACTTATATAGGTCTGAGTTGTATGCATGTTAGTTATATAGTTTCTAACTCATAAATTTGTTTTAGTGGATTTTTAATTTTACTCCGTAGAGGGAGTCGTGGATGTTTCCTCAATTGGTGAGGTTTTACCACGTAAAAATCGTGAACATAATCTTTCTACATCTCCTCATCTCATTCTTGGTTATGATGTATTTGAAACTTGCTTAAACTATCTTTTAAACTTGTTATTCAAATCTTTAATAGATCTCGTACATACTGCTTTGTTAAACACATCTTGTGTTCAAATAGTTTGGTTTTTACGAAAAGTGTTTCTTCAAAAAATAACTCGGAGTTACTTAAATAGTTTATTTTTAATAAACGGCTTTAGTAACACTTTTTCAATTGGTATCAGAGCTTGGTAAAACTTTTTTTTAAAGAGATCCTGTGTTTCTGAAAATCAAATATGGACGAGAAAAATGAAAGATTTGGTAACTTGACCAGAACTCCAATCTTTGATGGAACCAATTTTGCTTACTGGAAAGTAAGAATGATTTCTTTCATTCAAGGAACTCTGGGAGATGATGTCTGGGACATTGTTGAAAATGGTTACACTTTTCCTACAAAACCAGCCAACGAAGGAAGTAATGAGAGGATTAAGAAAGCTTTAAGTGAGTTCACTCAAGAAGAGAAACAAGTTTCTCGAAATAATAACAAAGGAAAGAATGCCATATTTATGTCCATAAATGAACACGAGTTCAAAAGAATCTCATCCTGTACCACTTCTAAGGAAGCTTGGGACACCTTGGTTACTGCTCATGAAGGAGACACCAGAGTTAAGGCTGCTAAAACTCAAATGCTTATCCAGTAGTATAATTCCTTAATTATGTCTGAGACTGAGTCATTTGATGACTTCTATATGAACTTGACTGATATTGTGACCAAACTGCATGCTAATCGGATAACTTATGATATATAAGAAATTGTATCTAAAATTCTGAGATCATTACCACAGAAGTTTGATAACAAAATATATGCTATTGAGGAAATGTGTGATATAAATCTCACTCCTGAACTACTCAGTAGTAAATTAAGAACTGTGGAAATGGAACTGGAATTTAAGAAACAGTTGACCCAATCCCATAGGAAACAGACTAGTTCCAATCTAAGCTTCTCTTCTAAATTGAATAAGGCTGAGTTTAATACTTCCAATGATGAATCTGATGAGGAATGCGATATAGAGAGTTTAGACAATCAGATTGCCTTAATGACAAAACAATTTAAGAAAATCATTAAGTTTAGAAACAAAGTGGAAAATAAACAAGGCAAGTCAAACTATCCAACTCCCTCTAATCACAGACCTCATGAGAAAAACCATGACAAAAAACACAAGGACTCTCATATTAGACCTAATAGAGACCTTAAGAAGACTGAATGCTATAGATGTGGTAAACTGGGACACATTGCACAAGACTGTAGAGTTAACTTGAACACTCAAAACAAACACACTAGACCTAACATCTATAAAACATGGGATGATTCAAGTGACTCTGAAAATGAGGAACCTGAGTCATATGATGTTTTTGATCCTTGCATGTATTTATTTGCCAAGATTATTTATAATGATGACATGCCTATGTTTGTTAATGAGGATGAACCAAATAATTCTATGACTGATGCTTCGAATATTGTTGTTACTGGTTTAGATGCTTTGATTACTGAGAATGTTGCATGTTCTACCTCGGGGTGTGTGAGTCAAAGGGAAAGCGATAATGACGATGTCAATGGGTGTGTGAGTTCTAAGAATGAAGCCCTAGGGGTAATTTCACACACTACACTTAGCGACTCGGACAATGAAGATCTCCCAGACATTCACACACTTTATGCTAAAACTCTCAAGAAAAGCGCTAGACTAGAAAGAATTGTGAAAGATCTTACCAAAAAGTTGGAAGATCTAAGCCTAATGGTCAAACTGAATGCTGAAGAGTATACCACCCAATGTTTAACTCATGAAAGTGAAATTAAAGTTTTTGATGAAAAACTGAAAAATTTGACTGAGACAAATGAAATTCTGGAGAAAAAGTACAAAGGAACATTGTTAGAATTGGAACAAACCAAAGAAAAGACAGCAACTGTTTTAAAAAAATTTACAAAATTTGAGAATAATTCTAACTGTTTTGATGAATTTGTTGCTGAATCTAAAACCAATTCTGATGATCGAACTGGTATAGGGTTTTGCCCCAATTTGAAGACACAAACAAAATATTTTGAACCTATCAAGTTTGTGTCAGGAGGCAAAAGATCTATTGAAACATGCCCAGCTTTTCATTCATTAAAAATTGAGTTTGATTCAAAAAATCAAAACGTTAACATTGGGGAATCGAGTTGCTCTAAACATGAAAGTTCACCTAAGGCTAAATACGTCTGTCCCTTTATCAGAAAGAGTGAACCTACATTCAAACCTGTACTACCTAGGAATAAAGTTCAGCCTCAAAACCTTTCAAAACCTTTGTTTAGAGACTTTCCTAAGGAGACCCCTATTTTGAGCAATCTTTACTGCTCCTACTGCGACATATATGGACACTCTTTTGATGGTTTCTATGCTAGGAGACTAGTTAAACCTGTCTATAATCCTCATATCTATTAGAACTTTAACTATTCTAGGAGGAGCCGAAATAATTTTATACTTCCTAGACAACCAGATAAAAACTCTAACTATAGAAAGAGGAAGACCAAACCTAAAAGAACATTTCCTAGAAGGAATCCTAAACACTTTCCTAAACCAAATGTTCAAGTCTCTCACAAAATTCAAAATCATGCGCAAAACATTTTTCAGCAAAAATCTAATGCTCACAAATTTTACTAATTAAGAGCTAATAAGCGCAAGATGAAAGCTAGAGCAATTTGGGTTAGAAAAGATGATCTATTACCTCAGATGAAGTGTAATATTGTTGTTACTGCTTTGAAAGCTGAACACACATCATACGGTTCGTATATAGACTCTGGATATTCTAAGCACATGATTGGAGATGAAACTAAACTTTTAAACAAAACCAGCTTTGCTGGTGGTAAAGTCATTTTTGGTGATGGAGTTTCATCTCAAATCATAGGCAAAGGAACTCTCCAAGAAGATGGGCTTCCTATTCTTAAAGATTTTCTTCTAGTTAAAGGTCTAAAGGCCAATTTACTTAGTATTTCGCAATTTCGTGATTCAGACCATACTGTTACCTTTTCAAAGAACAATTGCAAAATTTTAATTGAAAAAGGTGAATGCATAATTACTGGATTCAGAACTCCTGACAATTACTACACTGTCATGAACAATTCTGAAATCTGTAATGTTGCCAGAATGGATGACAACGAGATATGGCATAACAGAATGGGTCACATAAATTACGATAATCTTAGTAAATTGTCTACTCAAGACATAGTTAGAGGAATTCCTAAAATTAAACCTATTCATAATATTGTCTGTGGTTCCTGTCAGGGAGGTAAAATTGTTAAGGCACCTCATAAGAAAGGTAAATATATTCTTACCTCTAATCCCTTAGAACTCATCCATATGGACCTAATGGGTCCCTCGCAAACTGTTAGCCTCTGTTGACACAGTTACATCTTAGTTATGGTTGATGACTTCACCAGATTTACTTGGGTAGCTTTTTTAAAACAAAAGTTTGATACTTTTCAAACCTTCCTAAAAATTCTTCTTAGGATTGAAAATGAAAAGGACACTCAAGTAAATAGAATCCGTAGTGATAGAGGTGGTGAATTCAAAGACACTAATATTATAGAATACTGTGACTATAATGGTTACAAACACGAGTTCAGTGCTCCTAAGACTCCTAAACAAAATGGAATCGCCGAGAGAAAGAATCATACCCTTCAAGAGATGGCACGTGTTATGTTAAATGCCAAGAATTTACCTAAATATTTTTGGGTAGAATCTATTCGTACCGCATGTCATATTATTAATAGGGTCTATCTTAGAAAGAATTCCAAACAAACCCCTTACGAACTTTGGTACAATAAAAAGCCTAATCTCAAGTATCTTAGAACCTTTGGAAGTACTTGTTATGTATGCAAAGATAGGGAACACTTATCCAAATTTGAAAGCCGGGCAGATAAAGCCATATTTCTAGGATACTCGCCTAACAGTAGAGCTGATCGAGTGTATAATCTTCGCACTAAAACCTTGATGGAATCCATAAATGTAATTGTTAGTGACACTACTGTAGAAAGCAAGCCTGGTGAATTAACTATTGAGGAAGAGTCTACAAACATTTTAGAAAATGACTCCTCTGAAATAGATAATTCATTACCTATTGAGACACCTGAAGTACCTAACTGGGCTTCTAAACATCATCCCATAATTAACGTAGTTGGCAACCCTAGTGAGCCAGTGCGTACAAGATCCCAACTAAGAAATTATGCACATTATGCATGTTTTGTTTCCCTTGTGGAACCAAAGAATGTAAATGAGTCATTGAACGACTCTCACTGGATTTCTACTATGCAGGAGGAACTTTTACAATTTGTCATTCATGATGTTTGGTATCTTGTTCCACGCCCTGATCACAAAAAGGTTGTTGGTACTCGTTGGATTTTCAAAAATAAAACTGATGAAAATGGGATAATAATTAGAAATAAAGCTAGATTAGTTGCTCAAGGATACTCTCAAATAGAAGGAATAGATTTTAACGAGACCTTTGCCCCTGTCACTCATTTCGAATCTGTTCGTCTGCTTTTTGCTATAGCTTGCCACTTGCATTTTACACTATATCAAATGGATGTCAAATCTGCGTTCCTTAATGGAATACTGGCTGAAGAAACCTATGTAGAACAATCTAAAGGGTTCATTGACCCTAAATATCCAAATCATGTATTTCCTCTAAAAAAGTCTTTATATGGCCTTAAACAAGCTCCTAGAGCTTGGTATGAGCGTCTTTCCAGTTTTCTTTTAGACAAAGGTTTCAAAAGAGGTGGAAATGACCAAACTCTCTTTATCAAACATTTTCACAAACACATTACTATTGCTCAAGTTTATGTTGACGATATTATATTTGGATCAACTTCTTCCTCAGAAGTAAAATCCTTTTCTGAAATTATGAGCAAGGAATTTCAGATGTCCCTTATGGGGGAGTTGCAGTTCTTCTTAGGCCTCCAAGACAAACAAAATCCAGAAGGATTGTTTGTTTCGCAATCTAAGTACGCTTTAGAGATCATTAAGAAATTTGGCCTCGAGAGTGCTAAAGATGCTAAAACACCCATGAGTACTACGATAAAATTGTCGAAAGATGAAAATGGAAAATTTAGAGATCCTACTCTATATCGTAGTATGATAGGAACATTACTATATCTTACTGCCTCGCGTCCTGATATCATGTATGCTGTGTGTGTATGTGTTCGTTATCAAAATAATCCTAAAGAGAGCCATTTGAATTCTGTTAAACGTATAATTAAATATGTAAAAGGCACTTTGAATCTAGGACTTTGGTACACTAATGACACACCTAGCACTATTATTGGGTACACTGATGCTGACTGGGCTGGGTGTACTGATGATAGTAAAAGCACTTCAAGAGCATGTTATTATATTGGTAATAACTTGGTAGGATGGAGTAGTAAAAAACAAAACTGCACATCACTCTCGACAGCTGAATCTGAATACATAGCCGCTGGTAGCTGTTTTGCTCAATTATTGTGGCTTAAACAAATGCTAAGTGATTATGGTATTCAAGAAAACCAATTGTACCTCTATTGTGATAATCAAAGTGCGATTAATATTTCTAAAAATCCTGTTCAACACTCGCGAACAAAGCATATAAAAATAAGACATCATTTTATACGCGAATTGGTTGAATCTAAGGAATTAGAAATCAATTATCTTCCTACTGATCTACAACTCGCAGATATGTTTACCAAACCTCTAGATTATAATAGATTCATTTCATTACGTAAATCTATTGGTATGGTTTGTGCTGAGTAATATCTTTTCTGTTTATCCAAGTTTTTCCCTTTGTCCATTTGAGACAAAATGGGGGAGAAATTTGAGTCTATTAATCTCTTACATATGCTAAACAGCTTGATCTTGGTGATTCATTGCAGGTATTTTTTTTGTACAGTCATTCTCAACTGATGTAATAGGGTGTTCAATTGTAAATAGTTAAGTTATGTACTTTTTGATTTCTAGGAATTGGGTAGAGAGAATTTTGATAGGACTAAGTTTTTCTTATTTTTTGTTGCCCTACGAGTCCTAGTTGACTCAAAGGAGATTTTGTCTCATATTTCCAAAGGGGGAGATTGAAGCCCTTATACTTTTGACTCACTTGAGTCTATATTGTATAAGTGCTCATCTAGTTTGGAAATTGTGACAAAATTATGTCCATCCTAGAAACCAAAGAACCTCAGAATTGGTTTGCTACTTCTCATCTCTCTATCTTGTAGTGATCATGAAACTATTGCCAACACTCACACACAGTAGAATTCATTTCATGCATGTCATACTGCATAATAATGTGTGTACATATGTTATGTGTGTTTAAATCCCTAAGTTTGATTTTCAATAATTTTTTGGGATTTTTTAAAGCACTTTTTAAACAAGGTTTTATTAATTAAAACTTGATTTATAAGTTTTTGGGGTCAATCTATAAATATACTTTGTTGGGTATATTGGCCTAATGTTACCTTGGGTAGAACCCGAAAGCGGAGTAAACATGAGGGTGTGGTTTTAATTAGTTTAAGACACGCGTTTCATATCCTGTATTTGCCCTACACCTCTCTGCATCTGATTGGTTGGAATTGTGTTTCTTTACTGAGTTAAAAACACGTATGTTTTTAGCCCTCGGATCATTGCTTATCAACGGTCTGCATGTTGTCTTGATGAATCCTTGTACAATCTTTTAAACCAATCAGGTTTCGTTTAACCACCGCCTTCTGTGAGCCCTTGGATTCATGTCAATTTAAATTGACTCGATCCTAACCCTTGGTTTTGATCCAGTCTCTCGAACCTTCTCTTCACACTATAAAAGGAGCCCTACTCTCAGACTTCGAAGACTTTTGCCATTTTCATTTTTCTGAGAGAATAGAGAGAGAAGAGAGAAACCAGAGAGAGAAAGAAAGTTAGAAACCCTAACTTTGTTCGTCCAAAAACCTCTTCAACCAAATCCAAACACTTCTTCAAAACTCCATATCCAAAAACACTACCCTGAGTGTTCTTGAGTGTTTGAGTTGAGTTTATTATTGTAGCTGTAACCTTTTGTTCGTTAGATCTTGTTTCCAACTTAAACTTTTACTTGGATCTAGTTTCTGATTCCATAGAAATTTCAGATCTGAGTTATTGATGTTACATTACACTTAGTTTCATTCTTTATTTCTCATCTTGAGAAATATATTGTTGATTATTTTCTATAAAACGTTTGCTTACATTGAAATCAACAATAAATGCCTTATGTTTCTAGTTCTTGTAAAACTAAACCCTTGACCTAGTTTGGAATCACACTTGGAGGTTTTCAATCTCGAAAATCCTTTTAAAACTGAGATTGATTAAGATCTTGACTGATTTCTAAGCAAGATATCCGTGGATTCTGGGATTGATTGAAATGTCAAATAAGGTTCAAAGTTTTGTAAGAAGAAAGAAAAGAAAAGACCACAGCATATAGTCTTACTGTAATTTGTTAGGACTGTTTGTACTTATTAAGTGTGCGTGTGTGTGCATGCATGTGTTAGAGAGCACCTCCACAAACACTTTCACCCTACAACACGAAAAATGTTGGTAATAAGATCTTATGAACAAAAGTCGACGTAAAGTGATGGAACAAATCAGAAGTTGACAAACTGAGAGAACTACATCTACAATCAGAACTGCAGAGAAGTTATAAGGACACCAGAGGGTACATTCCTAAACTTATATAGGTCTGAGTTGTATGCATGTTAGTTATATAGTTTGTAACTCATAAATTTGTTTTAGTGGATTTTTCATTTTACTCCGTAGAGGGAGTCGTGGATGTTTCCTCAATTGGTGAGGTTTTACCACGTAAAAATCGTGAACATAATCTTTCTACATCTCCTCATCTCATTCTTGGTTGTGCTGTATTTGAAACTTGTTTAAACTATCTTTTAAACTTGTTATTCAAATCTTTAATAGATCTCGTACATACTGCTTTGTTAAACACATCTTGTGTTCAAATAATTTGGTTTTTACGAAAAGTGTTTCTTCAAAAAACAACTCGGAGTTACTTAAATAGTTTATTTTTAATTAACGGCTTTAGTAACACTTTTTCAGATTGATGTAAACTCTAGATAAACTTTAAGTCTTTTATATTGACGTCAATCTCTTTTGGGAGCTTCCTTTTACTTTCAACTATAACAAACAAAATCAAATGTCAGTGAAGCATTTTATCAAACATGAAGAAAACATAATTTCAAAAATAAAATAAAAATAAAAATAACATATCCCATTGCCATATGGTGGACACTTGGGACCTTGGTACACATCATTTCCATCAAGTGGAGGGTGTTGTCAATTTTTCATCACTACCCCATGATCAAAATAGTCTTTGTTGGTATCACGAAGATTGACCACTAAAGCTCTATTTAAAAATCTAGTTTTTAAATAAAAAGTACTATCTCTAGTGACCCATCTATAGCAATACATAATTTCTGGGATTCCTAAATGAGTCCCATGGATTTGATTCAATCAATGTACATCGTTAACTACCCTCCATGTATTTTGACCTACTTTTACAGGTACAATATCGAAATATTTGCAAAACTCCAAACACAGGAGATTTGGCGGGAAAAAAAGCCACATTCGGCTACAAAGATACTTGGGAACCAGTGTCCCTCAGCCAAGGAAAATAAATCAGAAGGACAAGATAATTCTTCTAAAACAACCCATGAAGGGATTGAAAAATCAAACCGAAACTTGTCCAATGACTCAACAGGATAAACCATGGAGAATAAAGAAATTAAAGAAGGAAGAAAATCTTACAGAGGAAATAGAGATCAGTTGACAACAAACGATGGAAAGAATGGAGGCACAAGATAGAGAGAAGGTGAAGAGTCTAAGGATACAAATTTGAAAAAGTGAAAGACGATAGGATTTTCTATAGCACTTAAATACTTTACCTCGGGAATGGAGAAAAGTAATGATTATAGAGAAAGACGTTTGCGTTACCGGCGGTTAAAAGGAGAAAAAGGGGCACGAAAATCGAAGTAGTTGGAAAAATTCAAAATATTTATGAAGTCTGATTCTATGAATTCAAAAAGGAATTAAATACAAGGAAAACACTCCTACAATTCTGGATGACTATTTAATCTTATCATATTTTGAGAAGAATGTTCCACACTCCTCCTCAACCTCGAACTGGGAAACATTAGGGGATTTTGTTGATACCAAATTTAATCTGCTGACATGGATCAATCATATAAATACACGTGTCTATTTACATGGTGAATATGAAGACTTTGGACGAATAAGGTCTGAACAACTCAAGAGGTCTGAGCAAGTCAAGAGGGCTGAGCAACTAAGGCGGTCCGAGCAACTCAAATACTTGTGGCGTACGCGTCAAGTATATCAGAAGATAACTACGCATTAAATGTACATTTATTATCATACAGATGTATATGACTGCTAGAAAATAGCGCATTATTCTTCCACATGTAGAGCCTCAAGGCTATAAATACATTGTAACATCCTCATGAAAAGGGACTCGAAATTTCTTGGTAAATCTATTATCGAGAATTCTTGGCAAGTAATCAGCAATACAAAAACAGTGGACGTAGGCCATTTTATTAAGGCTGAACTACTTTAAAATTTGTTGTCTTATTTACTCATTCATTTTTATTTGTGATTAAAATAATTATAATCGAATCTAGTTTTTTACATCAACAACAACCTTAAGAAAGGGATGAGAGGAAGAGGAAGTATACACGAGCAATTTTAACGTGGTAAAATCCCACCCAATTAGGGAAACATCCACGGTGACCTGTAGGTCACAAAAACAAAAATCCATAAAATAAGAGTAACAAGTTACAAGCTATATAACAACCAAGTTCAGAAATTATACCAACTCCTCTGTAGTTTTCTAACTTCTCCCAAGATTTTGATGTTGCCGATGTTCTCATAGCTTTGTAACTCTACTCCTTTTAGCTTTATGTCGACTCTAAAGTCAAATATCTCAATACCAACACTTTTCAGTGTAGTAGTGTGAAGGTGTATGTGGTGATGTGCTCTAAATCACATGCATGCAACTCACACACACACACACACACACACACACACTTAATTATAGACAATATGAGTAAAAAATTACAAACGGATCACTTAATATGCAATATTTCCAAAACCAATTTAGTCAAAATAACCAGACTTTGGATCTTTAAAATATCCACAGATCAAGAGGGAATCTTGCTATAAAAACTAGCCCGGATCCTATGCACTTTCCTTATTTGAAAATATGTACTTATTTCACAAAATGTGAAATATTTGAAAGTGAAATCCCCAATCAAGATCTCAACTAGATCTAAGTCTGACTATTTGAGTAAACTGAAATTAAAAAGGATTGTGTTGGTTTAGGGTTTGAAATCAACATATCACTTTGAAAATAACTAACAAAAAGAAGATTTCTCGAAATAAGAAATCGAGACTAAGAACTATCTAAGTGAACTGTATCACAGAGGCGTAATCTCAAGATTCTATGAAAATAAACAGAGATTTAACTAACGTGATTAATTTGGGAAAGAGATAAATAAATATAGAGGATAAAGTTCTCAAATCTCAAACTAATTTACTCTTAGAAAAGGGTTTTCTGGTGAGATTTAGGGTGAGTTAGGTTTAGGGTTTCATTTCTCTCTCTCTCTCTCAAACTCTTATTTTCTCTACGGTTTGGATGAAGGGCAAAAGTTTCAAATGGTTGAGGCTTATGTCTTGTATATAGTGAGTGAGGAAGGATCGAGAAACTCAGAGGAAATCCAATGGTTGAGATTGATCTTGACCAGTTGACTAAAGATCTAATGGTAAAAATAATGCGGTGGAAATAGCCAGCAATAATTGGTCAAGAGAGGTTCACATGGATTAAGTCTAAACACGTGCAGATCATCGATAATATTGAACCAAGGGTTCTCAAAGAAACACATTTCTATGAGAGTAAAGAAACACAAAATCAACCAATGCGAGAGCGACACGTTTTGACAAAATACGGGTTATAAAATGCGTACCAAAAGTAATTATTTTTACACCATGAAGTCTCTAGAACTTTTGTTTCCTACCCAAACCAACATTAAGCTATTAAAAGAAATTACACAACAGCCCCAAAGGTTTCTAAATGACCAATTTTAATTTCTAAAAATCATTTTAAAATCTTAGAAATTATATAACACATCCCAAAATTAGTAAAAAAGTAATTTAAGGGATTTAACTCCCACACAACAAAATAGAGCATGAGACAACGTATGTATGCAGTCCTAGTGTGTGGTGTTGGTATACTACCTTTAGGAACTTGTAGAGGAATCAAGTGTAGAGTCTGAGGTTCTTTGTTAAACAAAGATGGGACTCAAATTTTTTCACTTTTTTCAAACTAGATGAGAACCTATATAACATAGATTCAAGTAAGTCAAAGATATAAGATGCTTCAATCTCCCCCTTTTGAAATATGAGACAAAATATCATTTGAGTCAACTAGTACTCGTAGGGATACAAATGAAATAAGAAAATTCTATTCATATACAAAAAATCTATTTACCCAATATACTAGAAAGAAAAAATTACATAACTTAACTAGATACAAACCAATACCCTTACAAAACTCTATTGCAAGCGAAGGTGCTGATTCTTGAAAATAAGATAACTAAGATTAAGTTTTTTAGTTGAGAATACACCAAAATGTCCAAGAGGACTCAAATTTCTCCACCATTTTGCCTCAAATGGACAAAGGGCAAAGAAAACTAGTAGAAATAATAAATCATTGTTGTGCCATGACCATACCAGTAGAATTGCGCAAAGATTCAAATCAAAGAAAGTCTAAAGGTTTTGTAAATAGGTCGGCTAATTGTAATTCAATTGGAAGGTAATTTATTTCTAACTCCTTAAATTCAACTAACTCGCGTATGAAATGATATCTGATTTTAATATGTTTGGCACGAGAGTGTTGAACAGGATTTTTAGAAATATTAATTGCGCTTTGATTGTCACAATAGAGATGTAACTTATCTTCAGTTATACCGTAATCTTTCAATATTTATTTTAGCCAAAGTAATTGAGCACAACATCTTCCTGCTTCAATGTATTCAGATTCGGTAGTAGACAAGGATGTATAGTTTTGTTTCTTACTACTTCATCCTACCAAATTGTTACCATTGAAGTAACACGCTCCTGAAGTACTCTTACTATCATCGGTACAACCGGCCCAATCAGTATCGGTGTAACCTACTATAGTACTAGAAGTGTCTTTAGTATACCAAAGTCCTAAATTTAGAGTGCCTTTGATGTATTTGATAAATCTTTTAACACACAATAGGTGACTCTCTTTAGGATTATTTTGATATCGAGCACATACACAAACATAGTACATGATGTCAGGACGGGAGGCAATAAGATAAAGTAAGCTTTACATTATACTAAAGTACAAGGTGGTATCAATAGATTTCCCATTCTCATATTTAGAAAGTTTGACAGAGGTACTCATAGGAGTCCTAGCTTCTTTAGTTGTTTCTAGGCCAAACTTCTTGACAATCTTTAAAGCGTATTTAGATTGCGATATAAATAATCTTTCTCAATTCTGTTTAACTTGGAATCCTAAGAAGAATTGTAACTCCCCCATAAGTTACATTTGAAATTATTTGTGCATAATATCCTAGAAGGTCTTAACTTCTAAAGGGGAGGTGGATCCAAAAATGATATTGTCAACATAAACTTGAGCAATAATAATGTTGTTGTTAAAATGCTTGACAAATAAATTTTGGTAATTCCCCCTCTCCTAAATCCGTTGTCTAAAGGAAAGGTGGATAGACGCTTACACTAAGCTCTAGGAGCTTGTTTTAACCCATAAAGATCTTTTTAAGACGATATAAATAATTTGGGTGATGAGGGTCAATAAACCCTTTAGGTTGTTCTACATCGTTCTCCTCAGTCAAAATTCCGTTAAGTAAGGCTGAATTAACATCCATTAGATATAGTATGGAATGCAAATGACAGGCAATGGCAAAAAGTAAGCGAACAGATTCAAGGCGAGTGACAGGAGCAAAAGTTTCCTTGAAATCTATTCCTTCAATCTGAGAGTAGCCCTGGGCAACTAATCTAGCTTTATTCCCAATAATCATCCCAGATTCATCAGTCTTATTTTTAAAAATCCAACATGTTGTACTAACCCTTTTATTTTTAGGCCTGGTTACAAGATACCAAATATCATGAATCATAAATTGAAGAAGTTCCTCCTGCATAGCATTTATCCACAAAGTGTCATTCAAGGCTTTATTTACATTTTTTGTCTCGATAAGAGACACAAAACATGAAAAATGAGCAAGGTTACAAAGTTGAGATCTTATGCGAACAGGCTCAGTAGGATTAACAACTGCACTATCTAAAGGATGATCTTTGGAAACCCAGTTAGGTACTTCAAGGATCTCAGTTAGTAAAGATTCAACTATTTCTGGAGAGTCATAATTTAAAGTGTTTTCGAACTCATCCACAATAATTGGTTCTTTGGTTTTACTTTCTACATTAGTATCACTTACAACCACATTAAGGGATTCCATCATGATTTTTCTAAGAAGATTGTAGACGCGACAGGCTCTACCATTTGGAGAATATCCTAACAAGTTGGCTTTATCTCCTCTGGTTTTGAATTTAGACAAATGTTCTCTGTCCTTACAGACATAACGGGTGCTACCAAAGGTTCTAAAGTATTTTAGGTTAGTTTTTTTCCCATACCAAAGCTCATAGGATGTTTTTTTTGGTATTCTTCCTTAAGTAGGCTCGATTGATTATATGACAGGCGGTACGAATGGATTCTATCCAAAAATATTTTGGTAGTTTTTTTTCATGAATCATCACACGAGCCATTTCTTTAAGAGTGCGATTTTTATGCTCAACAATCCCATTTTGTTGATGTGTCTTAGGAGCACTAAATTCATATTTGTACCATTATAGTCATAATATTCTATGACGTCCGAATCTACAAATTCTCCTCCTCTATCACTATGAATTCTATCTACTTGGGAGTCCTTTTCGTTCTCTATACGAATTAAGATTTTCAAAAACTTATGAAAGGTTCCTGATTTATGTTTTAAGAAGGCAACCCAGGTAAATCGAGTGAAATCACTAACCATAACAAGGATGTAACTGTTGCAACAAAGACTAACAATACGAGAAGGACCCATTCGGTTCATATGGATGACTTCTAGAGGTTTAGTCGATAGAACTTCTTTAACTTTCTTATGGGGAGACTTAACACATTTCCCTTCTTGACATGTACCATAAACAATATTTAAAATTAGTTTGATCTTGGGAATACCTCTAACTATCTATTGGGAGCACAATTTGCCAAGACTATCATAATTATTGTGAACCAACCTATTATGCCATATCTCATTGTCATCCATTATGGAAATGTGACAAACCTCTGCACTTTGATTGATTGTGTAACAGTTATATAGAGTATGAAGTCCTGTAATAATGCAATCACCTTTTTCATTTAAATTTTGCAATTATTCTTTGAAAAAGTGGCTGTATGGTTTGAGTTACAAAATAATGATATACTTAGTAAATTGGCTTTAAGTCCTTTTACGAAAGAAAATCTTTAAGAATGGGTAATCCTTATTCATGGAGTGTTCCTTTGCCAATGATATAGGCTGATACAATATCTCCAAACAAGACTTTTCCTCCAGAGAAGTTAGTTTTGTTTGAAAGTTTGGAATCATCCCCGGTCATATATTTGGAACAATCCGAGTCTAAATACCATCTAGTTGTAGTATGTTCAGCTCTAAAAGAACTGATCACTATGTTTCATTTTAAATGGGGTAATAGATAATCTTTTCTAACCCAAATTGATCTAATTTTCAATTTGCGCTTATTAGCTCGTATTTGATAAAACTTACGAGCTTCTATCTTTTCTTTAAAATATTTTTGTGCATTTTTATTGTTGTTATAAACAGTTAGAGCAATTGGTCTAGAATGGAATCCATGATTCCTTCTTATTGATTGTCTTGTAGTATTAGTCCTTTTCCTTCCATTACGATAGTTAGAATTCTTATCTGGCTGTCTAGGAAGGACATAGTTATTTCAGCTTCTCCTAGAATAGTTGAAGTTATGGTAAATGGGAGAGTTATAGACTGGATTACATAAACGTTTGGAATAGAAACCATCATGGGAATGTTCATAGACATCACAATAGGAGCAGTAAAGATGGCACGTAGAACTCACAACCTTAGGAAAGTTATTATTAAATGGTTTGTCTAAGTTTTGAGCTTTAGTCTTGTTCCTAGGTAGCACAGGATGAAACGTCAAATCTTCTTGTTGAATAGGGAGTAGATGTATTTAGTCTTTTGTTCAACATTATACTTAGGGTTGCTTGATTCACCAATGTCTAACTTTAGTTGTTTTTTATCAAACTCATTTTTTAAACCTTAAAAATCTGGACAAGTTTCAATAGGTCTTTTGCCACCAAACACAAACTTTATAGTTTCAATATTTTTATTTTGTGCCTTGGAGTTGGGACAAAATCCTATTCCAGTTCTGTCATCAGAATTGGTTTTGCTTTTAGAAACACAATCTTCAAAACATTTAGAATTATTTTCAAAATATGCAAACTTTTTGAAGACTTTGGATGTCTTTTCTTTTGTTTGTTCTAATTCTAGCAACGTTCCTTTATATTTATTTTCCAGAATTTCATTAGAGTTAGACAACTCTTTCAATTTTTTTCAAAGTTTTTGGTTTCATTCTCTTGAGTTAGACATTGAGTAGTGTACTCTTCAGCATTTTTTTGATCATCAAACTTAAGGTTTCTATCTTCTGGGTAAGATCCTTGACAATCTTTTCAAGCCTAGTGCTTTTCTTGAGAGTTTTTTTTACAGTGTGTGAATGTCAGGAAGGTCATGATTTTTGGAATCGCTAAGTGTGCATTGTGCATTGTCCCTTAGAGGTTCATTTTGAGGACTCTCACACCCATTAACATCAACAATAGAGACTCACACACATGACGTTTGAAGCATTGTCAACATTCTCAAGCAATAAGGCAGATAAACTAGTAGGCACAATATCAATCATAGTAAGATCAGATTCCTCATCATCATTGTAGATTATCTTAGCAAAGAATGACATACAAGGGTCAAATGTGTTGGATGACTCAGGTTCATCATTTTCAGAGTCACTTGAGTCATCCCAAGTCTTGCTTAAATGAGCCCTATTATGTTTGTTAATTTTGTCTAAGTTTACTCTACAGTCACTAGCCATATGTCCTAACTTTCCACATCTATAGCATTCAACATTTTTAAGGTCTTTCTCAGGTCTCTTGTGATTGTCAGACTAGTATTTGTCTTGTCTTCTCTCACGAGGCCTGTTGTTAGATTGACTTGGATAAGTAGGTTTGCCTTATCTTTTTTCTTTTTTATTTTGAAAGTTCACAATTTTCTTAAACTGTTTAGATATTAAGGCAATTTGATTATCCAAAGTATCTAAATTACGGTCTCATCAGAGTCTAAGTCAATGTTAGGTATGCTAAATTCATGTGTGGTCGACTTAGATGAAAAGACAAGATTGGAGGTAGACTGTCTCTTTTGGGACTGGGTTAATTATTTCTTAAATTCTAATTTCATTTCCACAGTTCTCAATTTGCTACTGAGGAGTTCAGGTGTAAGATTTTGATTATCCATCTCCTCAATTGTATATCTCTTATAATCAAATTTTTGTGGAAGTGATCTTAGTATTTTAGAGGCAATTTCCTTTCTATCATAAACAATCCCATTAGCATTCAATTTGATCACAATGTCTGTCAGTCTAATATAGAAGTCATCAAATGACTCAGTCTCAGTCATGATCAAGGAGTTATACTAATGAATTAACATTTGTGTTTTAGCATCTTTAACTCTGGTATCACCCTCATAATGATCAAGGGTATCCCATGCTTCTTTAAAGGTAGAACATAATGATATCCTCTTAAATTTGTGTTCATTAATAGACAAGAATATGGCATTTTTTTCCTTTATTATTATTAAGTGAAATATGTTTCTCTTCTTTAATGAATTCACTTAGAAACTTTCTAATCCTCACAGCACTTCCTTATATGGCTGGTTTAGTAAGAAAAGTGTAACCATTTTCAATAACTTCCCAGACATTATCTTCCAATGTCCCTTGGATGAATGCAACCATCCTTACCTTCCAGTAAGGAAAGTTGGTTCCATCAAAGAGAGGGGGCCTAGACAGGTTACCCAGTCTCTCAAATTTCTCATCCATAATTTGTTTTGAGAAAACAATTTCAGAAACTCAAGATCTAATTTTTTTTTTGAAAAACCAAAGCTCAGATACCAATTGTAAAAAAATACCACTCCAGTCGTTTAATTCAAGATTAAACTATCTAAATGGTTACGAACAGTTTATTAAAGAAACTCTTTTCTTAAATTTTTTTTTAAACACAAGATGTGTAAAAAAGTATGAACGAGTTATTTCAGTTATAGGTTTACCAATTTGAAAAAACAAAACTTTAAGAAAATTCAATCAACACAACCTTAAGAAAGGTATGAGAGGAAGAGTAAGTATACACGAGCAAATTTAACGTGGTAAAACCCTACCCAATTAGGGAAGCATTCATTGTGACCTCTAGGTCACAAAATAAAAAATCCACTAAATAAGAGTAACAAGTTGCAAGCTATATAACAACCAAGACACATAATGAAACCTAAACTAAGTTCAGAAATTATACCAACTCCTCTATCGTTTTCTGACTTCTCCTAAGGTTCTGATGTTGCTGATTGTAACAACCCAAGTTTTTGAGTGACTACTTTATACTATTTTGCGTGATGGGAAAATTTTATAAAATAGGGGATGTTGGAGTAAATATTATTTCCCGTAAGACTTAGGAATAATATTTACTATGTTTTGTCTATTTACCGTTATGAGAAGGTAAATAGCGTTATGTTGTGATAATTTGCGTCGTTATATGTAAAACGACGGTTATGACCTATATATAAAATGGGATAAAATTTATGAAATGAAATGAAACTGGAACACAGAAATAGTTCACATTTTCCCAAATGCCAAAATAGGGGGTGCGGTTATTTTTAGAATAGTCGAGATAGTCGAAATAAGTGCCCAGTTGTAATTTTTTTGATTCGGGCATTTTTAAGGGGTTATGACTCAAATTAGTGGTTACGAGTCATTTTAGTGGTGTATTAACATTTTAAAGTGGGGATTTATGTTTTGAGACTCGTATAAGTCCCCCACCCCCCTCTCTTTTCTTCATTTGTGAGAGAAACCAAAGGAGAGAGAGAAATAGAGAAAATGGAAGATTTGGGCCGGATTCCGTCGCTACCGGAGGTGATCCGAGACTACGAACCTCGAGGCAAGTTTTTTACTTGCTAGATATTGATTTAATGTGACAAATCTTCATGTGTAGTTAATTTTGGGAGGTTTAAACCATAAATGGGGTTTTTGGTTGATTTTGGTATTTAATCCTTAAATCTTGTAGATTGTGGTTTAAGGTTATAATATGGGTTTCTTTTGTGTATAATTGTTGGGGTAATGTTGTTGGTGAAGGGGAAAGAAGAAAGTGTAGAATTATGGGTTTTAGGGTTCGGTTTTGGCCTTGAAGAAGAAGGGTTTTTCGTAGATCTGATAGGCGCGGTCGACCGCGGTCCCAGGACCGGTCGACCGATCATGCCAAAACTAGCTTACTGCTTTTGTTGATAGACCAAACCTGAAAGGGCGGTCGACCGCGGTCCCTTGACCAGTCGACCGGTCCCCTGTTTTTCACCTTTAATTTTCCTTAGTTTTCTTTAACCTCTTTATTTTAAGATAGGAACTTAGGAACCTTCCTTTGGGATGAAATGGGGCGTCCTAGAGGGTTGTATTGGGTAGACTAATGTCCTAGGCTAAGAGTGGATATTTGGGTTTACCCGAGGGCTAGTTGTATAGGTTAATGCCCGAATGATATAGGAGGTTAACCTAAAGATAAATTGGAAGATAAAATATTAATGTTGAGCTTTTGGGAGACACTCCATTATGGAGACTCACTTTGAGGGTTTATGAAATTATATGAACTCTTGGAGGCTAAATTAAGGTTAGTGGCACTTTGGATTTAAGGTCATTAATAAAATATAACTTAATAAGAATGAAATGTATATTCTAAAACTTGGTGCTAAATGGATAAATGAATGATTTTTGGAAAAGTAAAATTTGGAAGTTTTCAAAATGGAAAAACTAATTTTTTCATAAATGTTAATTTATGGATACACACCTCTCTAAATCGCTATCATAAGGGAAGTTGCGCGCGTTGTGGTGAAGCCCCTGGCTAATGAATGCAGGGTGGATATAGTCCCTAGGCCATGTGAGATCTTGTGATTGTATATTTTTCTGCGATGGGTAGGAGATTCCGGGTGTGGTCTTGACTATCCCGCAGGCACATGGCTGCTTCCCGACGTTTCGATAGGATCCCAGGTTGTCTTGATGATAGGCCCTGGAAGATAATAGCCATTTAGGGGCGCGCACAGTGGGGAAACCCGGACGAGCGATCTTAGATTGCGTTATATTATATGATATATAACTATGTTCAATAATGTGGGACATTATTGGTTATTAAAGAATTTTATGATAATAAAATGGCTTTAATTTACATTTTCCGGATGGAGGAAGGGAAATGGGATGTTAAATACATTTTCCGGATGGAAGAAGGAAAATGGATGATATGATATGAAAGTAAAGCATTTTTTATGATAATAAAACTTGCTTTAAATTATGTATTTTCCTGGATGGAAGAAAGGAAATAAAATTTGGTAAAGAAGTTTTGAAAGGATATTAATTGGTAAACATTTGATAAAATGAATTTACCATATATGTATATTCCTAAAGGAAGAAAATTAGGAATTTTTCCATTAGATGATGGATGGGTTTATATTTTTCTTATTCCTTGAGTAGCTGTAGATGTGACCTCCCACACTTATGCACACACATACATTTGTTAATTATTTTGTGCTTAGGGTCTAATGGACCTCAACGATCAACCTTGCCCAAGTAGTAGTGTATCGGGGGGGGGGGGGTTCCTTGTTTGGATTTCGCTTTGCGAGACACCCCACGCACGAATAGGGCAAAATGTTGAGACTGGGGTGAAGTTAGCCCTTAGTATTTAGGATTAACTCGAACATCTCATGATATCACGCTAGGTTGCTGCTAGATTGAGAGGTGAGAGATATTACTGTTATCTGCGAGAGAATTACGTACTTAACTGTCATGCATTTTTAGTCACATGGTAATCATATCAAACCGGGCCCTGACCCGTATCTATATTTCTTTATTTCTGCATATATTCCTTGCCGTACAGGTGCTCTTCCGCATGGACACCCGAGTTTACATTTCCATTCCAGTTGTCATGGAGCTACAGCATATTGCGGATGTTGTAGATTACTTGTATTAGACACATCTTTCTACTGTACTCTAGTTATGTTCAATATATTTATTCGGGCGTGTTTTGCCCAAGGTATTGCACTCATTCATTATATTGTAAATATTGAATTGTAATACTCGATGTAATTATTTGTATTGGTCTGTTCACCGACAGCTTATTCGGTGATTATTTATTGTATTGCCATTCTTCATTCATCGATTTTTGATATCCACCGTTTTTATAAATGGGATTGTCTAAGTGTTTTTCTTTTACTTTCAAAATTTTAAATTTGACAGTCCGTTTTCTAAAATGATTGGTGGTTATCTCGTATTATTATTTTAATCGACAGTGATGCTGAGAATGGACCATCTATGATTCCTGTGATTATTAAAATATCGGGCTGGCCACCTATTATTTTAGTAGGCGGGTTGTCACAGATGGTATCAGAGCATCAGGTTCTAGAGTCCTTAGGAATCGGTGCGGTTGTTTTATGTCTTCTGCGTTTCTCTATATTTGATGTAGAGCCTTAAGATTAAGGTCGTTGGATTCTTTTGTGAGATTTCGTTCTCCTTCTATGTTGTGAGAACCCCGAAGATCTTCTGCGTGTTCGTGTGAGACTTGTAAGTCATTCGATGAGGGATATTAAGGAAGGCCGTGGTGAAGGTGTCATAGAATGGGATTACTAAGAGTTGTGAACTGTAGTCGGGGATGAGGACCGCTTTAGAGGTCGATCCCTTTGTAGCATTGTTTTATATTGATGTCGTGACTACTAAGTACGGTGAAAATAGTTTTCGCAAGTACCGCTGTTAGTAAAGAGTGGTACTATGCTATGCTTGGGACTCCAAGCAATGTCAATTCAAAGTCAATTCCCAAGTATCACTTAATATGCAAGATTTCTAAAATTAATTTAGTCAAAATAATCATACTTTGGATCTTTAAAATATCCGCAGATCAAGAGGGAATCTTACTATAAAAACTAGACAAGATCCTATGCACTTTCCTTATTTGAAAATATGTACTTATTTCACAAAATGTGAAATATTTGAAAGTGAAATCCCAAATAAAGATCTCAACTAGATCTAAGTCTGACTATTTGAGTAAACTGAAATTAGAAAGGATTTTGTTGGTTTAGGGTTTGAAATCAACATATCAGTTTGAAAATAACCAACAAAAACAAGATTTCTCGAAATAAGAAATTGAGACTAAGAAATATCGAAGTGAACTATCTCACAGATGCATAATCTCAAGATTCTATCAAAATAAGCAGAGATTTAACCAACGTGATTAAGTTGGGAAAGAGATAAAGAACTATATAGGATAAACTACTCAAATCTCAAACTAATTTACTCTTAGAAAAGGGTTTTCTGGTGGGATTTGGGCCGAGTTAGGTTTAGGGTTTCATTTCTCTCTCTAACTCTCTCTCTCTCTCTCTCTCTCTCTCTCTCTCTCTCTCTCTCTCTCTCTCACTCACTCTTATTTTCTCTCTAGTTTGGATAAAGGGCAAAAGTCTCAAATGGTTGAGTCTTAGGTCATTTATATAGTGAGTGAGGAAGGATCGAGAAACTTAGAGGCAATCCAATGGTTGAGATTGAACTTGACCAGTTGACTTAAGATCTAATGGTTAAAATAATATGGTGGAAATAACCAACAATGATTGGTCAAGAGAGGTTCACATGGATTAAGTCTAAATACATGCAGATCATCAATAATATTGAACCAAGGGTTCTCAAAGAAACATAGTTCTGTGAGAGTAAAGAAACACAAAATCAACCAAATAGAGAGCAGCACGTGTTGACAAAATACGGGTTATAAAACGCATACCAAAAGTAATTATTTTTACACCCTGAAGTCTCTAGCGCCTTTATTTCCTACCCAAACCAACATAAAGCTATTAAAAGAATTTATACAACAGCCCCAAAGGTTTCTAAATAACCAATTTTGATTTCTAAAAATCATTTTAAAATTCTTAGAAATTATATAACACATCCCAAAATTAGTAAACAAATAATTTAAGGGAATTAACTCCCACACAACAAAATAGAGCATGAGATAATGTATGTATGCAGTCCTAGTGTGTGGTGTTGGTATACTTTCTTTAGGAACTTGTAGAGGATTCAAGTATAGAATCCTAGGTTCTTTGGTAAACAAAGATGGGACTCAAATTTTGTTACTATTTCCAAACTAGATGAGCACCTATATAATATAGACTTAAGTATGTCAAAGATATATGGTGCTTCATCTTTTATAATTCTCAAATATATCACACGGAGGAAACTACCTTTGGGGTCCATCTCGTGCATGTATCAGTAAATCCTCGTGCTTTTATCAGTTAATCCATAGGAGTCCCCCACCTAACAGACTTAAACAAATAAAAAGAAATAATGGGGAGATCACTATGTAGTTATACCATTAGTTGGTCCCATACCCGAACCTGCTCGATGGTTCGAGTCTATATTCATTCTCTCATCGTGAAGCGATGACCATCCTGAATATATGATCAAACATAATGACTTCAACAATAGCCTGCATCAACAACTAAGGCTACGGTACATGATCATAACCTTTAAAGCAACCCCGATCTATAGATTCACAATTAGTAGAAGTATGTTCACACAAATCAAAATACATATATATCGCCAATCCCTAATGTTGTATTATATTAGCTAAATTAAGGTTTAGTATACTCAAAACCTATATTAATATTTATCCTTGTGATGCTCTAGTTTACATATCTGATTAAACTATAAATGAAGTGTATAAGAATTACCCAAGAATTAATTATGCAACGAGAAGCCAAAACTATCCTTTTGCTTCCCAAATTATCGCTGATAGCACAAGTCATTTGAACGACACTCAAAATCATTCGAACGAAACTACACATCTCCTTAAAAATAGACAAAATCTCGTTCGAATGACATTGGCGTAGAGCATCTCCTTCGTCCCAGAAATGCAAATACGAAAGTAAAACCTCCATTGTTGAACATTAATCTTTTTCCTAGAAACCCAAACTAAATTGAATCTAATTATGGGTTTATGATCCTAAATGATCTCCATAATGAATTAAGATCTAAAAACATCAAATAAGGTTTAATTACACAAATTTAATATATTTAAAACTAGTTCCTCTTCTACATTGAATGGGGTCTAATACACCTACAATTCATATCCAAACATCAAATTACATTTGGATTCAACTTATAAACAAAATTTAATCCATAAACATGAGTTCTATTTATTGTATCTGCTTATTTGATATCTCATATTGATGATGGGTTTGATGTTAGTATGATTTCTATTTGGATTTAATTATGGCCATGATAGATTGGATGTTATTTGGTTCGGGGGAGGGGGTCCAGAAAATGATAGGTTTCATTTTATATCTCTGTGATCATGTGGCTTTTTATTGGTTACTTAATAGTCCATGTCATATTTATGGTTAACAAGCACAACCCAACCGCATTCGGCGAAGGGTCTGCCCGTAAAGGAAATGCTAAAGCCAAATCTGGAATGGACAAAACCCTTATTATTCGCATCAATTATCACCCGCTTCATTGACCAACTAGGGATGCACATAGTCAATTAGAAAACAATTATTTTCTCTATTGGTCCGTACTTTAAGATCATGATGTATCCTGATAGTTTTTGTGTGTAGAGAAGTATTACCCAAATTAAAAATTATTACCAAAATGAAGGTAATGCTAGCTTTTAATCCAAATTCGAGCAAAAATTAATCCTACCATCTAAGTGACAAAAAAGTTATTTAGAAGTTAATTTATCTTAGAAATATATGTTCATGAATCATATAAGATAAATCAAAATGTAGAATAGTAAATCATGCCCTTGAGATGAGGATTTATATGAGGGAAAAAGCCTTGTGAAAAAATCTCAGGCCAAATCGATACCTTCCACTATATAGGTAAACATTTACAAAAGGGATAAATAACTTACAAACTTGAACCTATCCTAGTATAAATAATGCATAACCTCCACAAGACATTTTTTCACCTTCTAATTGGAAGAGCAAGCACGGACCGCCATCCGATCACTCGCCACATCGCAAGTGTCAACTTTCATTGATAATGTCGCACTCGCACAAACCAAGTTTCGTCATTCAATGTTCGAAGAGAGAACATTCTTCTTTTATAGTTCGAGGAAAAAATACGTGTTCAAAAATAGAACTAGTGAAAAGCCTCCAATATGTATCGAACTTCCTAGTATATGAGAATCCTAAAAGTTAAGTGAAGTTTAGGAGTGTTTGGCTAATCAAAACTCACAAAGTATTTTTTAGAGATAAAAAAATGTTTAAATTTTATGAAGAACAAGTTTTGAAAAACGTTTTTAAGACTTAAGAGATGTAATTAAACTTCAAAAACTTTAAACTATAATGATAATAATGGATATCTCAAAAATACAAAGAAGTTTTTTGCTCTTAAGGAAATTTGATTTCTTTTAACTTGATGAAAAAATGAAAACCTTTCTTAAAACGTTAACCTTATTTTGTGAATAAGAAGATAATGAATTAAATAAGACAATTAGTAATTAAAATATGCGAACGAAAAATTCAAAACCTTCTAATTCGTTCTCAACCACACAAAAATTGGTTTCTTTCCTAAGGAAACAAAAGATATGGCAGAAAAAGAGAATCTCACATTTTACAATGTGAAGGTTTCGGTCAAATTATCTTTTTGCACTAGATTTGATGTTGTCGTGGCCATTGTCGTTGTAGTGAGGGAATGCGTTGATACGAAAAACTTGAAGTGATCTTAGTTGCACCATGATGCAAGGAAATTTTGGACATGGGAGAGGATACTAGTGATAGATTTCCACTACAATGAATAAGTCGTTGTGGGGAGTGAGGCGAGTTAGGTCTCATCGTTATTTAAAGATTTTTGGATTTTAAAAAAGAGCACTAATGGTGTGTTTTATCTACATCGATTCATATCGTCGCTACGTCGAAACTGCAGCGAGGCAGGTCCCACCTTTTTTCAAAAAATTTAAAATAGTATTTTTCCTTTAAAGATTTTAAAAATGTTGTGGCAAAGACTTCAAGTATGTTTGTTCTCAACCAAGAACACTCATACTTAAAATACACACATAAGAATGAAATTTTTATGAATACAGTTTTTCTAAGAGAAAATTATATTGCACAGTGTATTTGTTCAAATAGTTCAATCAACTCACACAAATGTTTTAACAAATTTTCCATTATAGGAAAATATTAAATTAAGTTATGTCTGGTGAAACTAAGTCATTATAAGTCATTTACCTCATCTTAAAGCGGTAATCTCATTAGACATGGCATGAGGTAGCTTCGTGAATGAAGAAGTCCAGTCTTCAGATCTTGATCATGAAGTTTTATAGGACAACCTATACAATTACTCAAATATGTTTTGGACCAAAATAAGACAATCTAATCCTATTGAGATTTTGAGCATACGGGTGCGCTTACAATCTCCCCCTTTGTCTATTTCGTGACAAAGCATATAAAAAAATTACAAATAAATTGATTAAATCTATCACTTATGATAAGAATCATCTGCCTAAAGACAATTCAACTAATTTTAACTCTTGCAGCCTATTTTCCTATCAGCATACTAGAAAATACATCAAGATACCAACGCATGAATATTAAAAAGAGAAATTCTAATCCATTCTTACTCAACAAGAGCAGTTGCGCACCAACATTCAGATAGGAGGAACTGCACACCCGTTAAACCAATATTCAAGTTCGATAGGAGGATCTATACTAGAGATAACATGACATTAGACTGAGCAAGACATATCTTTTACAACAATATCTGCAGATCCATCAAACACAAATAACATCTAATGAGACTTTTTTATCAATTCAGCAAGAGCGGAGCCATCAAGGTCTTCACTAGATGAGTTAATCATTGAGTACCGTCATCGCTAGCCTCCTCCTGGACCTCAATGATGTTTTTACAGGATTTATGATGCCCTTTTGGTTATTTACTTAGTATCTCTAGATTATCTATATGTATTTGATCTTGGAATTTTGTTGATATATTGTTACAGTTTATTATTAGTACAACACTCTCTCTGTTTTCTCCCAATTTTGACTTGGATTTATGATCTACATTCTTATATTCCAGTCATTTCCATCTATTGTATTGTCTCCCTTTTTCCATCCGTGATAAAAACAGGAGAAACATTACAAATTAAGGTGAAGTAGTTGTTTTTTAATTGTTTTATCTCTCACTTAATCCCGCGTAAGCCCATAACTGCTCTATGTTGAGTTATGAAGGACAATATGTATATCATTTTTTTAAATAATTGCAATAAATTAGGGAAGCATTTTGAGTATTTGGGAAATTACTTTGGGAATTTACACCATTCGGGGAGTTATATCTTAGTTGAGTACGTTACGAGTCTCCAAATGTAGTTATATCTCATTCTAGTCGCCATATCAGCTAGATAGCAAATTAATCGCTATAACGACCTTTACTAGGAACTATAACGACATGATCTTTTTGTTATGCACCACAAGTCATGTTTAGACTAGGGTTTTATTTTGGATCATTTTTTACTCAAATACCCATCTGATTGATACTCTAATAATATACAAGAATCATAGATGGTCCATTCTTAGCATCACTGTTGTGTAAATAAAAATAGGAGATAACGACCAATTTCTTTAGAAAATGGATGTCAAAATAATTTGTAAGTTTAAATAAAACCATTTAGACAATCCAATTTGCAAAAGACGGTGGATAAAAGAGGGCGTACACAAGAATAATTATCAAACAACAAAATAATAACCGAATAAGCTGTCGGTTAACAGTCCAATACAACAGTTACACCAAGTATTATAATTAAATAGCACATTACATAACAAGTACAAATCTTGGGCAACAAGCTCGAATGACCAAAATGATCGTGACTAGAGCATTGAAAAGATGAATGCGTCTAAAACAAAAATCCTACAACATTCGCAAAAATGCAGTAGCTCCCTGACATTGAGAAGGAAGGATCATATCGGGATCCCTTGCGGTGGAGCACCTGAACAGAAGAGAGAACCACACAAGAAACATAAATATAAATGGGTCAGGGCCCGGTTTTATATGATATACGCGTGAATAAAATGCATAACAATTATGACTGCTAAACATCATAAACAAGATGGATTCGCTATTCAATAAAAATAATAATCACCTCTCAAATAAATACACATCCTAACGTCACACTAAGTCATTATGAGTTTAAACTTCCTGATTAATAAGAGAAATAACTAAATTCCGTAATCATGATTAACTTACAATGATGAGTATACATTATTTCCAGAGGATATAACTTATTTTCAACTTAATAAGATTTCCTTTTCAGTTTTACACAATTTAATTTCACAGGTCCTTTTCTATTTAGGAAACATATTCAAAGCAATTTATCTCACAATATGCTTTATCATCAATACAAATTCTACTTTACTAAGAATAGTTAGATCACATCATATAACGATTCTAAGACCATCCTTCCGGGTACCCCCACTGGATGCGCCCCTAAATAGCTATCATCTTGTAGGGCCTATCACCAAGATAACCTGGGCATCCTACATCGTATAACGTAGGGAAGCATCCTTATACCTTCGACAGTGAGTCATAACCACACTCGAAATTACCTCACTTCGAACAATAATCACACAATAAATAATAATCGGTCCTATGGCCGAGGACTATATTCACCCTGCATTCACTAGCCAGGGGACTTCACCTCAAGCATGTAACTTCCCCTATGATAGCATTTAGAGAGGTGTGTATATGAAAATTATCATTTATAAATTATTCCCGTTTAAAACATTCACTTTCTACATTCTCAAAGATCATTTAGGCTTAGCAATATGTTCCTATTTTAAAATATGCATTTCTTATTCACGAAGTCACATTTTATTAACAACCTAGGCCACGAAGTAAAATTTTCCTCACACTCGTCTCCAAGAGTTCAAAGAAATACCATAGGCCACCAAGTAAATCTTCCTCAATACTTGTCTCCAAGAATCCCAGACCATACCAGCCTATTTCCTTTAGTCCTAGGTTAGTCTCCTAGATGAAAATGACATTAACTTCTATTGAATAACCCCCCTGAATAATCCCTATTATTCCCATACTAATCTAAGTTATTAATCCCCCTAATATAGACCCCTAATACTCTTCATTACTTCCCAAGAGAAGCTTCCTAGGACTTAAACCTAAAAGAAAAAGGGCTAGAAACTAAGCTGGAAAAACCCTATAAAACTACATGGTTTCTAAATCGATTCGCCCCTGGTAGAGAATCGATTCGCCCAAAAAGTGAATTGATTCGGCTGAGAAAAACTAACAATCTGTCTCAACCTGAATCAATTCAGCCTTAACCCGAATTGATTCGGTTCCTCAGCCCTATAGCCCCCATTACTAGCGAATCGATTCGCTGAGGAGGGCGAATCGATTCGCCTGGGTCAAATTGCCCAGTTAGGGCTACGGGTTGTTATGAACCCTAAATCCCCCAAATCCATTTCTTCTAATAAATCCTAACATCATCAACTAATAATTTTATCAAATCATTCCTACACATCTACTAACTAATATCTTCTACTCAAATCACAATTAAATCAAAGATTAAGGGTTTAAACACCAAAATCATCAAAACCAATAAATGATTAAATCTCCAACAAACACAACTATCTATACAATGTATTCACACAAAATCATACATAATTGCAAGTAAAAACTTGCCTCAAGTTTTTAGTCTTGGATTCTCTTCTCGAACCAATGATTCCAAGCTCAGAATCTCCAATTCTCTCTCTTCTCTCCATTTTCTCCCAAACTCTCTCTCTCTTCTCTCTAACTCTCTCTAAGTTTAAAACATAAAATGAGCTCAAATGATCTAGCAAGACTAAAATACCCAATTGCATTAA
Source organism: Sambucus nigra (assembly GCA_949130495.1). Taxonomy (NCBI): domain Eukaryota; kingdom Viridiplantae; phylum Streptophyta; class Magnoliopsida; order Dipsacales; family Adoxaceae; genus Sambucus; species Sambucus nigra. The sequence goes on from OX422222.1 coordinate 35,631,269, forward strand.
GTTTACTCATTTAAATGTTACTACACAATTAAAATGGCTCGTGTCAACATAATTAAATCATAACCGACTAAAAGTCCTCGGAACTCAAAAATAGAGCTTGGCACTGATTTTGATTATATTAACCATTTTCGGACTAACCGTACCCTTTAAATTGGCATCCAAAATATCGTACAATAATTTATGTTCCAACGTCATATTAAATCATTTATAATAATCCAATTGGAATATAAGTCATAATCGTCGCTTAAAGCACAACGACGCAATAAAACACAATATAATGCTATTTACAATCACTTAACAGTAAATATGCAAAACTCAGTAAATATTATCTCTTAAATCAATTAAAATAGTATTCACCTCTACTTTCTTTTATTTTATAAAATTAACCCACCCGGTAATTTAATATAAAATAGTCACTCAAAGGTAAAGGGTATTACATACTCCCCCCCTTACAAGGGTATTTTTCCCTCAAAATTCAGGCGTACCTTCTCTCAAATACCCTTCTCTCGTTCCTAAGTTAATTCCTCGACAGTGTGGTGTCCCCACTGGACTTGGACTAAGGGTACCACTTTCGATCATAGTTTATACTCTCCATGATCTAATATAGTAAACGATCGCTCCTCATGTGAACTATCGGGCCTACCTTTATAATAACGAAATAAAAACTACCTAACATGGCGCTAGTTTGCGTTCGATCTTGAATCGCGTCATACCCTTCATCGGGGATACCTGCACCAAAACTTGATCCCCTACCTCTAATTCTACATGATTTCTATTCATGTTGGCATAACCCTTCTGACATATCTCTTCGAAGATTTTTAGATCATTTCAGGTACAAGGAGCTTATTGTTTCCTATTTTCAACCAACAAGCAGGTGACCTATGCAGTTGGCCATGAGATGCCTCATACTACGTTGTACTTATCGTGAATTGGTACAAATTATTGTATGCAATTTTGACCAATGGAAGGTATTTCTCCCCTCCTTCAATATAGTTATATTTGGTTAACTTTCTCCTTTTGTCCATCCATTTGTGGGTGGTAAGATGCACTCAACTTCGATTAAGTTCCAATTACTTCCTAGAAACTTCACCAGAAATTCGATACGAAAGTCTAGTCTCGGTCGGACACTATTTTGATAGGCACCTCATAAAGTTTCGTAACTCCACAATAAATAGCTAGGCGTAACATGCCGTATTATAATCGATTCGCACTGGTAGGAAGTGTGGAGAGTTGGTCAAATGATCGATGATTACCCAAATAAAATCATAACCATAGTGATGTCGTCAATTCAATGAGAAAAATCCCTGGATATACCCTTCCTTATCTACACCGGTATTTCTAACGGTTATAATAATCCCGTTAATCGATCTACATTCACCAATTGATAGGTGGCGCATTGGGAGACAAACTCAAAAATGTCCATTCCTTGCGCTTCCACTACTCTCATTACACCAATAGGTGTAATAGTCAACATTTACATAAATGCTCTTGCTATAGAATCCTCCTGGATAAGCTCATTCCACTTAGCTTTCCATGCCCTCGCTAGTCTCCCCTATGGATTTTCTACTCAGCGTATCCACTACCGCATTTGCCTTTTTCCTGGGTGAGGTTCCACATCAAATTGATAGTCCTTTACGAACACTAACCACCGACTTTATCACCCAAAAAAAATACTGTAATGACTTGTGGTCCGTGAAAAGATTAAATTCTTACCCAGGAGGTAGTTCCTCCATATATTTAAGGCGAACACTACCGCGGCGAACTCTAGATCATGCGTGGGGTAATACTTCTCATGGGGCTTAAGCTTGTGAGACGCATACGCAATGGCCCCCTGCTCTAGTATTAACACACCTCCCAATCCTGGTAGGGACGCGTCCGTAAAGACCAAATAGTCCACTCTCGATCTTTACAATATGAGTGCAGGAGTAGAAGTCAAGTTGTCCTTTAATTCCTCGAAAGCTAGGTCACAGACGTAACAGTCTTTCTAAAGATAGGCTTCACATTATTTTCGGTCTGGTGCCCTGAGTTACTCGAGATTCCACACTCCTCATTATTCCTTGAAACCCAATCCTTCTTAAGGTTAATTCACCAATCTTCTCGTGGTTAACTCACTACAGCCTCCCTAAAAAACCATCACATGCCCCGCTAGATTTACTTCCTAACAGTCCTAAGGTCGACGTATTTCGTATACATGAAGAATGAGTACTATACTAACTATATCCCTATTGCCATAGACCTTTCTCAATTTTCGACATTTGCCCAGTTTCATGCGTGGGACATCTCGCAAAGCGAAATCCAAATAAGGAACCCTCCTGTTACACTACTACCATGCATCGTCGGTCATCAATATATAATGGCATAGGGCACATAAGAGGGACCGTTAAAAATCCTATCTCTTAACCCTACTAATGTGTTTCTACGTCTATGTCCTCCCGCTACGACGGAAAGGAAAATCTAACTAATCAGGGCACATACTTTATGCAATGTGCAATGAACTTCCTTCCAAAAAGTTTATTTCCTTAAAATTTTGCCTTCTAATCAAGGCCTGACTATAAGCCTCAACCCGACTTCCTTTTCCTTGTCTCACCCACATATATATACGGTGAGAGAAACATTCGTCAGTGCTTTTGCACCGCACATCTACTTTTAGCCCCTAATAAATCACGTGACTCTCGAATAATTTCACCAAAACTAACATCCTAATCATAAAGTAACATCTCTCCACTCCCAATGTCATTAAGGTTCATGCGTGGAGTGTCTCGCAAGTGAAATCCAAATAAGGAACCCCTTCGATACACTACTACTTAACTTTGTCGGTTATGGAGATAAGTGAACATAAAATATGTAAAACAAAGAAATTCCTTACATATTTTAGACCATCTCTATAAATTCTCAACTCGTATCCAGGTGAGATATTATAGAACAACAAGTTCCACTCTGGAACCACAGATACGATAGCCTTGTAATCATTAGCCTGCTATCGCTCCGCCCAATCAAAAATATTTATACTCGTATAACACATACAAAACGAGTAAGACAAACCAGATATGACTTTAAAATATCAACACTCACTTTCACAGCAAATGAAAGAAAATAAAATCTCTCTATCGTAGAAAACATATAGATATATCCTCTATCTATAACCGATACTGCCACAAATCTCAAATTACACACCCGAATCTAAGGTTAATAAAATACTATTCCATCTTGCCATACAAAATGCACCACCCTCAACCGAAGTGGAATTCACGACAACATTCTTGCCAGTTACCCGGGCCGCTTTTAATAGCTCCCAGATACCGTACCTTCATCCTATCTGTACCAAATACTACTTTAATCAACGCCCCATCTAGGCACCCAATTTTGTCCTTTAACTCCTACCGAACAAAATCAAAGAGTGTGGTTTCTACATCCCACAACACAATCATTCCCCCCTCCTCTCTAGCCACCCTAACCATGAAAAAGTTTTCAGCATCTCAGGCTCTATATCCCCCACTAAAGGAAAACATGTTACCCACCTCAACTGCCTGTAACACCCCTCCCGCTCGGAGAGAGGGAACGGAGCGCTAATGCGATAAAACTAAACTAAATCCACAATATAACAAGGTATAGGGCATCTAAAAAATCCCACAATATAAACGAAACCTTTAATCTCAATTTCTTCAAATAAATACCAAGTCTCTCGAATTACATACAACAACTAACTCGAAAATAAAATACAAATCTCCAATGCTTTATACAAAAAAATAAATAATACAAATCTTTCCCAAACAATCCTCGCTAAAATCAATCTTCATAGCACCCCAAAATCCGCGCTAAGCTGCCACTAAAAGAAAATATGGGGAAGTACACAATACGATAGGAAAGATGCTCAACAAATATATTTTAGCGATCAATAAAGCGTAAAAACACGAGTACGAATATTCAAATCAAATGCAAATCTCAATAACATTTTATCAATAAATTTCTCAACAACACTTTAACCGGGTCACCAGGCATCACCACATCAGTATATGCTTTACCAAGCCATAGCCCGGGAAACCGGAATTTTGGCGGGTGACCAACATCCGTGCCATATTAAAATCTCATCACAACGTGCTCATCAACAATATAATCGTACAACACGAATCAAAATAATTTCAACAATTATTTTCCAGATTTCAATGAATTTAACAATTCAAATATGAGTTCAATAAATAAGAAATCAAAGAGAATGACACTCCGAGATTTAAGGAGCATATTGTGTAAAACCCCATACCTCAAACCATGATGAGAAACCAACGATCACATCCTCAAGATCAACTCAAAAGATCTACAAAAGCTCCTCCAAGAACCTCCAATAAATAATAGCCCCAAGAACACCTCTAGTCTAAGGTTGTAACTCCCAAATATCAAGGTCCAATGTGTATATAAAAATAAGAGGAATATAAAATATATTTGCTGCCAAAATTTGTGCCAAAAGTAGGTTAAAAGGGTTTCCCGCGACTTCCTTTTATAATGCAAAGAAATGAAGAGTTTGAATCCAAAAGACTCCTTTAAATAAGGCAAATAAATGAAGAATTGGAAGTCAAAACAACTCTTGAAAATTACTTAATGTTCGCCGACTTAGAATTCCACGAGTTAAAAATATTTAAAAATCATTTTAAAATTCGTTTTAACTCCGTTTTGGAAACCGTTTGAAATTCTCGCCTTTAAAAATAATAACCAACATATTTGAGCAATAAAAATAATTTTACCAAAAACTTTATTTTCCTCAATTTTCCAGAAATTAATTAAAATAGCCCAAAATTACGCGGGTTGTTACACTTCCCCACTAACAATGGAATTTCGCCCTCGAAATTCGCCGAATGCCTAACTGTAAAAAATCAGGCTAACAATCTCCAAACATAATTTCGTCTCCAAAAATAAATTCCTCACATCTAATCTAGATGCCTATCACGAATATCACCAAAAATTTTCTATCTCCAAAAATTGCTATCCACGCAATGAACTCAAAACCCAAGCCCCGAGGGTTGCCGTATACCTAAGCTCTGATACCATTTGTAACACCCCGCCTGCCCTGAGAGAGCGAACGGAGCGCTAATGCGATAAAACTAAACTAAATCCATAATATAACAAGGTATAGAGAATCTAAAAAATACCACGTTATAAACGAAACCATTAATCTCAATTTCTTCAAATAAATTCCAAGTCTCTCGAATTACATACAACAACTAACTCGAAAATAAAACACAAATCTCCAATACTCTATACAACAAAATAAATAATACAAATCTTTCCCAAACAATCCTCTCTAAAATCAATCTCCATAGCGCACCAAAATCCGCGCAAACCTGCCACTAAAAGAAAATATGGGGAAGTACACAATACGACAGGAAAGATGCTCAACAAATATATTTTAGCGATGAATAAAGCGTAACAACACGAGTACGAATATTCAAATCAAATGCAAATGTCAATAGCATTTTATCAATAAATTTCTCAACAACACTTTAATCGGGTCACCAGGCCTCACCACATCCGTATATGCTTTATCAAGCCATAGCCCGGGAAACAGGAATTTTGGCGGGTGCCCAACATCCGTGCCATATTAAAATCTCGTGACAACGTGCTCATCAACAATATAATGATACAACACGAATCAAAATAATTTCAACAATTTTTTTCCAGATTTCAATGAATTTAACAATTCAAATATGAGTTCAATTAATAAGAAATCAAAGAGAATGACACTCGCGAGATTTAAGGAGCATATTGTGTAAAACCCCATATCTCAAACCATGATGAGAAACCAACGATCACATCCTCAAAATCAACTCAAAAGATCTACAAAAGCTCCTCCAAGAAAATAGCCCCAAGAACACCTCTAATCTAAGGTTGGAACTCCCAAATCTCAAGGTCCAATGGGTATATAAAAAGAAGAGGAATATAAAACATATTTGCTGCCAAAATTTGTGCCAAAAGTAGGTTAAAAGGGTTGCCCGCGACTTCCTTTTATAATGCAAAGAAATGAAGAGTTGGAATCCAAAAGACTCCTTTAAATAAGGCAAATAAATGAAGAGTTGGAAGTCAAAACAACTCTTGAAAATTACTTAATGTTCATCGACTTAGAATTCCAAGAGTTAAAAATATTAAAAAATCATTTTAAAATCCGTTTTAACTCCGTTTTGGAAACCGTTTGAAATTATCGCCTTTAAAAATAATAACCAACATATTTGAGCAATAAAAATAATTTTACCGAAAACTTTATTTTCCTCCATTTTCCAGAAATTAATTAAAATAGCCCAAAATTACGCGGGTTGTTACACTTCCCCACTAACAATGGAATTTCGCCATCGAAATTCGCCGAATGCCTAACTGTCAAAAATCAGGCTAACAATCTCCAAAAATAATTTCGTATCCAAAAATAAATTCCTCACATCTAATATAGATGCCAATCGAGAATATCACCAAAAATTTTCTATCTCCAAAAATTGCTATCCACGCAATGAACTCAAAACCCAAGCCCCGAGGGTTGCCGTATATCTAAGCTCTGATACCATTTGAAACACCCCGCCCGCGCGGAGAGAGCGAACGGAGCGCTAATGCGATAAAACTAAACTAAATCCATAATATAACAAGGTATAGAGCATCTAAAAAATCCCACAATATAAACAAAACCACTAATCTCAATTTCTTCAAATAAATACCAAGTCTCTCGAATTACATACAACAACTAACTCGAAAATAAAATACAAATCTCCAATACTCTGTACAACAAAATAAATAATACAAATCTTTCCCAAACAATCCTCGCTAAAATCAATCTCCATAGCGCCCCAAAATCCGCGCTAACCTTCCACTAAAAGAAAATATGGGTAAGTACACAATACGACAGGAAAGATGCTCAACAAATATATTTTAGCGATGAATAAAGCGTAACAACACGAGTACGAATATTCAAATCAAATGCAAATCTCAATAGCATTTTATCAATAAATTTCTCAACAAAACTTTAATCGGGTCACCAGGACTCACCACATCCGTATATGCTTTATCAAGACATAGCCTGGGAAACAGGAATTTTGGCGGGTGCCCAACATCCGTGCCATATTAAAATCTCGTGACAACGTGCTCATCAACAATATAATGATACAACACGAATCAAAATAATTTCAACAATTATTTTCCAGATTTCAATGAATTTAACAATTCAAATATGAGTTCAATTAATAAGAAATCAAAGAGAATGACACTCGCGAGATTTAAGGAGCATATTGTGTAAAACCCCATACCTTAAACCATGATGAGAAACCAACGATCACATCCTCAAAATCAACTCAAAAGATCTACAAAAGCTCCTCCAAGAACCTCCAACAAAATATCCCCAAGAACACCTCTAATCTAAAGTTGGAACTCCCAAATCTCAAGGTCCAATGTGTATATAAAAAGAAGAGGAATATAAAACATATTTGCTGCCAAAATTTGTGCCAAAAGTAGGTTAAAAGGGTTGCCCGCGACTTCCTTTTATAATGCAAAGAAATGAAGAGTTGGAATCCAAAAGACTCCTTTAAATAAGGCAAATAAATGAAGAGTTGGAAGTCAAAACAACTCTTGCAAATTACTTAATGTTCATCGACTTAGAATTCCAAGAGTTAAAAATATTTAAAAATCATTTTAAAATTCGTTTTAACTCCGTTTTGGAAACCGTTTGAAATTCTCGCCTTTAAAAATAATAACCAACATATTTGAGCAATAAAAATAATTTTACCGAAAACTTTATTTTCCTCCATTTTCTAGAAATTAATTAAAATAGCCCAAAATTACGCGGGTTGTTACACTTCCCCACTAACAATGGAATTTCGCCCTCGAAATTCGCCGAATGCCTAACTGTCAAAAATCAGGCTAACAATCTCCAAAAATAATTTCGTATCCAAAAATAAATTCCTCACATCTAATCTAGATGCCTATCACGAATATCACCTAAAATTTTCTATCTCCAAAAATTGCTATCCACGCAATGAACTCAAAACCCAAGCCCCGAGGGTTGCCGTATACCTAAGCTCTGATACCATTTGTAACACCCCGTCCGCGTGGAGAGAGCGAACGGAGCGCTAATGCGATAAAACTAAACTAAATCCATAATATAACAAGGTATAGATCATCCAAAAAATTCCACAATATAAACGAAACTACTAATCTCAATTTCTTCAAATAAATACCAAGTCTCTCGAATTACATACAACAACTAACTCGAAAATAAAACAAAAATCTCCAATACTCTGTACAACAAAATAAATAATACAAATCTTTCCCAAACAATCCTCGCTAAAATCAATCTCCATAGCGCCCCAAAATCCGCGCTAACCTGTCACTAAAAGAAAATATGGGGAAGTACACAATACGACAGGAAAGATGCTCAAAAAATATATTTTAGCGATGAATAAAGCGTAACAACACGAGTACGAATATTCAAATCAAATGCAAATCTCAATAGCATTTTATCAATAAATTTCTCAACAAAACTTTAATCGGGTCACCAGCACTCACCACATCCGTATATGCTTTATCAAGCCATAGCCCGGGAAACAGGAATTTTGGCGGGTGCCCAACATCCGTGCCATATTAAAATCTCGTGACAACGTGCTCATCAACAATATAATGATACAACACGAATCAAAATAATTTCAACAATTATTTTCCAGATTTCAATGAATTTAACAATTCAAATATGAGTTCAATTAATAAGAAATCAAAGAGAATGACACTCGCGAGATTTAAGGAGCATATTGTGTAAAACCCCATACCTCAAACCATGATGAGAAACCAACGATCACATCCTCAAAATCAACTCAAAAGATCTACAAAAGCTCCTCCAAGAACCTCCAACAAAATATCCCCAAGAACACCTCTAATCTAAGGTTGGAACTCCCAAATCTCAAGGTCCAATGTGTATATAAAAAGAAGAGGAATATAAAACATATTTGCGGCCAAAATTTGTGCCAAAAGTAGGTTAAAAGGGTTGCCCGCGACTTCCTTTTTTAATGCAAAGAAATGAAGAGTTGGAATCCAAAAGACTCCTTTAAATAAGGCAAATAAATGAAGAGTTGGAAGTCAAAACAACTCTTGAAAATTACTTAATGTTCATCGACTTAGAATTCCAAGAGTTAAAAATATTTAAAAATCATTTTAAAATTCGTTTTAACTCCGTTTTGGAAACCGTTTGAAATTCTCGCCTTTAAAAATAATAACCAACATATTTGAGCAATAAAAATAATTTTACCGAAAACTTTATTTTCCTCCATTTTCAGAAATTAATTAAAATAGCCCAAAATTACGCGGGTTGTTACACTTCCCCACTTACAATGGAATTTCCCCCTCGAAATTCGCCGAATGCCTAACTGTCAAAAATCAGGCTAACAATCTCCAAAAATAATTTCGTATCCAAAAATAAATTCCTCACATCTAATCTAGATGCCAATCACGAATATCACCTAAAATTTTCTATCTCCAAAAATTGCTATCCACGCAATGAACTCAAAACCCAAGCCCCGAGGGTTGCCGTATACCTAAGCTCTGATACCATTTGTAACACCCCGCCCGCGCGGAGAGAGCGAACGGAGCGCTAATGTGATAAAACAAAACTAAATCCATAATATAACAAGGTATAGAGCATCTAAAAAATCCCGCAATATAAACGAAACCACTAATCTCAATTTCTTCAAATAATACCAAGTCTCTCGAATTACATACAACAACTAACTCGAAAATAAAATACAAATCTCCAATACTCTGTACAACAAAATAAACAATACAAATCTTTCCAAAACAATCCTCGCTAAAATCAATCTCTATAGCGCCCCAAAATCCGCGCTAACCTGCCACTAAAAGAAAATATGGGGAAGTACACAATACGACATGAAAGATGCTCAACAAATATATTTTAGCGATGAATAAAGCGTAACAACACGAGTACGAATATTCAAATCAAATGCAAATCTCAATAGCATTTTATCAATAAATTTCTCAACAAAACTTTAATCGGGTCACCAGGACTCACCACATCCGTATATGCTTTATTAAGCCATAGCCCGGGAAACAGGAATTTTGGCGGGTGCCCAACATCCGTGCCATATTAAAATCTCGTGACAACGTGCTCATCAACAATATAATGATACAACACGAATCAAAATAATTTCAACAATTATTTTCCAGATTTCAATGAATTTAACAATTCAAATATGAGTTCAATTAATAAGAAATCAAAGAGAATGACACTCGCGAGATTTAAGGAGCATATTGTGTAAAACCCCATACCTCAAACCATGATGAGAAACCAACGATCACATCCTCAAGATCAACTCAAAAGATCTACAAAAGCTCCTCCAAGAACCTCCAATAAATAATAGCCCCAAGAACACCTCTAATCTAAGGTTGTAACTCCCAAATATCAAGGTCCAATGTGTATATAAAAAGAAGAGGAATATAAAATATATTTGCTGCCAAAATTTGTGCCAAAAGTAGGTTAAAAGGGTTTCCCGCGACTTCCTTTTATAATGCAAAGAAATGAAGAGTTCGAATCCAAAAGACTCCTTTAAATAAGGCAAATAAATGAAGAGTTGGAAGTCAAAACAACTCTTGAAAATTACTTAATGTTCATCGACTTAGAATTCCAAGAGTTAAAAATATTTAAAAATCATTTTAAAATTTGTTTTAACTCCGTTTTGGAAACCGTTTGAAATTCTCGCCTTTAAAAATAATAACCAACATATTTGAGCAATAAAAATAATTTTACCGAAAACTTTATTTTCCTCCATTTTCCAGAAATTAATTAAAATAGCCCAAAATTACGCGGGTTGTTACACTTCCCCATTAACAATGGAATTTCGCCCTCGAAATTCGCCGAATGCCTAACTGTCAAAAATCAGGCTAACAATCTCCAAAAATAATTTCGTATCCAAAAATAAATTCCTCACATCTAATCTAGATGCCTATCACGAATATCACCTAAAATTTTCTATCTCCAAAAATTGCTATCCACGCAATGAACTCAAAACCCAAGCCCCGAGGGTTGCCGTATACCTAAGCTCTGATACCATTTGTAACACCCCGCCCGCGCGGAGAGAGCGAACGGAGCGCTAATGCGATAAAACTAAACTAAATCCATAATATAACAAGGTATAGAGCATGTAAAAAATCCCACAATATAAACGAAACCACTAATCTCAATTTCTTCAAATAAATACCAAGTCTCTCGAATTACATACAACAACTAACTCGAAAATAAAACACAAATCTCCAATACTCTGTACAATAAAATAAATAATACAAATCTTTCCCAAACAATCCTCGCTAAAATCAATCTCCATAGCGCCCCAAAATCCGCGCTAACCTGCCACTAAAAGAAAATATGGGGAAGTACACAATACGACAGGAAAGATGCTCAACAAATATATTTTAGCGATGAATAAAGCGTAACAACACGAGTACGAATATTCAAATCAAATGCAAATCTCAATAGCATTTTATCAATAAATTTCTCAACAAAACTTTAATCGGGTCACCAGGACTCACCATATCCGTATATGCTTTATAAAGCCATAGCCCGGGAAACAGGAATTTTGGCGGGTGCCCAACATCCGTGCCATATTAAAATCTCGTGACAACGTGCTCATCAATAATATAATGATACAACACGAATCAAAATAATTTCAACAATTATTTTCCAGATTTCAATGAATTTAACAATTCAAATATGAGTTCAATTAATAAGAAATCAAAGAGAATGACACTCGCGAGATTTAAGGAGCATATTGTGTAAAACCCCATACCTCAAATCATGATGAGAAACCAACGATCACATCCTCAAAATCAACTCAAAAGATCTACAAAAGCTCCTCCAAGAACCTCCAACAAAATAGCCCCAAGAACACCACTAATCTAAGGTTGGAACTCCCAAATCTCAGGGTCCAATGTGTATATAAAAAGAAGAGGAATATAAAATTTATTTGCTGCCTAAATTTGTGCCAAAAGTAGGTTAAAAGGGTTGCCCGCGACTTCCTTTTATAATGCAAAGAAATGAAGAGTTGGAATCCAAAAGACTCCTTTAAATAAGACAAATAAATGAAGAGTTGGAAGTCAAAACAACTCTTGAAAATTACTTAATGTTCGCCGACTTAGAATTCCAAGAGTTAAAAATATTTAAAAATTATTTTAAAATCCGTTTTAACTCCGTTTTCGAAACCGTTTGAAATTCTCTCCTTTAAAAATAATAACGAACATATTTGAGCAATAAAAATAATTTTACCAAAAACTTTATTTTCCTCCATTTTCTAGAAATTAATTAAAATAGCCCAAAATTACGCGGGTTGTTACACTTCCCCACTAACAATGGAATTTCGCCCTCGAAATTCGCCGAATGCGTAACTGTCAAAAATCAGGCTAACAATCTCCAAAAATAATTTCGTCTCCAAAAATAAATTCCTCACATATAATCTAGATGCCTATCACGAATATCACCTAAAACTCTCTATCTCCAAAAATTGCTATCCACGCAATGAACTCAAAACCCAAGCCCCGAGGGTTGCCGTATACCTAAGCTCTGATACCATTTGTAACAACCCGCCCGCGCGGAGAGAGCGAATGGAGCGCTAATGCGATAAAACTAAACTAAATCCATAATATAACAAGGTATAGAGCATCTAAAAAATCCCACAATATAAACGAAACCACTAATCTCAATTTCATCAAATAAATACCAAGTCTCTCGAATTACATACAACAACTAACTCGAAAATAAAACAAAAATCTCCAATACTCTGTACAACAAAATAAATAATACAAATCTTTCCCAAACAATCCTCGCTAAAATCAATCTCCATAGCGCCGCAAAATCCGCGCTAACCTGCCACTAAAAGAAAATATGGGGAAGTACACAATACCACATGAAAGATGCTCAACAAATATATTTTAGCGATGAATAAAGCGTAACAACACGAGTACGAATATTCAAATCAAATGCAAATCTCAAAAGCATTTTATCAATAAATTTCTCAACAACACTTTAATCGGGTCACCAGGCCTCACCACATCCGTATATGCTTTATCAAGCCATAGCCCGGGAAACAGGAATTTTGGCGGGTGCCCAACATCCGTGCCATATTAAAATCTCGTGACAACGTGCTCATCAACAATATAATGATACAACACGAATCAAAATAATTTCAACAATTATTTTTCAGATTTCAATGAATTTGACAATTCAAATATGAGTTCAATTAATAAGAAATCAAAGAGAATGACACTCGCGAGATTTAAGTAGCGTATTGTGTAAAACCCCATCCCTCAAACCATGATGAGAAACCAACGATCACATCCTCAAAATCAACTCAAAAGATCTACAAAAGCTCCTCCAAGAACCTCCAACAAAATAGCCCCAAGAACACCTCTAATCTAAGGTTGGAACTCCCAAATCTCAAGGTCCAATGTGTATATAAAAAGAAGTGGAATATAAAATATATTTGCTGCCAAAATTTGTGCCAAAAGTAGGTTAAAAGGGTTGCCCGCGACTTCCTTTTATAATGCAAATAAATGAAGAGTTGGAATCCAAAAGACTCCTTTAAATAAGGCAAATAAATAAAGAGTTGGAAGTCAAAACAACTCTTGAAAATTACTTAATGTTCGCCGACTTAGAATTCCAAGAGTTAAAAATATTTAAAAATCATTTTAAAATCCGTTTTAACTCCGTTTTCGAAACCGTTTGAAATTCTCGCCTTTAAAAATAATAACCAACATATTTGATCAATAAAAATAATTTTACCAAAAGCTTTATTTTCCTCCATTTTCCAAAAATTAATTAAAATAGCCCAAAATTACGCGGGTTGTTATACTTCCCCACTAACAATGGATTTTCGCCCTCGAAATTCACCGAATTCCTAACTGTCAAAAATCAAGCTAACAATATCCAAAAAAAATTTCGTCTCCAAAAATAAATTCCTCACATTTAATCTAGATGCCTATCACGAATATCACCTAAAATTTTCTATCTCCAAAAATTTCTATCCACGCAATGAACTCAAAACCCAAGCCCCGAGGGTTGCCGTATACCTAAGCTCTGATACCATTTGTAACACCCCGCCCGCCCGGAGAGAGATAACGGAGCGCTAATGCGATAAAACTAAACTAAATCCATAATATAACAAGGTATAGAGCATCTAAAAAATCCCACAATATAAACGAAACCACTAATCTGAATTTCTTCAAATAAATACCAAGTCTCTCGAATTACATACAACAACTAACTCGAAAATAAAACACAAATCTCCAATACTCTGTACAACAAAATAAATAATACAAATCTTTCCCAAACAATCCTTGCTACAATCAATCTCCATAGCGCCCCAAAATCCGCGCTAACCTGCAACTAAAAGAAAATATAGGGAAGTACACAATACAACAGGAAAGATGCTCAACAAATATATTTTAGCGATGAATAAAACGTAACAACACGAGTACGAATATTCAAATCAAATGCAAATCTCAATAGCATTTTATCAATAAATTTCTCAACAACACTTCAATCGGGTCACCAGGCCTCACCACATCCGTATATGCTTTATCAAGCCATAGCCCAGGAAACAGGAATTTTGGCGGGTGCCCAACATCCGTGCCATATTAAAATCTCGTGACAACGTGCTCATGAACAATATATTTATACAACACGAATCAAAATAATTTCAACAATTATTTTCCAGATTTCAATGAATTTAACAATTCAAATATGAGTTCAATTAATAAGAAATCAAAGAGAATGACACTCGCGAGATTTAAGGAGCATATTGTGTAAAACCCCATACCTCAAACCTTGATGAGAAACCAACAATCACATCCTCAAAATCAACTCAAAAGATCTACAAACGCTCCTCCAAGAACCTCCAACAAAATAGCCCCAAGAACACCTCTAATCTAAGGTTGGAACTCCCAAATCTCAAGGTCCATTGTGTATATAAAAAGAAGAGGAATATAAAATATATTTGCTGACAAAATTTGTGCCAAAATTAGGTTAAAAGGGTTGCCCGCGACTTCCTTTTATAATGCAAAGAAATGAAGAGTTGGAAGCCAAAAGACTCCTTTAAATTAGGCAAATAAATGAAGAGTTGGAAGTCAAAACAACTCTTGAAAATTACTTAATGTTCGCCGACTTAGAATTCCAAGAGTTAAAAATATTAAAAAATCATTTTAAAGTCCGTTTTAACTCCGTTTTCGAAACAGTTTGAAATTCTCTCCTTTAAAAATAATAACCAACATATTTGATTAATAAAAATAATTTTACCAAAAACTTTATTTTCCTCCATTTTCCAGAAATTAATTAAAATAGCCCAAAATTACGCGGGTTGTTACACTTCCCCACTAACAATGGAATTTCGCCCTCGAAATTCGCCGAATGCCTAACTCTCAAAATTCAGGCTAACAATCTCCAAAAATAATTTCGTCTCCAAAAATAAATTCCTCACATCTAATCTAGATGCCTATCACGAATATCACCTAAATTTTCTGTCTCCAAAAATTGCTATCCACGCAATGAACTCAAAACCCAAGCCCCGAGGGTTGCCGTATACCTAAGCTCTGATACCATTTGTAACACCCCGCCAGCCCGGAGAGAGCGAACGGAGCGCTAATGCGATAAAACTAAACTAAATGCACAATATAACAAGGTATAGAGCATCTAAAAAATCCCACAATATAAACAAAACCACTAATATCAATTTCTTCAAATAAATACCCAGTGTCTCGAATTACATACAACAACTAACTCGAAAATAAAATATAAATCTCCAATACTCTATACAACAAAATAAATAATACAAATCTTTCCCAAACAATCCTCGCTAAAATCAATCTCCATAGCGCCCCAAAATCCGCGCTAAACTGCCACTAAAAGAAAATACCGGGAAGTACACAATACGACAGGAAAGATGCTCAACAAATATATTTTAGCAATGAATAAAGCGTAACAACACGAGTACGAATATTCAAATCAAATGCAAATCTCAATAGCATTTTATCAATAAATTTCTCAACAACACTTTAATCGGGTCATCAGGCCTCACCACATCCGTATATGCTTTATCAAGCCATAGCCCGGGAAACAGGAATTTTGGCGGGTGCCCAACATCCGTGCCATATTAAAATCTCGTGACAACGTGCTCATCAACAATACAATGATAAAACACGAATCAAAATAATTTCAACAATTATTTTCCAGATTTCAATGAATTTAACAATTCAAATATGAGTTCAATTAATAAGAAATCAAAGAGAATGACACTCGCGAGATTTAAGGAGCATATTGTGTAAAACCCCAAACCTCAAACCATGATGAGAAACCAACGATCACATCCTCAAGATGAACTCAAAAGATCTACAAAAGCTCTTCAAAGAACCTCCAACAAAATAGCCCCAAGAACACCTCTAATCTAAGGTTGGAACTCCCAAATATCAAGGTCCGATGTGTATATAAAAAGAAGAGGAATATAAAACATATTTGATGCCAAAATTTGTGCCAAAAGTAGGTTAAAAGGGTTGCCCGCGACTTCCTTTTATAATGCAAAGAAATGAAGATTTCGAATCCAAAAGACTCCTTTAAATAAGGCAAATAAATGAAGAGTTGGAAGTCAAAACAACTCCTGAAAATTACTTAATGTTCGCCGACTTAGAATTCCAAGAGTTAAAAATATTAAAAAATCATTTTAAAATCCGTTTTAACTCCGTTTTCGAAAACGTTTGAAGTTCTCGCCTTTAAAAATAATAACCAACATATTTGAGCAATAACAATAATTTTACCAAAAACTTTATTTTCCTCCATTTTCCAGAAATTAATTAAAATAGCCCAAAATTACGTGGGTTGTTACACTTCCCCACTAACAATGGAATTTCGCCCTCGAAATTCGCCGAATGCCTAACTGTCAAAATTCAGGCTAACAATCTCCAAAAATAATTTTGTCTCCAAAAATAAATTCCTCACATCTAATCTAGATGCCTATCACGAATATCACCTAAAATTTTCTATCTCCAAAAATTGCTATCCACGCAATGAACTCAAAACCCAATCCCCGAGGGTTGCCGTATACCTAAGCTCTGATACCATTTGTAACACCCCGCCCGCCCGGAGAGAGCTAACGGAGCGCTAATGCGATAAAACTAAACTAAATCCATAATATAACAAGGTATAGAGCATCTAAAAAATCCCACAATATAAACGAAACCACTAATCTGAATTTCTTCAAATAAATACCAAGTCTCTCGAATTACATACAACAACTAACTCGAAAATAAAACACAAATCTCCAATACTCTGTACAACAAAATAAATAATACAAATCTTTCCTAAACAATCCTTGCTAAAATCAATCTCCATAGCGCCCCAAAAACCGCGCTAACCTGCCACTAAAAGAAAATATAGGGAAGTACACAATACAACAGGAAAGATGCTCAACAAATATATTTTAGCGATGAATAAAACGTAACAACACGAGTACGAATATTCAAATCAAATGCAAATCTCAATAGCATTTTATCAATAAATTTCTCAACAACACTTCAATCGGGTCACCAGGCCTCACCACATCCGTATATGCTTTATCAAGCCATATCCCGGGAAACAGGAATTTTGGCGGGTGCCCAACATCCGTGCCATATTAAAATCTCGTGACAACGTGCTCATGAACAATATATTTATACAACACGAATCAAAATAATTTCAACAATTATTTTCCAGATTTCAATGAATTTAACAATTCAAATATGAGTTCAATTAATAAGAAATCAAAGAGAATGACACTCGCGAGATTTAAGGAGCATATTGTGTAAAACCCCATACCTCAAACCTTGATGAGAAACCAACAATCACATCCTCAAAATCAACTCAAAAGATCTACAAACGCTCCTCCAAGAACCTCCAACAAATTAGCCCCAAGAACACCTCTAATCTAAGGTTGGAACTCCCAAATCTCAAGGTCCAATGTGTATATAAAAAGAAGAGGAATATAAAATATATTTGCTGACAAAATTTGTGCCAAAATTAGGTTAAAAGGGTTGCCCGCGACTTCCTTTTATAATGCAAAGAAATGAAGAGTTGGAAGCCAAAAGACTCCTTTAAATTAGGCAAATAAATGAAGAGTTGGAAGTCAAAACAACTCTTGAAAATTACTTAATGTTCGCCGACTTAGAATTCCAAGAGTTAAAAATATTAAAAAATCATTTTAAAATCCGTTTTAACTCCGTTTTCGAAACAGTTTAAAATTCTCGCCTTTAAAAATAATAACCAAAATATTTTATTAATAAAAATAATTTTAGCAAAAACTTTATTTTCCTCCATTTTCCAGAAATTAATTAAAATAGCCCAAAATTACGCGGGTTGTTACACTTCCTCACTAACAATGGAATTTCGCCCTCGAAATTCGCCGAATGCCTAACTCTCAAAATTCAGGCTAACAATCTCCAAAAATAATTTCGTCTCCAAAAATAAATTCCTCACATCTAATCTAGATGCCTATCACGAATATCACCTAAAATTTTCTATCTCCAAAAATTGCTATCCACGCAATGAACCGAAAACCCAAGCCCCGAGGGTTGCCGTATACCTAAGCTCTGATACCATTTGTAACACCCCACCCGTCCGGAGAGAGCGAACGGAGCTCTAATGCGATAAAACTAAACTAAATCCAAAATATAACAAGGTACAAAGCATCTGAAAAATCCCACAATATAAATGAAACCACTAATCTCAATTTCTTCAAATAAATACCCAGTGTCTCGAATTACATACAACAACTAACTCGAAAATAAAATACAAATCTCCAATACTCTATACAACAAAATAAAATATACAAATCTTTCCCAAACAATCCTCGCTAAAATCAATCTCCATAGTGCCCCAAAATCCGTGCTAACCTGCCACTAAAAGAAAGTATGGGGAAGTACACAATACGACAGGAAAGATGCTCAACAAATATATTTTAGCGATGAATAAAGCGTAACAACACGAGTACGAATATTCAAATCAAATGCAAATCTCAATAGCATTTTATCAATAAATTTCTCAACAACACTTTAATCGGGTCACCAGGCCTCACCACATCCGTATATGCTTTATCAAGCCATAGCCCGGGAAATAGGAATTTTGGCGGGTGCCCAACATCCGTGCCATATTAAAATCTCGTGACAACGTGCTCATCAACAATATAATGATACAACACGAATCAAAATAATTTCAACAATTATTTTCCAGATTTCAATGAATTTAACAATTCAAATATGAGTTCAATTAATAAGAAATCAAAGAGAATGACACTCGCGAGATTTAAGGATCATATTGTGTAAAACCCCATACCTCAAACCATGATGAGAAACCAACGATCACATCCTCAAGATCAACTCAAAAGATCTACAAAAGCTCCTCCAAGAGCCTCCAACAAAATAGCCCCAAGAACACCTCTAATCTAAGGTTAGAACTCCCAAATCTCAAGGTCCAATGTGTATATAAAAAGAAGAGGAATATAAAACATATTTGATGCCAAAATTTGTGCCAAAAGTAGGTTAAAAGGGTTGCTCGCGACTTCCTTTTATAATGCAAAGAAATGAAGAGTTGGAATCCAAAAGACTCCTTTAAATAAGGCAAATAAATGAAGAGTTGGAAGTCAAAACAACTCTTGAAAATTACTTAATGTTCATCGACTTAGAATTCCAAGAGTTAAAAATATTTAAAAATCATTTTAAAATTCGTTTTAACTCCGTTTTGGAAACCGTTTGAAATTCTCGCCTTTAAAAATAATAACCGGCTTATTTGAGCAATAAAAATAATTTTACCGAAAACTTTATTTTCCTCCATTTTCCGAAAATTAATTAAAATAGCCCAAAATTACGTGGGTTGTTACACTTCCCCACTAACAATGGAATTTTGCACTCGAAATTCGCCGAATGCCTAACTCTAAAAAATCAGGCTAACAATCTCCAAAAATAATTTTGTCTCCAAAAATAAATTCCTCGAATCTAATCTAGATGCCTATCACGAATATCACCTAAAATTTTCTATCTCCAAAAATTGCTATCCACGCAATGAACCGAAAACCCAAGCCCCGAGGGTTGCCGTATACCTAAGCTCTGATACCATTTGTAACACCCCACCCGTCCGGAGAGAGCGAACGGAGCTCTAATGCGATAAAACTAAACTAAATCCAAAATATAACAAGGTACAAAGCATCTGAAAAATCCCACAATATAAATGAAACCACTAATCTCAATTTCTTCAAATAAATACCCAGTGTCTCGAATTACATACAACAACTAACTCGAAAATAAAATACAAATCTCCAATACTCTATACAACAAAATAAATAATACAAATCTTTCCCAAACAATCCTCGCTAAAATCAATCTCCATAGTGCCCCAAAATCCGTGCTAACCTGCCACTAAAAGAAAATATGGGGAAGTACACAATACGACAGGAAAGATGCTCAACAAATATATTTTAGCGATGAATAAAGCGTAACAACACGAGTACGAATATTCAAATCAAATGCAAATCTCAATAGCATTATATCAATAAATTTCTCAACAACACTTTAATCGGGTCACCAGGCCTCACCACATCCGTATATGCTTTATCAAGCCATAGCCCGGGAAACAGGAATTTTGGCGGGTGCCCAACATCCGTGCCATATTAAAATCTCGTGACAACGTGCTCATCAACAATATAATGATACAACACGAATCAAAATAATTTCAACAATTATTTTCCAGATTTCAATGAATTTAACAATTCAAATATGAGTTCAATTAATAAGAAATGAAAGAGAATGACACTCGCGAGATTTAAGGAGCATATTGTGTAAAACCCCATACCTCAAACCATGATGAGAAACCAACGATCACATCCTCAAGATCAACTCAAAAGATCTACAAAAGCTCCTCCAAGAGGCTCTAACAAAATAGCCCCAAGAACACCTCTAATCTAAGGTTGGAACTCCCAAATCTCAAGGTCCAATGTGTATATAAAAAGAAGAGGAATATAAAACATATTTGATGCCAAAATTTGTGCCAAAAGTAGGTTAAAAGGGTTGCTCGCGACTTCCTTTTATAATGCAAAGAAATGAAGAGTTGGAATCCAAAAGACTCCTTTAAATAAGGCAAATAAATGAAGAGTTGGAAGTCAAAACAACTCTTGAAAATTACTTAATGTTCATCGACTTAGAATTCCAAGAGTTAAAAATATTTAAAAATCATTTTAAAATTCGTTTTAACTCCGTTTTGGAAACTGTTTGAAATTCTCGCCTTTAAAAATAATAACCGACTTATTTGAGCAATAAAAATAATTTTACCGAAAACTTTATTTTCCTCCATTTTCCGAAAATTAATTAAAATAGCCCAAAATTACGCGGGTTGTTACACTTCCCCACTAACAATGGAATTTCGCCCTCGAAATTCGCCGAATGCCTAACTCTAAAAAATCAGGCTAACAATCTCCAAAAATAATTTTGTCTCCAAAAATAAATTCCTCGAATCTAATCTAGATGCCTATCACGAATATCACCTAAAAATTTCTATCTGCAAAAATTGCTATCCACGCAATGAACCGAAAACCCAAGCCCCGAGGGTTGCCGTATACCTAAGCTCTGATACCATTTGTAACACCCCACCCGTCCGGAGAGAGCGAACGGAGCTCTAATGCGATAAAACTAAACTAAATCCAAAATATAACAAGGTACAAAGCATCTGAAAAATCCCACAATATAAATGAAACCACTAATCTCAATTTCTTCAAATAAATACCCAGTGTCTCGAATTACATACAACAACTAACTCGAAAATAAAATACAAATCTCCAATACTCTATACAACAAAATAAATAATACAAATCTTTCCTAAACAATCCTCGCTAAACTCAATCTCCATAGCGCCCCAAAAGCCGCGCTAACCTGCCACTAAAAGAAATATGGGGAAGTACACAATACGACAGGAAAGATGCTCAACAAATATATTTTAGCGATGAATAAAGCGTAACAACACGAGTACTGATATTCAAATCAAATGCAAATCTCAAGAACATTTTATCAATAAATTTCTCAACAACACTTTAATTGGGTCACCAGGCCTCACCACATCCATATATGCTTTATCAAGCCATAGCCCGGGAAAGAGGAATTTTGGCGGGTTCCCAGCATCCGTGCCATATTAAAATCTCATGACAACGTTCTCATCAACAATATAATGATACAATAGGAATCAAAATAATTTCAACAATTATTTTCCAGATTTCAATGAATGTAACAATTCAAAAATGAGTTCAATTAATAAGAAATCAAAGAGAATGACAATCGCGAGATTTAAGGAGCATATTGTGTAAAACCCCATACCTCAAACCATGATGAGAAACCAATGATCACATCCTCAAGACCAACTCAACAGATCTACAAAAGCTCCTCCAAGAACCTCCAACAAAATAGCCCCAAGAACACCTATAATCTAATGTTGGAACTCCCAAATCTCAAGGGCCAATGTGTATATAAAAAGAAGAGGAATATAAAATATATTTTCTGCCAAAATTTGTGCCAAAAGTAGGTTAAAAGGGTTGCCCACGACTTCCTTTTATAATGCAAAGAAATGAAGAGTTGGAATACAAAAGACTCCTTTAAATAAGGCAAATAAATGAAGAGTTGGAAGTCAAAACAACTCTTGAAAATTACTTAATGTTCGCCGACTTAGAATTCCAAGAGTTAAAAATATTTAAAAATCATTTTAAAATCCGTTTTAACTCCGTTTTCAAAACCGTTTGAAATTCTCGCCTTTAAAATAATAACCAACATATTTGAGCAATAAAAATAATTTTACCAAAAACTTTATTTTCCTCCATTTTCCAGAAATCAAGGTTCTAAAAAACGCGGGGCGTGATCGAGGCGTGGAGGCCAAGCCTTAAGCCTTAGAAGCCTAGGCGGCCTTGGCGTAAAAAGGCGTGAAAAGGCGTTTAGGTCTTTTTAATATATTTTAATTTTTTTTAACCATAACAAGGCTATTGAAATTCTAAAATTGTACATATCATAAAAATATGTCTGAATATTTGCAAATAAAAATACTATTTGATTATTTTGGATGAGATAATGGTCCGGTTTGCAAAAAAATCTTTAAAAGGCGATATCGTTTCACTAAAGCATTGTTGTTTTTAGAGAAAAAGTATGCCTTAAGGATTTTACCAAGCATAAGGCGCCAAAATCTTAAGGCGAGGCGTTTCTCCCAAGCCTCAAGCCTAGGCGGGCCTAGGCGGGTCTTTTAGAATAGTGCCAGAAATTAATTAAAACTAAGTGTAAATTCGCGCGATGCGCGAGCTATCTCTTTAAAAATATCGATAAATGGCAAACAATGTATTATAAAAAAAATGTTATATGAGGTTGATTATACTACATTGAGAAATCAGAAATAAGATTCTTTTATCAAAATGAATGGACTATAATTAAAGAGGATGAAGCTTCAAATTAAATAGTTTTGTAATGTTAATTATAGGGTGATAATATAGTTGATACCCCTAATCTCAAAAAACCCATATTTTCATTATACCCGAGAAGGGGAAAAAAACTTCTAAATGCGTCAGATTTTACAAATATTCAAATCATACTATAATGAGGGAGAATGATAAGATAAAGACAAACCAAATTTAGCGTATACAGAAAAAACAATTTTTTGTAAAAAATAATAAAAAAGAAAAAAATCCAGAAATTAAAATTCTAAACAGTATTAGAAAACATAAAAATAATTTTGATAAAAGATTTTTAGAAAAAAAATGTTTTCATCCTAAAAAAATATTTTCTAGCAGAATAAAAATGATTTGTAGAAAAAAATATTTATCCAAAAAACTGTTTTTTAATATATAAAAAACTATCATCAAATCTCATAGAAAAAATAAAAAATCTTTATCCAATAATTTAAAAATACAAATATGAAATTTTGGATTAAAAAAAACATCAATCTATAACATGTGCAAGAGGGTGTATCTTTACTTTGGTAAAGGCTTAAAGAAATACCATATTACCTTTTTCTTAATTGGGCTTCCAAATATCAAAGGGTTAAAGAAATAACATACTACCTCAGTACATGGGGATATTGCTTCTTGACAGTATATATATAAAATAATCACGATTGGGTTCATAGTTTGGTAGAAGCTAACATCAAAATGTGTAGGGGAGCCCATTTATTTTCTCAATTGTTCGTATACCTATTCAAGTCTTATTCTAATGAAAAGGTTTTGGGCTTTGTTAATACCAATAAATCAACGCCTAGGGCTTCCTGACTTGTGGTTATCCAAAATAAAAGATTGTCTTTTAATTACCCATAAGCATATATAGATAGAGAATAGAGATAGAGATGCCACTTGGATAGCTTTAGAAGAAGCTATCATTAAATGCTTGTTTAGCATTTTATAGTATATAGAGATAGCCCAAAATTACGCGGGTTGTTACACTGCCTTATTTCGATGAATATCCCCGGGTGGAAGTCCACCAAGGAGGTTTCACTAACACGACTTCTTCATAATTTTTAGCAACACTTTATAGTGAGCATATCCTTCTACTGAGAGACTCTTTATTCCTTGTACCTACCTTACCTCGGTGCAAGGTTTCCTTAACCATATAACTCTTTATTCGCTGTTGGCCTCTGACCGATCCTCATGTGAATACCTGAAGAGTCTACATTCTCATAATTTCTGATACCTAAGAGGAACTCACTGTTAAAACCATCTTACAAGGTTTCTCTATGAGCAAAACTTCTTGCTCCGCCAAATGTGGTGACTACCATACCCACCATTTTGATATTACTCTAACGGGTGACAAATTTTCCTCAATTTTTCACATCTGGGCATTTCTATACCCCACTCTAGGCTAAAGCTTCTGAGCCTTATACTTCCACCGAATGATGTTTCACTGCCTCCACCTGACTTAACTTCAACATGTGGTCCTTATCAAAGACATTTTAAACTTCAATTTTAGCTTTACTGGGAAATCCAAGCTTAGTACCATTCTCTACTTATAGCGCTACTTGGGAAACTATAGCTACTGTACATAGTAGTCGCTGTAGTAATTTAAGAAAATGACACGAAGGGAGTGACTTCCAATGCGGTCCTCATTCCCCGACTTCATTTTACAGTTTTGGCTAAGCCCCGTCTCCTGGTGTCCTCATAACGGCCTTCCCTGGTCGCCCTTCATCATTCGGCCTACAAATCTCAGATAAATGCGTAAAAGATTTACTGAATTCTTACATTATAGCAGGGGAACGAAATATCACAAGAAGAATCAACAATCCTAATCCTAAGGCTCTATGTTAAATCAAAAGTAACACTGAAAGCGCATTACGTCCGCACAGATTCTTAAGGACACTAGAATCTGATGCTTTGATACCATCTGTGACACCCCGCTCATTAAAATAAGAGGTGGCCAGCCTGATACTCCAATAATATACAGGAATCATAGATGGTCCATTCTTAGCATCACTGTCGTGTAAATAAAAATAGGAGATAACCACCAATTATTTTAGAAAACGGATGTCAAAATAATTTGTAAGTTTAAATAAAACCATTTAGACAATCCAATTTACAAAAGACGCTGGATAAAAGAGGGCGTACACTAGATTAATTATCAAACAACAAAATAATCACCGAATAAGCTGTCGGTTAACAGTCCAATACAACAGTTACACCATGTATTACAATTAAATAGCACATTATATAACAAGTACAAATCTTGGGCAACAAGCCCGAATGACCAGAATGATCGTGACTAGAGCATAGAAAAAATGAATGCGTCTAAAACAAAAATCCTACAACATCCGCAAAAATGATGTAGCTCCCTGACACTGAGAAGGAAGGATCATATCGGGATCCCATGCGGTGGAGCACCTAAACAAAAGAGAGAACCACACAAGAAAGAGAAATATAAATGGGTCAGTGCCTGGTTTAATATGATATACGTGTGAATAAAATTCATAAAAGTTATGAGTGCTAAACATCATAAACAAGATGGATTCGCTCTTCAATAAAAATCATCCTCACCTCTCAACTAAATACACATCCTAACGTCACACTAAGTCATTATGATTATAAACTTCCTATTTAATAAGAGAAATAGCTAAATTCCGTAATCATGCTTAACTTACAATGATGAGTATACATTAATGCCAGAGGATATAACTTATTTTCAACTTAATAAGATTACCTTTTCAGTTTTACTTTTCTCTTTAGGAAACATATTCAAAGCAATTTATCTCACAATATGCTTTATCATCAATAAAAATTCTACTTTACAAAGAATAGTTTTGATCACATCATGTAACGATTCTAAGACCATCCTTTTGGGTACTCCCACTGGATGTGCCCCTATATAGCTATCATCTTCCAGGGCCTATTGTGACAACCCGCACTCTGAGGTAAGGGGTGGCCAGCCCGATACTCCGACATGTACGGGAATCATGGATGGAAATCATTCTCAGCACCACTCATATAAGTAGGAGTAACCGAGAAACCCACCCATTACTTCAGAAAACGGGTTGTCAAAACAATTTAATTGATTTATGAAAGTTAAGTAAAGAAAATAATTTAAACAACCCATTCTAGAAAAGAGTGGAATTCAAAGAAATATATATACCATTACATCAAAAACGAATATACACAAAGGGAGGACCGAATAAGCTATCGGTCCACAACACACAATAATATTTACAACAGTTATGTACTAGTTCATTCATTATACAATTACAAGGTTTGGGCCACTCGCCCGAATGACAGACCCGATCATAACTAGATATAAAAAATGATGGCGTCTAGCGAAGTGTCCTCTAATATCCGCAATTTCATACAGCTTCGTAAAAGCAAAAGAGTGGAAAGATATCACGGGCGTCCTTGCGGAGGAGCACCTGGGCGAATACAATAATATGCACAACATAGAAAAGTATAAGGGTCAGGACCCGATTTATATATAGTTCCCAGATGAACAAAAAGCATGCTAGATATGAACAGTCAATCAAAGGAAAGAACAACAGAAATCTAACAACCTAAGCATGAATTATGAATGAGACAATAAGAAGGATGACATGCCTAAGATAAGAATATGCTAGAGAATGAAATGATTCTCTAAAGAATTAAAACTTCTAATTACCAATTTCCACAAAATCCAGTTTCATTTCCTTAACAGGAATACTTTAACATCAAATTCTTCTTTAGTTCCAATTGTTCTTCCTTAACAGGATTGTAATTATCATAATAATTTTAGTGGAAATATAAAACCCTCAAGTCCCACTTGAGTTTAGAAAAGCTATATTCTTACACATATAACGTTTCTAAGACCGCCCCTCCGAGTTTCCCCACTGGGCGCACCCCTAAATGACTATTATCTTCCAGGGGCCCATCAAACAAGGCAGCCTGGGTAGCTAACGCACGTCGGGAAGTGTCCATATGCCTGCGAGTGAGTCATAACCACACCCGGAATTACCTCACCAGCGCAGAAAAATACATATAATAAACCCGCATATGGCCGAGGACTATAGTCTCCCTGCATTCACTAGTCAAGGAACATCACCTCATGCGCGAACTTCCCTTATGATAGCATTTAGAGAGGTGTGTTTAAGTAAATTAGCATTTACTATAAAAACCATACTTTTTATTTCCGTTAACATTATGCGTTTCATTTGTTTGAAACCATTTTCATGGAATATTTCATTTATTTTTCATCAAAAGTTATGCCTCGAATAAGTCTCTAAGGGATTTTATCATCTCCCGAACTAAAGGTCTTATATGCCCCAATTCAAGCCACTAAAATCTCCAAGTGTGGGACTACAACTCCCATCCATTTAGTTGGATGCACAACACAAAAAGTGATGCCTTAACATCACTAGGACAACCCCTCCCCCGGACTTAACCCCAAGTGAAACCCGTTCAACACTAGGGTGACAACCAACTCAACTAGGACTCTAAAGGGCAAGGTTTACTTCATTCAAGAAAAGTCCTAGGTTCCTAGGGGAAGAAAATAATAGAAAGCAAAGGTGGAAAATATATGGGTAGGAAAACAGAGGACCGGTCGACCGGTCCCAATAACGCGGTCGACAGCGTCCTAAGTTTTAGCCTATACTGATAAGAAGAAAACTCATTTTGGATGGGCCGGTCGACCGGTGAGGGACCCGCGGTCGACCGCGCCTTAATTCTCATGCCTTTGAAAGAAAGCAGTGTGCTATCCTCCGAAGGCCCGATCGACCGGTCTGAGAGACGCGGTCGATCGGTCTCTGCAGACCTAGACCAATCTTCCTATGTTTTTCTTCTAAACCCAAAAAAATCAATTCTCCAATAAAACCAACCAACATCATTTATTGATATTAAAGGATCATAAAGACACCCAACAACCATTTATACCTTACTACACAATTCAATGCCTTCCAAAGGGGTTAATACCCATAAATCCAACCAAAACCACAACTATATACACTAAACCATTACATATATAACCATACTAATTATTCATCTTAAACTATATAAATAGCAAGTAGAAAACTTGCCTTGGGGCTTAGATTTCAGTCTTGGTTGAAGAAGAAAGCAAAAGCAAATCCTTAATCTTCAATTTCCCTCCTTTTTTCTCCACAATTTCTTCCACTCTGTCTCTCAACTAGGGCTAGAACACTTAGGGCAAAGAAGAGGAAATGAAAGATTTGGGGAAAGACTAAATCGTGGCTTAGGTTAAAAAGGGTCTCTCATTTAAAACGTAAATACCGCAATAAGTGATTTCCAATACGCATTATGCCAAAACCAGTCAAAAGTGCCCAAAATCTCATAATACAATATGGCACACATTTAGATTGTCTCATACCTTCCGGAACTAACTACACCCTCCAAATTATCATTTGGAAATTTTATAAATCATTTTAAGTTCTGGTTTCATTTTAACTCAACTTGCCATTTTAATTTCATGACAAGATAGAACACCACATGGTAACAACTACTTACACACATGGTAATTATGCAACTTATTAGTGAATATTAACTTATTTCATCAAATTAATACTCACCCATAACCAGATTTCATATATACAACTACTCAGCATAGAAAAATAAACATAAAATGGGCTCCCAAAAGCGAGGGTTGTTACATACTCCCCCCCTTATGAGGGAATTTTGCCCCCAAAATTCAGGCGTACCTTGGATAAAAAGATGCGGATACTTATCCCGCATCTCATCCTCACGCTCCCAAGTAGATTCCTCGACACTGTGATGACTCCATTGTACTCTAACCAAGGGCACCACTCGAGATCTCAATCTACGTTCCCCATGCTCCAATATAGCCACGGGTTGTTCTTCATAAGAAATATCGGGTAATAACTCTACATCCTCAAAAGGAATGTGCCAAAGGGCACCATCACACCTCTTATACTTCTTCAAAGAGGAGATATGGAATACATCGTGAATTTTTGTAAAGGTTCCGGTAGGGCACGTTGATACGCCACTGGACCCACCTTAGCAATCACGGGAAAAGGCCCAACAAAATGTGGTGTAAGTTTCCCCTTCTTTCCGAAACGCTTTACGCCCTTCATAGGCGAAACTCGAACCAACACCTGGTCTCCAACCTCCAACTCCACATGTCTTCTCCCCGTATCGGCATAGCTCTTTTGCCTATCTTGAGCTATCCGAATACGATCTCAAATAAGCTCGATCTTCAAAGAAGTATCCCGAATCATTTCAGGTCCGAGAAACTTGTTATCCCCCACCTCCATCCAACAAGTGGGAGAACTACAAGGCCTACCATACAAGGCTTCATAGGGCGGCTTCCCAATAGTGAACTGGTATGAGTTATTATAAGCAAATTCAACCAAAAGGAGATATTGTTCCCAACTACCTTTAAAATCAAGCATGCACATTCGAAGCATATCCTCCAACATTTGGTTAACCCTTTCGGTCTGTCCATCTGTCTGAGGATGATAGGAAGTGCTCAATTTCAATTCAGTCCCCATGGCCTCTTGGAAACTTTACCAAAAGTAGGAAATAAAGATCTTGTCTCTGTCGGAAACAATGTTCAAGGTCACCCCATGCAATCTAACAATCTCTTCAATAAACAACCGAGCATAACGAGCAGTATCATAATCGGTACGGATCGGAAGGAAGTGCACCGACTTTGTCAAGCGATCAACGATAACCCATATCGAATCGTGACCCTTTTGCGATGTTGGTAAGCCGGTGACAAAATCCATTGAAATGCTCTCCCATTTCCAAACTGGAATTTCTAACGGTTGCAACAGACCTGCCGCTAGCTGATGATCAATCTTAACCAACTGACAAGTAGTGCACTGAGATACAAACTCTGAAATATCTCGTTTCATACCCGGCCACCAATATTGACGGCGCATATCCTGATACATTTTATCATTCCCCGGATGCACCGAAAATTTTGAACCGTGAGATTCTGCCATCACAGCCCGCCGCAAATCCCCATCCTCAGGGATGATGAGTCTTCCACGAAAGCGCAATCCACCCTCAGAACTTACCGAGTAGGAATCCGCTCCCCCAGTCAGTAAGCTGCGAATGTGGTCTTGACATTCTGTATCCCGGCCTTGGGCTTCTACAACCCTTGCTACAATCGTCGGACTAATGGTCATAACGGACACGAACGCCCTAGCAACCGCATCCTCATGACTGAGTTCCTTCCATTTAGCTTTCCACACCTTAGCCAATCCTCCCCCGGGTCTTCTACTCAAGGCATCCGCCACCACGTTCGCCTTACCCGGATGGTAATGAATATCAAATTGATAATCTTTCACGAACTCCAACCATCGTCGCTGACGCATATTCAAATCTTTTTGAGAAAATAAATATTGCAATGACTTATGGTCCGTGAAAAGACTAAACTTTTCCCCAAGAAGATAGTGCCTCCAAATCTTCAAGGCAAAGACAACGGCGGCCAACTCTAAGTCATGCACCGGATAATTTTTTTCATACGGCTTGAGCTTCCTAGAAGCATAGGCAATAACTTGTCGCTCCTGTTGAAGCACACCTTCCAAACCTTGTAGAGATGCATCGGTGAAGACTAGATATTCCAACCCTGGCTTGGGTAAAGCAAGGACTGGAGCCGAAGTCAATCTATCTTTGAGCTCATCAAATGCAGCTTGGCAGGATTCATCCCAAACAAATCTAACCCCCTTCCGGGTCAAATTGATCAGAGGACTAGCAATCTTAGAGAATCCCCTGATAAATCGACAGTAATAACCCGCCAAACCTAGAAAACTGCGTATCTCGGTAGGTGTCGTGGGCTGACCCCACTCCCTCACCGCAATAACTTTACTTGGGTCCACTGATATACCTTGCGAAGTCACCACGTGACCCAAAAATTGCACTTCCCGCAACCAGAAACCACACTTCTCAAACTTGGCGTATAATTGGTGATCCCTAAGTCTTTGCAGGACCAACCCCAAATGAGTAGCATGATCATCTTCTGTATGAGAATACACCAGGATGTCATCGATGAACACGATAACAAATTGGTCCAGAAAGTCCCGAAATACCCTGTTCATAAGATCCATGAACACTGCAGGGGCATTGGTTAGTCCAAAAGGCATAACCAAAAACTCATAAGACCCGTACCTCGTCAGAAAAGCAGTCTTGGATACGTCCTGCTCTCGTATCCTCAACTGGTGATACCCCATTCTCAAATCAATCTTAGAGAAGTAGGTCGCTCCCCTAAGCTGATCAAATAAGTCATCTATACGAGGCAAAGGGTAATTATTCCGGATGGTGACCTTATTCAACTCTCGATAGTCAACACACAACCGGAGAGAACCATCTCTTTTCTTTACAAATAACACCGGAGCACCCCACGGCGATGTACTACGCCTGATAAATCCCTGCTCCAACAACTGCTGAATTTGATCTCTTAACTCCCTCATTTCCACAGGAGCCATACGATAAGGAGTTCGCGCAATCGGCCTAGTTCCCGGCGCTAAGTCAATCACAAATTCAATCTCTCGGCTAGGAGGCAAACCCGATATTTCCAGGAAAACATCCTCAAAATCTCGAACAACAGGAATAGATCCTAAGGGAACAACTACATCCCGAGCAATCTCATCCGCAATACAATATAAATAAGTACCAATATCTCTCTCTAAACGAGGCATAACCACCAGGAACATATCTTGTCCCGGAACGACGAAGACTATACTCTTCCCGTAACAGTTTACTATAGCATGATATTTAACAAGCCAATCCATACCCAAAATCACATCATACCCGACCATGTCAAGGACGAGTAAATCGGCCTCAAAGAACAAATTCCCAAGAGTAATCCCTACTCGTTTGCAAACAAAGAAAATGAGCAAACCATCACCCATAGAGGACTCAACACTAGTAAAAGTACTCTCAGACGACTTTATTAATTTGGTAGACTGAGCAAATCTTCTGGAAATAAACGAATGTGTCGCACCCGTATCAAACTGAACGCGACCCATGTGTCCCTGAATAAGGAACTTACCCTCGATAGCAGGCGGCGCTGGCTGGATAGGAGGAAGCATAGCGTCGTGAATGTGGTAAACTCTCCCATACTGTAGTTGACCCTGCTGCAGAGGGACAACCGGATTTGGTGCCTGTGGAGGGAACTGAACATAAGGCTGCTGAGGAACTCGAGGAGGCTGTCCCCCAACCTCTTGAGGACAATCTCTTTTAAAATGACCAGCCTCTCCACATAGAAAACAATTCCCCACCAAATTCTCCTGACCTCGACCTCTGTTATTTCTGAACTGCCCAAAACCTTGGCCCGGATGGCCTCTACCTCCCTGACCACCCCGACCTGATTGTTGCTGCACGGCGCCCTGACCTTGCCTGTTAGCATTACCACTAACATTAAACCCGCCAAAGCGTTGTCTTTTTGACCCATCCACTTGCTGGGGGTCCCTGTCTCGCTGCTTATTACCCAAAGGTTGGGACGAAGGAAAAGCTTCTCCTCCATTCCCGCTCACCCCGGGCTTCCCTACTTGCGCTTTCTTGCTATTTTGGATAAACAACCGATGCTCCTGGCAATGGAGCAATGCCGCATTCATCACTTCACCAAAAGTTTGTAAAGCCGGATTACCCAACAAATGTTGCAGGATTCTCCAGTTTAGACCTCCCATGAATTTTGAAACTTTTCTTTCCTCCGAAGTCACCTCTTCCGGCACAAAACTAGCCAGTCGGGTAAACTCCTCCTCGTATTTGGCCACAGACCGTTCTCCCTGAACTAGATCTTGAAGTCTTCTTCTCATCTCCCTCTGAATTGCGAGAGGAAAGTATTTCCGGTCGAACAAGACCCAAAAATCGGTGATCGACATAGTGTCCCTCTGTTCTGGCATAATCATCGACTCCCACCAATGTAACGCTTCCCCAACCAACTTAAAAGTAGAAAGGACCTGCTTCTTCTCCTCACTACAATCCACCATTCGTAAATGGCATTGCATATCCTTCTTCCATTGATTTGCTCGAACAACATCAGAGCCTCCATCAAATTCAGGGGGATGGCCCTTTAAAAAGGACTCCCGGACTCTTTCCCACGGAGATGGTCCCGTAGGTGCTTGAGCATCCTGTGGCATCTGTTGAACTATTGTGGTCATAGCAGCATTGACCACATGAGCCACAATATTGGCTACGTCCGCAGCATTAAAAGTTCCTTGGGGCGGTGGAGGACCGACATCCTCATCTACAACTCTATTGCGTCTCGCGGGGCGACCTCTCTTAGGCGGCATCTGAGATGATGGAACAATAAAGTTAGAATACTATTCTCAACAATCTATTTCACAGAAGATTGCAATTAAAAGTAACAAAGCAGTCTTATCATTAGGCTCTATGTCAAAGAACGCTACGGTAGATCGTGACAAGTCCACATAGGTCCTAGTACTCTAGAACCCAGTGCTCTGATACCATCTGTGACAACCCGCACTCCGAGGTAAGGGGTGGCCAGCTCGATACTCCGACATGTACGGGAATCATGGATGAAAATCATTCTCAGCACCACTCATATAAGTAGGAGTAACCGAGAAAACCACCCATTACTTCAGAAAACGGGTTGTCAAAACAATTTAATTAATTTATGAAAGTTAAGTAAAGAAAATAATTTAAACAACCCATTCTAGAAAAGAGTGGAATTCAAAGAAATATATATACCATTATATCAAAAATGAATATACACAAAGGGAGGACCGAATAAGCTGTCGGTCCACAACACACAACAATATTTACAACAGTTATGTACTAGTTCATTCACTATACAATTACAAGGTTTGGGCCACTCGCCCGAATGACAGACCCGATCATAACTAGATATAAAAAATGATGGCGTCTAGCGAAGTGTCCTGTAATATCCGCAATTTCACACAGCTTCGTAAAAGCAAAAGAGTGGAAAGATCATCACGGGCGTCCTTGCGGAGGAGCACCTGGGCGAATACAATAATATGCACAACATAGAAAAGTATACGGGTCAGGACTCGGTTTATATATAGTTCCCAAATGAACAAAAAGCATGCTAGATATGAACAGTCAATCAAAGGAAAGAACAACAGAAATCTAACAACCTAATCATGAATTATGAATGAGACAATAAGAAGGATGACATGCCTAAGATAAGAATATGCTAGAGAATGAAATGATGCTCTAAAGAATTAAAACTTCTAATTACCAATTTCCACTAAAATCCAGTTTCATTTCCTTAACAGGAATACTTTAACATCAAATTATTCTTTAGTTCCAATTGTTCTTCCTTAACAGGATTGTAATTATCATAATAATTTTAGTGGAAATATAAAACCCTCAAGTCCCACTTGAGTTAAGAAAATCTATATTCTTACACATATAACGTTTTTAAGACCGCCCCTCCGAGTTTCCCCACTAGGCGCACCCCTAAATGACTATTATCTTCCAGGGGCCCATCAAACAAGGCAGTCTGGGTAACTAACGCACGTCGGGAAGTGTCCATATGCCTGCGAGTTAGTCATAACCACACCCGGAATTACCTCACCAGCGCAGAAAAATACATATAATAAACCCGCATATGGCCGAGGACTCTAGTCTCCCTGCATTCACTAGTCAGGGAACATCACCTCATGCGCGAACTTCCCTTATGATAGCATTTAGAGAGGCGTGTTTAAGTAAATTAGCATTTACTATAAAAACCATACTTTTTATTTCCGTTAACATTATGCGTTTCATTTGTTTGAAACCATTTTCATGGAATATTTCATTTATTTTTTATCAAAAGTTATGCCTCGAATAAGTCTCTAAGGGATTTTATCATCTCCCGAACTAAAGGTCTTATATGCCCCAATTCAAGCCCCTAAAATCTCCAAGTGTGGGCTTACAACTCCCATCCATTTAGTAGGATGCACAACACAAAAAGTGATGCCTTAACATCACTAGGACAACCCCTCCCCCAGACTTAACCCCAAGTGAAACCCGTTCAACACTAGGGTGACAACCAACTCAACTAGGACTCTAAAGGGCAAGGTTTACTTCATTCAAGAAGAGTCCTAGGTTCCTAGGGGAAGAAAATAATAGAAAGCAAAGGTGGAAAATATATGGGTAGGAAAACAGGGGACCGGTCGACCGGTCACAATAACGCGGTCGACCGCGTCCTAAGTTTTAGCCTATACTGAAAAGCAGAAAACTCATTTTGGATGGGCCGATCGACCGGTGAGGGACCCGCGGTCGACCGCGCCTTAATTCTCATGCCTTTGAAAAAAAGCAGTGTGCCATCCTCCGAAGGCCCGGTCGACCGGTCTGAGAGACGCGGTCGACCGGTCTCTGCAGACCTAGACCAATCTTCCTATGTTTTTCTTCTAAACCCAAAAAAAATCAATTCTTCAATAAAACCAACCAACATAATTTATTGATATTAAAGGATCATAAAGACACCCAACAACCATTTATACCTTACTACACAATTCAATGCCTTCCAAAGGGGTTAATACCCATAAATCCAACCAAAACCACAACTATATACACTAAACCATTACATATCTAACCATACTAATTATTCATCTTAAACTATATAAATAGCAAGTAGAAAACTTGCCTTGGGGCTTAGATTTCAGTCTTGGTTGAAGAAGAAAGCAAAAGAAAATCCTCAATCTTCAATTTCCCTCCTTTTTTCTCCACAATTTCTTCCACTCTCTCTCTCAACTAGGGCTAGAACACTTAGGGCAAAGAAGAGGAAATGAAAGATTTGGGGAAAGACTAAATCATGGCTTAGGTTAAAAAGGGTCTCTCATTTAAAATGTTAATACCGCAATAAGTGATTTCCAATACGAATTAAGCCAAAACCAGTCAAAAGTGCCCAAAATCTCATAATACAATATGGCACACATTTCGACTGTCTCATACCTCCCAGAACTAACTACACCCTCCAAATTATCATTTGGAAATTTTATAAATCATTTTAAGTTCCGATTTCATTTTAACTCAAGTTGCCATTTTAATTTCATGACAAGATAGAACACCACATGGTAACAACTACTTACACACATGGTAATTATGCAACTTATTAGTGAATATTAACATATTTCATCAAATTAATACTCACCCATAACTAGATTTCATATATAAAACTACTCAGCATAGAAAAATAAACATAAAATGGGCTCCCAAAAGCTAGGGTTGTTACCCCTATCACCAAGACAACCTGGGCATCCTACATCGCATAACATCAGAAAGCAGCCATATACCTTCGTCAGTGAGTCATAACCACACCCGGAATCACCTCACTTCGAATAATAATCACACAATAAATAATAACCGGTCCTATGGCTGAGGACTATATTCACCCTGCATTCACTAGCCAGGGGACTTCACCTTATGCGCGTAACTTCCCCTATGATAGCATTTGGAGAGGTGTGTATATGAAAATTATCATTTACAAATTATTCCCGTTTAAAACGTTCACTTTCTACATTCTCAAAGATCATTTAGGCTTAGCAATATGTGCCTATTTTAAAATATGCATTTCTTATTCACGAAGTCATGTTTTATTAACAACCTAGGCCACAAAGTAAAATTTTCCTCACACTCGTATCCAAGAGTCCAAAGAAATACCATAGGCCACCAGGTAAATCTTCCTCAATACTTGTCTCCAGGAATCCTAGACCATACCATCCTATTTCCTTTAGTCCTAGGCTAGTCTCCTAGATGAAAATGACATTAACTTCTATTGAATAACCCCCTGAATAATCCCCATTATTCCCATACTAATCTAAGTTATTAATCCCCTAATATAGACCCCTAATACTCTTAATTACTTCCCAAGAGAAGGTTCCTAGGCCTTAAACCTAAAAGAAAAAGGACTAGAAACTAAGCTGGAAAAATCTTATAAAACAGGAGGGTTTCCAAATCGATTCACCTAGGGACGAATCGATTCGCCCCTGGTAGCGAATCGATTTGCCCAAAAAGGGAATCGATTTGGCTGAGAAAAACCAATAATTTATCTCAACCCGAATCGATTCGGCCTTAACCCGAATCAATTCGGTTCCTAAGACCTGTAACCCCCATTACTAGCGAATCGATTCGCTGAGAATGGCGAATCGATTCGCCCTGGTTGAATTACCGAGTTAGGGCTACGGGATGTTATGAACCCTAAATCCACCAAATCTATTTCTTCCAATAAATCCTAACATCATCCACTAATAATTTTATCAAATCACTCCTACACATTTACTAACTAATATCTTCAACTCAAATCACAATTAAATCAAAGATTAAGGGTTTAAACACCAAAATCATCAAAACCAATAAATGATTAAATCTCCAACAAACACAACTATCTATACAAATTATTCACACAAAATCATACATAATTGCAAGTAAAAACTTGCCTCAAGTTTGTAGTCTCAAATTCTCTTCCCGAAGCAAAGTTTCCAAGCTCCAAATCTTCAATTCTTTCTTTTCTCTCCATTTTCTCCCAAGCTCTCTCTCTCTTCTCTCTAACTCTCTCTAAGTTTAAAACATAAAATGAGCTCAAATGCTCTAGCAAGACTAAAATACCCAATTGCATTAAGTCTACTCATTTAAATGTTACTACATAATTAAAATGGCTCCTGACAATATAATTAAATCATAACCGGTCAAAAGTTCCTGAAACTCAAAATTATAACTTGACACTTATTTTGAATATCTTAACCATTTTCGGACTAACTGTACCCTCTAAATTGGCATCCGGAATATTGTACAATAATTTATGTTCCAACGTCATATTAAATCATTTATACTCATCCAATAGGAATATAAGTCACAACTGTCGCTTAAAGCACAACGACGCAATAAAACACAATTTAATGCTATTTACGATCACTTAATAGTAAATATGAAAAACTCAGTAAATATTATCTCTTAAATCACTTAAAATAATATTCACCTTCACTTTATTTTATTTTATAAAATTAACCCACCCGGTAATTTAATATAAAATAATCACTCAAAAGTAAGGGGTATTACACTGATACTTCCTATTAGAACCCTCAACTCACTTAGTTTGTTCACAGACGCACATAGGCTATTACGTTATTCTACCGATATTATTTTCAATCCATTTTTGCAACATAAACTCTGTATCAAAATATTTTCTTAGCCAACCCAATTAAACTTTCAACATAAAAAATGGAGATTAGGATTTTATGGAAATCATGGCTTGCTAATACCTAAAGAGATCGATGGATGAAGGCGTCTACGATGTGTTGGAGCTATAATTTGGTTATAATTTTCAAAATGAAGGCGAACCATTTTGAATGTGTCAAATATGTCTCTTAGTCATTCCTATTATTGTAAATATTCTTAAATTGTGATAATAGTGTTGAATGAAAGAGGGTTCCACGTTAAAAATTGCGTCTTGCATATTTTTCACTATTCTTAATATTTGTTGAATATTGGCCACGAACCAAGGTAATTAATTAATTCTAAAACTAATTAAAATATTTCGCTAATATTTAAAACTAGATGTTCATGTAGTTTGGTTATTTATGTTCATAACTTATGAATTAAATTCCTAAATCAACGTGCTATGAAATATTCAAGATAATTAAACATTATTACTTCTTGAAATTCATTAAATTTAAATATTCCATTAAAATCTAAAAACTCAGTTTAGTTATTTATTTGTCTTTTGTTAGGGATTAATATAACACTTTATATACATAAGTAATTTCACCCATATATAGGGATTACTTGCGAATATGCCCATAATTACGTTCCTAATAAGTATAAGTGGGACCTTTTATAGTTAATAAAGCCTCAATGAGAAAATCTACGTCATATGTGGACGATATACAAAGGAAGAATTAGGTCGACCAAACCTAAAGGCCAGTCACCCTAATTATGGGGTTAATTGAAAGGATTGTGATTCGGTCTTCCCAAATGGCACTACATGTGCCATTCAAAGAATCCCATGTCAGTACGGGTTATATTCGCCCATTGAGTGTGGACAGAATTAACACAAATCTATAATTGATAATGATGAAGATGAAGATGACCAAGTACAATGCTGTTGGAACTTAACAACATATGTGATAAGGCTGAAGATAGAAGCCGACTCCCTTTAGAATGCTCAAGGGAATATTTTTGTAAACAATTGTCTTAAATATATATATAGATCCTTCAATTACGAGGAAAAGGATACAAAAAATCATACCCATGGCTTCTAATCTCAGCTAGCACTCTAACACTCCAAGTCATTATTCTCTTTAATTAGTAAAATAATCGCTCTCTCCCTTTCCCATGGATGTAGCTAGGAACGATATGCCAAATTAAATATATTCTTGTATCTTTCCTCTTACTATGTTCATACTTGAGGGTAATCTTGGGATTGAACATTATTATAGATTTGATCCCCCTACAATGTCCTTTTAGATGGTATGGATATATAAATATTTAAAAACCAAATACCACGGGCATACTAAAATGTTGTTCTTAATATATAATAAAGCATTGGAGGACTTTTCAATTATTTAACCAAAATTACGGTAAATCTATAGGTGAAGATAATTACAAGCTACCCTAATGTCTTTCATTTTTGGATTCCTTATTTCGACATTTCACATTTATATTGATCTTTTCAGGATTACATCCTTTTAAGGATATTTGTATAATGACACATTGGCACGCACATTTATTTTCAAGTCTTTGCTTAGACAAGTATTTTTTAATCCGATTATACCTATATCCTTATGTATTTCTTTAAGATGTACAAAGAACGTCTTATTCGAATTAAGTACGTATTCCTTGGTTTTGCATAAGGTAAGGCAAATCCTTGTGTTATTTTCATATGGATTCTTTGTCTAGGTTTCATGTAATTAAGTAGTGACAATATTAAAGGTTCTCATATATAATATATTTAAAAAACATCTAAGAGAATAAGATATCTAAAAATAATTTATGGTCATAATGGGAGGGTATGTTTTTATATAATTAATTTTCAGTTTGTAGAGGAAACCTTGTGCTATATGTCTTGCAATTTTGTACAATGTTCTCACTTAGTTTTTTTCAAAATACCCATTAGTAACCTTTAGGTTTAATGTCTCATGGGATTTGTACTATATACCTGAATACACCTTGCTTATTTAGAAATTCGAATTACGCTATCATAGCATTTTCTCATTTTGGCCAATATATTCTTTGACAACAATCAATTATAGTATGTAGATGTAGTATAACTTACCCTTGATGTTTGTTAAGCTACAATATAAAATTACAACACTGATGATCAACTTTGGCAATCCCGCCTTTCTCTTATATATGCGTAAAACATAGAATTCTCATTAATATTAGATGCATTTGCCTACTTCAGGGGTTTTATAGTCACTTCAATGACTTGCATCTTTTCATAGACAATAAGCTCTTTGGGTAGAGAAATTGGATATTTTGCTCCTGACTGCTTCTGGAATATTATGTATATCCTCTTTTGGGGAGTTATTTGGACATAATTTTATTTGATCTTCACTACTACGGAGTCAAATAGCTGGTACCTATAGGTTTACTACACTTATGGCACGTAATAGATTTATTTAATACCTAATTTCATTTTTGTCTTATCGGGATAATGATTGAGGTGGGAGCATTATTTAATAGTGAAAGTCAATTGGTCACTTTGATTGAGACATTTGCAATCACATGATGTTGCAATTTCCTTATTAATTTATTTTTTACATTGAGCGATACAAGGGTTAAAATGAGAAAGAAGTGAAAGTATTCCATAATAATTCTCGTCGTTATTCAGGTTTATACCGTTCTCTAGGAACAAGTTGTTTTACATGAACAATTTTTACTCCATGTATGCTCTTCCCTTCCATTAACGATGTGAATAGTTATTCATAAAAATAAAATTTTGCAAAATAGGCAATAAACACCATATTTGTCAACGGTCCAATAGATTGTGAATGCAAGTACCCATCTGATAACAATACTAAATATACACAATTGTAAATAAATTATTATAGAGAGAAATTAAGGTGACCAAAATGAACATCATATATATCAAATAAATTAAATAATGTAGATTCAGGATCACGACATAGTGTAATTACGTAGCAACAATTGTGGTACGATATAATCTCATAAACAATGAAATGCATTTTTCTAGCTTAAGTTCTTGGTTGCCAAAACTAGTAAAATGTAGACATACATTGCAAAAAAAAAAAATCAACATTGTACCCATGTATTCTTATGAATATAAACTAAGCATATTTATTTAATTATTACTTTAATATAAACCATTTCATACGTGACAACATCAAGAACGATCTTTTAAAAAAATGGGTTCAAATATGATTGAAACATTAACTTTATACCAAGTCTAAAAAAATGGGCTTTAAGAATAATGTGGGTTGCTAATTATTTTAAAGCCAAACATTATTACCCAATGACAATTTATAATTGTGACTTATAAGAGTTA
The DNA here is from genome assembly GCA_949130495.1 of Sambucus nigra. Lineage (NCBI taxonomy): Eukaryota > Viridiplantae > Streptophyta > Magnoliopsida > Dipsacales > Adoxaceae > Sambucus > Sambucus nigra. The sequence continues at coordinate 35,673,206 of OX422222.1, forward strand.
CTATTGATCGTGAAGTTTGTAAAGTGAGTTCAAATAAATATATGGACAAAAATACATTAATTTATTTTACAATCAAGCTTTTGGTGGCAAAACCTATACAAATGGAAGTACTTTAAAAAACCTCTAATTAAATAATTATGAGATTTAAAAAAAATGGGTTAAAATTTTAAGTTTTTGTATAAGAATGATTAAGAAATAATTTTCAAAGTATGTCAGATGGAAAGACAATGATAGTTAGGTTTATGAATTGTCATCCAAAGTTATAAAACTATAAATAAAAAAATCATGCATTTTATTGCCTTTGAATCATTAAAATGTATTCATTATACTTCAAGCACAAAACCATAACTATATGAATATAAAATCAAGATTTAAAATTAAAGAATGAAAATTAGCCAATTGAAGTTAGAACTTGAGGTTCATAACTAATAGATCAAAACTTCACGCTCTTAATCATATGTCAGAGACTTCAAACTCAGAAATAGGATACTTTAGGTTTCTAATATAGAATTAAGACCACTGAAATAATTATGACTAATATTTCATCCAAACATTAATGAGAACTTTCAGGTTCTCAATTTAAACGTCAGGTTCATTAAATTAATGATTAAATCTTTAGGTTCTGAATCTAGTATTTGGGAACTCCACATTTTGAGGGTAGAAATTTAGAACTCCGGATTTGTTGATTCCCTCACATCTATAAATTGATACAGTATTATCAAACGCCTTTTTAATTTATGTCACACACACACAAACACAAACAAACACACACACACACACACACACACATATATATATATATATATATATATATAAGTTTAAAACTTAGGACTTTGGGTCCTAAATCAAAAGAATTCACAAAGCGTTGGGAGTGAACTATTTGAATATATAACTTCGAGTTAAATATTTAAAAATACCCAAGAAAAATAAAACATGTACAATTTATTTAAGAACTTCAAGTATTATTGATTGTGTGTTAGAACTTTCGAATCTAAACAAATATTTGAATTTTGAGTTCAATGTTGTTAATGTCCAAGGACATTAAATTTTCTAACCTTTTGTATCAAATCATCAGGTTTCATCAGGGATAAAAATGTTAGAAAAAGTTTCCAAAGACAATGTCTTGCGTCTTGCTTGTGCAAGTATACTAACTACCCATAAAGGTGGTTGACAAGTATACATATAGTAATTAGATAATAGTCAGGGAACTTTTAATACAGAAGATATGATGAAACTGAGTGTACAAGATGAGTTGAAAATGGGATAAGTCAATGACCGTCCGGGTGTCCCTTATCATCTTCGATAATGGGATGCCAAGCCTGGCTGGAGTGCTCGTACAAGTATACTTTTCCTTCATGAGGCGCATATAGGGTTGTGTTTCGGCCGGATCGAATCGAAAAATGCTTCTTCGGAAAAAAAATTCGATTTTTTCGGCAATAAAATAACTATTTGGATTTTCGATCCGATTTTTTGAAAAATTAAAAAAAAATATGAATTCGGAAAAATCAAAAAATCGGCAAAAATAAAAAATTCATAAAATATATTAAAAATCCAAAAATTTTGGAAATTCCAAAATTTCAAAAAAATAAATTATGGATTTTCGATTACTCGAATTTCTCATTTTAAAGAAACAACGAAAATGGCTTAACCCGACATGTAAATACATGAGGATTTGGCACATTTTTTCATTTGTGTAGAAGTTAGGAGGATACTCTCCTTTTATAGAGCATATTTTGGAGCCCTCTCCCTCTCCCAACCGATGTGAGATATGGGAAACTTTTAAAAAATGGGAAAAGAAATTGAAAAAAATCAAAAATCGAAAAATAATTCCAAAAAAAAAAATAATTTGGAAAAATTAAATCGGCATAGTTTCAGAAAAATCGGATCGGAAAAATAAGGAAATCGGAAATTCAGAATTTTTTTCGATCCAATTTTTTTCAAAAAAATCGAAAATCGGAAAACTAAAATTTCATTCCAAATTCAGAAAAAATCGGATTGGAAATCGGAAAGATCGAAAAGTTTAGAAAAAAAACACAGCCCTAGGCGCATGGTTAGTCTCTTCAGTAGGGCAAATGGATAAAGAGCAAGGAAGGGCAAGATGATCGCCCAGTTTAATGCCGACAAATGGATAAAGAGCAAGGAAGGGCAAGATTATTTGAAAATTTGATTAATGGCTTAGAAAAGGACACAGGGGTAGTATGGACATTAAGCATGCGGGATATGGGGGATTATCAATGGGTTATATGGGATATGAGGACAACCTAGTTGTTCGATGAGACCTAGATGATAACGCCTCATGAGCAACATCCTTTTGCTCATTCTATTAAGGTTTTGAATGAATTAATAATCTTAACTATAATAGTCCTAATTTCTCGCCTCAAACGACATTGTTCCAACACTCACTTTGGCTTGTAACTAGAAGCCCTAATCCCATTGATGAAATATTGGAACCCGTCAATGTATTTGATGATGGGATAATCCTTAGGGACAAACTCTGACAAAGACGGTGTACCATTAGGGTAACGGGATATTACCCACCTAATCTTGTAAAGTGAAAGACAAATGGTAATACAAGTGAATCCATAATTGTAAATGGAAAGAATTAAAATAGATAGCAAGAAAGTGTACCAAACATAACAAGAAAAATGCAGGTGAAATAGTGGAAATGAGTGATGGAGGTTTTGTAAGGAAACCAGAAAAAGGCTCATAATGGGACACATGACAAGATAGGTCTTACAATTTAATAAAATAAGGAAATAAAAGAAAAAACAAGGTATGCCAAGTCTGCCTTTTTCATGTTGAATGGCCCCAAATTGATTCTATTCTTACGTCTCAAAATGTGAGTGCAAAAATTATCGTTGGTGACAATAATGATGCCTAAATGTGATTTGGGGGAATGACCCATCGATTGATGTATGATAACTAAATGTGAAACCCTAGTGCCATGATACGCAACAATCGAGGCCAATAATTTAAATTATTATCAACTCCAAAAATCCCTTTGGACATGATCACTAAATATAAAAGGATTAGGGGCAATTGATGAGGGAAATTTAAACCACTCGGCCCACAGGAACACTTTACACATTGAGAGCCAGAATACAAACTAAAGAACTATTGATCATTTGGCTGCATCCCTTGTACCTGGATGAGTGGACGGAAAAATATAGGTTAAAAGTGCAGCAATGTTAAATCTAAATGATTATATCACATTAAACCCCCCAGTATGTGTGTCCTCCCCGATTAACCAGTAACTATTGGACACCTCCACTCACCATGAAGAACGATGCATTTACATAGCCTCATAGGTGGATGATCATGTTCATGAGGCATTACTTTGGTAGTATATTGCAACAACCCTCACTTTTGATAGCCTATTTTATATTTATTTACTATGTGTAGTAATTAATTATAAAATGATGGATGTTGAGTAAATATTAATTTAATATGAAAAAGGTTAATATTTACTGAAATGTTGTATGATTACCAGATGAGTAGGTAAAAATATCCATGTTGTGATTTATTATGTCATAAGAATTAAATGACATTTTCGTTTAATATGAAACCGGAAGTAAAATGAGTTATAATTTTCCAAATGACAATTTGGAGGGTGTAGTTAGTCCCGGTAGGTGTGAGACAGTCAAAATAAGTGCCATATTGTATTTTGGCATTTCGGGCATTTTTGACTTGTTATAGCTTAAATGTGTAGTGCGTACCATTTTCTCGCGTATTAGTCATTAAAGTTGGACATTTTAGACTAATGGTCCGATTTAGTCTTGCTAAGCTCATTTTTTTCCTCATTTTCTCTTAACACACAATTGTTAACCTAGAGAGAGAAAGGAGAAATAAGAGAAATTTGGAGAAAAGAGAGATTGGAGCTCTCAAATATGATTTTTCTACATCAAGGCAAGTTATCTACATGCTATTACATGATTTAAGGAGAGTAATTAGTTGTGATAGTTGTGAATTAGTTGTGTTGAATCATTTTAGGGTTTTGTTAGATTTTTGGGTATTAATCCTTGGAAATTGATTTGGATGATAAATGTTGTTGATGATGGTAGATAGGTATATTTATGATGTGTGGGCTGGAATTTATGATCACTTGGTAGCAATAAAGGAGGTTGGTTTGGTTGAAATTTGTCTTTGGGATTAGCTTGAATATAGGAAAGATTGGTCTAGGTGTGCAATGATCGGTCGACCGAGCCTTCGGGAGAGGGCACACTGCTTTCTTTCAAAGGCATAAATGTTGAGGTGCGGTCGACCGCGTCCCCCTTACTGATCGATTGGACCTGCTGAAGTGAGGTTTTTGCTTTTCTTCTTAGGCAAAAACTTGAGACGCGGTCGACCGCGGTCTTGGGACTGGTCGACCGGTCCCCTGTTTTCTTCCCAAAATTTTACTTTTGCTTTTAAATCTTTTGTTTTTATAGGGACTTAGGAACCTTCTTGAATGAAGTAAACTTTGTCTTTTAGAGTCCTAGTTGAGTCTAGTTGTCACCCTAGAGTGGAATGGATTTCACTTGGGGTTAAGTTCCAAAGTGATGTTTAGGCATCACTCTTTTGGTTACTTCTTAATAGGAGGATAGGGGTTGTAGGCCCATGTTTGGAGACTTAAGGGCTTATGAAAATTTTATGAACTTTGGGGACTTGTAGGATCATAATGATCATTTAGAGATTTAGTCGGGACTTATAATCTGAGGAATATTAATGACGATATTCGAGGGGAATTAGGTTCGCATAATATTAACCCAAATGCTTAATGATGATTGGTTCAAATAAAATGAACCTAGTTGATTAATGATGATAGGTTCGAATAAAAAGAACCAAACACATGGATATTTGAAATGGTATTTGAAAAATGAAAATGAGATTTAACTGGTAAATGTTAATTTACTTAAACACACCTCTCTAAATGACATCATAAGGGAAGTTAGCGTGCTTGGTGATGCCCCCTGGCTATTGAATGCAGGGATGATATAGTCCTAGGCCATATGCGGGGTTTTTATATGTTTTTCTGCGCTGGTTAGGGGATTCCGGGTGTGGTCCTGACTTTCTTGCAGGCATATGGCCGCTTCCCGACGTGGCGTTATGATCCCAGGCTGCCTTGTTTGATAGGCCCATGGAAGATGATGGTCATTTAGGGGCGCGCCCAGTGGGGAAACTCTGAGGGGCGGTCTTAGAATCGTTATATGTATATGAATATAACTTTTATGCATCAAGTGGGACTTGATGGATATGTGCCATAAAGAGCACTTGATACAAATGGTATTCCTATTAAGGAATGGAAAGATGAAATGGAAAGATAATTAACTATGGAAGTTAATAAATGAAAGGAAATTATATCTTCTTGATTTAAACCAAATAAACGGTTTTCTTCCTATTAAGGAATGTAAGAAGAATAAGGTAATTGGATTAATGAGAAAAGGTTCTAAATTTAAATTACTTACTTTTCTTTCTTTTATGTAGACATTTCATTTCATTTCATTTCATAATTAGTTAAATTGTCTTGTAGATAACATGTCATTGTCATATTATCATCCTTATCATTTATGCATAACTGTTCATTTCTATCATGCTTTTTATTTCTTCTGGTGATCATATAGAACCCGGCCCTGACCGTTTTACTTTCCTTGTTGTGTATATGATTGTATCCGCTCAGGTGCTCCCCCGTAAGGACGCCAGTTTTGATGTTCCCATTCCTTTGCTTTTGACGAGCTGTAAGATTTTGTGGGTTATTACAGGACGTTGTATTAGACGCTCTCATGCTTGTGTTCTAGATATGATCGGGTCGTATCTCGGGCGAGTGGCCCAAACTTTGATATTTGATTAATGAATGTAGTACATAAGATATTAAATTTGTTATACTTTGTTGTATGTTGTTGTGGATCGACATCTTATTCGGTCCTTATGTGTACATTCGTCTTAGTTGTATTATACATATTCTTATGGAATTCCCCTTACTTATCAGAGTTGGGTTGTTTAAATTTAGTTTTCTTAACTGCATATTTATAATTTCACACATTTTGGCAACCCGTTTTCTGATATATTGGGTGGTTTTCTGGTATATTCATTTTATTTTGTTGATGCTGAGGATGATATCCGTCCATGATTCCTGTTACGTTTGAGTATCGGGCTGGCCACCCCTTATCTCGGATCACGGGTTGTCACAGATGGTATCAGAGCATCAGGTTCTATAGTCTTTAGGATCTATGTGGATTTGTCACATTCTACCGTAACATTCTTTGATATAGAGCATAATGTTAGGACTATGTAGTTGTCTATGTTTGCGATCTTCTGCAAGATATATAGTTTCAAATAGTATTTTTAACTCTATTGTTTCTTCATCTCGAACGCCGCCTAGAGAGGTCGCTCAGCGAGATGTAATAGGGTTGTAGAAGAGGGGGTAGATTCTCCACCGCCGCCACAAGGGATCGTTAACGCTACGGATGTAGCAAACACTGTGGCTCAAATGGTTAACACCGCTTGGACCGCAATGGTCCATGTAATTTCCAGGGACTCATGATGTTCAAGCTCCTATAGGACCTTTTCTGTGGAAAAGGGTTTGGGAGTCCTTTCTAAAGGGCAATTCCCCAAAATTCGAGGGAGGCATGGATGTTATTAAAGCCAATAAATGGAAATGGGATGTGCAACGCCACCTTCGAATGATAGAATGTAGCGAGAGGAAGAAACATGTCCTTGCCACTTTTAAGCTAGTTGGATCTGCGTTATATTGGTGGGAGATAATAACCACACCAGAATAGAGAGACACAATGATGATCACTGAGTCCTGGGCTTTGTTTGATCGTGAGTACGTTCCTCCCGCAGTTCTTAGGGAGTTGAGAAAGAAGCTCCAGGGTGTTGTGAAAGGGAGAGATCTGTGGTGGAATATGTAGAGGAGTTTACACGGTTGACGAGTTTTAGTGTCGGATGAGGTGACTTCGGAAGATAGGAAGATCTCAAAGATTATGGGAGGTCTAAACTAGAGAATCTGGCAACAATTGTTGGGTAATCCAGCTTTACAAAATTTTAGTGAGGTTATGAATGTAGCCTCATCCCATTTCCATGAGCATTGGTTATATACACCGGGTAGCAAGAAAGCTACTGTCATGGGGCAAGAAGGAAAGCTTGGAGAACATGTGATTTGAGGAGGAGCATTTCCCTCATCCCAATCTTCGGGTAGTAAGTAGAAAGAGAGGGACCCTCGATAAGGGGTTTCGTCTAAAAGACAACGTTTGGAGGGTTTATTGCGGGTGGCAATAACATTAGGCACGGTAAGGGTGCTTCACAACTTGGGGGTCGGGGTGGTCATGGAGTTAAGGACCATCTGGGCCAAGGCATTTCCCAGTTTAGAAATAAAGGGGGTCGAGGTCGAGAGGACATGAAGGGACGGTGCTTCCTATATGGGGAGATGGGTCACTACAAGATGGATTGTCCTCGGTTGTTTGGGGGTCAGTTGCTAGGGCTCCGCAACAGCCGCATGTTCAGTTCCCACCTCAGGTACCTAATTCGGTTTTTCTCATGCAGTAGGGACAGTTACTGTATGGGAGAGTTTATCAAATTCAGGAGGTTATATTTCCTCCAGCTTCGTGAGCACCGCCTGCTATTAAGGGTAAGTTTTATTTCAAAGGTACTTGAGTTATGTGTTATTCAATGCGGGTGTTACGCGCTCATTTGTTTTATAAGCTCTTCTCAGGCTACAGATTCGATAAAATTGCTGAGAGTATTTTTACTAGCGTTGATTTTTCTACGAGTGATGGTTCGCTCAATTCCTTGTTTGTAAGCATATAGGGATTTATTGTGGTACTTTGTGCTTTGAGGCCGATTTACCCATCCTTGACATGGTCGGGTATGATGTGATTGGTATGCCTTATCTCCACGACTGACAAAGTCGAGTAGTAGCGTATAGGAGGGGTTCCTTGTTTAGATTCCGCTTTTGCGGGACGCTCCATGCGTGAACCTCGACGACGTTGGAAAGGGAGAGATGTTGTTCTTGCTTCTTTTAGTTGATTTTATTTTATTTTGTTTTACTTTATTTTTTTTTATTTTTATTTTTGTTGGATTGAAAGGTTTAGCCGAGAATCACGTAGAAGAGTGATTAGTGGCTATTAAAGTGCGATTAGAAGCACTGTATATAGTTCTCTCCTCTAAACGATGCGAGGGAGACTGGGATGCGAAGTTGGATTTAGACTTCGGGTTATGCCTTGATAAGAAGGCTATCTAAAATGATATATATATGTTGTGGGGTATATATATATAAGGCTTTATGAAAAATGAATACTTGATTTGTAAATCTTTAGTTATTTCATTGGTAATGTATATAAGTAGAATCTTTTCGGTCCCGAACATGTGTCTTAGACCTGTATATCTTGATGACCAACAACGCGAGGTAGTAGAGTAACGGGAGGGTTCCTTGTTTGGATTTCGCTTCGGCGAGACGTCCCACGCACGAAACCGAGCAAATGGTGGGAGTTGAGAAAGGTCTTGGGCACTAGGGATATACTTAGTATTAAGCGTATACGACTTAGATAGGATATAGGTAGGTAGGACTTCGGATTATTTGGATATAAGGCCTTTAGTATGTGACTTTAGTTAAGGAGGTTTGTCGGGAGTTGACCACGAACAGATTGTGTGTTAGCTCTAAAAGGGATTGATTCCCTAGTAACGAGAAGTAGGAGATTTCGAGAAGATTTGTTGGCTAGGCCAAAGGAGATGAGGCCTCTCGTAGTTAGAATGTTACGTTGGCAACTCAGCTTTCGAAAAGAGCGTGAATTGATTTTCACTCCTGAGCTCATGTTGTTAAGCTCGAGGGTGGATTCAATGAACAAGCCTCTGCCAGGATGGGGAGTGATAATACTGAAGCATAGATTTGTTTTTCATGCACCTCATAAGTCTAAACTTGTGGGAAGTATTATCCCATGCTTGAATTAAAATTCATAGTTGGGTGATCGCCGTATAGGAAGGGAGATGCTACTTCCTGGGCAGAATTTAGTCTTTCGTGCGAGCAACACTTCGTTGCAAGATGTCGTAGGAGAGACACGGGTGGTTAAGACCATATATACAAGCTGCTGATTTAGGAAACAGAACTCTGCTCTTATGACCTTGAGGGTAGGGTGCGTTTCCATAGGAGAATTTGTGTACCGAATGAGAAGGAATTATGAAAGGCAAATATGGTGGAATCTCGTGGTTCTATGTTTACGGTTCAACCGGGTAACGACAAAATGTGTCAAGATATGCGTCGCTAATAGTAGTGGTCGGGCATGGAAAGGTTGTTGGACTGCATGGGGTGCCCTTGATTTTAGTTTCCGACTGAAATAGAATGTTCATTTCCCATTTGTGGCAAGTTTTAAGCCATGGGAATCGAATTATGGTTAAGAACTTCTTATCATTTTCCACAGATGGCCAGTCCGAAAGGGTAAACCATATGTTGGGGCATATGCTCCTTATGTGCGTGCTTGACTTCAAGTATAGTCTGGAACAGTGTCTCCCACTAGTCGAATTCGATTATTATAATTTATATCGATTCATTATTGGGATGGAGCCTTATAAAGCCTTGTATCGTAGGCCTTGTGGATCTCCCGCTTGTTGGTTAGAGGTGCGAGATGATAAGTCTCTCGGACCTGGACTAATCCGAGGTACTTCTTCGAAAATTGAGCTCATTCGGAATCTCATTTGTATAACCAAGATTGTCAATAGAGCTAAGTCGATGCGGGGAGAAGGCATGTGGAGTTTGAGGTCGGTGGACCAAGTATTGGTGTGAGTGTCGCCTATGTAGGGCATTAAGCATTTCAAGTAGAAGGAAGACTTGCACCACGCTACGTTGGACCTTTCCTAATAAATGTTAAGGTGGGTCCAGTACCCTAATAACTTGCTCTACTAAAATATTTGCAGCAAGTTCATGACGGGATCCATATATCTTTTGTAAAGTAGTACGAGGGATGTGATGGTGCCTTTAGGCATTTCTTTCGAAGATTTTGGGATGAAACTTGCCGTTCTTTATGAGGAGTAGTAGGTTGCTATTTCAGAGCGTGGTGACCTGCGATTGAGATCGCAGGTAGTACCTTTAGTTAGTTTGAAAGGTAGTCACCATGGTGTCGAGGAATCGACATGGGATCGCGAGGATGACATGCGGGAAAAGTATCCGCATTTATTCTTCTGAGGTATGCCTGAATTTTGGGGGAAAAATTCCCTCCTAAGGGGGGGAGTATGTAACAACCCTCACTTTTGATAGCCTATTTTATATTTATTTACTATGTGTAGTAATTAATTATAAAATGATGGACGTTGAGTAAATATTAATTTAATATGAAAAAGGTTAATATTTACTGAAATGTTGTATGATTACCTGATGAGTAGGTAAAAATATCCATGTTGTGATTTATTGTGTCATAAGAATTAAATGACATTTTGGTTTAATATGAAACTAGAAGTAAAATGAGTTATAAATTTCCAAATGACAATTTGGAGGGTGTAGTTAGTCCCGGTAGGTGCGAGATAGTCAAAATAAGTGCCATATTGTATTTTGGCATTTCGAGCATTTTTTACTGGTTATAGCTTAAATGTGTAGTGCGTACCATTTTATCGCGTATTAGTCATTAAAGTTGGACATTTTAGACTAATGGTCCGATTTATTCTTGCTAACCTCCTTTTTTTCCTCATTTTCTCTTAACACACAATTGTTAACCTAGAGAGAGAAAGGAGAAAGAAGAGAACTTTGGAGAAAAGAGAGATTGGAGCTCTCAAATCTGATTTTTTTACATCAAGGCAAGTTATCTACTTGCTATTACATGATTTAAGGAGAGTAATTAGTTGTGATAGTTGTGAATTAGTTGTGTTGAATCATTTTAGGGTTTTGTTAGATTTTTGGGTATTAACCCTTGGAAATTGATTTGGATGATAAATGTTGTTGATGATGGTAGATAGGTATATTTATGATGTGTGGGCTGGAATTTATGGTCACTTGGTAGCAATAAAGGAGGTTGGTTTGGTTGAAATTTGGCTTTGGGATTAGCTTGAATATAGGAAAGATTAGTCTAGGTCTGCAATGACTGGTCGACCGCGTTTCTCAGACCGGTCGACCGGGCCTTCGGGAGAGGGCACACTGCTTTCTTTCAAAGGCATAAATGTTGAGGTGCGGTCGACCGCGTCCCCCTTACCGGTCGATCGGACCTGCCGAAGTGAGGTTTCTGCTTTTCTTCTTTGGCAAAAACTTGAGACGCGGTCGACCGCGGTCTTGGGACTGGTCGACCGGTCCCCTGTTTTCTTCCCAAAATTTTACTTTTGCTTTTAAATCTTTTGTTTTTATAGGGACTTAGGAACCTTCTTGAATGAAGTAAACTTTGGCTTTTAGAGTCCTAGTTGAGTCTGGTTGTCACCCTAGAGTGGAATGGATTTCACTTGGGGTTAAGTTCCAAAGTGATGTTTAGGCATCACTCTTTTGGTTACTTCTTAATAGGAGGATAGGGGTTGTAGGCCCATGTTTGGAGACTTAAGGGCTTATGAAAATTTTATGAACTTTGGGGACTTGTAGGATCATAATGATCATTTAGAGAGTTAGTCGGGACTTATAATCTGAGGAATATCAATGACGATATTCGAAGGGAATTAGGTTCGCATAATATTAACCCAAATGCTTAATGATGATTGGTTCAAATAAAATGAACCTAGTTGATTAATGATGATACGTTCGAATAAAAAGAACCAAACACGTGGATATTTGAAATGGTATTTGAAAAATGAAAATGAGATTTAAATGGTAAATGTTAATTTACTTAAACACACCTCTCTAAATGACATCATAAGGGAAGTTCGTGCACTTGGTGATGCCCCCTGGCTATTGAATGCAGGGAGGATATAGTCCTAGGCCATATGCGGGGTTTTTATATGTTTTTCTGCGCTGGTTAGGGGATTCTGGGTGTGGTCCTGACTTTCCCGCAGGCATATGGCCGCTTCCCGACGTGGAGTTATGATCCCAGGCTGCCTTGTTTGATAGGACCCTAGAAGATGATGGTAATTTAGGGGCGCGCCCAGTGGGGAAACTCCGAGGGGTGGTCTTAGAATCGTTATACGTATATGAATATAACTTTTCTGCATCAAGTGGGACTTGATGGATATGTGCCATAAAGAGAACTTGATACAAATGGTATTCCTATTAAGGAATGGAAAGATGAAATGGAAAGATAATTAACTATGGAAGTTAATAAATGAAAGGAAATTATATCTTCTTGATTTAAACCAAATAAACGGTTTTCTTCCTATTAAGGAATGTAAGAAGAATAAGGTAATTGGATTAATGAGAAAAGGTTCTAAATTTAAATTACTTACTTTTCTTTCTTTTATGTAGATATTTCATTTCATTTCATTTCATAATTAGTTAAATTGTCTTGTAGATAACATGTCATTGTCATATTATCATCCTTATCATTTATGCATAACTGTTCATTTCTATCATGCTTTTTATTTCTTCTGGTGATCATATAGAACCCGGCCCTGACCAGTTTACTTTCCTTGTCGTGTATATGATTGTATCCGCTCAGGTGCTCCCCCGTAAGGACGCCAGTTTTGATGTTCCCATTCCTTTGCTTTTGACGAGCTGTAAGATTTTGTGGGTTATTACACGACGTTGTATTAGACGCTCTCATCCTTGTGTTCTAGATATGATCGGGTCGTAACTCGGGCGAGTGACCCAAACTTTGATATTTGATTAATGAATGTAGTACATAAGATATTAAATTTGTTGTACTTTGTTGTATGTTGCTGTGGATCGACAGCTTATTCGGTCCTTATGTGTACATTCGTCTTAGTTGTATTATACATATTCTTATGGAATTCCCCTTACTTATCAGAGTTGGATTGTTTAAATTTAGTTTTCTTAACTGCATATTTAAAATTTTACACATTTTGGCAACCCATTTTCTGATATATTGGGTGGTTTTCCCGTATATTCAGTTTATTTTGTTCATGCTGAGGATGATATCCGTCCATGATTCTTGTTACGTTTGAGTATCGGGCTGGCCACCCCTTATCTCGAATCACGGATTGTCACATATAGTTTACATAAAATGAAGTTACGGATATTATATAAAGCCATAGGGGATATAATAAGGCAAGCTACGAAATTTGGGAAATAACTCTATAACTGTTCTTACTCAAGACAGTTAAACTCTCCCCTATTCCCTTTGCCCCATGAATATAGTTCTTCATTTATTGGTATGACATTCATAATTATTATTTTAAAAAATAAGGTGTTAATCTTCACTCAAATATATGCCAAGATAAATTGTATAAAAATAAGAATAAAGTTTATTAGCGTAACTTTGAATAATGAATATGATACTTATGTGGTAAAAATGTTAGAGGACAATGTGCGGATGATCCTATACATATAAAGGACCTGGAAATAGTAATGTATAATTAAAAGGAATATGCATCTTCAATTCAACAAAAGATACATGAAGCATACAACTATATCGCAGTCTGATTTTATCAGTATTCTACACGAAAAATTATTTTATACCACATAGGATATAAGTCTAATGATCTTTAAATTTTCCATAGTATTAAGAAATTCACTTCATATATTCATTGGAGATGGTCAAAATAAAATACTTTTGTGGTTGATTATTTTAACTAGTGCGTAGATTTCAAATAATAATCGTAGTTTAACTAGTTAATGCCATTTGACTACACCATTATGTTAGTCAAGCTCTATCCCAATATGACGACAGTATTGAGTTATTTTATTATTAATGGTCCCATAGCTAGTAAAAGCATCTTTAGTGGTCTAATTAAAACCGAATCATTTAAAATATGTCAAATGAATTTTTCATTATTTATTAAGCGAGTTCTTAAATCTTTGTTATAATATTGGCATGAATTATTTTTATATGGATAATTGAATTTTGTATTTGATTAGCCTATTAGATATCATAAAAATGACTAATAATATCACAATACACGTTTACAAAACAAAATTTATTATATTTATATCTATATTAAAGGGAAAGCCAGATTGTTGGTTTTTTTATTTGTATTTGAAATATCTATAATTCTCTACCTATAACAAAGAGCTTATTAAAACAATTAACTATAATATATTATCGTAATGATATAATAAAACTCCTAATGTATCACTAAAAATACCCAAATTCATACTTTATTAAAAATTTAATTATCACCAACGGTTACCTCGGGATCAACCCTACCACCCCCTCTCCCTTCGCAATTATCACCAACCGCCTAAACTCCCCATCATTTCCCATTTATCCTTCTCATAAATATCCTTTTGTACTTTAGGATCCCATTTCTTCCATTCCCACTCCCTCTGTATGCATATAAATGTTCACAAGTGTGCACACACACATGTAAATATAGCACGAGAACACATATGTACATATGTGCTAGGAGATATATGATTACAAGAAAGTGGAAGATAGATGAGGGTTGAGCTCTTAGAGCTAGTTTTTATGTTAATTTATGATTGAAGTTACTTTTGAAGAATAAATATATGGGCACCATAGATTTGAATCTTTAAAACCACTAAAAAATGGGTTACCTCTCAAGATAAAAATATGATTTTTGAAACATATCTTGAGATAAAACAAATGTGGTGCCCTTAGCAACATCCGAAAAAAAAAGCAGAAAAGAGTATGATACATGCACTTGTCATTGATATAATTATTAAGAAAATTTATTTTGATCACTTTTCTTTTAACAATATAGATTTAAAATAAGAGGGATCAATTTTATATTATGCCATAAGCAATAAGATGGAGAAAAAGAATAACAAATATTTGTAAACCAATTATACCATGACATTAATATTTTTGCGTTATTTACTTTTGAAAATTGTGACACACATCATACATGTGTGGTGATCACTTGTGAAAATTAAAAGAGTAGTTTACAGTGAACAAATATATTGTAATGGAATGTAATGGTGTTAGTCACTCACAATCCCTTGAATGACTGCCTTCAAGGATATAACGATTTTGAAAGCTAAAAGTAGTACTCCAATTTATTTTTCTACAAATTAACTTTTTATGATGAACACTCTGATATAATATTCAAACTCAAACTACATACTTTATGGTGGTAGAATAATGGTGTTTGAATATTTGACCAGTGTCTGAAATGTAGTGGAAAATGGAAATAATCTAGGAAAATAATATTTATTTAAAACAAATTCAAGTTTGTGCGGAATAGTCACAAAATAAACAAACACAACTCTTGAAAGAGATTACCCTAAGAGTCGCGGATTTTAAATAGGCTCTAGTTTGGACAGAAAAAACTATCAACTGAAATATTTAAAAAAAATTATCTGAAATCTATCTATAAAACGAGTCCCGTTAGAGCAGTGTGACGGTTCAGAAATTACAACACATGTTTCTACCAAAAAAAACATTCAGAATGAGGCCTAATTTGTTAAAAATATTCCATAAGGAGATTGAATAAATTTTGACCAAAAAAATAAGGACAAGGCCTAAGCTCCAGATCAATAAACACCAACTAAGCTAAAAGGGCGAGTGGCATGCGCGTGTGGAGTTTTGACCCAAAACCCGGACCATGAAACATATAGGTAGTCTCTCCTTAAAAGAGTCGAGATTCTTTGAGGACATTAATCCATTAAGCCATTTTGAGAGTATGTATACTCCTCACATTCTTTCTAATTTTTCTATATAGGGCAAATCCATTTTACCAAATCATACACTAGTTTCACCACTTCAAACGAAGTACTTTAAGCTCAATTTCTCATTCACCTCTTTAAAATTTTAGTTTTGTGGGTTAAATCTCTTTTTTAATGTTTTGTTAGGATCCCCTCCTATGTATTTTTTAAATCGTATTAAGTTCCATAACTATTCAAAACTGACCACAACCGTCTTATAACCGTTTCTCTTCCATTTTGCATAGAATGACACTTCTCCAATTGTTGTTAAAATAGGACCAACAATTAAAAAAAATAAAAATATGAGAGTGAATACAAATGAGTTTTTAAAAGTGGGACTATATACTTGTGATCCCTAATGGTTTTTTACATGCGAATGTTCCACTTTAATTTAATATGAAAAAGGAACGCGTTGAATGATATGTTGGTTCCACTTTTATATGGACATAAAATTAATCAAATATTTTCTGTATAATATGCCAACATTTTATTAGTTTTTGCAACTTTTTTTGTGTAAATTCCGTTTGCACATAGCATTTTCCTAATTTAGAAAGGCGTCTTGCAATTATTATATTATTATACTATTTTAACGTGACACAAAGAAGAATCACAAGATCAAATAAGTTTGGTTGAATACTATTTTGGTCATAGCTAAACTGATATAGTTACAATTAAATAATATTCCACCTCACAATTTATATTTTGTTATATGCATTTTGCCCTTTGTTATGGATAAAACTAAATGGAGTCTTATTACTCTTCATTCCTCCACTTCACAATTGTATATAATCCACCCCGTTAGTACCAAATTTATACTCATGTTCTCCTTTTCCCATATTAGGACTATTGGCTTTAAAGACAATATTTTGATCGGATGCATTAATAAAATTTTAGGTTAAAAATATGTATATTTCAATAAGAGGAAATTATTTTGAGGCTTGAGTATTTCATAATTTCCTAATTTCTTATGGTACCATTGACAATGTAACATCGTAATACGTCATTATAAATCAAGGTAGAAGAAACTATTCAAATGATTGGGTGTAAATACGTATAATTATACTCTTATGAACATATGATGAAAAAAAATATATATATCTGATTTTATGGCTTTGCTCCCTCCCATTTTTTTAATTGGGACATGATGAAAAGAATGTGTATATTTTCAATGGGGTCAGAGTGAGGTAATGTAAATGTAAATTATTTTCATAATGTGTGCGTGAATTATTATATTGTATACATAATTTTTATTAATGAATTTTCGTAGTATATATATATATCTATCTTAGGTTTGGATATACGATAATATATAAGGAACTTGGCAAATAAGTGACATTTACATAAGAAAATTTATAACTAGTCCCGTTAAAAGAGTTTTTGCAATAAATCATATTACATATATTCACATGTAGTAAATATTCATTAGTTTTCTAATGAAACCTATTTGAATAAAAATATTTTCTAATGGGAACAAATGGACCAAAGAAAATTTCGTAGGACCCTAGACTATAAACTTTGTAAACATGACCTACTAATAAAAATCCCAAATATGTAACGTAAATATAAGGGTAAAGAATGCCGAAAAATATGTCATTGGACTAATAGTAGAACTTCCTTTATTTATATATATATAATGTTGAAAATAGTTTGTTAAAATAAGAATTAGCCTTTCAAAATGTGTTGCAAAAATTGATACTGAATTTCATTCGAAGAGTTTTATAGACAATAATCAAATCCAATATATGAACACACGCTAAACAAATAATTTAGTTTGATAGAACAAAGTAGGATTTTTTACTTCAATATATTACTAATTTTATATTAGACTCTCAAATATTTTAATCAATTTATTAGATTAAAGTACATTTTTCGTTGCTAAATGTAGCTATATGTGAAAGTTTCACTACTAAAAGTGTTCTTTAGTGATATTAGAGACGAAAAATATTCTAAAGTCTAATAAACCAATTAACATGTATTAAAGTTTAATATAAAATAGTAATTTATTAAAGTAAAAAGAAAAAAGTATTCATTTCCTTGAGTCCTAGAGCTAAATTGAAACTTTTAACCTTACACTCTGTCCTAGTACTAAATTGAAAGCACATGTAAGATAAAACAATTCTACTCCCAAATATATGAGATTGATACCTTTCTTAGTCAATCGCTGATGTGTTTAATGCCTTGAACTTTGACACCATCGGCAATAATTATGTTGGACTCTATTGAACTCTCTCAAGGCAAGTTTAAGATGGGATAACCAACGCTAACTATTTAATAATACTACAACTTTATCTCTCCAAATCAGCAAATGTTACCACTTTTATTTTGGCATTTTACCATAAATTAGGTTAAAGTTAAATTCTAATAGATACTGTAAATTCGTTAGTGGAAGGGCACTAGACATGGCTTTTTCCAAGATAATTTTTTACTTAGTTTTGGACAAAAACAAAGTGCGTCCCACAAGTCATTCGAGGTGGCACTGTGTTCTCTTTTCATTAAATCTTTTTTGACAAAATTTCTTTGCTAAACGGTACCTTAAATTTTTGGTCTATTGGTTTTTAACATTGTTTATTTTTCAATTCTAGATTGTTTGAATGTTGGATGATGTTTTTCGATTTTTGAACTGAAGTGTTTGGTCGTTCAACCATTGTCATTCGCAATAAAGGCATCATCAACGTTTGATATTGTCCAAATGCGTTAGGTTAAAATCTATATTAATGCATCCATGTTTACTTTGATCGATCTAGTTGAGTCATTTATTTCCTATATCCTTTCGTTCTTGAGAGATTTTAAGATTGTGAATAGTTCATATTATTTGATGGGAAATGATTTGTGCATCAAAAAATTACACCAAAAGTGGACAAAATGATATAACGGGTGCAATAAAATTTTGTACGCCCATTCGTGGCATTAAACAATACGACATCTTATTGCACCCTAATGTTATTTAGTGCACTTTTAGTGCAATTATGGTATACTTGTAACATTGTCCTTGTTGTATGATGATACTTTCAGTTATCAGGGATAATTCACTACACACATTGGCCAAAATAGGATGATAAGAAGGCATGTTAAGAAATTTGGCAAATTTTCTACACTAAACTAGACTATTATCTTGCACCAAATAAAATCTCCTTGCATCTATAGATAAAGTGCCAAATATTCCCTCTTTTTTAATCTATTCCAAAATGAATAGTCATGTTTCTAAAATCTAACAGTAGTATATATAAAAACAAATGAGATTATAACCATGGATTGAGTCGTGAAGGTCCTAGTGGGGGAATTACCACTGAACTTTAAAAAAATTCATATGTACTAGTAAATAAATGTTAAGGGTAAAAAAACAAAACATTCTTAAGTAATTCTACATGCACAAAGAAATTACATGAAAAATTACATAAAAAAAATTGATGTGGCAGTACATGAAGTATTGTACATTACTCAATTTATGTTCTAAATAAATTTGTGTAATTTGTTTTTGCATATTTTCTCACATTGCACTTTGTAGCATTATTACAAAGTATAAGTGTATGTTGTATTTTTTTACATGAATAAAAGGTAAATTTTTTAATCTTAAAAATATTTATTTTTGGCTCCAATTTTAGGATTAGATCTTCTCACTCTCTCCAATGTAGTACATGTTGGGAATAAGTATGGGTAGAACATCGATTGATTTATCGATGAATATATTGGGTTAACCTTTATAGATTATTGCATAATTATTTGTGTGCCTATGAGTTGAATATTTTAAGAATATGTATAAATATTATAAAATTTTCCTCAAAGGATATCTCCCTAAACCCCCAACATTTGTCATAGACTCCACCCCCACTAGCAATAATTTACGGATCCATCCTGAATTAGAATATTACTCTTCCGAAAAATAACCATGAGGGAAAAATGCTTCAATTTCATGTCTTCCATTCAAATGATTCGTAATCTCTAGGAAGATAAATTTGAAAGAATTTTTTCTTAACTTTAAAACAACGAATATTAGTTTGAGACATAAGGACTTTAGAGTATCGAAAAATACTATACAATGAAATGAGGACTCCTTTTATAATGACCCTAAAGCTAGATAAGTTCGTGACCATATAGGAAACCACAAGTAGAGTTCTATTGTTAAGTCCACGACCTAGGATAAAGGCCGCAGATAGTAAGAAAGGTCACAATTGGAGACTTTAGACCAGGACCATAAATGATGTTCTGGTATCGGACTTGAAGGCCATTGATGTTAAGGAAAACCACAACCTAGGGAAGAAGTTCGCGGAGTTTAGTAACGTAGACTTTCGAAGGCTCGACATGAGATATGATGATGTTGCCTAATTAGGTCATAACTTAAGAAACAAGTCTTGGAGGTTCTCGAAGTCTTTTTAGAAGAGGTATTTGTGAAAAGGTAAGGACATAAGTAGAAATCCTAGGTTCCCTAGTAATTCCTATAAATAGAAACCCTTGGAACAATTTAGCTGATAAAATCCAAACTAGCCACTTTCGATAGAGAAAATGAGATTTCAAAAGAGGAGTCGGTGCAGCTAGATTTGAGGCATGGACACTTAGTGTTCATAGGAGGAAAAAGGAGTTTCAAGGCAGTAAACATTCACTATTCATCGAACTAGGTCCATTCATGTAAGGGACTTGTCATCATCCTTTCCCTCCGTCTTAGAATCTTAGTTTCCATCGTTTATATTGAATGAGATGAAACCTTGCATGTAATATGAGCTTTATGGGTTTTAGGCCATGGATGTTTACTATTCATCGCATTATAGGTTCAGAGGCCACCGATATTTACTATTCATTGAGGTTTTAAGTCCAGGAATTATTACTATTAATTTAAATACATGTTTAAAAGGTTATCCATTTAGGGTTCTTATTTGGAGATTGTGAGTTTGTGTCTATGAGGTTTTTGTTTAGGGTTTTACCTTTGATCTTTGAGGATTTGAGTTATGAGACAATTGGATTTAAAACTTTTTTTTTACTAAAATACCCTTATTGTTTGAAGATCGAGAATTTTAACTGCTTTTTTGAGGCCGCAAATTTTTGGGCAGTATTATATTGTGCCTAGCGGGTGACTTGAGATTGGGATTGAATGCTAAGGCTGCAATATTATTTGGACAAATCGAGGTATCATTGTATGGTAAAGGCCTCTTGCTTAGTGCTTGAGGTCAAAATGATTAACCCTAGGGAGATTAAGCCTAGGTTAACGATGGGGATTGGAACCAGGTAGAGAACGATTAAGGCTGCGGAGTTAACAGAAGACTACAGATTCTCCATTCTAGAATTGGGTAGGAGGGGAGGAAATGATGTCTCGCATGACTGGGACAAAAAGATTCCTGTGATAGGGCCAAGGATAATGAGATGTCCAAGGTCCTATAATAAAGGTCACAAATTATGAGGGCGAACCAAGGGAGATTGAATCTTGGAAGAAATCGTGAGATAAATAAAGGAGATTGAGCCTTGAGGGAAGTCGGGAGTGGTGATCTAATGGAGAATTAGCCTTAGGTCATCGGGGTAGTCTGAGGGGTTATGAGATAATATTATTTCCTTCATATTAGTTCTTACTGCATACTTCTCCTTATTTGTACTATTTTTCATAGCCTTGTTAGTATATCTATTGTCACTACAAATACTAACACTCGTAGCATAATACTCCATAATTTAAGGATATTTATTAATAGTTAGATATTAAATTTTGAGAATTTTTTTATGGATTAAAGTTTTATTAATTTGATTAATTATTTTAATGGAGATCGAATTTGAAATATTTAAAAAAACGTGAATAGTATATACTATTCAACATTGGATGCTTACTATTCAAATAGTATTTACCATTCAAATACGATGGTAAATAGTAATTACTATTCAAGTAGTATTTAATATTCACATATGATGATAAATAGTATTTACTATTTATATAGGATGCTAAATAGTAAGTACAATTTAAGAATTAAAATTAAATGATGAGCGTAGACTACACATTCTTATAAACCAATAATTCTTTTCATTCTCTTTATTATTTACTACCATTCTCATTTCAATACACAACTCAAATCTAAATTTTAATCCATTTACACTCAAATTACACCGTTATATCTAAAAGAATTATACTATTTTATTCTAGTCAAAGAATTATATTTTTTGAAAAAATATTTGGAACAACTTTGGATCAATTCTAGAGGATTTTTGAAGTGGCAATTCAACTAGCTTTCAAGAGGGATTTCTTCTACACATTCAAGAGATTATTTTCATCGATTCCAAGGGAAATTTTAAAAGGACTTTATTCTATGATATATCTTTATTATTTTTGAAAGTTTTCTACATTGAGGCAAGATAATTCTAGTCTCTCCACTAATGAGATGAATAGAATTTTCAACCTAAAGATTTTTTTTATGAATTCTAAAATTTATGTAGAGATAATTAGGATTTATCTTATTTTGATCACACTTTTATAAATTTTGATTTTTTGTGAATAAATTAATGAATCTAATTTATAAAATTAGATACTTGATTAATTTAGTCTAATTTGGTATAATTGAATTGGATTATGAATTGTACATTCTGGGTATAATTTAAATTCTAAATCTAACATTGAATGAATTATATGTGTTGAAAATCATGATAGTACATTAAATTCATGAATTATTATGTTAAATTTATTTCAAATTCACACTTTTAGGATTTGAGGCTCTAGTAAATATTAACTTCTTCATTTTGAATTTATGAATCATGTTGAGGATCTGGGATAGTCTCCAATTTTGTAAAAATTGTAATTTTTCTTAGAAACTTATGAAACTACATACTCTTATGTAAAATGTAATTTTCTAAAAGTTTTGTGTTTTAACAAAATCCTAAAAATGTCATTTACGACCTGAAAAATGAGTAATAATGGACTAGTTATATTTGTCTACGTATAGTAACATTATAAATTCAGATATTTCTTGTGTTTTTGTTGAAAATCACATTTTGAACAACTTTCATGTTTTAAGTTTTCCCAAAATTCAATTATAAGGGGCCCATATTAATAAATTATCATTCTGAAAACATAATCCTTATAATATCCTGAATGAGTACAATCCTAATTTGTGGGCATTGAAAAATATGCCTACAAATATGTTTTTTTATGTGATGCGAGTGGAAAAAAATTATTTTTTTTGATTTTTGTGGAGAACTATGCCTCACCTATACCCATTTAAAAACAATATAACATTTAGAAGTAATTTAATGGGATTTGAGAATTTAAAGTATAAAAGACATTGCAATACATAAGTGACATGTGGAATTTAAATTATGAAATTATATCGAGAGTGGATAAATATTACTCTTATGTTGATGACCCTACGCATGGGGACACTTTTGTTATATTGTTATTGTAAATATTTTGGGTGGATAAAACTTGTTTAGTATAGTGGGGCTTGGTGACCCCAAAAGGATTTGGAGGCAAAACACGATTATGATGATTTAAGTATTGGTGGAGTTTCAAGTAGATAAGGTGAGGTTGTATTTGTGTTTATGATAAGGATTTATTTATGTTATTACGTGCATTTTATTTCACATGCGTAAGGTGCTAGATATAATCACGGGCGCCTTACTTATAAATGAAAGATGTAAATTGATTATATACACACACACACATACACACACATTACTGCTCTATAACAACCCGCCTAATGGGATACCGGACGATCACTCCTATATCATATTAAAACAGGAGTCACATATGGATCATTCTTAGCATCACTGTCGAAAATCCATTTAATTACTAATATCCTATTAGGCGAGCGTTAAAAACTTTTACTTAATTACTCTTTTTAACGATTAAAATAAAACATCCACAAGTTAATGCGTAAATGAACTGAAATGAAAATGAAATGAAATAAAATAACCGAACACTCGGTTCGAATTATACAACCATATCGAATGCTATACTAAAAGAATAAATAAATGCAATTGAGCCATTGGCTCGAATGTTATACAGTACCTCCTATCCATAGTACAACGATGGAAGCGGCTATCAAAAAAACCTGCACGCATCCACAGCTGCTGCAGCTGACGTCTGACGTCTGACTCGAAAAAAGTGCCATCCAGGCATCCCTGTGTCTGGACACCTATGTATATATATATATATATATATATATATATATATATATATATATATAATATAGCAAGAAAGGAAAGTAGATAAACGGGTCACAGCCCGAGTTTTGAAAATATTTAGCAAGTGCATAAATGCCTTATTATTTTGAAAAAGGTTTTATCTCATATTTAAGTTTGGTATCGCACTCCCATGAGATACCCCTCACCTCTCAGCTAATAGTGCACTCCTAGCGCATCCCTCTAAACATCCTAGGCAAGCTACCCTGCTAGATTAGTCTATCACCCAACCACTATCAACCCTAGATAGTCCGAGCAATGTACTAAGGGATAAACTTCACCCCAGTCTCAACGCCATGCCATGTTAGTGCGAGGGGTGTCTCGCAAAGAGAAATCCAAACAAGGAACCCCCTCGATACATTACTACGCGGCACGGTTAAGAGTCGAGATCCGCCAGTCCCTCAATACATATATATATATATATATATATATATATATATATATATATATATATATATATATATATATATATATATATATATATATATATATATATATATATATATCTTAAGCATTTATAATATTAGAGAACTAAGGATTAAACTTTTCCCCAGTCTCAACACATTGCCATATTCGTGCGTGGGGTGTCTCGCAAAGAGAAATCCAAACAAGGAACCCCCCCGATACACTACTATGCGGCAACGTCGATCGTCGGGATCCATTAGACCCTTGGTACTCGATTCATCCATATATATATAATCATATTTTACCATAACCATCCGGATCTATCTCCCGGACTGAGGATTCATATATCAAGTATTTATCAATACTTTCATTTTTCTCAAAACTTCCCATTTCCCTTTTTATACTCAGGAAATGTAAATATAAAAGCCAATTCATTATCATGAATTTCTTTAACGAATCATCTACTTTTAAAAGCCAATTTTATTATCATAAAAATGCTTTTCCTTTATATGTCATCCCATTTCCCTTTTTATACTCAGGAAATGTACCCCAAAGCCATTTTCATTATCATGAAAATGCATTGATCATATCATATGCTTCCACATCCCTTCTTCCATCCGGGAGTGTTACTGAAGCCAAACCTTTATCCCATTTCCCTTTTTATACTCAGGAAATGTAAATTAAAGCCAATACATTATCATGAATTGCTTTAATAAATCTAAGACCGCCCCTCCGGGTTTCCCCACTGGACGCGCCCCTAAATGGCTATCATCTTCCAGGGCCTATCTATAAAATACAACCTGGGAACCTACCAACGTTGGGAAGCGGCCATATTGTCTGCGGGAAAGTCAGGACCATACACAGAATCCCCTAACCAGCGCAATAAACAAATAAATGCCCATATGGCCTAGGGACTATATCCAACCTGCTCAATAGCCAGGAAGGCTTCACCACAACGCGCGCAACTTCCCTTATGATAGCGATTTAGGGAGGTGTGTATAATCCATAATTTATCAATTATGAAAATCATTTATCTTTCCATTTTGAAAATATTCATTTTTATATTTTCAAAATCGTTTACATCATATCACATATATATACTTTAATCACATAGTATATACATATACCATATATCCCTCCTAGAATATATATATATATATTGGCCATATTTGCCAAACCATCTATCGATGACCAATAATCCCAAAGATTCTCTCAAAGAATCATAATCATGCATTCATATATGCATAATACTAAACCCAAAGTGTATTCTTACTTTAATAAGTAATATATACCAAAATCCCATCTACGGATTAATTTGGATATCTCCAATTATACTAATTTACTCTAAGTGAATATACACATATATATATATTCCCAATTCCTCAAGTCCTTTAGGACATAACCCTCCATAATCTCTAATTTGGAAGGCCCTTAAACATTAAACTCAAAAAGGAGAAATAATCCTAATCTCCAAAATCTTGAGCTGAGAACAGGGCACCGGTCGACCGGTCCTAGACCCCCGATCGACCGCGGGTTGCAAATAAGCCTACGAAACATAGCAGTAAGCCTTTTCTTCTTGACGCGGTCGACCGACCTTAGGGGCGCGGTCGACCGGTCACACCAGGTCTCCCAAATTATTTTTCCTCAATTCCTTTTATCCAACAACCCAAATTCATTTTCGGAGTTTCTAAACTACCCCAAAAATTATCCCGAACATCTACGCAATTAATCTTAGCCGTAATTTTTCCAATTCCCAATTTGATTTTTGAGTTGATGATTTCAACCCGGAGCTGCCATCTTGTAAAAATCATATCAAATCATAGAAAAATCAGAAAAATACGCGGTCCACCCCCACGCGACCGTATCTAAAAGATATACAACTTTTGTGTTTTGGCCGAAAGCTAAATCAATTCTTTTCCCGGCGAAAATGGGCCCCTAATGTGACGGATTACTATTCATCGTCTTCTCCGAGATGATTTCGGCCATTAAAGCTTCTCCCAAGCTTTTGTCGCCTCACCCAACGTCCTACAACCTCAACCAACTACAAATACACATATATTAAGGGTTATAAACATCCTACAACCCAAAACCACCAATTAATTTAGGTTAAAACCTAAGTTCCACAAAATTGAAATATTATTGGGGTTTAATTGTTTTAACTCACAAAAACCCGTTTTATCCACGATAACCCACCCCAAAACCATTAGGTTTTGTTTATACCAAACAAAAGTATGAGATATTTATGCAAAAAGATAAATAAAGCAAGTAAACACTTGTCTCGTGGATAAAATCCAACGTCCTCGAGTCGAATCCGGCGGAGTTGGCCCGAGATCTCCATTTTCTCCTCCTCTTTCTCCTTCCTCTCTCTCTTCTCTCTCTCTTTTCTTTATTTCTTTCTTTCTTTCTTCTTTTCTCCCTATCCCCCTCCTTATATAATAAGAAAAAGGGTTATACCCCTTAAAACCCAAAAACGACTCGTTTACCAAATTACGAGTTACTTTTACCTCTAAAATTACCCGAAACTCATTTTCGTCAATCGGACACTCTTTTCCGACTATCTCGTCCATTCCAAGAATCATGGCGCAGTCGAAATTCCCATCCGAGGTATTTGACCGCAAATCACTATTCCAACCCAAAATAAATAAAATGCGGTTTTCCAATTAAAAAATCTTACCTCGTGTCGCTTTACTCAACAGCGACATATAATTAAAATATTTCGACGTATATAGTCCCAAAAATAATTACAGCACCCATCGAAAATCATTCAATCCTCGAAAATCCCAAAAATTACTATTTAGGAAAATTCCCCAAATTCCAATTTATATTTATTTATGGAATTTAATTGTCTGAAAAAGGGGGGGTTGTTACATACTCCCCCCCTTACAACGGAATTTCGTCCTCGAAATTCCGATACAACCTACACCATCTAACTAGGATTACTCCAAATCCTAATACCTCAAGGGAAACGATACTAACCCAACGGTTCCCAACCATATGCTACAGGACTACCACGATCGTAAAGTGACTCTAATACGTCACATAATACCCATCATCTATAATGCCTATCGGCATGAATTTCAACCTTATCTACTACGCCCCTTCTATTTCAGGCGGTATATAGAACCATCTTACCAAGGTGCCCATACACCTTTCCAAGTTGTGCACATCTGCACATCCGTAGTGAACGTCTGACACGTAACACTCTCTCCCAATAAGGGTCTCCTTTCCTCGGTGTAATACTCACCTATGGGTCCTTCCAACCCGCAAAATTTTAATCCTCCTAATCTCGGCGCCACTAACTCTATCAAACTTACATCCTACAAATGCTACGATCTATGCGTTACCCTACCTAAGCGAAACGAGTATCCTAAATATGTCCCTAGTGCCCAAGGCCTCTCTCAACTTCCAACATTTGCTCGGTTTCGTGCGTGGGACGTCTCGCCAAGGTGAAATCCAAACAAGGAACCCTCCCGTTACACTACTCCCTCGCGTTGTCGATCATCGAGATGTAACGGCCCAAGGCACACCAGCGGGACGTCCTAAATCATGCCTACGCTAACCTACGAACGCGTTTCTACTATCTTATCCTTTCGCCCATACGGAAGGAAACCTAACCAATCGAAGTGCCTAATCTTTGTAGGAACACTACTTACATCACACCAATCACAGATTTCCTTCAAATTTTCCTTCTTATTAAGGCCTGATTGTTATCCTCAATAAATTTCTCTAGGTCCTACTACATCCAACTACTTATGGTGAGAGGACCACTTTAGTGCTTTCCATAGCACAATATTTCCATAAACATACCATCATCACAGGGCTCATAGTCTATAGTGGTTCATCCACACTGTAAGACTAACCCACATCCTTGCATCCTATAACAGCTCTCCATGCCCGGCGTCGTTAAGAGTCATGTGTGGAGCGTCTCGCAAAGCGAAATCCAAACAAGGAACCCCTCCACACATTGACACTCGACTTCGTCGATCACGGAGTCCCTTTATTTCAGACATGCAACCGGGATAATCATATCCTTATCAACAAAAGGTGATCTGAACTCCTATCTCTAACTAAGAGTCATACCACCCTACGCTCGCACTCATTTTTAAGTCCTTGCGCAAACAATAATGAGCTTTATCTTACAGCTTAACACAAATCCTGCGGCCTTAAATCATATATATAAGGTCTCCATAAACCCAAATCACGATAATGAAACCTCTACTCATCGAAGTTTCGTATTCCATAATACATAAGGTTAACTTAACATATATCTAAGTGAGACACCGCAACAATAACCTGTTCCCTCCAGGAACCATGGACACGATAGACTGGCCATTCTTAGCCTGCTATCGCTCCGAAAATACACCATAATGTATTATACTCATCATACCACCATGCTCGTATAGACATACAAAACGAGCATCACTAACCAGATATGTATATATATATACCATATATCAGCACCCGCCTCTATGGCGAATGAAGGAAAATAAAACTCCGCTACTGCGGACAACACATTGGCATACATGATAATGTTATCGAGACCGCCACAACTAAAATTACACACACGAGTCTAGGACTAACAAACACCGCGACTTTATCTAGCCACTCCAAATATACCTCCTCAATTGAGGTAAAACTCATAACAACATCTTCGCCTTTATTCACTGTCGGCCTCTAGGGAACCTTATGTGAATAACTCAAAACAGCATTCTTCTCATTCATGCTGAATCATGGGGACTCACGGTTAAGACTATCCGTAAGATCCCTTTCGAACCCTTAATTTAAATGAGGAATTCAACTTTACTACCACTCTCTACCTCAGCGGTACTGCGGTACCCCTAACTACTATTATTTAGTGGTCACCACCGAAATCCTTAGTAATTACCATAAGGAGAGTGACCTCTACTAAGGTCCACACCCCAACCTTCTACCAGCTGCTCCAGCTAAGCCTCACCTCCTGCTTACCATCCAAGCTCCGCACACGATTCTCAAACGAGCGCGCAAAAGATTTCTATAATTTCATAATATGGTAGGAGAACGAAATCTCACAAGAAAAATCAACAATCCTAATCTTGAGGCTCTATAACAAATGGAGAGCAACGCTGAAAGTGTAGTGCGTCCGCACAGATTCCTAAGGACACTAGAACCTGATGCTCTGATACCATCTGTAACAACCCGCCTAATGGGATACCAGGCGATCACTCCTATATCATATTAAAACAGGAGTCACATATGGATCATTCTTAGCATCACTGTCGAAAATCCATTTAATTACTAATATCATATTAGGCGAGCGTTAAACACTTTTACTTAATTACTCTTTTTAACGATTAAAATAAAACATCCACAAAGTTAATGCGTAAATGAACTGAAATGAAAATGAAATGAGATAAAATAACCGAACACTCGGTTCAAATTATACAACCATATCGAATGCTGGACTAAAATAATAAATAAATGCAATTGAGCCATTGGATCGAATGTTATACAGTACCTCCTATCTAGAGTACAACGATGGAAGCAGCTATCAAAAAAACCTGGACACATCCACAGCTGCTGCAGCTGACATCTGACTCGAAAGAAGTGCCATCCAGGCGTCCCTGTGTGTGGACACCTATGTATATATATATATATAATATAACAAGAAAGGAAAGCAGATAAACGGGTCAGAGCTCGAGTTTTGAAAATATTTAGCAAGTGCATAAATGCCTTATTATTTTGAAAAAGGTTTTATCTCATATTTAAGTTTGGTATCGCACTCCCATGAGATACCCCTCACCTCTCCGCTAATAGTGCACTCCTAGTGCATCCCTCTAAACATCCTAGTCAAGCTACCCTGCTAGACTAGTCTATCACCCAACCACTATCAACCCTAGATAGTCCAAGCAATGTACTAAGGGCTAAACTTCACCCCAGTCTCAAAGCTATGCCATGTTCGTGCGTGGGGTGTCTCGCAAAGAGAAATCCAAACAAGGAACCCCCCCGATACATTACTACGCGGCACGGTCGATAGTCGAGATCCGCCAGTCCCTCAGTACATAAAGATATATATATATATATATCATAAGCATTTATAATATTAGAGAACTAAGGATTAAACTTTTCCCCAGTCTCAACACATTTCCATATTCGTGCGTGGGGTGTCTCGCAAAGCGAAATCCAAACAAGGAACCCCCCCGATACACTACTATGCGACAAGGTCGATCGTCGGGATCCGTTAGACCCTCGGTACTCGATTCATCCATATATATATAATCATATTTCACCATAACCATCCGGATCTATCTCCCGGACCGAGGATTCATATATCAAGTATTTATCAATACTTTCATTTTTCTCAAAACTTCCCATTTTCCTTTTTATACTCAGGAAATGTAAATATAAAAGCCAATTCATTATCATGAATTTCTTTAACGAATCATATACTTTTAAAAGCCAATTTTATTATCATAAAAATGCTTTTCCTTTATATGTCATCCCATTTCCCTTTTTATACTCAGGAAATGTACCCCAAAGCCATTTTCATTATCATGAAAATGCTTTGATCATATCATATGCTTCCACATCCCTTCTTCCATCCGGGAGTGTTACCGAAGCCAAACCTTTATCCCATTTCCCTTTTTATACTCAGGAAATGTAAATTAAAGCCAATCCATTATCATGAATTGCTTTAATAAATCTAAGACCGCCCCTCCGGGTTTCCCCACTAGACGCGCCCCTAAATGACTATCATCTTCCAAGGCCTATCTATCTGGATGTGCATATGGAGAAATATAGAAATAAAGGTAATAAATGGGGTTGGTTGAACCTTCTCAACTTGTTAAAGATACCCAAAAATGATTAACTGTGGCACTGGCATACTTCAGGAATAATGGACTATCCTGATCCTCCTTTCTCGATTGACTTCAGTTGGATTCCTCCAGATGCTATTCCTCAGAGTTTGATTAGAAAGTATGTTGGGAATTTTGGCCTTGAAGGAGTAATGGAGTATGTTTGTCCCCAACAACTTATTGATCGGCCAAGTGGCAATAGGAGTTTAAGAGGAAGCCTTTTGGTTCTATCGGTCATACGAGCACCCTTGATGATCCTCCTCTTGGTATTAGCAAGGATGATGGAAAATGCCCAATAGAATACTTTTATACTTCCTTTTCTATTATAATGCATTTTGATTAATAAAATGAAGTTATTTTTATTGAGTTTCTTTTATTTAAGCTTGTGGTTGATTCTTTTTGCTGACTAAGTAACCTGTATATTGATTAGTTAATCGACTTATAGATTAAACAACCTTCTTAAATGCTTAATGTTTTATTAGTATTTGATCATTTATATGGCCTTAGATTCGACTAATGCACTTAGATAAAGCTGTAAATAGCTTTATTGTACTAACCTGTAGCATCAGGAATATATGATTATTCCCGTGTTTTAACCTGGTCGAGTAAAATCTCTAGTGAAGAAATTTTACTGACTTCTTGTTCTTCACTTGCCAATGGCAAATCATACATGATGTTTAACTTTTCTGAAGTTGGAAAATTTTAACTAGTATAAATAAATTTTCTGAAGTTGGAAAAGTTTGACGAAGAACTTTTCTGAAGTTGAAAAAGTTTGATAACTATAAAGAACTTTTTTCAAGTTAGAAAAGTTTGATAAATATAAATAACTTTTCTGAAGCTGGAAAAGGTTGACAAAATATAGAGAACTTTTCTGATGTTGGAAAAGTTTGATAAATATAAAGAACTTTTCTAAAGTTAGAAAAGTTTGAAAAATATAAAGAACTTTTTTGAAATTGGAAAAGTTTGAAATTAAAATTTCTCATTAATTTATGGTCAAGGTTAAGGTGTAGCCACAAACAAAACACAAAAAGGAAGTATAATGAAGAAAAACATGAAATTTCATTAACTTGAATAACCGATTACATTAAAAATGGAATTACTGAAAATAAAATTGCTAATAATACTTGCGCTGATGGTCTACATTCCAAGGATTATTGAATTCTTCTCTTTCTAGAGTTTCCAAGAGATAAGTTCCTGGTCAAAAAATTATCGAGATACGATATGGACCATGCTAATTAGGCTCTAGCTTTTTTCTCTTCTGGATTATTTTCTTGAGTATTAGATCTCCCTGCTTCAGGTTGATCGGCTTGACCTTTCGATTATAAAACCTTACAGTCCTTTGTCGATAAGAAGCCATTCGGATAGCAACATCTTCTAGAACTTTTTCTATCATGTCTAAATCTAGTCGCCTCTTGAGGTCACTCTTGGCTGAATCAAAGTTCAAAAGCCTATGAGTCGACTAACCTATTTCGACTGGTATCACCACCTCAGTGCCAAAAGATAGCATGTATGGGGTTTTCCTTGTTTCTCTTCAGGCAGTGGTCCTATATGCCTAAAGGACACTATGAATTCATTAATCTAGCCGCCTTTAGTCTCATTAAACTTCTTCTTCAGCCCATCTAGCAAGGTTTTGTTGGTGATTTTTGTGTGGCTATTGCACTGTGGGGGCCCAGGTGTTGAATGAAGTTTTTGGATGCCAGACCTGATGCAGTAATCTTCAAATTCCTCATTATCAAATTGAGTGCCATGGTTAGTGATGAAGGCATAAGGCATGCCATACCTATAAATGATCTGCTTCCATATGAACTTGAAAACTCTATGAAAGGGAATATTAGTTAAAGGCTAAGCCTCCACCCATTTAGTAAAGTAATCAACTGCTATAACTAGATATTTGGACCTTCCCTTGGTGGTTAGCAGTGGTTCGACCATGTCAATTCCCTAGATAGAAAAAGTCCATGGAGAAGTGATGGGTGTTAGAGTGGGTTCTGGCCTTCCATAGATGGCAGCAAATTTTAGCACTTATCACACTTCTTGGTGAAAGCAACACAGTCTACTTTCATCGTCGGCTAGAAGTAACCTTGCATTGTTATCCTTTGTCTTAGAGATCTCCCGGCTGCGTGAGCTTCACATTAACCTTCACATACCTCTTTGATTAGATTATTTACTTCGTTTTGGATGAACACAATGAAGTAGGAAAATATTGTATCCTAACCTATATAGAACTCCTTTTTCCAACACGTAATTGACTACTTTATACCTTATCTTCTTAGCTTCTTTCTGGTCAAACGGAAGTGTTCATCTTTTAATGTATTACCTAATTGGGTCCATCCATTAATGACCTAATTCCACAGAGATGATTCTGATTTCCATCCCATCAATGATTCTATAGGCAATAATTTCTATTGAGATTATTCGTTTGGGTTTTGTTTGAGTTGCTGAAGCAAGCCGAGAAAGAACGTCCACTCGGGCATTCTCTATTCTAGGAACCATCACCATCCTGACTAAAGTGAACCACAAAATAACCTCCATATATTCTTGATGACATCTCATCATCATTTCGCCTTTGATGCCATAAATTTACGGCATTTGATTAAAAATTAGTTGGGAATCACTATGCACCAAAACTTGGTCAACGCCCAATGATGAAGCTAGTTTCAATCATGTGATCAAGGCTTTATATTTTGCCTCATTATTGGAAGGCTTGAATTGGAATCTCAAAGCATATTCCATATCTAGGTTCTTCGGAGTGTTGATGATGAGGCCTTCTTCATTTCTAGTAGCACATGAGGATCTATCTATAAATAATTACCAGATTGGAGTGTCCTAGAGAAATCTTCCTCTGCCAGCACTCCATATTTGAACATCTTCTTGCTCTGTTGAATTCTTTCATGAAAATTCGACGAATCTGGTTGATCGGCCACAATTCTGTTTTCTTTTGAGCTAAGTTCTCTTCCAAAGAAGTCTGCTAAACAGGAAAACACGGATTATGTTTCACCTCTACGTATGTGAATTCAACTATGAAGTCTGTCACTGCTTGGACTTTTATTACAATTATGGGTTCATAAACAATTTCATACTTTCCTAATTCAATTGTCTAAGACATTAACCTTTCGGACTTTTTAAGTTTATGCAATACTTGTCACAGAGGCAAATTAGTGTAAATGATAATGGTATGAACTTGAAAGTATGGCCTCATTCTCTTGGAAGCTTCAATGAGAGC
Organism: Sambucus nigra; assembly: GCA_949130495.1. Taxonomy (NCBI): domain Eukaryota; kingdom Viridiplantae; phylum Streptophyta; class Magnoliopsida; order Dipsacales; family Adoxaceae; genus Sambucus; species Sambucus nigra. The sequence goes on from OX422222.1 coordinate 35,707,464, forward strand.
TAACGCTAACTTCTCCAGTCATGGATATATGACCACCTCTCCTTGGAAAGCCTTGATAATATTATATACTGGCCTTTTAACTCGTCCATCTAGTAGAATTAAGGATGAGCTGATAGTTGACTCTGAAACAACCAAGTATAGATTTAGCTTTTCTTCTGAAACTGGTCGGGAGAGGAAAGGCGGAGAACCCAAATACTTCTCCAAATCCAAGAAGTCTTTCTCACATTCCTGATTCCACTCAAAGGTTTTTTTAAGCACCTTACATAATAGAAGACATTTATCAGTTGTTTGGGAGATAAAACGATTCAATGCTTCTACTCCTATCATCTTTTGAACATCTTTCTTGTTGGTCAGGGAATGCCTTTCCAGCAAGGCTTTATTTTGGCAGGATTTTCTTCTATTCGTATTTGATTGACGATGTAACCCAGGAACATTCCTTCCTTTACTTCGAAGATACATTTGGTTGGGTTGAGCTTCATCTGATATTTTTCTAGTTGATAAAAGGTATGAGCTAAATTTATAATATGGTCGGATTTTTTTTTCTTTTATGAAGCATATCATCTACGTACACTTTCCTATTTTTTCCAATCTGGTCTTCAAAAACCTTTTTCACTAGCCTCTGATAGGTTTCTACAATCTTCTTTAACCCAATTGGCATGACATTGTAACAGTAAGTTCATCGACTGGTACTAAAGGAAGTGCTTTCCTTGTCTCCAGGTTTCATATTAATTTGATTATAACCAGAATAAGAATCCAAGAAACTAAGCAATTCATGACCTTCTATTGCATCGACCAATTGATCAATCTTTGGTAAAGGGAAATGATCTTTCGGGCATGCCTTATTGAGGTCTATGAAGTCTACACACATGCGCTATTATTCATTCTTCTTTTTTACCATTACCACATTAGCCAACCAGCTGGGATACTTAACATCTTCAATAAATCGTTCTCGCTTCAATTTCTCAACTTCCTCCTGGATTGCCATATTCTTCTCGAGGATAAAAACTCTTCGATTTTACTTCATCGGCTTAGAATTTGGGTAGTTATTAGACTCATGGAAAATGAAGTTTGGATCAATCCTTAACATATCTTCGTGGCTCTAAGCGAACACATTTTCCCTTTATCTAAGGAATGTAATTAATTCCTATTTGAGAGAGGGAGACAATCTTAAACTAATATGGGTAGTTCTTTCTGTCTTCTCGTCGTCCAGCATAATAGTTTTTGTTTCTTCCATAAATTTCCCCTTCACCCGATCATCCTCTTCCCGAGGATTCAAAGTGTCAATATGGAAAGTGGTTGTGCCCTTCATTTGTATTTCCTGTTGGTCGACTGAAGTGTAATAGCATTCCCTGGCTTTTTTATTTTCATTTAGTATGTTGAATCCATAATTTGTTAGAAATTTCATGCATTGATGTACCGTAGATGGCAAAACCTCTTCCTTCTTTATTCCCACTCTTCTTAGGATGATATTGTATGCTGACAGGACATTTTTGTCTAACATATTGTGCCAACTAAAACTTCTAGCTTGATTATCCCCAAGGGGTATACTTTCTCGCCTGTAAATCCTATAAGAGATCTATGGTACGATTCCAGTTTACTATCACGTAGCCTTAGGTTACTGAAACATTCATAGAACATTACATCAGTAAAACTCCCATCATCAACTAGTATCCTTGCAATTCTGCCATGATGATCTCTACATGTGATAACTAACAGATAATCGTGAGGATAAAGCACCCCACTTAGATCATTTTTGGAGAATCCAATCACTAGCCTATAGTTGTTTACTTTTCTTAGCCGACTATCACTAGATTCGACCATATCAATATGTCCAACGGTTGGACAGGCCTTGGCTTCATTTAAGTAAGCTATCCTTTCTACAACCGCGTTTCCTCCTCCAGCATCTCTTCCAACTATGAAGTGGCATCCAAAGTATATCATGCCTACCTCCACCTCTAGTTCATCAAGCTTCTTCGACAAGTTTGTATCTTCTTCAAAATCACCATTTATTGCTCTTTTGTTATCTTCCTTTTCTCGAGATGGAGATTCATACCTCCTTCGATCATTTTGGTTACTATCCCGATCAACAAACTTGCTCAGTCTTCCCCGTTGAATAAGATTTTCAATCTCATTATTCAGTGTAATAGAGTTGTCGGTGTTGTTCCAATGGTCCTTATGAAATTCATAGTACTTGGATGTATCCCTATTTTTGGGGGTGCCTTCAACTTTTCAGGCCAATTCAATTCTCGATTCCCCTTAATTTCCTCCAGGATAAGGTGAATACCTATATTGAGGGGGTATATTCATCATACTTATTGATCCGATCAAGATTTGTTTTTTATCTTTTTGATACTTCTTGAATAAATTATAATTTTTTTTCTAACTTTCACCCTTGGTTTCAGGATCTGCCTTAGCTGTCATAGCCTCCTCGACATTCATTTTCATTCCAGCCTTAACCATTAATATTGTCATGGTTTTGGGTGGATTTTTTGCTAAAGCATAGTAAAGATATTTAATGAGAAACCCACTCATAAGTGATGTAATGGTTGTCTTCTTCTCAAAGTCCACCACCTTTATTTTCTCATTATTAAAATGTGTAATGTACTCTTGAGTACTTTCTCTTGGCTTTTTTCACACGATCAAGAGATGGGTGACATTATTGATCGGCTTAGCCCTAAAGAAAAATTTATCTATGAATAATTCAACTAATTAATGAAATCTAGAGATTTTACCTCTTGGGAGATTATTATACCAAATTTGGGTCGATCCTGTGATAGAACTGGAGAAAGCTCTACACCTCATTTCGTCGGGCCCTTAGCAGAGGCAACTTGATATTATTCCATATGTAAGACTGGATCAATTTTCCCATCATATTTAGGAGTGACCACTGGTGTCTTGAACTTGGAGGGTGTGGGGTAATTCATAATAGCTTGGACGAATGGTGAACCTTTAACAAAACTCCTTTGTAATGGATTCGTGGTTTTGGCCATTTCGCCTAATCGATCTTTCAATCGCTGCATGAACCCTTTTCAAGAATGTTGTTCTGGCTTAGATTTGGCCAAAGTAGCTTTTGTGTCTTTGTTTTGCATATATGCTGAACTCTCCTCCTGAGAGGTCTGCTCGGCACGTACAGAGCCCCTCATACTGGCCCTAGATGTTGTGGACCCTTCTATGCATTCACGATGATGATCCTTCTATCTGTGATATCCTCTTGTTACTCGGGGACTTAGGTGATCAAAAGAAGACTCCTTACTTATCATTTTCAATTCACATGGACTTTTTTTGCAAAAATATATACCATCATAGTAATCTATTGATCGAAATGAAGAAGTTGCGCCAGGAAGATATGATCGATCATGAGAAGAGTGAGAATGATAACTCCTTTCATTTATGGAAGGTGGAGGTGGCATATATCTTCTAGAATTGGAGGACTTTTCTTGTATTGTGCGAGCCAACTATCTGATTGATTCTTTCATAGCCTACTATAGTTTAGCCAAATTGAATATGATCCTTTGCAGGTCTATCTCTCCAGAGGGAGAAAATATTTATTTTTATTGCCTACAACCGCTAGGCTGCTTTCAGAGGCAGTTTGCATTATTTAAGCTTAAGAATTAAATATATGAGGTAGAGAACACTGACTAGTAGTCATTCCCATAAACGATGACAATTTGTTGATGTTGAAAAATGAACTTAATACAGATTTATAATCACAGATAAAATATAATAGGTTAATCTAATCACACACACAAGAGAAGATATTTTTAGATTGGTTCAGCTGTAAAATAGCCTACACCCACTATTGGTATTATTTTGTAAGGTTAAAATAGCTCAGTATGGTCTGCATATGAGTAATTTGAGTTGTCCCACCAACTGAGGGAGTTTTCGTATTTATAATGGTGTAAAACCCTAGAGATGGAATGCTTTTATATTCCTAGGTATTTACATCTGTATATAATAAATGAAACTCTTGGAATTCAGTGTTGGTTGGCATCCCATCCGATCCTGATGGTTAGTGTTCTGGAGTTGGTTAACCTTCCAGCCGACTAAGTATATGTGGTGCCGATCGAGGAGGCTGGTCGGCCACATAGGAGGATAAGTGTACATTTATCATTAGTCTATACAGGAGAGTAATTTTTACATACAACATGCATCATTCGATGTATCACTTCACCTGGGGTGAAACCATTTTGTTCGTAAAGAAGAATGATCAATCTTTGTAGTTGTGTATCGACTACCGTGAGTTGAATAATGTGGTGGTGAAGAATAAGTACCCATTTCCAAGGATTGATGATCTTTTCAATCAGTTAGAAGAAACTTCATTTTTAGGACTAATTTTCAATCTGGTTATCACCAGTTGATGGTGCAAGAGGATGATGTGCCTAATACAACCTTCTTGACTCGTTATGGGGCATATGAGTTTCGAGTGATGTCGTTTGAGTTGACTAATGCTCCAGTTGTGTTCATGAACTTAATGAATCGAGTGTTCCAATTGTATTTGAACCAATTCATCATAACTTTATTGATGATATTTTGATCTATTCACAGATAGGGAAGAAGCATTACCGACATTTGCAGATTACATTACAAACGTTGCAAGAGAATAAACTTTATGCTAAGTTGTCTGAATCCAAGTTTTGGAAGTGGGAAGTAAATTTTGGGGGGCATGTGGTTTCTATAAAGGAATTATTCATGGATCTGAGTAGGGTGGCAGTCGTGTTGGATTGAGGATAGACCACGACACCTACTGAGGTCCGTGGTTTTTTTAGATTGGTCGGTTATTAGTGGATATTCATTCGTGGTTTCTCGAAGATAAAGGGACCAATGACTGAGTTGACGAAGACAGGTGAGCCATTCTCTTTTACAGATAAGTGTTAGCATGCATTTGACACTCTCAAAGAGAAATTAACTTAAGCACCGGTTCTTGCTTTTCCTAAAAATGGAGTAGATTTCTTGGTTTACAATAATGCTTCTCTACAAGGATTAGGTGGGGTTTTTATGCAGGAGGAAAAGATGATTTCTTATGCTTCTCAAAAGCTTAAACCACACGAAGTTCATTATCCAACTCATGACACATAGTTGGCGGTCATTGTATTTGTGTTTCATGCATGAAGGCGTTATCTCTAGGGTGAGAAGTTTAGGCTCTTTAGTGATAAAAAAAAGTCTACAGTACCTGTTAACATATAAATATCTCAATATGAGGAAACGTAGGTTGTTTAAATTTATCAAGGATTACCAGTTCATAATCCACTACCACTCCAGGAAGGCTAAAGTGGTGGCAGATGCGTTGAGCCGATGACCCGGTGGTAGTCTCTCAACTCCTAAGGCTATCAAGTGAGCTCAGTAGATATGATTGGTGAGTTGACCAGGGCATTCACGAATATGCTTATAGTGACTCTAGAGATCGTAGTACGTGTGGTCTAGGGGAAATCACAGGTTGAGATGTGTAAGGGGAATGTGATGGAGCTTCTAGCTACTGGTGTACCTTTCTTTTAAGTAGAGTCCGATCGAGGGTTGCCTTATAAGGGTAATATGGTGGTACCCTTGGATGACGAGTTGAGGCGAAAAGTTATGGAGGAGACGCATGGTTCGTGTTTTGCAGTACACCCAGGTGGGGATAAAATGTACCAAGATGTGAAGTGACAATATTGGTGGTCCAGTATGAAAAAGGATTTGTTGAGTTCGTATTGAGATGCACTACTTGTCAGATGGTGAAGGTGGACCATCGTAAGCTGTTTCGTATGCTTCAGCCTTAACCCATTCATAACTAGAAGTGGGATAGCAACTCCATGAATTTCATCACGGGGCTACCTTTGACACTTCTCCAGCATGATTTTATTTGGGTTATTGTTAACCACCTTTTGAAGGTAGCACACATTTTGATTTATTCGACTGAACAACTTACACGTTTGTTTGTTGCTGAGATTATTTGTTTGCATGGTGTCCCGTTGTCGATCATTTCATATTAGGGATAAAAATGTATGGAAAACTTTTAGGAGATTTTCCAACAAGCCATGGGGACTATGTTGCAGATTAGTATGAAATACCATCCATAGACGGATGTACAGATGGAAAGGGTAAATCAGGCAGTGGAGGATATGATATGTGCATGCGTGATGGATTTCAAAGGAAGTTGGGACACACATTCTCCTTTAGTGGAGTTTGTATATAATAATAATTATTATTAGACATCCATTTCCATGGAACCTTATCAGGAACTTTATCGGAGACTTTGTAGATCACCAGTATGTTGGTTAGACCCAGATGATCATAGAAAATTAGGACCTGAATTTATCCAAGAGACGACCGAAAATATCAAGTTGATCAAGGAGAGGATTAACGTCTCCCAGGACAGGCAAAAGATCTATGTCGATAACAATAGGAAGTTGATGGAATTCCAGGTGGGAGAGAAAATGTTACTACGGATTTCCCCTATGAAAGGGTTAAAGAGTTTAAAAAAGTAAGGGAACTTGGCTCCTCGTTATATTGGGTTGTTCATGATTATGGGGAAGGTAAGAAAGGTAGTTTATCGTCTAGAACTTTCGGACCATCTAGATGGGGTGCATAACGTGTTTCACATTTTTCTACTTCGTCCACTTCTATACCCTAATGTTGCGTATTCGCATATTTGGGTGAAATTGAGTTAGACTTGGATGTGTCACACACTTAACAAATGGTGAGTTTTTTTTAATGATTACAAAGGTTGCATTCCAAGTAAATACTGTTAGTATAGGTGCAGTAGAATCATCATAATGAGTAGTAGTCCACTTGAGAGCGCGAGGTTTTGATGAGGCAATAATTCGTCCATAGATTTTGACTCATTTATACGAGGTGTTATTATTTTGACTCATTTTTATGAGGTGTTAGTATTTTACTCAGTTATATGAGGGGTTATTACTTTGACTTAGGTAAATATGGGATTAATTGTGGATTCTCAGGACAAAATTATTTTTGTTAGGGGGAAGATTGTAATACCCAATGATTTGGGCGTATTTATTAATAGTCAAATATTAAATTTTAGAATTTTTAAAATTTATTTAATTGATTATTTTAATGAAAATTAAATTTGAAATAATTAAAATACGTGAATAGTATTTACTACTTAACATTGGATGCTTATTTTTTACATAGTATTTACCATCACATTGTGTGCTAAATAGTAGTTACTATTAAAATTTTATTTACTATTTACATAGGATGATAAATAGTAATTACAATTTAAGAATTAAATATTATGATGAGCATAGGATGCTCATTCTTATAAACCAACAATCCTCTTCATTACCTTCATTCTCTAATACTATTCCCATTTCAATACAAAACTCAATCCCAAAATTTAATCCATTTTTCACCCAAATTACACCATTACATCTAAAAAAATGATACTCTTTTATTGTAGCCAAAAATTGTATTTTTCAGGAAAAATATTTGGGGCAACTTTGGATCAATTCTAAAGGATTTTTGGAGGCCCAATTTAACTCCCTTCCAAGAGGAATTTCTTCTACACATTCAACGGATTATTTTCATTAATTGGGAGAGCAGTTATGATGGGACTTTCTTCTGCAATATTTTCTTATTAGTTTTGGAGGTTTTCTACATTGAGGCGTGATAATTCTACTCTCTTCTCTCAAGAGATAAATAATATTCTATAATTTCTAAAATTTATGTAGAGATAATTAAGTTTTATCTTGTTTTAATCTCACCTTTATAAATTTTAATTTTTCAATGAATAAATTAATAAATCTAATATGTCAAATTATATACTTTATTAATTTTGTCTAATTTGCTATGATTTAATTGGATTATTAATTGTACATTCTTGGTATGATTTAATGTTAAATCTGACATTGAATGAATTATATATATTGGAAATCATGACAATAGATTAAATTTGTGGCTTATTATGTTAAATTTATTTATAATTCATGTGGGTACCCTGAATTTAGCATTATAGGCCTGGACGAGTAGCCTCGCCTTAGCGGCCCAAAGCCCAGACCCATCACCTTTTGTATTGATCCGATTACCCCACGATCCCATGAAGAGAAGTTGTGGGGGAACGCGATCCCATGTAGGGGAGATGGCTAATAAGGAGGAACCCATCATCCCCACTACTCCAACATATACATGTATAAATTAAACCCTAAGTCCGGGGAAAAAGACAAGCTGTATTCTCTGTACTTATTCTTCAGAATATAGAGAAATAACACTGACTGCACCATCATGGACGTAGGCACATCTTTGCTGAACCACGTACACCTGTTGTTGTGTGATCTGCATTTTATTAATCTTTTCTTGGTTATTGCCTGTTTCATATTTATTTGTGTTGCATAATAATTGTCACCACAATTGGCGCCGTCTGTGGGAAGCGTTCATCTTTCCCTGAGAAGAGCCCACGCCGAGAAAAAATCTAAGATGTCTGGTCACAGCAGCAACGCTCCTCAAGCAGGAGATATTCAGGAGCCACCTGCTCCTCGCAGGATTAGGTCTGAAGTCCGACGTTCAGATCAAGAGGCTCGCTTAGAAAGGCCAGCCTCAGAAGAAAGTCAAGGACCAGCAAGGTCCACGCAGATATCCAGATTGATCGATGCATACGAAGCAAGGCTCCACGAGTAGAGGGAGTCTTCTCGCAGATATGAGGCTGAGAATGCTCGCTTGAAAAGAAGACTGGAAAAGCTGGAGAAGGAACTACGTCCTGATACCAGGAGACGCCCCTATCGCACTCCTAGCCCTCACGAGAGCAAATCTCGCAGCCGAGGAAGGAGCCCTAGGTGGAAATATCGAGGGGACGAAGGTGGCGAATCAGACGACGACCTCCGCGAACAACTAAGAAAAGCTCGCCGCTGCCAGAGCCCTACTCGCAGCGACGACAACATACGGGACCTGGTCCGCAGAGAGATGGACCAACATCCAGCTCACCGCGGCACCAGGTCGACCAGAGAACTCTCCAGAAGAGCCCTCAAGACCCAGATGAAATCACCCTTCACGAGGGAGATTGAAGAAGAAAAGGCCCCCAAAAAGTTTGCCATTCCAAGATTCAAGATTTACGACGGGAAGACTGATCCCATAGATCATGTCAGGCAGTACCGCCAGGCTATGACCCTCTGGAATCACCGACATGCACTGATGTGCCGTATATTCCCCTCGAGCCTTCATAACATGGCCCAGAAATGATTCGAGAAACTCCCTCACCGATCCATCAGGAATTTCAAATCCCTGGCCGAGCTCTTTACGGCCCGGTTCATCACCAGCAGCTCCCATCCCAAAAGGATGGATGCTCTATTAACCATGAATAAAACGCCTCAGGAGACACTCCGAGATTACGCGAAGAGGTACTGGGGGTTATTCAACGAGGTCGAGGACTGCGCGGAGGAAGTGGCAATGGCTTCATTCAAAATTGGGCTACCTAGCTCTTCCCTCCTTTACCAGTCCTTGACAAAGAAGGAAGCTGCGACCATTGATGACCTGATGGCTCGGATTGAGAAATACGCAAAGGTAGAAGATGTCACCCGCCTTAACGTAGGAGAAAATGGTCGAGCCAAGCTCACTACCAAGGGAAGTGAGAATGTTGAGAACCAGAAAAAAGGAGGAAAGAGTGGGGGCAAGAATGGCTCCAAAAACGGAGGGAACCCTGACGTTACAAAATCGTTCCAGGCGGTCAACACCATCTTCAAAGAACCAATTTACAAAATTCTCGCGAAGATCAAGGATGAGCCTTTCATCAAATGGCCCCGGAAAATGGGAGGAGACCCCTCGAAAAGAAACAATGCATTAAGATGCACTTTCCACAAAGAGGGAGGGCATAAGACCGAGCACTGCAAGGCTCTTAAGTCCCACCTCGAGGAGTTGGCCCAATCCGGGCATTTGAATGACTTTGTGGAAAAGAAGGTAGAAAGATTAACTGCCCACAAAGAGGCCAAACCTGACAACGTATTGGAAGATGACGCCTTACACGAATTTGCGGTAATCCACGAAGTATCTGATGTTAAGCAAATCCAAGGCAACTCAGCTCGAATGGAGGTAAAGAAACTGACAGCGGTAATGCAAGCTTTTCAGATTGATCCGGCGAAATCACAGTCAGGGAAACGTCGGCGAGCAGAGGACATCAACTACAACAAGCATATTGTCTTCACGAATGAAGATCTCGTGGGAGTAAGGACCCCACATCATGATGCCTTAGTCATTACACTCAGGATAGCCAACTTTGACATCGACAGGCTGCTCGTCGATCAAGGAAGCTCATCCGAAGTAATGTACATTGACCTGTTCCAGAAATTGAAGTTGAACATCGCCGACCTAAAGGGAACCACTATCCCTCTGGTCGGCTTCGCTGGGAAGATGACCATGCCTCTGGGCAAAATAGTACTGCCAGTGCACGCTGGAAATGTTTCCAAAATGATCGAATTCTTGGTGGTCAATATCGATTCACCGTATCAAGCAATCCTCGGCAGGGGATGGCTTCATGCAATGAAGGCAGTCTCCTCGACCTACCACCAGAAACTCAAATATGTCACCGATCGGGGAGTGATGGAGATACATGGCGACCAGGCAATGGCAAGAAAGTGCTTCATAGAGGCCATCCGACCAAAGGCAGAGAAAAGAGTTGTTCAAACCAGCGAGAAGGTGGAGGAAGGTGCAATTCCTTCCAAATAACAATTAAAATATGGAAGGCCTGGAGTGGAAGAGACCAGGCTCCTCCCCTCCGAGCGCGTCGTCGAGGACCTGGTAGAAGTGTCGGCTAAAGAAGGCGACAATAGCAGAATCTTCCTGATCGGAACCTCACTCACTGACCAAGATCAAAAGGATTTGTCAACCTTACTCAGAAACAACATAGACGTTTTCGCTTGGGAACCCTACGAGCTGCCAGGTATCGATCCCAATATGGTCTACCATCATTTGCACGTCGATCCCACATTCAAGCCGATAGCACAGAAGGCACGACGAACTGCCCCCGAGAAGGCCAGAGCAGTAGAAAAAGAAGTCGAAAAACTACTGGATGCAAGGTCCATACGGGAAGTGCAATTCCCCAAATGGTTATCCAACCCAGTGGTAGTTCCAAAAAGCAACGGGAAGTGGAGAGTTTGCATAGACTTCACTGACCTCAACAAAGCCTGCCCCAAGGATAGCTTCCCTCTTTCGAAAATAGACCAACTAGTAGACTCCACCGCTGCCCACGAACGAATGAGTTTCCTGGACGCATACTCAGGCTATCACCAGATTCCCCTGTATGCCCCAGATCAGGACAAAACGGAATTTATCACGACGGTTGGTTTATACTGTTACAAGGTCATGCCTTTCGGGCTAAAAAATGCGGGGGCAACCTATCAGCGGCTGGTTACTAAAATGTTCAAGAATCAAATGGGAGACACAATGGAGGTCTACATCGACGACATGCTCGTCAAGAGCAAGGAAAAGGAAAATCACCTCTCGGACCTATCAAGTACCTTCGAAATCCTCAGGAAGTACCGAATGAAACTCAACGCGAGCAAGTGTTCCTTCGGTGTCCAGTCAGGAAAGTTTCTTGGGTATTTGGTCAACAAGCGAGGCATAGAGGCTAATCCGGACCAGATTGATGCAATCAAACGAGTGAAACCTCCTCGCACAATCCGCGATGTACAGAAGCTCACTAGAATGCTCGCTGTATTAAATCGTTTCATTTCTAAATCCTCCGAGAGATGCAAGCCCTTCTTCGAACTCCTAAAAGGCAGTAAAACAGTAGAATGGACCCCAGGTTGCTCACGAGCATTAGACGAGCTCAAGTCCTACCTGAGCTCCCCACCATTGCTTGTCATACCACAGAAAATGGACTCTTTATACCTCTACCTCTCTGTATCCAGCCATACTGTCAGCTCAGCACTAGTGTGTGAAGTTACAGGGATCCAACATCCAGTCTATTACGCGAGCAAAACCTTATTAGATGCCGAGCAGCGCTACCTACCATTGGAAAAGCTCGCATTCGCCCTAGTAATGGCCTCGAGGAAACTGAAACATTACTTCGAAGCTCACACGATCATCGTCCTTACATCACACCCCCTCAAGGCTGTCCTAAGGAAGGCGGATTTTTCGGGCAGACTGTCTAAATGGTCAGTCGAGCTCGGTCGATTTGACATCCAATTTCAACCAAGGACAGCTATCAAGGGTCAAATCCTTGCTGATTTCATAGCTAAATTCACAGGCGAAGAACCCTTCAACCAGCCTAAGCCAACAGAACAAAACAACCAGGCTGCAGGGGAAAGCTGGAAACTATTCGTTGATGGAGCCTCCAACTCAAAGGGGGCAGGAGTAGGAATTGTTCTCATCACTCCGGAAAATACTGTCCTCGAGCAAGGAATCAGGCTGGGATTTGCAGCCTCCAACAACCAAGCAGAATACGAGGCCTCAATAGCAAGTCTCCAAAAGGCGCAAACTCTGGGAGCAAAGCATTTGCAGGTATTCGGAGATTCGCAACTAGTTTCCAATCAGATAAGTGGAGACTATAACACGAAGAATGAAAGAATGGCAACCTACCTCTCCTTGGTAAAAAACATAATGACAAACTTTGAAGAGATCAACATCCAACAGTTTCCTAGGGGACAAAATAGCCACGCCGACGCCTTGGAAGCCCTGAGCTCGGCAGTTGATTCTAGCCTCAAAAGGGTCATCCCTATCGATTTCCTCAGTTGCCCAAGCATTTACCCCAACTGTGAGCTGACAAAAGCAACACCAATACTCCAATTGGAGTCAGCCCCCAGCTGGATGGATCCCTTGAGAGATTATTTAAAGAACGGAATGCTTCCAGAGGATAAGAGGACTGCCCACTAGATAAGAGTCAAAGTTGCTCTCTTTCACTTATCCACAGGAGGTGACTTGTATAAAAGATCTTTCTCCGGCCCCTCCTTAGGTGCGTCCACCCAGGCGATGCCAAGGCAGTGCTTCACGAGCTTCACGAAGGAATCTGCGGAAGCCACGTCGGAGGAAGGTCTTTAGCCTTCCGAGCAATGAATGAAGGTTATTGGTGGCCATACATGCAAAAGGACTCCGCAGTATATGTCCGCAAATGCCTAAAATGCCAACTTCACGCTCCCATGGTCCACCAGCCTGCCAGCGAATTAAAATCCCTGACCAGTCCCTGGCCCTTCACCCAGTGGGGAATGGACATCGTGGGACCACTGCCCACCGCTGTCGGCAATCACAAATACCTGTTGGTTGCAACTGATTACTTTACCAAGTGGATCGAGGCAGAACCACTGGCGAACATCCGAGATGCTGACATGATGAGGTTCATATGGAGAAATATAATCACTCGATTCGGAATCCCCAGAACCATCATCACTGACAATGGAACACAGTTCGAGAGTGGCCCTTTTCAGGATTTCTGCGACCAACACGGGATCAGGCACCACTTCAGCTCGGTAGACTACCCTCAAAGGAACGGACAAGCTAAAACTTCCAACAAGACGGTGATCGCTGGATTGAAGAAACGGTTAGAGAGAGCCAAAGGCGCATGGACAACAGAGTTACCGCATATCCTATGGGCATATAGAACGACTCCTAGGTGAGCCACAGGAGAAACGCCATTCTCACTAGCATATGGAATGGAGGCGGTCATACCACTCAAAGCAGGATTACCTACAATGAGATCCGACCTAGTCGAGCAAGGCCAGAACGATCAGGCTTTGCTCGCTGAACTCGACCTGGCCGACGAGCGCAGGGAACTTGCCCTAGTGAAACTAGCAAGCTATCAGCAACAACTCGCGAAGCACTACAGCAAAAGGGTCAATCCGAGGAAATTCAAAGCTGGGAACTACGTTCTAAGAAAGGTCCTGGGCAACACAGCGAAGCCATCAGACGGTAAACTGGGCCCGAACTGGGAAGGACCTTATGAGATAATTAGAGACGACCTGCGAGGTGCCTATCATTTGAAAACGATGGAGGGCAGAGAGATACCACGAGCATGGAACGCTGCTAATCTCAAGAAATTCTATTTTTAGGAGTTATATTGTTAGATCTTTTGTTGTACTCATTATGAAAGTTCATTTCTCAATTCACCAATGAAAATCTCTCAGTTGATTACTCTCTAAAAAGTAACAATTTTATCTTATTACACATCCCTTTCAAATCACAGGCATAATGGTTAACATAGCAGGGGAGCACCCCTCCTCAGGTCATCGTCATAAAGCACGACAGACCTCTTAGCATTGCCCATGGCAATATATGAAGCCCTACAGAGTATTCTTAGTCAACAAACCTACTTTGGTTAAATAAAACCCCTATTGGATGAAGACATCTAATACTAGGTGTGTCCTCGCCAATTGCACTACTTAGGCCTAAGGGAGTGTGACGACACGACCTAAAAGGTAAAGGGAGGGCACAATGGTATTCTTATACTGGACTGGGCGGACACTCTCATGACAAAATAAAAAGGGTTGTGAAGCTACAAGAATATAAAAGGATTGATGAACACGTTTAGTCGGCAAAATTGCCCAAAACTCGAACTTCTCATTAATCTTTTATATTTACAAACAGCAATAGTACATGTTTAGTCGGCGAAGCTCACCCAAAGCATTTACAATACAAGAATATAAAAGTATTGATGAACACGTTTAGTCGGCAAAATTGCCCAAAACTCGAACTTCTCATTAATCTTTTATATTTACAAACAGTAATAGTACATGTTTAGTCGGCGAAGCTCGCCCAAAGCATTTACAATAATTAAAAACAAAATCTCAAGAAGGTGGAAGCCTCCGAGCAAGATAGTCAGCAACTTTAGCTCTCTTTCCATCATCAGGAGCAGTGGCAAGCTCTTCCACTACCTCATTTGCGTTCAATTCCAATAATCATCGGGGAATAGCATCAATGGGTATCCATCGGTCATCCCGCCTGAATGGATTGGGCATCAGAGTGGAGGAGGACATCTCGTGTCGATACTACAGTGTCGAGTTCCTCGGGACCTGCAGCTCTTTGAGGGCGCTCAACCACCCCCTGATGAAGGATAACTCTTCAAACTATGATAGTCTCGTCGGAGCTTCCAGCCAGCCTTGATCGTAGCCATCGGACCACACTTGTCGAGGACCGTTCTTGAAAAAATGTCGTAAACGGGTGACGTCCCTCTAAAGCCCAGCAGCAGTCACATAAGCTCGCCGAACATCGCCGCGCAGCTCCTCCATTTCCCTCTCATGTTGTTCCTCGACTTCCCTATTCCTACCCCTGGCACTCCTACCAGCACGCGGGAGGGGAGGCCGAGCAGCTCGCGACGAAGAAGAGCCTTGTAGGACTGCTGAAACGATGCTCGGCGAGTGCTCCTTAAGCTTCGAGACCTCCCGCCTCAGGTCTTAATTCTCCTGCTACAGGAACTCCCCCACTTGGTTGATCTCGGTGGCCTCCAGTAGCTTCGCTCTCAGCTCGTTAACTTCTTCTTGCACTGAGGCACCGATTTCTTCCATTTCCTGGAGCTTATCCTTCATCTTAGCCACTAGCTCGGACTGATCCTTATATTTTTTGTTACTTAACTTAGCAAATCTGTAAAGTCTAGCAAAGGCCTGGCGAACAGCAGGACTTACATTATGACCAAGAGTCCTACCCAGTTGGGAAGTAGCAGGGATATAATCATCAACATCAACCAACTACAAGTAAAAAAAAAAGGAGAGAAGAAGAAGAGATCAGCATAAACATAAATGAAGTATTTTTATTGATTATGAACGAGGTTACATAATATCAAAAAAAAAAATTACAAAGCCCTATCAGTTAGCAACCTCGGATGGTCCCTTATCCTTATCAGCATCAGCAGGGGCACTACCCTCTCCAGGGGTATCCACTGCCTTCTCGACCAAAGGAGCATCAGTAGAGGTCGCCTGACAGACAGGATTGGTGCCTTCAACAGTTGGGGCTGGGTCCTCATCTACGACTGGCTTTGGCCCTAGATCGTACTCGTCAAAGAGGGGGGATGCAACGTCCACCCCAGCAGCCACAAGAGCCTTATTCCACCCTTTCTTGAAGTTCAGACGGCTGATATAGCCTATCTGAACCTCAGCGTCCTCATACGCAGCAGCCCAGCCAGAGTTGTACGAATCTTCCTTAAGAGTGGCCGCCTGGGCTTTCTCCGCCTCCAGTTGCTCGGCCAGGACCCTGCTCTTCTCTACAAGGTCTATCTTGCTCGAGCACACCAGGTCGTACGCCTTCCTCAGCTCGCCAAGCTCCCTGACAGCGTCATCTCTCTCGCGAGCAGAATTAGCAAGAGCCAAGGCAGATGAAGCTCGAGCTGCATCAGCAGCCTTCAGATCGGCCTCCAGCTGAGAACCCCTGGCTACCAGAGTAGATTTCTGCTGCTCCAGCTCACCATTCCTTCTCACCAGCTCGTCGCGAGAGCAATAGAGCACAGCGAAGTCGGTCACAAACTGCAAAGAACAAGGAAAGGATCAGGAAGAAGAAACCATTAAAACTGGTTAAAAGAAATTGAGAATGAGAAGAAAACTTTACCAAGGCGAGCCTCTGGCTAGCGTGCAGAGCCAACTGATCGGACCCCAACGCCCTCTCGCGATCTGCAGGAAGAACTGCTCTCTCGAGCAGCGCAGGGGCAAGCTGAGGAGAGGCGGCCACCGAAGCCCCCGCGGGCAAAGCGGACACTGGGACCAGGGCCTGACCCATTTTGGTCCTTGATTCCTCCTTCCTCCTCTCCTCCTCTTTTTCTCTCTCTCTTCTCTTTCTCTCCTCCACCTTCTTTCTCTCCTCCACTTTCTTCCTCTCCTCCTCCCTTTTCCTCTATCTCTATCTCGCCTGCTCCTCCTCTCTCTTCTTCTTCTCTTGCTCCTGAGAAGAAGGCCGAGAACCAGTAGCTACGACCCCAGAGGCAGTCTTCGATTTCTTGGACCTCTGTGTAAGGAGCACATCATCATCATCATCATCGTCTCTGATCAAGTTCTTCCTGGGAGGCATCTCTTCACCAGAACTGCTGGTAGTGCTCGATGAGTCTTGAGCCTCAGAATCCCCTTCAGAAGAACTGCTACCGTCAGCACTTCCTGCACCCAAATTACTCACAACGCCTACAGGTTCACTCTCTGAGCTGCTCTCCTCTTCGTCCAACTGGATGGGCTCAGCCGAAGTCTCTACGGAAGAATCGAAGTCTGGAACACTATCCACAGGTCGAGCTATGAAGCTGGAGCATGTGTTCTTGTATGCAAGAAAAAAAGCAGCAGCCCTAGGATGATCGCCGTCAACCAAAGGCTCCCTAATATTCCAAGCTTTCACCAACTCCGAGATACGGACCTCGCTGAGAGCAGGCTCCAAATTCTTTGTCCTCGCTGTGAAAGAAAAAGCAAAGAGAGGTTAGAAAAATCACAAGTCAGCGAAGGTTGAAATAATAATATAACATCTACCTATATATTATTCCCCATAAAAGGGAACAATGAACCTCTCAGACCTCGACCCTTCAGAATGGGGGGAGAATTGCCAATTCCTAACAAGAAAACCTTCTTGCCAGTAGTCCTTATGGGAATCAGGTAGATTTACTACCAATACCCTATCAGGACTCCTAGCCTTAAGATACAAAACACCTAAACTCGTACGAGAAAAGGAGTAACAAAAGCAGACCTCGGCAAGCCCTAACCTTGTGCCGTATAATTGATTTATCCTATGCACGCCGTTCACTATTTTCCATACGTTGGGCGAACATTGTGCAGGCACAATACTAAAATAGCTAAAAAAATGAAGAAACTAATCATTAGGGGGAAAGGTAAGTCCCCCCTGGGAGAGCAACAAAACGTGAATCCAATGCGCATCCTCTATATCCCTACCGTTCCTAGGAGGCGAGGCGCAACACTCAATCTCTACCCACTCAGGAATGTTGTAGAATTTTCTAAACTCAGTGACTGACCTATTCCCAATCTTCGCCATTAGAAAAACACAAGAAAAACTATAAACTCAAGATAAAATGAAAAGGGCACGAGAGACTTACAAGACAGAAGATCAGGTCAAATGGCGAAGAAGCAACGAGAGTAGAGATCGAAAACAGAAGGTACAAAGCGTAAGAGTTCTCAGAAGATAGAAGATTGCTGGAAAAGACTGAAGCGACGAAGAGAAATGTGTCTTATTCCAACGAGCCTTCAAGTCTAATCATAGCGCACGGATAGCGAAGCGGGTGCCGCCAAAGCAACTTCACAGTTTTTAAAGAAATCAACCGTAATAGCTGATTATTTAAATTCATTGGACCCGTAAAAATGGCCCAACAAATTTAGGGGCAATTGTGGGTACCCTGAATTTAGCATTATAGGCCTGGACGAGTAGCCTCGCCTTAGCGGCCCAAAGCCCAGGCCCATCACCTTTTGTATTGATCCGATTACCCCACGATCCCATGAAGAGAAGTTGTAGGGGAACGCGATCCCATGTAGGGGAGATGGCTAATAAGGAGGAACCCATCATCCCCACTACTCCAACATATACATGTATAAATTAAACCCTAAGTCCGGGGAAAAAGACAAGCTGTATTCTCTGTACTTATTCTTCAGAATATAGAGAAATAACACTGACTGCACCATCGTGGACGTAGGCACATCTTTGCTGAACCACGTACACCTGTTGTTGTGTGATCTGCATTTTATTTATCTTTTCTTGGTTATTGCCTCTTTCATATTTATTTGTGTTGCATACTAATTGTCACCACAATTCATACTTTTGGGAATTGGGGTTCTAGTAAATATGAACTTCTTCATTTTGGGTTTATGAATTATGCTGAAGATTTGGGATAGTCTTGAATTTTTAAAAAATAGTAATTATGCTTAGAAAATTATAAGACCTTATAATCTTATGTAAAATGTGATTTTCTAAAAGTTTCGTGTTTTAATAAAATTTCATAAAGGCCATTTACAAACTGAAAAATGAGAAACTTCGAAATATGTATATTTATCCACGTATAATAATGTTATAGAAAAGCGAACTTTTAACCCCTGCAAAAGGCGCATATTGAGAGATTTCACCTTTTTTTATATAGAAAATCACATTCTGGACAACTTTCGTATTTTAAGTTTTTCCAAAATCCGATTATAAAGGGCCTATATTAGCAAATTATTATGCTGACACATAATACTTTTAATATCCTAAATGAGTATAATCATAATTTATGAACATTGAAAAATATGCCTAAAATTTATATTTTATGTGATGTGACTGGAATAAAATTCTTCTTTTTTATTTTTATGGAGAATTTATACCTCATCCCACCCTTTTAAAAGTAGTATAACATTTAGAAGTAATTTAAGGGAATTTGAGACTTAAAGTATAAAAGACGTTGCAATGCATTAGTGACGCGTGGAGTTTAAATTGTGGAATTATATCGAGAGTGAATAAATATTACTCTTATGCTGATGACCAAACGCATGGGGCCACTTTTGTTATATTGTTATTATGGATATGTTGGGTGGGTAAGGTTGGTTCCGTATCGTGAGGCTTGGTGACCCCAAAGGGAGATGGAGGCCAAACATGATTATGATGATTTTATTATTGGTGGTTTTTGAGGTGGATAAGATGAGGTTGAATTTGTTTTTATGGCGATGATTTATTTATGTTATGAACTGCATTTTATTTCACACGCGTAAGGTGTGAGATACGCTCACGGGCCTTACTTATAAATGAAAGATTTAAATTGATTATATATATATATATATATATATATATATATATATATATATATATATATATATATATATATATATATATATATATATATCTGTGTGTGTGTGTGTGTGTGTATATATATATATATATATATATATATATATATATATCTGTGTGTGTGTGTGTGTGTGTGTATATATATATATATATATATATATATATATATATATATATATATATATATATATATATATATATATACACACACACACACACACACATATATATATATATATATATATATATATGTGTGTGTGTGTGTGTGTGTGTGTGTGTGTATATATGCCTTATTGCATGTTTATTTGGAATACATCCCAATTATGGATATTATGAAAATTATATTTACTAGTTGTATTTTCTAATATGGAAACCAGGAGGATTTTAAATATTGTTGTCGAATGAATAATTTAAAAAAAATTACACTGGTAAGGGTGAGGTATAACAATTAATTTAATAATTGTAAAATTATTATTTATACTCATAATTGATAGCTTTACTACTTGAGTGTGCCGTTATTATCTTGTTGCAGTGGGCCTAACTCATCACGTTGTTTCAGGTGCTCCAGTGTACCTGACTTAGTTTTCCACTTGATTACAGAGTCTTTCACTTCAGTCACCACCGAGTTTTGGAGATGTAGGAGTTGAACCTACTTTAGTTTTATTTACTGTGTTTGAGAGATGAGAGGTTTACTTCATTTCTAGCATTTGTACTCAATTTTGGAGACAACATGATTTTGGGAGATTTGTCATGTGTTAGTTCTTGTGAGACATTTTTTACCATAACCTAGTGGTGGTGATTAATTATATCTATATTCTATGATCAATTAAGGATTGATTATATCGTTCTCTACTTTGATTTATCTTTATCAATTGATTCTTATCTCATGTTAAGCATGATATTTAAATTGAATTGACAAACCGTTTTATTTAATTCAACCCCTGCTGAGCTATTTGATCTCATACCTTTTATATTCCTTGTTTTCTCAAGATAAGTGGTCATAAAGTACTTAGTGACATAGTAGAGTTTTAGAGTCCGCATAGATTATTATTACTTTAGGAGTTTTAAGAATACCTTTATATATATTTCATTCTAGTTTTCAGCATCTCTAAGTTTTATGAACAATTTATTAACTTTCAAACTTGTATTAGATATATTGGTTATCATCAATGGAATTTAGTTTTTGTTCAATGATCTCTTTGTATTGTGCATTATTAAGCCATGGTGATATTTTAATCTGCCAACTCTGATGATAAGGTCGAGGCCTATTAAAAGTCTTGTCATAGCAAGCTTTCCCTAGATTAAGGTGTTAAAATTTGATCATGCGAGAACAAGTGATGTAACGCCGCAACCTAGTAGGTCAAGATCGCAGGGCATCACACCTTTATTGATTAAGATCAACATACAATAAAATCAAATGAACTTTCTATGATTGTCGATTTTTTCAAAAAAACAAGTACATTAAGCATAGGTTTCTACACAAAATTATCCCCGTTAGTTTCCATCTCAATAATTTTACACTGGCCTTATATATTAACACAATGATTAAATGACAGTTTAGATTAATCGTGTCATAATCATGTTGTGTTGCTTTGGTATCGAATACTAATAAATCTAAAACAATAATTTATAGTTAATCGTGTCACGTGTCATGTAATTATAAGGTTGTCTCAGTAAAACGTGTTATTATGTCAAAATTATTAGTCATAACAATGATGTATCTTTAGTGAATTGGTTGGTGTGTGGTGTATTCATAACTTACGTAATTTGATTCACCAATGTATTAAACACACATTACTTTAAGTCAAACTGTGTTACTAAACTATATCCCTATAAAATTATTATTACCCTAAAAAAATGAGGGATGATTTTGACGTGGAAATCTAATTAACTATCAAAATTATTGATTGCCCAAGGTGCAAATTTTACACTAAAAAGAAAAATGCAATAAAAAGGTACCCAGCCTAAAAGATTAATTCTTCAATAGTTTCTACCATTGATGAGGTACCCAAGTAAAAAACACACACACAAAAAAAAAAAAGAGACAAGTGAATGACCAATCAAAAAGTGAAGTGGGAACTAAGAGTTTATTTGGGTATATTATGAATCAGACGTATTGCCGATGAGAAATGATATTATTCTCTAAATTGTCCCCTAAATGATGTCACATTGCAATAAATATTGTATATTGTAATGTACTAATTATAGAGTACAACACTTTATTTCTATGCCATATCATTTGGTGGATAATTTGAAGGACATATTTGGTACTTATATCATTAATAATCACTAATGTAATACTAAATTTTACGTTTAACAATGAAAAATGTACTAAAAGAGGTATCACAACCTAAAAATGTAATTATGATAGTGCCAGAGTCTAGTTAGGCGTCTAAGTAAAAAACACCAAACAACAGATAACGAGACGTATAAATAACCAATCCTAAAGGCAAATTATTTGGTGATAACTTCTACCTAAATATCAATTAGGAATCCATCAAATAGCCAAATAGAACCCTAAATTTATAAGTTCAAATTTGTTGATCCTATACAAAGAGGGTCATGGTGACCCTTTGTCAACGGATCGGATTTTGATCCAAATCCGATGTATTTATTCGGATATGGATTGGTGTACAATTCGGTAATTCAACAATTTGATTATTATTTTTACCCAATTAGTAAATGGATCATATTTGAATTGATACATATCCGGTCCGATTTAATATACAATTATAAGATGTGAGTGTAGATTTAAGGAGGCACCTCATCGATCTTGTTTTAGACTTGAGCAACGTGGTTGCGCCTATGTATCCGTCTTTACATAATCAAAGTATGCGTAGTTCGTGGGTCCGTATGATACGTCGGAGAGAGATCGATTTTGGTGGTTTTGGTGCGTGTGGGGTGCCTAATCCGGCGAGCTGCCTCTCGAACACCCAGTCCTGGCAGTTTCACTGCGTGGGGGGTACTAAATTCGGCTGTCTGCCTCTCAAACTCCCATATACCGTATAATGAAACTATAAAAATCCGTTCGTGACCATCAAATCCATGGCGGATCTCAAAAGGTGCGCGGGGGAGGAGATCTATATTTCCTCTCCTTCCTTTTCTCCCAAGACCATCATCCAACAAATGAAGGGGAAGACCCTTTTTATAGCAAAAGTTCCTCAAGTGAACTTAACACATGTTATGTTCTCTAGGGAACCAAGTGTCCAATATTTATGGTGCCACTTGTCACAATATATGTGGTGGCATATTAAATCATTACTAGTGTTTTATCTAGTGTAATTCATCAAATGGGCAATATATTAAATTGCACATAATAATATCTCAACCTGTGTAGGGTTCGGATTGTAGTAAAACTCGATAAATCATAAATCAATTATTTGATCAAATATGTGGGTTCATTAGAGTGTTGGTCGTTAATTTATTTAACACCACTCTACATTTGCCCCCTCGTAGACATAGTTGGTGTGTTGAGGCCTCGGCTAAGACATTTCAACTATGTGGACAAAATAAGTCATTTAGATCGTTCGATTAGAAAATCATCACTCGTTCGACTAGAAAATCATCACATAACCATGCCTGGTCTGTTTATCATGCACGCATATGCATATATCATATGTATGTAGTTTTGAGGGCAATTTTTTCTTCCTCTAGTTTTCATATTGGAGGAGTATTTCGGGGGGTTGCCCCTATTTCTCTCGAATCAACATGTCTCCATAATTTTATTGTGGCATCAGACATTTTGAACAATAAACTTGCCAGATGTACTGGCTCGAGCATCCAATTTGGTGCTTATATAAGTATAGTGGATCTTTTACGATCATAAGATCAATAACCTATTTGAGCATACTCGGTTGAGTAACCATTGGTGCCTCGAGTGAACTGGGGTTTTTTAAACCAACATATTTTGTAAGTGTGCTCAAAAGTCATGTAATAACCTGCGTAATTTTGGGCTATTTTAATTAATTTTTGGAAATACGGAGGAAAATAAAGTTTTTGATAAAATTATTTTTATTGCTCAAATATGTTGGTTATTATTTTTAAAGGCAAGAATTTCAAACGGTTTCGAAATCGGAGTTAAAACGGATTTTAAAATGATTTTTAAAATTTTTAACTCTTGGAATTCTAAGTCGGCGAACAACAAGTAATTTTCAAGAGTTGTTTTGACTTCCAACTCTTCATTTCTTTGCCTTATTTAAAGGATTCTTTTGGATTCCAACTCTTCATTTCTTTGCATTATAAAAGGAAGTCGTGGGGAACCCTTTTAACCTACTTTTGGCACAAATTTTGGCAGCAAATATATTTTATATTCCTCTTCTTTTTATATACACATTGGCCCTTGAGATTTGTGAGTTCCAACATTAGATTAGAGGTGTTCTTGGGGCTATTTTGTTGGAGATTCTTGGAGGAGATTTTGTATATCTTTTGTGTTGATCTTAAGGATGTGATCATTGGTTTCTCATCATGGTTTGAGGTATGAGGTTTTACACAATATGCTCCTTAAATCTCGTGAGTGTCATTCTCTTTGAATTCTTATTAATTGAACTCATATTTGAATTGATAAATTCATTGAAATTTGAAAAATAATTGTTGAAATTATTTTGATTCATGTGGTATCATTATATTGCTGATGAGCACGTTGTTATGGGATTTTAATATGGCACGGATGTTGGGCACCCACTAAAATTCCTGTTTCCCGGGCTATGGCTTGATAAAGCATATGCGAATGGGGTGAGGCCTGGTGACCCATTGATGTGTTGTTGAAAAATTATATTGATAAATGCTTTGAGATTTTCATTTTGATTTGAATATTCGTACTCGTGTTGTTACGTTTTATTCATCGCTAACATATATTTGTTGAGCATCTTTCTTCTCGTATTGTGTACTTCCCTATATTTTCTTTTAGTGGAAGGTTAGTGCGGATTTTGGGGCGCTATGGAGATTGATTTTAGAGAGGATTATTTGGGAAAGATTTGTATTATTTTGATGTATAAATCTTTGGAGATTTGTATTTTATTTTCGAGTTAGTTGTTGTATGTAATTCGAGAGACTTGGTATTTAATTTGAAGAGATTGAGATTTGAAGTTTCTCTTTTGTTGTTGTGGGACTTAGATGCTCTATACCTTGTGATTTGTGGATTTGATTTTATTTTATCGCATTAGCTCTCCGTTCTCTCTCCCCGGGCGGGCGGGGTGTTACAAATGGTATCAGAGCTTAGGTATACGGTAACCCTCGGGGCTTGGGTTTTGGGTTCATTGCGTGGTTAGCAATTTTTGGAGATAGGAAATTTTAGGTGATATTTGTGATAAGTTCCGAGATTAGAGGTGAGGAAATTATCTTTGGAGACGAAATTATTTTTGGAGTTAGTGTAGTGGCCTGATTTTTTTGAGAGTTAGGCATTCGGCAAATTTCGAGGGTGAAATTCCATTGTTAGTGGAGAAGTGTAATAACCCGCGTAATTTTGGGCTATTTTAACTAATTTTTGGAAATACGGAGGAAAATAAAGTTTTTGATAAAATTATTTTTATTGCTCAAATATGTTGGTTATTATTTTTAAAGGCGAGAATTTCAAACGGTTTTGAAATCGGAGTTAAAACGGATTTTAAAATTTTTAACTCTTGGAATTCTAAGTCGGCGAACAACAAGTAATTTTCAAGAGTTGTTTTGACTTCCAACTCTTCATTTCTTTGCCTTATTTAAAGGAGACTTTTGGATTCCAACTCTTCATTTCTTTATATTATAAAAAGAAGTCATGGGCAACCCTTTTAACCTACTTTTGGCACAAATTTTGGCAGCAAATATATTTTATATTCCTCTTCTTTTTATATACACATTGGCCCTTGAGATTTGTGAGTTCCAACGTTAGATTAGAGGTGTTCTTGGGGATATTTTGTTGGAGATTCTTGGACTAGCTTTTGTAGATATTTTGTGTTGATCTTGAGGATGTGATCATTGGTTTCTCATCATGGTTTGAGGTATGGGGTTTTACACAATATGCTCCTTAAATCTCGCGAGTGTCATTCTCTTTGAATTCTTGTTAATTCAACTCATATTTGAATTGATAAATTCATTAAAATCTAGAAAATAATTGTTGAAATTATTTTGATTCATGTGGTATCATTATATTGCTGATGAGCACGTTGTCATGAGATTTTAATATGGCACGGATGTTGGGCACCCGCTAAAATTCCTGTTTCCCGGGCTATGGCTTGATAAAGCATATGCGAATGGGGTGAGGCCTGGTGACCCATTGATGTGTTGTTGAGAAATTATATTGATAAATTCTTTGATATTTCCATTTTTGATTTGAATATTCGGACTCGTGTTGTTACGTTTTATTCATCGCTAACATATATTTGTTGAGCATCTTTCTTGTCGTATTGTGTACTTCCCCGTATTTTCTTTTAGTGGAAGGTTAGCACGAATTTTGGGGAACTATGGAGATTGATTTTAGCGAGGATTATTTGGGAAAGATTTGTATTATTTTGATGTATAGAGATTTGGAGATTTGTATTTTATTTTCGAGTTAGTTGTTGTATGTAATTCGAGAGATTTGGTATTTAATTTGAAGAGATTGAGATTTACATTTTATCTTTTGTTGTTGTGGGACTTAGATTCTCTATACCTTGTGATTTGTGGATTTGGATTTATTTTATCGCATTAGCGCTCCGTTCGTTCTCCCCGAGCGGGCGGGGTGTTACAAGTCAGGGTCTTTAAGCGTGCCTAGTAATGTAGGACTTTTAGTTTCCCTAAAATAAGACTTATGCCTAGTAATGTAGGCCTTTTAAATATCCCTTATGAGGGTCATGCGTGCTAAGTAATATTGGGCTTTAGTGCCTAGTAATATAGGACTTTGAATCTCCCACGAGCGAGGGTCAGGCGCGCCAAGTTATATTGGACTTGAATCTCCCATAACCGAGGGTGGAGGAGGGCTAAGTCTTATTTGCATAAAATCTCCTATAACCGAGGTTCAGGCGGGCCAATTCTTATTGGCATAAAATCTCCCATAACCGAGGGTCAGGTGGACCAAGTTTCATTGGCATAAAATCTCCCATTACCAAGGGTCGGGCGGGCCAAGTCTTATTAGCATAAAATCTCCCATAACCGAGGGTCAGGCGGGCCTAGTAATGTAGGCGATAAATCTCCCATATCCAAGGGTCAGGTGGGCCTCATAATGTAGGACTTTATGAGAACTGTAATGAACCACTTTGGGTGACTTAAGACAGTACTGGCAAGGTTTATACGAACTATAATGAACCTATGTGGGAGACTTACCACAATTATGGTAAGGTTTTGTGAGAAATATAATGCACCTCTGTGGGCGACTTACCCCGAAACTGGTAAGGTTTTATGAAAACTATAATGCACCTCTGTGAGCGACTTACCACAATTCTGGTAAGGTTTTGTGAGAAATATACGACTTGCCTCGAAACTGGTAAGGTTTTGTGATAACTATAATACATCTCTGTGGGCGACTTACCTCGAAACTGATAAGGTTTTGTGAAAACTATAATGTACCTCTATGGGCGACTTACCACAATTCTGATAAGTTTTTGTGATAAATATAATGCACCTATGTGGGAGACTTACCTCAAAACTGGTAATGCTTGTATGCAAACTCTTTATCTATGTTCCAGGTTTTGTGGGCAATTTTGTTTCCCCCTGTCACCTTGCTAGAAATAATGTAATTTAGCGAGTTCTATATATGAGTCATCCGGTGGCTATGCTGAACAACTTTGATGTTTCTTTTGGGGATGCTTCATCAATTATGGTCATTCTGGAACCAAATCCGAGCATGCTTGTCACTCGTGTTTATGCCTGACTACAAGTGGTACACTATATAGTACTTTTCCCCCTCTTTACTTTGCTTTGTCTCTTATCTCAAGATAAAGTAAAGTAAAAAAAATAATTGATTACAACACCATCTAAGAGTTGAAAGCATTTAAATACATTTCATGGGGGGTTTGCCCCCAAATTAAAAATAAAATATCTTGAGCGTTTGGGTTTGACATCTATAAGGCCTGATGTAATTGCTCAAGATCGATTTGATCATATGCGTTCAATATCTACAATGATAAGAAATCAACTGGAATTCTTGCACAAAAAATCATTAGTTACTCGTGAGGCATATTAAAATGACATGTATAATTATCCGGGGTATATCTTCCCCCTTTATTTTATTTTATGTCAATAAAATAAAATAAACTCGAAAACATGCTTCGAGGAATTATAGACATATTGTTCTGTGCAATCTTTATGATGCGAATTTGATATGCTACAATATGCAGTTGATAGAGTGTGGATATATCATGCAGTGAGCTATTTATCTCATGCCCCCACTATTTTTATCAAATATGAGAAAACTCAGAAGTGGTCCGTCAAATCATTTATAGAATAATTTATCCAATAAGCATGCTTGGTCACCTCGAGGTGAGTAATAAATATCAAAATTAAATTTTCATGTAACTAACATCATAATGTGAATAAATCATAGTTTAGCATGAATCGAATACAAGATAGTGCAAAAAGTTGTTCCGGGTAACCGTGGATGCAGTTGCTCAAGGGGTTGCTCCGAGAAACCGTGAATGACGCAACTCAAGTGACTAAGATGAGGTTGTTCGAGCCACTAGGGAGAGGCAACTCGATCCACTAGGAGAAGACTGCTCGAGGCACCTACTCGAGGCATTGCGGGTGAGGTCGCTCGAGGTATCTGCTCGAGGCCTCGTGGGTGAGGCCGCTCGAGGTACCATGACTTGAGAAAGATGCTAAGTTTAAAAATATATTTTTTTATTTTGTGAGCTGTTCTAGGAGGTTCCCCGAGGCTCTTACTCGAGGTACTAGGACTTGAGCAAATTTTTCACAAAAATATTATTTTGTCAACGTCACTCAAAAAATGTCATTTTTGATATGGTTGTTCGAAGGATGTCATTTTTGACATGGTTGCCCAAAAGTATTATTTTATCAAGGGTGCTTGATTACATCCCCGTACTAAGTTTTTAAATGGTCACTCGTAGGATAACATAAAAATATTCACAATTTTGAGGGGTATATGAGCTTTTCAGAAAATAAATATTTTTTCTACTCGAGCAACTTCAATTCGTGCTAGGATACAAATATCATGAATATTATTTTTTAGGGTATCTAAATAAAACACACGCACATTAAATTTCATAACCTCCAAAATTAAATGAAATAGACAATATAGTTTCTTCTGCGTGTCAATAATTTTTAGCAACTCATTAGTGTGGTTCGACTACCATATAATTAACTTGCTATAAAAATTTTGAAAATATAGTGTGATCTGATGCCACTGCATCGTATCCGTGCACTTAAAAGAGGTATCTCGAGTACCTTAAGGCTCTCATTAATATTACACAAAAGCAAAAAACCAATAAATTGGGATTTGGAGTCCAACTGATTATCTAACATCCCAGCTCATAAAACCAATTACGCATGAGTTCCCATCTATGGCTTACATTCCTCCATGATGTCTTCTCGAAGATCAAGGTTCGTGAATCAGGGTGGGTAGGTCGAAGATAAACCTGTTCGAAGGTTTAACTGGTCGAGCTTCGTGGTTCGTCGAACGAGATCCCTCCGAGCCACTTACGGCGGCCCAGATCGTTTGGAGTTCAAGTGGTTCGGAGGTCGGGGATGTTTAGACTTCGAGGCAACACCTCTGGATGTAAACTCTTCTGTGGCACTCATAAAATTATTTTTTTACACGGTTTTAATTCTGTCTATCTAAATATTCAAGCTATTTGACTTGAAATAAATAGCAACTCATTTTATATCTCAATAAATACAATTTATGATGCTAATAAAAGAAATATATATAGAATATTCAACAACTCATATGAAAGAATATGAGTAATAATACTTATTTTTGTTGAAGAAAATTTTACCACCCCCGCCGAGTTCTCCGTGTGCATAAGATCAACATACAATAAAATCAAATAAACTTTCTATGATTGTCGATTTTTTCAAAAAACAAGTACATAAAGCAAGGGTTTCTTCACAAAATTATCCCTGTTAGCTTCCATCTCAATAATTCTACACTGGCCTTATTTATTAACACAATGATTAAATGACAGTTCAGATTAATCGTGTCATAATCATGTTGTGTTGCTTTGGTATCGAATACTAATAAATCTAAAATAATAATTTATAGTTAATTGTGTCACGTGTCTTGTAATTATAAGGATGTCTCAGTAAAACGTGTTATTATGTCCAAATTGTTAGTCATAACAACGATGTATCTTTAGTGAATTGGTTGGTGTGTGGGGTATTCGTAACTTACGCAATTTGACTGACCAATGTAACACACATTACTTTCAGTCAAACTGTGTTAATAAACTATATCCCTATAAAATTATTATTACCCTTAAAAAAAATAAGGGATGATTTTGACTTGGAAATCTAATTAACTGTCGAAATTATTGACTGTCGAAGGCGCAAATTTTACACTAACAAAGAAAAATATAATAAAAAGGTACCCCGCCTAAAAGATTAATTCGTCAATAGTTTTTACCATTGACGAGGTACCCAAGTAAAAAAACACACACACACACACAAAAGAGACAAATTAATGACCAATGAAAAAGTGAAGTGGGAACTAAGAGATTATTTGGGTATATTATGCATCTAACGTATCACCAATGAGAAATGATATCATTCTCTAAATTGTCCCCTAAATGATATGGCATTGCAATAAATATTGTATATTGTAATGTAATAATTACAGAGTACAACACTTTATTGCTATGCTACATCATTTGGTGGATAATTTGAAGGATATATTTGGAACTCATAGCATTAATAATCACTAATGGAACCCTAAATTTTATGTTTAACAATGAAAAATGTACTGAAAGAGGTATCACAGTCTAAAAATATAATTATGATAGTGCCAGAGTCTAGTTAGGTTCCTAAGTAAAAAACACCAAAAAATAGATAATGAGACGTATGAATAACCAATCCTAAAAGCAAATTTTTTGGGTGATAATTTCTACTTAAATATCAATTAGGAATCCATCAAATTGCCAAACAGAACCTGAAATTTATAAGTTCAGATTTGTTGATCCTATACAAAGAGGGTCATGGTGACCCTCTGTTAACGGATCGAATTTTGATCCAAATCCGATGTATTTATTTGGATATGGATTGGTGTACAATCCGATAATTTGATTATTTTTTTTACCCAATTAGTAAATGGATCATATTTTAATTGATACATATCCAATCCGAATTAATATACAATAAATACAAATCTCAATATTATATAGTTAATACTTTTAATTTATAACCATAATTTATATCAATTCATGATTATTATTACACTTAAAAATACATATTACATACGACATTCTTTTATAAGATTGATATTATTATCCTGTGTTCTAAAAAACGCGCCTAGGCAGGAGCTTTTTACAAACGCTAAGTTTTGGCCCAAACCATGTATTAAGGCGAGGTCAATGATGGTCAACGATTTTTAGGATAAGGCGTGAAAAAACACGAGTTTTTTCTCGGTAAGGTGTTAAAAACTGCGAGCTTTTTGGGTAAGGCGTGAAAAAACGCGTTTTTTTTTGGAAAAAATAATATTTTAGTTTGCAAATATTCAGACATATTTTAAGATATGTACCATTTTAGTATTTTTAATAGCCTTGTTATAATTAAAAATGTTAAAATATAATAAAAAGATGTCTAAATGTTTTTTCACGCCTTTTGTTCGCCTAGGTTTCTAAGGCTTAAGGCTTGGTCTCGCCTCGGTCACGTCCCGCGTTTTTTAGAACCTTGTTATTATAGGAGTTATTATTATATTTATGAAAATATTATGTAATTAGTTATTTTTAGTAGGGTTGAATAATATTTGATCCAAATCTGTAGGATTCGAATATGGATTAGAGTTTTCAAAATCCGTAGTGATCTGGATTCAATCCGATAATTTTCTTAATAATTGGATATGGATTGATCTAGATCCAGTCCGAATCTGATCCATTGATAAGCCTAACCTTCTCGTCTTATTGGTTGAAACCTGAAAGTCAACAATATACCTTGGGTCCCATAATTTTTAATAATTCAATCAATAAGGTGAGTGGACCACCGTGATTCTTTTTTAAGGGGGTTTAACAAATTTAAATTCAAATTTTATACTCTACGTCAAAAAATGTACCAAAAGAGGCATTGAAAATAAGATAATACGAATTTTGACCATTAGAGAAATAACCAAGTCAATAAATGAATATGGTCATTTGACGAGAAGTCCTTCAATATTTTTTCAATTAATGTTCAATCCAAGCCTTTTTTTATTTTATTACAAAAAGTCCCTCACTGTATAAAAACTCACAAACACTCTATCTTCTCTTATTGTAAACCCTAAGAAAAAATTATTAAAAAAATAGCCAAAGGAGTTTTTTGTATATAAAAAATAGGGTCATTTAAGGTTTGACCCCCATTCATTTTTCTATAATGAGTCAAACCTCCGAGAATTGACCTTTTTAAGATTTGGCCCCCATTTTTAACTTTCTGTCCATTTAGCCGTCAACCCCCGTGTTTTATTTGCCATTTATCCCCGAATTACCCCTCTTTATTGTTGGGACATTTCTAGCCGTTGGAAGATTGCCTATTTAACCTCCAACTTGCAATTCATTTTGTTACCAAAATGGGGGAGACTCAACTTCATCCTACAATGTAATTTTATAATACTTTTTTGTTAATTTTTGTTAATTTATTAATTTGTACTCTATTTTTTTTTTTGCAAGAAATATGACAACTTTACGATGAAAGTGGTCATGTAGTCAAACTTTGTCTGTCATTAGCGAAAAATCAAACGCAACAAGATGTGAAGAAAAATGTGTGTTTAGTTTGTAATTTGATTATTTTTTTAGATTTTTATTTGAGTCGTATATAATTTTTAGGATTTTTATATTTTATTCGCGTGCGTATAGTTGTAAATATTAGGGTCCGTTAGTTTGCGTCGAGTGTTTTTAATTTTTTATGTAAATATAATAGGTGTCTTTATTTTATTATTTTATTAGGGTTTTCTTTATTTTTTATTTTATTTTATTTGTTTTTAATTTTATTAGTTACGCTCACTATTATTATTTATTTTTATTTGAGTTTTTTAATTTAGAGATTAGGAATTTAATTTTTAGTAGGTTTTATTTTTTTTTAGTTTTAATTTTATACTTTTTTTATTAGGTTGTAAGTATTTTATTTTATTTTTAAATACACAATTAAACACACTCACCTCTCAAATTCTCTCTCCTCTCACCCCTCATTTCTCACCTGAGCAAAAATTACCAACCTACTACGAAATACCCACCTGTCAAACCTCCATCCTTTACCCCTTAATCTAGGGCTGTCAATGGACCAGGTCTGGACCCGGACCCGATCCAGACCCGACCTGAATTAACGAATCTGAGAAAATTTTATAGACCCGATTATCCGATTACCCGATTAGTTAATGGACCGGATCTGGATATACATGACTCCGATCTGATAAGGACTCGACCCGAATGTGTATATATATAATATAATAAATATATCTTTATATATAATATTATATATATATATATATATATATATATATATATATATATATAAATATATATTCGGGTAGTATCTCCGGGTCCTTAACGGATCCGGGTCTGGATCCATTTTCTGAGACCCGTCGGGTAATCGGGTAAGACTCGATCCGCTAAAAATATACCCGGATCAGATCTGGATATACCCAGACCCGATCCGTTTACACCCCTACCTTAATCCATCTGACCCTTGTACTTCCCGAATTCGCCCACCGCCGACCAAATCCCAACGCTGGCGGCTTCTCCACAAGATGTCACACCTCCGTCAATCAAACGCTGACCAGAAATTTCCACCTCCGACCGGATACCAACAACCCCTGTCCCACCTAAAACCAGCTACAACTCGGACCAACCTGATACCCATTTAGCCACAATCCAAACCTAACCTCCATCATATCATACTTCTAAGTCATCACCCACCTCCATGAAACCCTTATATTTTCAAATTTCAGATTAAAAATTAAAAGACTCGAAAAATTTCTCAAAATGGATTACAGGGATATTTCAAATTTTTTTTGTTGTAAAGAGAAAAAAAATTTAGAAATGGGTAAGAATTGTGTTACATCTGTGAAGTCCATCGTTTGGGGTTACATTATAAAGGGTATAACCAAAATAAACATGGGGGTTAATGGCTATGTGAACTGAAAGTTAAAAATGATGGGCAAACCTTAAAAAAGTCAATTCTCGGGAGTTTGGCTCATTATAGGGAATTAAATGGAGGAAAACATTAAATGACCCAAAAAAATAAGGTGGAGTAAGTGAAAAATGTACTTAATTCCTAGGTACTAAACAATAATTGTCCAACGAGAAAGGATGGAATGATCATGCCTAAAAAAGAAGCAGGAACCAACAAAGGGGGTGATAATTTTTCCTAATTACCAAATTGAAAATGATCAAATCACCAAATAAAATCCCAAAATTAACACTCGACAATGAATAATGTAACAAAAGAGCTATCAAAGTGTAAATAAAATAATTATGATAGTACCAAAGTCTAATTTCGACATTAGCAATATATCTAAATAAAAAAAGAGGATTTTTTCAATAATTAGATTTACCCCCACCCCACCACACACACAAATGTTCATCATCCCGCTTGTACCTTATGCATAATGGGGGGGGGGGGGGGGGGATTCTAATTACTAATCATCTAAGGGGTATTTCAAAATACAACATTATTTCATGGGATAAAGTAAAAAAAATCTCACAAAAAAATTGAGACAAATGAATAATCAAACATAAAAGTGAACTGGGAAGTAGCTGATTATTCGAGTGAAAACTTGTACCTAATTATCTACTGGAATCGTTAAAGAACTTCGGCGGATCCATAATTTGAACTACATAACCATGTAAAAAGCATCAAAATAAACATAAAAAACATGCCACCAGAAATGTTCTCTCACCTTCCACACATTTTCATGTAACACTTTATATTCAACGAAGTTTATACCTTTTGGGCTCGTTTGGTTTGAGGTTTGGAAAGAGAATGGGAATCCATAATTCCAGGAATTCTATATTCCTGGAATCTTGAGTTCCTTTCCATTGTTTGGTTCAAACAAGAATTATTTTTTCCCGGCATCTAAAATTATTTTTCCAAATTAGGAATAAATATCATTTAACTAAAATACCATTCTACTTTATTCGAGTGTGCGCTCATGAGGGCATCTAAAATTATTTTTCCAAATTAGGAATAAGTATCATTTAACTAAAATACCATTCTACTTTATTTGAGTGTGCGCGCATGAGGGTGTGGTGAGTGTGTGTGGTTGTGTGTGTTTGAGTGTGTGTGTGTGTGTGTGTGTGTAGGTGTATATGTGTGAGACAGAGAGAGAGGGGGAGTGTGTGTGTGTGTGTGATAGTGTGTGTGTGTATTTATGTGTGATAGTGTGTGTGTGTGTGTGTGTGTATGTGTGTGTGATAGAGAGAGGGAGAGAGAGAGAGAGTGTGTGTGTTTGTGTGTGTGCGTGAGAGAGAGAGAGAGAGAGAGAGGGAGAGAGTGTTTGTGTGTGTGAGAGAGAGAGAGAGAGAAAGAGAGAGAGAGAGAGAGGGAGAGAGAGTGTGTGTGTATTTGTATGTGTGTGTGAGAGAGATTGAGAGCATGAGTGTGAGTGAAAGAGAAAGAGTGTGTGTATGTATGTGTGTGTGAGAGAGAGTGTGTATGTGTGTGAGAGAGAGTGTACGTATGAATTTATGTGAGGTGATATTTTTATCTCACCACAAAAGTAAGGTAATATGTCTGGTAATATATGATTACTCCCATTTTAGAGGGAAAATGAGAATCCAATTTTGTGGGAATTCTAATTTCCAGGAATTCTAAGTTCCTCCTTAAATCTCCAACCAAACATTGTAATTCTAAATGAGGGGAATTCTAAATTCAAGTAATCCTAAATTCCCTTTCCAAATCTCGAACCAAATGAACCCTTTAAGATTTTCTTAGCAAAGGAATATCTAAAGTCGTGATAATAATCGAAAATCTTCCAGTTTAAATGTCATTGAATGGGAGATCATAATGATTTGCAATTATTACGGGGACAAAAACATAATATAGCACGTCTCCAATGCAGATCATGTTTACTGCGAAGCCATTTACATCAGGCCACGTCCTAAAAATGCAAATGTCTTGGACTGTACATTAGCTTTTTAAAGTACAGGACCAACAACTAATAGCCCAAAAATAATGGGTGATTTTGACTTGGATATTTCGCTAATAGCCGATATATACTTTGGTACTACCAAAATTGTTTTTTATCTTTTAGTATATTTTTTCGTCGCTAAAATGTCACTTTTAGTGACGCAAATATTACATTCAACAATGGTCAAAGCACCAAGGAGGTATTGAAGTCTCAGAAAATAAGGATGATAGTAACAAACCCTATATTCAACCATTAGCGAGATACCTGAGTAAAAAAAAGCCCAAAAATATAAATAAACAATCAACCGA
The DNA here is from genome assembly GCA_949130495.1 of Sambucus nigra. NCBI lineage: Eukaryota > Viridiplantae > Streptophyta > Magnoliopsida > Dipsacales > Adoxaceae > Sambucus > Sambucus nigra. The sequence continues at coordinate 35,743,623 of OX422222.1, forward strand.
ATAAATAATCAGTCTTTAAAATGAACCGGGAGCCCGCAGATTATTCCGGTGATAATTTTACCTAATTATCTAGTAGGAACCTATCAAATCGCCAAATGGTATCCCAAATTTGACAATCAACAATGAAAATGTACCAAAGCGTAAAAAAAACTCTCGATAGTACCAAAGTCCTAACTTCGACCATTAGCGAAATACCTAAGTAAAAAATATTTTAAAAAAAATGAATCACTCCAATTGTTGAACAGAATTCCAAATTTACACTCAACAATGAAAAATGTACCAAACGAGGTATCAAAGCCTTAAAAAATGATACCAATGTCTAATTTCTACCATTAGCTAGAAGCTTAGTTAAAACATACCCCTAAAAATAGATAATGCGAAAGATGTATAATCAATCCTAAAAACAGATTGTTCGGAGTGAATTTTTACCTAATTATCTACTCGGAATCCATCAAATCTCCACACATGAGTCCTAAATTTTACACTCAACAATGAAAAATGTTCCAAAAGAGGCACCAAAGTGTAAAAAGAGAATTATGATAACACAAAAATCTAATTTCAACCATTAGCGAATACCTACTTAAAAATATCTACAAAAATAACACAATACAACCAATTAAATAAATAATGAAACGGATGAATAATCAATTATAAAGTGAAGAACCAACAGATTATTCGGGTGATAGTTCCTAAATATCTATTGGAATCATCACAGAACTTTGCCGAAGCCATAATTAATACATAACAATGTAAAAATCATCGAAATCAACTGGGAAACATGCCACTGGAAATGTTTTCTCACCTTCAACACATTTTCATGCAACACTTTATATTCATCAAAACTTATATCTTTAAGAATTTTCTTCAGCAAAGAGTGGCAACAATAACTAAAAAGCTCCTCCAGATTAGTATGTCATTGAATGGCAGATCATAGTGATTTGCAATTATTACGGAGACGCAACCGTAATATAGCGCATCCACAATGCGGCCCGTGTTTACTTCGAAGCCCTTTACATGGAGGCAGAATTTGCTCCCGCAAAGCTCGTCGGCGTAAGGTGTTTTGAGGCGATCGAAGTGGGCCCATATCTCGGTGTTTATTGCTCCGACAAAGAAGGCTAGATTTTTCCTGACATCATTTGAAAGTCGTTAGATTGTATGTAATTTTACGTCACTGGTGCAATAAACATTATAATAAATCTAGGGTATTTTATTAATTTACACAAAAGCAAGGAGGCAATAAGTATAATTTTTAAAGGAATTTCTACCTAAAAAATAAAAGCATCAGTCCTTGGATAAAACTCGTAATAACCCAAAAATAAATCCCCGAACCCCCGACACCACTCGAAACTCTCACCCCCTTGACCAAAAATCCTGGATCTGCCACTACACATGAACATGAGAATGGGAAATGGGAAAGGAATTTAGATTCTTATGTGGAAATGATAAGTATCTACTGTAAATGCTTTCAAGTGTTATAGCTTGTTCATCAATTATCTAGACATGAAGCTGCTATAATACAAGAGTTAGTCACCTACAATAATGTTGATACCAATTGTTTCTATAATAGATTTATTGTCCGTTTGATAAAAAATATGGAAAATGTTTTGGGTGGCAAAATTTGTCTTGCAAAATGTCATTGGGTGTTTGATAGGATTTATTTTCCAGCTGGAAAATCCTGTCTTTGCCACCTATTTGTGTTTGATAGGCTTGTTTTTCTACCTAAAACCCCCATATTTTCCAACTTTTGTTGTTTGATAGTCATGTTTAGAAATGGTAAAGGAAAATTTTGCCATGGTTATTTGACCACTATAGTGTTTTTTGAAATTTTCAACCTGGAGAACATTTGTTTTTCTTTTTCAAAACACAAAATAAAAAATAGAATTCTCTCCCATTTGCAATCTAGTTCTCTACTCAACCTGATTGAAACAAAACCCTCTTCAAAATCACAGTACTTTCCGTTCAATTGTCTTATCTAACTGGATTATAAATACATAATAATGTAAACACGAACTCTAGGTCCGATTTTAAGTCCAAAATAAAATATGGGTTCAACCCTTTATGAATCTTAAAGATTTTTTTTGGGGTAGAGGGTGGGGGGGGGGGGGGGGGAGAGGAATCGAAACATAAACAAAACTTAAATGAGATCAAACACACAAACAGATTTGAAAAACATGAAGACTTGGGTACAATGTGCCTACCTATAGAAAATCGCATCTATGTTGGAAATTTCCTTCTTGGCGCAAGGATGAAGAAGATGTGGTATTGACAACCCAGAAATCTCTTTTTGGGAAATAATAGACTGCTATCTCCCATATCTAAAATCAGCAACAATTATTTTGCCAAAAGTGATAATTTGCCCCGAAATGTTTTTCTTTGCCTAGGAGGTGAGCAAAATATGCCATAAAAAGTGAGCAAAAACGGGTCACCTGACTAAAAGTTGGAAAATTTGCCAAGATGAATTTTTGTTATCAAACACCCAAAAAGATGGCAAAAGGGTGGCAATTTTGCATTTGCCATGGCAAATAGGGTGTATCAAATGGACCCATAATAATTAGACTTAGACGCTTATTATTATTGAGGCAACTTATTTCACATATCCCCACGTGATCACAATAATTAGACTTACCCCCAACCCACCCGCACAAGAGGGTAAGCATAATTATTATCGAGGCAATTTATATGACATAGACCCCATGATAACACTGATATTCGAGAAAGGCCATTTTATAGGTGGTTAAGCATAAGGAAGATCTAGCGAAAATTAATGGATTGTGGGTTGGTGAAGCCACTTCTAGTGAAAAACCCCATTAAGGTTTGAGGTTAGTGAGGCCAAATAGGAAAAATCTTGTTGAGAAGTCCAAATGTTTGGCTGGTATAGAATTCAGACAGATTTGTCAATTATTTCTTATTTCATCTTTTTGTCTGAAAACATTTTGAGATATCTCTTAAAATATAAACCCGTTGAAATTAAATTTACCTATTTGGGAAACTCTCAACGAGATCTATCAAAAGATATCCATTATTTGAAATTTCACAATGAAAAACATCTTAAAAAGAGGGGGTATCTCAAATATCAACATTATCACATCAGGGTAACTGGGAAAAAGAGATCCATCAATTATGATATTTTGGAAGTGAAGATTTTCTCAATTTCGTAACGAGAAACATACTAAGTGCCATGTATGCAAAAAAAAAAAAAAAAAAATAGGTACCCGATAAACATTAGATCTCACCTTTCTGAAACTGGAACACTTGGAGGATCACCTTCTCTTGGCCAAATGTGTGGCAACGATGCATATTTGTGCGCAACATATGCCGGCACAAAATAGCTTGAAGAGCAAACAACTTGAATGGCATTGAATTTCCCTTCATCCACTTTCTTTATTGTGCACGCAACATAGAAATGGTCAGCCCCATCACTCCGATTCCAATAAGGGTAATTCTGACTAACGTTTATCTCTAATAAAATCTTGAATACCCTCAATCCCAACTCTTGGGTCGTGCCTAAGCCTTTCGATTGAGAAAGGTAAATAGAAGAGATCTACTTGGGGTGGATCGTTTGTGACGAAATGGATATTGAAAAGAGCCTTCTTAAAGTAACTTTCGCTGGCGTAGTTACCTCCCGGTTCAAAGTCTACCGGTAAGAGTGCATTAGCAAATGGGTCGTCATGCCGATTTGTCTTTTGTATGTTTCTTGAGTGCCATTTGGTCTTTTGTATGTTTCTTGAGTGCCATTTGGTCGCATTACGTCACTATCATTCGGAACAAGCTAAAAAGCATAGTGAGCAGCAAATGCAGTGAACACCACAGCGAAAAAAGCATTTGCTGCTCACCAACCCCCAAACCATGGAATTCCAGCATACCATAGTGAGCATCACAGTGAAGCTGTCCTGAACTTAGTTTCGAACAAAAAAAACACATTATTTTTTTTCTCTAAGAAGTCTCCATAGAGGTACTTGCAAGAAAATGCACATTCATTTTTTTTTTTTTTGGGGGGGGGGGGGGGGGGGGGGGAGGGGGAATTAAAAATAACTCAAGTATTTCTTGCAAAACATGAATAATTCAAGTAGCCCCTTACATATTCTCCACTAGGACATCTAGTTTTGGGTATTTTTGCCTACCACATAGGTAAACTATGGGTTGTAGGCAAATGGCAACTGTCATTACAAAAATAGCTCCAGCCGACCATTTTTCCAATTGGCCTATTGTTGCTACAAAAGTCACCAGATGGATAATTGCATTCAAAAAAATTCAAAATTTTCTTGCAAAACATAAATTATTTAAGTAGTCCCTTTAGACCATCTCTAGTAGTTATGGGCACTTTTGCCTGCCACATAGGCAAAACATGACGTTAAGGTAAATAGATATTGCAACACTTTTGCACGTTGGTCGTGTGAATTATATGTTGGCATTGCGACACTTAAAGGGGAACTTCAAATTATGCGACACCAACAGGTAAATTAACCATTTGACTTCCATTTCAAACTCACTTTCCCTTTCACCCTCTATCAAATTATCTCTACTCAAACCCCAAACATGAAAATTAATTTTTTTTTTCATCTTTTATCATTTCAACCAGAGTAATGAATACATCGACGTCTAAGTAAATTGATAGACAAATCCAGGACATATACAAGAGTGGTTATCGTATGTCACGGACATGGTTGAGAAAACAAAATTGATACGGCCGAGTTAACTAGGTTTAGGTACCCATTAATACCTATATATTAATTAACTAAACAAACTTGACCTGGTGCGACATGCCGATTTTTTTACTGAAACAGAGAAACCTTGGGAACTCGCCAAGTAGATTAACCGAATCATTCCAAGAGTTTTACTATTAAAAAATACGAAATTGACCTTCCAAATATTGTAGTGGTTTGCCTTGCCCGAAACCAATACCTATACTTATACTAAGCCAAAAGTTGGACCGCCAAGTCTATGACCGAAACCTTGTCTTTGAACCATAGTCACAACAAGTGATCGGAAGGTTAGGGATTGCGGATTACCCCATAAATTTTCACTTCTATATATATAGAACTTTTTGTGGATTTATGTAATGTGAATTATTTAAATATAAGTTGCAAGTAAGTTTTATATTATTTCAGCATGTATATGAACATTATTTTACAAGAATAAAAAATATATATAATGGGAAAATATTGGTCAAAAGCGGCACTACAACGGTTGTGCGAGGATTGGATTTGTTAGAGCTCGCGTATATTTTTCCATTATGCATCAAATTTTAGCACTCCAAATGAGTTTTATCCACTATTCTGTCCTCCAGGTGAAAATCCAACCTGCTGGCCAATATACAATCCAAAATTTTAGCTATTTTCCTCTTCTTTTATTTTTTTAATTTGTTTAAGTTTGGGCGGCATTTGCTTTCGCCCCAAGTTTTCCCTTTTTTTTCTTTTTAAGGGTGCTCGAGGTTTGAATTTATCCTAACACCTAGAGTTCTAAAGGCATTTTAGAAATTTGTGATTTTTCATTGGCTAGAAAATTGGTGGTCCATCTTGAATTTGTCTTATAAATGTATAATAACTATATGCACCCATTAAACAAAAGGAAAATGCTCTTTGCACTAACAAATTAGTGCCAAAGGTACCGCAAACGACCTGATATGTGTAATTGAATGTTGTACATTGTCCTAAACCAAAACACATTAAGCTAATTAAGGAATGAAAACAAGAACATAAGCAACAAAACCAAAAAAGTGAATTACCATTTGAGGTCACTATACCCTTCATCAAACACTGCTGCTCTAGGAAAACAACTGGTTTGGGCCTCTCTGAAGCCAAAATACTAGCATTATTTTCCTGAGGTGAAATCTTGAGAATTGGGTTAATGAGTGGACAAAATAAAGAAGACCCAATTGATTTAGTTAAGTGAAGAGGACGGAAAAACACATTTGAAGTTGAGATGTAAAACAGAATGCAAAGAGAGGTAATGAGTGCTAAGCCTGTGGGTATAAAGAAAAAACCTTCCATTGGGGTCCAAATTTGAGTGTGTATTTTTCTCTGTGTTTACTTTTAAATATATAAAAAGCATTTCACCTTTTAACTTTTCACCATAGTGAAAAGTATTTCACCCCAAACTAAACAAACATTTGGTGAAATTTTGGGTCATTTGGACTTTGGCTTGGCCAATTTGACCAAATTTCACTTTGGTCCCCAATCATTTTTATAATACACTCTTGGACCCATTTTCACATTTATGACAAATTATTTTTAAAAAGGTGCAACAATTTTCTTCCACAAAAGTGAAAATGAACCTCAAAGTGTAATAAACAAACATAATGGTGACTAAAGCGATAATTGCACAAATCAATGATGCCCAAAGTCAAAATCACCCTAAAAAAATTCGACACTTTTTGCGTCACTACAAGTCATTTTAGGGATTAAACACTAATATATAAAACTTACAAGGGTTAAACCTAATTCTAAAAATTAATAGAGACCAAAATCTAATAACTTAGTGGGTGTCAAAAATTGCAACATGTAAAATAGTTCAGCAAAAAACATATTAATTAAATGGAAAATGCAGTTTTATTAGGTTAGGGAGTAATACGAGGAAGGCCTTTTTTCGTGACTATTTTTTGTTACTCACTGTTTTGTAATTTACATGAATCTATTTGAGGCACCGTTGTCACAAAAAAGGAAAACAAAAAATGTTCTCTTTAATCAAATTGAATATTGAAGACAAGAACATAAAGCAACAAACCCAAACTTTGAATACCATTTGAGCTGGCTTGTTGAATCAAAAGATGAAATCTTGAGAATTGGGTTAATGGGTGGGGAAAATAGTTAAGTGAAGAGGAGTTTGGTGAGGATGATTTTAGAGATTTAAAGTGAGAAGATGTAAAAAAGAATGCAAAGAGAGGTTATGAGAGCTAAGCCTGTGGGTATGAAACGAAGCCCTTAAGAGTCTGAAACTCTCCGGCGAGAGATATTGTATAGTAAGAAGATTGAGCCAGCCATTGGGGGTCCAAATTTATACTATTACTATAAAATGTAATACAAATCATTTATTGTCCTCAACATAGACGATACCCACGTCGGATGAGAGAAATCATCTGACTTGGCTCTCCACATCAGATCTATAACGAGACCGATCTCCATCTCATCTACAAACTACATTAATTTCTGTCGATACAAATGCAGATGCCAACTCATTCATGTAATCTTTGGCAATATAGAGTCCCCCTTCTTATTCAAAGTAAATTCAATCGTTACAAATGAAAACGCAGCGTCCGTCATTAAGGTTGCGTTTGTTTTCTGATCTGAATCTGAAGTCTGAATCTAAAATCTGAATCTGAAAAATGTGTTTGTTTTTACGTCTGAATATACTTCTGAATGAATGTATTTAGACTGATTCAGATTTCAGATTCAGACTTCAGACCTAACTCTACCTCTTAATCATTAAGAGGCAAATATGACCGTTAACCTCTTAATCAATTAAAAAAACAAACACTTTTTGATACCTCTTAAGTCTGAATGGTTCAGATTCAGACTTAAGAGATAAAAACAAACGACATACAGCTAAATCCAGGCATAATCGACATACAACTACAATATAGGCATAATGGAATATGTACACTCATTTGGGAGTAATATATATATGTTTGTAGATAAAAGGAATTGTAAGATGAACTCTGTGGCCGGAATATCAAATATAGTTGAGGCAAGGTCATTTGGAGCAGTGGATGCAGTAGAAGATTTTGGAATCTCAGATCTTGTTGAAGAAGCATCAATACAAGTAAGATTATTTCTAATGTTGCAATGGTATAAAATGAAATATAGTTGGAAGTCCGATATTATATATGTATTTTTGATAGAAATTTCAATTGAGTGTAAGTATAATTCAACGTAATATATGGATTTGAATAAACAAATGATTATAGGGCACAGGATAGGGAATTAGTAAGTTAGGCACATTTACTGTTTGTTAAAATTTCTTAGAGATTTAGGAAAATATGTTTTCAACCGTTTTGGGTTGGGTCTACTGTTAAAATTCGTTCGTGTTTTTCGATTGGCATTTTTTTTAAAGAATGCCATGGCCTTAGAGGAATAGACTATTGCTTTTAGAGTTGATGCACGTTGTGAAGAAATCACTCTAAGTGTACCCTAATCTCCATTCAAATTTGTCGAGAAATGACCATACAAAATAGCCTATAACATTGGCTCCATCATCAACTACCTTACACAGCTGACTCAAATAGGCTTTGTAGTAATTCAATGGCCAACTTTCAATTCTGCAGCATTTTCGTTTTGTATATATTTGGACTCTTATGTTTTTTAAATATGATTAAAATTAATCATTCGGTGGATTGAAAACATGGACTTTAAAGACTATTGCTCCCATGTAATTGATTTAGAAACATTCAGTACATAGGTACTTGAAACTACTTTAAAAACTATTGCAACCCGTAAAATAGTTCAGCAAAAAACATATTAATTAAATGGAAAATATTAGGGAGACGCAGTTTTTCAACCCAATTTTAAATCCCAGCGATGTTTCATCATCACATTGGGGTGATATTTTGGTGAAATCCATGTGACACACACCACCCAATGTAGTAATGACACATTACTGTCTCAAAATTGAGTCTTAAAACTGGAGAGCAATATTAGGTTAGGGATTAATATTAGTTTAGGGAGACCATTTTCGTGACTATTTGTTTGTTAGTGACTTGATGTGTCATGTCAAATATACATTGGGTCGTATTTTGTAATTTATATGAGTCCATTTGAGACACCACTACCACTACCACTACCACTAAAAAAGTCAAACGAAAAATGGTCTCTCTAATAAAATTGAATAATGAAAACAAGAACATAAAGCAACAAACCCAAACTTTGAATGCCATTTGAGCTGTCTTAACCCTTCATCTAATATTGTTCTTGTTGAAAAACAACCGATGAAATCTTTAGAATTGGGTTAATGGGTGGGGAAAATAGTTAAGTAAAGAGGGGTTTGGTGAGGATGGTTAAAGAGATTTGAAGTTTAGAAGATGTAGAACAGAATGCAAAGAGAGCTAAGCCCGTGGGTATGAAAAAGAAGCCTTTAAGTGAGTCTGAAAAGCTCCGACGAGAGAGAGTGTATAGTAAGAAGATTGAGCCTGCCATTGGGGGTCTAAATTTGGGTATATTTTTTCTATGTGTTTTTGTGTGTGTATAAGAAAGAGAGAGAGAAGTTCATCTTTTGTGTGTTTTAATTTAAGATCGGTTTATTGTAAGCATGACAAGATATGGAATTTTACACTAGTCAAAGAATAATAGAAAAATAGAAAACTTAGACCTTTTTCCATGGGTACAAATAGTTCGTGTAGCACATCTCTATTGCATCATGTTTTGATTTCACTTTACTCTATTAGTGTGAAGTCCAAACACGATTCAATACAAGTGCGACACATTAAATAAGAAACAGCCTCGAATTATATATATATATATATAGCAAATTTTCAAATAGTGTCAATTTGTATGTATTGGCATTATTTCGAACAAAAACCACTTTGAGTCATAGGATAGATTTTACATGTCACGATTCTCATTAAACCTATAACGCCGTGTTGAAAACGTAGCGGTCAAGATGCAAACATAGATCATGTCGAGTTTTGGTGCATATTTCACGTCTTCACATTGTTTTCCGAGACTTTCTCAGGTAGGAATGCATAATGGATTTTTTACTCTCGATAATTTTTTCTAAGGATGTTATTTTATTTAAACATGATTTTAAAATGTTTTAAAAATATTTTTCTGAGTTATCTCATGTTTAAAGTCGTATGAATATTACCTTGGCTTTTACTTGATTCAAACGACTTTAACAGTCGTTCAAACGACATATGACTATCGTTCAAACGACATGAGGATTTCGTTAGAATGACACACCGACTTAAAAATATTATTTAAGGCGTCTTTTGTTCAGAAAAACGAGTGTGTTGAACATACAAAGTAGAACAGAAACCTATATGTTTTCTTCAATTTTTTACCAAAGCTTTTCAAAGCTAAATACATCATTTGTGTTTAGAAGATCCGAGTTTACATAACCATATGTTTTAGAGATCTTGTGCTTGCACCACTATTTGATTATTCATCATTCGAAGAACTTGTTTCGTGCAGTGGACTCCGTACTTACTCACTGACGATTGCCAAGTTGTATCGGTGGATACCGAGGTAGGCGTAGACTCATGTGTTGTGGACCTGGCATAGGTGGACTCCTACGTTGCACTGTGGAGGAGCGATTGAAGAGAAGAAAAGGCGTCAAGGATTGTGGGGATCGAGTCGTTGAGTAAGACTGTATTTTTCCTTTGTAAATTCCGATTCAATTAAAAAAAATTGCCTGGTATGGGTCGTCCAAGATCTTAATCCTAAACATTGGATCAAAACTTCAGAATTATTTCAGAATTCCGGTCCGATTTTTTTCAGAAAAAATGGAAATTAGAAAATAAAAAATCAGCAAACTGAAATTTCATTCCAAATTCGGAAAAAATGGGATCGAAAATCGAAAAAATTGAAAGTGCGAAAAAAAACACAATCGTAATCTTGCTTAATCTTACCTAGATGCATGTTTAGGATTAAGAAGATAAAATTGGCTTAATTAAAATTGGTACATGATAAAATTGGAAAAAGTTTTGAAAAAATTATTTTCACCTAAAGTGCACACACACAATAGAGGGACCCCGTCGCGCACTTACAAATTGGTATCAGAGCTAGAAACACTAGTTTATTTTGTGGGTGATTCTGTGTGTTTTTAGGCATGAATTTTGGTATGTCTGATGGCTCTAGAACACCTATGTTTGATGGGATGAATTATGCTTATTGGAATATGCGTATGAAGTGTGCACTTAAGCCATAGATGAGCGTGTTAAGTTAGTGGTAAAAAAGGGTTGGACTCAAACAGTCACGAGAGAGGGTGAGGCCACACACTTAAAACTCGTTAAGTCACGGATTGATGCCGAACACAAACTTACACAATACAATTCCAAAGGTTTGAATGAAATTTCCTCGTATGTCACCTCAGAAGAGTATTCCCGTATTATGATGTGTGAAACGTCGAAAGAGGCGTGGGATGTTCTTACACTAATTCACTAGGGCACTAGAATTGTTGGGGAATCCAAACTCCAAAACCTTACCACCCAATTTGAGACGATTAAGATGTTAGAGAGTGAGATGTTTGATGAGTTTTACGCTAGGTTGTCCCATATTATCAACTTGTCGTTTAACTTGGGAGAGAAAATACCCCACAACCGAGTCATAAAGAAAATCTTAAGGTCGACCATTTTAAACTCCTTTGGTTTACTTGACTCGATGAAACTAGAAGAGTTCGTAGGTGACCTACAAACCTATGAGCTTTATATGTTTACATGCAAACAAGTGCCAAAAAATAAATGGGCATTGCTTTGAAAGACCGAAAGGAGGAAACTAAAGTTTCAGATGAGATTCTGACACCAATTTCGAAGATGTGGCTTTGTTGGCAAAGAAGTTAAAAAAGTTTCATAATTTCGAAAAGCAATCGACAGATGCCAAAAGACTTGAGAAATTTTAGAACAACAAGGCCGATCACGTCCCTAAGAATCAAAGTGAGAATTATAAGAGGAATGACTCAAATAGGTGTTTTGGTTTTGAGGGTTATGGCCATAGGGTAGCGGAGTGCCCCCCCTAAACTTAAGAAGGAGGGCAAGAAACTGATTGCATATAATTCCACCCTTAGTGATAGTTAATCGAAAGAGGTAGGAGATTCCACCAATGAGTGTAACTACACCACGTTCATGGTTTGTTATGTGAGTGATGAAAAGCATTTCGCAAGTGATTTACCGAAAAATAAGTTTTAAAATTGGATTTCTTTCAGCTTTTTTCTAAAAAAAAAACTGAAAATAGTTTTTGATTTTTTAGCGCAATCCATCTATTCGAAATCGGAATAGATCCGGAATTTAATTGAATAAATGTATCTCTATAATAGTATATCCTTAGCGTAGTGACGACATATGTTTCTCCCCATCCGGTTCAAATAATTGAATTTGATGGCACTTTGAGTACGCACCGAGGAACTCATAACTTGCTGTGACATCCCCCAATTGTCCAATCTTAGGAAATGGAATATTGTCCTTAGGGAAAGCCCAATTTAAATTTGTGGCATTGTTGTAAACCCTCCACTTTCCTTTATTTTAACTATAAATGGGTTTAATGGCCAATCCAAAAATTGTACTTATTTAATGTACCTTATAGTCAAAAGTTTTCCAACTTCCTCTTCCATTTGTTTGGCCTTCTCGGGGCTGTTCAATTAGCTTTTTAGATACCGGGGGGAAAGTTGAATCCAAATGAAGCTTGTCACATCACTTTTGGGTTAATCCCCAACATGTCATATGGCATCTTAATGTTTTTAAAAAAAATGCACTATGTTATTTTTGTTCATTGCTGGATAACATAATTTTGATAAGAAAAAAATATATTCTCTGGGCGCTTAAAATCTAGACTCAATTATTTGAGCTCTTTTATTAATCAATGATTAGTGTGACACTCGTGTTCTTTATGTCGTGCTTCCCAAACTTTCATTGCTATTTGGTTGATGTGAGGTGATCATTGGTCGGATAATCTTCTTCTTTTTCCTTCATCCCTTACTTTGGGCGTATGGTAGCTATTAAGCATGTCCGAGAACAGTCTACTTTCCTTGATCTCTCTTTCAAAAAATTTGGTGATATACTTGAGCTTCTAGTGATATGTTGGCCGACTTATTACAATGTTGTAGGGGGTTGATATCAACTACCAAAAACTCGATCATCTTTGCAACCCCACCAATATGTACGGGCTAAGCTACTTTCCACATGGGCATGGGCATTTTGCTAGTGATTCCTACGAGTGGGACCGTGGCATGATTTAAGTCTTTCGTATCTAAGTTTAACCTTCATAAACTTAAAATACATGACTTATGAGGAGCTTTCTTGCTCGACGAGGAGTTATTTACATCTTAGCTAAAATTGCCTAGGGTGATACCCAAAGCATTATTATGAGGGGTCAGTACTCGACCATTTTCCTCCGAGAACATTATATAATACCTAAGTTTATATGCTTTGGCTGTGTCCGCTTGCAAATCACGTTCTTATAAGGTCCAAAATGGAAAGCCTATATACTGATTTTTACCTTATTCACCTCCATCCTTAAATCCTTGCTCTTAATCTGCTCAGGTTTGGGTGCCTGAATGCCTTATGGATGACGTTAAAGAGATGTCCCACTTCGTCATTATCAAGTATGTTGTCTTGCCACTGGTTGGCAACCACTTTTTTCTTCTGGATTTAGTTTTAAAAAAATAATCATCAACGTGACATGTCTAGGACAACTCCTATAGTGTTAGTTACACCCATTCATTCCATTCCATGTTTGAGCACATTGATACTTTCTTAACGTGTAACTCATGTTTATTTTTCTGAGTCTGTTTTACTACTATTTTCGTACCGTGAGATGATTTTATCAGGTATTATTTTCACTGGGCAGTTTATACATTATTTTTAAGCTGGAATTGAGAATTTTCCAGGCCGTTAGAACGGCTTCTGGAAGTTGTTTGAATGACTTATGCATGTCGTTAAATGGATGGATGAAACGACCTTCGCGTGAGCAACAGTCGGCATATAGGTATGCTCGTTAGTATGGTCATTATAAATGACCTTTTGAATGAGGGGCTATTGTTTTGGGTCGTTAGTAGCGAGATTCCACATCGTTCGAACGACATTCGCTTATCGTTTGAATGACCTCTTGTGACACCCCGTGATCCGAAATAAGGGGTGGCCAGCCCAATACTCCAATATAACGGAATCATAGATGGAATCATTCTCAGCATCACAATAAAAATATAGAGTATCCAGGATAACCACTAAATATTTCAGAAAACGGGTTGCCAAAATTTTTGAATTTAAAGTAAATAAAATAAAACAAACAACCCAATTCCTGAAAATATAGGGGAAACCCCAAGATATATTTAATTAATAATAGCAAGAATACACTAAAAGACCGAATGTGTTACCGGTCCATAAACTTTATAACAGCATTTAAACAAACTCATTAATTTATATAATACATTTCATTAGTCATTTACAAAAGCTTGGTCCTCTCGCCCGAATAAAAGACTTGAGCTTAACTAGAATAAAAAAAATATATGAAAACGTCTATACCAAATGTATCCCGTAATACCCGCAATGCATCACGGCTCGCTGAGGACATCGGAATAGGAATTCAAATCAGGCATCCTTGCAGCGGAGTACCTGAGCGGAGACAAGATGCATATGCAACAAGAAATGTAAAGGGGTCATGGCTCGGTTCTATATGATTACCAGATGAATAAAGAGTATGACAGTTATGAGTGATGAATCATGATGAGAGATATGACTATCTAACTACCCAATTTAAAACATAAACTAAGCAGGAAGATAAAGCAAGTAACTTAAATCTGAAAATTCATCAAGTGCTCCAGTTATCTCATATATCTTTTTCCTTAACAGGAATATATATATATATTCAAAATTTTATGCTCTTTATGGCATTTTTATCTCACTTTTACATTTTGTAAAAATCCTTTCCTTATCAGGAAAATAATCATTTTCAAATGCTCTTTGTCGCATTTATATGTGCTCTTTGTGGCACCTCATCATGCTCTTTATGGCATATCAAATACATCAAGTCCCACTTGATTATGAACTATTATATTTATATACATATAATGGCCTTAACCCGAATCGATTCGGGTTGGCAGACCTATAGGATGACCCCTTAGCGAATCGATTCGCCCTAGGGCCGAATCGATTCGCCCCTGCGATTTGGCCAAGAATGGCCTACGGGTTATAAACCCTAGATTTTCTCCAAACCCAAATCTCTTCCATTTTTATACACATCCAACATCCTTAATCTACCCAATATCATCCTACATTATTATTAACCTTTATAATCCACAATTTTATCATTAAAACTAAGATTAGGGTTTAAATCCCATAAATTCCATTTTGATCTCCAAATGAATATACATAAATATCATACAATTTATCCAACTTAAATCACGTATTAGCAAGTAGAAAACTTGCCTTGATGTAGGAAATATCAGATTTCTTTGAGTAGGAGCATCAATCCATCTTCAATCTCCAAATTTCTCTTCTTTCTCCTCTTCTTTCTTTCCCTCCTTTCTTTTTCTATGTTTAAGACATAAGTTAGGGGATTTAGAAGACTAAATCGTGTCTTAAGTTAAAACTCCCAACTTAATTGGTTAACACCACATTAAAATGACTCCCGAATACGCGTTAAGCTAAAACCAGGTAAAAGTGCCCGAAATACAAAAACACAATATGGCACTTATTTTGACTGTCTCGCACCTTCCGAGACTAACTACACCCTCTAAACTGGCATCCAAAATTTTATTAATTATTTCAAGTTCCAATATCATTTAACTATCGTGCCATTTATTATACATGACACTATAAATCACACCACATTAGGATATTTGCCTACACATACGGTAAGTACACAACATCCCAGTAAATATTAACTTCTAAAATTAATATTTACCTCGGTACCAACATTTTATATAATTACCTTATGCGATAAATAATATAAAATGAGCCTCCCAGAATCGAGGGTTGTTACATACTCCCCCCCCCCCCCCCCCCTTTAAGAGGGAATTTTGCCCCCAAAATTCGGGCATACCCAATTCTCATAAAGGATATACTACTCTAAACTACGATTCTACCATCCTAAACAAACCCCTCGTTATCGCAATGTCCCAAAAGGACTCGGACTAAGGCCTATTCTATCGATCTCAGTCTACCTCCTTTGTGCTCTAGCATAGCACAAAGCGTTCCCTCTCTCTAACTATAGATCCTATCTCCCTATGACGGAAGGAAACACCCCCATAACTTGGCGCAAAATAGCCTAACCTCCTGAATCCTGTTACATCTCACCTCGGGGTACCCATACCAACTCTGGGTGGCTTAACCCCAACGCTACTCCACTTTCCCCCGCATCGACGTATCTCATCAAGGCGTATGGCTCAAAAGACAAATCTGTAAAGAAATGTCCTGAGACCACTACAAGTCCAAGGAACATATTACCCATTGGTTCCATCCAACGAGTATACGCATTACTCAATCGACCACGCTAGGCCACTCACGATGCCCTGCCTTAGGGAATGATCCATATACTTACTGCTCACATCTGCTATGTATTCTAAGGCGTCCGCTTCGAGATATGCCTTTCGGCCCTAAGTCAATTTCCTTCCATACATCCATCCACTTTAGAGCGGTAGGATACACGCCATTTTCATACGATTCCCATTTCTTCATGGAAACTTTAGCCAAACATCCGACATGAACATCTAGTCTCGGTCCACCCTAATTCAATAGGCACCTCACACAGTTCTGCCATTCCTCCATCAAGAATGGGGCGTACTCTTCCACATGTAGTCCATCCATAATGGACGGAAATGCAACAGTCTGGTCAAACGATCAACAAATTTCTCAAATAGGATCATGACCATAATGGTCTCGGAATCGTCTATGAATATACCCCTCTTCATTCCACCGATAGTCTTCTTCGCATGAGTAGGTGAAATGGTCAATCACAGACCGGAATGCTCTCGCTACAGAGTCTTTAGAGTTATGCTCGTTTCATTTGGCTTTCCATGCCAACACAAATATCTCCGATGGGTTTCTTACTCGACGCATCTACTACCCCAATCGCTTTTCCTTAGCGAATGAGGAAATATCCCATCACTAGTTCTTCTAAAATCCGAGCACTAACTCTATTTCTCCCACGACATATTGCAACAACTCGTGGCTCGCGAGAAAAACTAAATTTCCTGCCCAGGAAGTAGTGCCTCCCTTCTTTAAGGCGATCACTACCACAATGAATTTTAATTCAGGCATGGAGTAATATCTCCCACAGAGTCGAAGCTTGTGAGACGCATAGACAAAGGAGTCCATGATCCAGTCTTATTACTCCCCATTCCTGGCAGAGACTGATTCATTTAATCTACCCATGAGTTAGGCTACCAATGAACACGATTTCTAAGAAAGGCCTCCTCTCCTTCGGCTAAACCTACCAAACCTCCCGAGACCCCATAAATCTCGTTCCTAGGGATCTAATCCCTTTTTGAGTTAACCCACAACTTATTCGTGGTCAACTCCCTACCGCCTTCCAAAATTAATATAACATACCCTAAAGACCTAAAATCCTAATAACCCTAAAGTCTATATACATATATACTATCTAAATCGTAGGCATCTAATGATAAATATATCCCTGGTGCCCAAGACCTTGCTCAACTTTCGACATTCGCTCGGGTTCATGCGTGGGACGTCTCGCCAAAGCGAAATCCAGACAAGGCACCCTCCCGTTACACTACTACCTCGCATTATCGGTCATCGAGATATGATGATCTAAGACACATAATCAGGATCGGTGAATTTTTAATTTACAATTTTACTAATAAGATTTTACTTCTAAGTTTTACCATTTAGTCGTTTAAAGGTTCAATTAATCATACATTTACTTTCTGTAAAGTCTTTCAAACATATATTCCATTTTATAAACATAGCCTTCTCATCAAGGCATAGTCCAAAAGTCTCAATTCGACTTCATATCACAGTCTCCCTCACATCGATCAGAGGAGAGAACTACATACAGTGCTTCTATTTCGCACTTTAATATCCCTTAATCACTCTTCTACGTGATTCTTGGCTAATCTTTCCAATCCCACTTCTAACAACAAAATATAAAAGAAAGAAAAGAGTAGCGCCTCTCCACTCACAACATCGTTAAGTGTTCATGCGACGGAGTGTCTCGCAAAGCGAAATCCAAACAAGGAACCCCTCCGACACATGCCCACTTAACTAGTTGGTCATGGAGATAAGCGTAACATGCATAAACAAAACAAACAAACAATTATACAATCACACAAGATAACTAAACAAATAACAAAAATCTCCTACCTACCTCGATCCTCCTCTATAAAGTCTCAACCTGTATCCAGGAGAGAAATTATAGAATAACTAGTTCCATTTCGAAACTAGAAGTGAGAAAGCCTTGCAATCTTATTTGCCTGCTATCACCCCAAATAAACTAAAATATCTTTTCCCGCATAATATATATAAAATAAGAGAAAGGAAAAGTAACATCTCTCCACTCCCAACGTTGTTAAGGTTCACGCGTGGAGCGTCCCGCAAAAGCGGAATCCAAACAAGGAACCCCTCCTATGCATTACTACTCAACCTTGTTGGTCATGGAGATAAGTCATAACATCCACATACAATGCAGAAAAGCAATAAAACACTCAAATCAAGTAGCACATATGACACATATGCATTTAAAATATCATCACTCGCTTCATAACGAGTGAAGAAAAGATAGAACTTCCATACCACGGAAGTCATATGATTACTCTTTTATAATCGCGTCAATACTACTACAAACTCAATTTACACACCCGAATGTATAGTATATACGATACTACTAAATCTCATCCTAAGGAATACACCACCCACTAATAAGGCGGAATTCCCACTAACAATTTATGCCGAGCACTCCGGGTCAATACTAATGGCTCTCAGGCTCGATATTCGAGCCTTACACGAACCAACATTATTTCCAATAACTCCTCCAACCAGGTACTTTACTCTTGCCCTCATTCTCCACTCAACGAAGTTTAAAATGAGCGGTTCTACGCTCCACATCATCGCCATTATTCCGACTCTGGACGACGACAATTGCCCATGCAGTCCCTCTTACTTTCTCAGTAAAAGAGGACATGCACTCGGCCTCCTCTTACTTATTTCAACGAGTCCTCCCCAGGGCGGATAGCGGATATCCACCATAGGGTTTTCATGAACACAGTTCCTTCAGAAGTGTTAGCGACACTTATTTTGGAACCTATCATCTTATGGTTCACGGTCTCCCTAACCGTACAACACTTTATTCACTGTCGGACTTTAACCGAGCATTGTGTGAATATTTGAGAATCCACCTTCTCCTCAGTCTAGTTATCCCAGAGAAACTCGCTGTTGCAAGTGTCCACCGGGCTTCTCCATGGGCCAAACTTCCGGCACCCACAATTATGGTGACCACATTTTCACCACCACCACACTACCCCTACGGGTGAAGGATTTTCCTCCATCCTACTTCAGGGTGCTTCTCCTCTTCAATTTAACATCGCTTGAAATCTCAAGCTTAGTACCACTTTCTACTTCTAGTGGTACTTGGGAAACTACATCAACTGTAATTAGTAGTCGTAGTAGCAAGACAAGGAAGTGCTACAAAAAGGGAGCGACCTCCAAAGCGGTCCTCATCCCCGACCACAATTTACAGT
The DNA here is from genome assembly GCA_949130495.1 of Sambucus nigra. NCBI lineage: Eukaryota > Viridiplantae > Streptophyta > Magnoliopsida > Dipsacales > Adoxaceae > Sambucus > Sambucus nigra. The sequence goes on from OX422222.1 coordinate 35,762,961, forward strand.
TCTTAGTAGTTCCTTCTCATGACGCCCTTCTTCAATCGACCTACTATTCTCACGTGAATGCGCAAAAGATTATATAAGTTCTACCTCATGGAAGAAGAACGAGATCTCACAAGAGAAATCAATGATCTTAATCCTAAGGTGCTATGTCAAATCAAAAGCAACGCTGAAAACTTAAGGCGTCCACACAGATTCCTAAGTACTCTAGAACCTGATGCTCTGATACCATCTGTGACACCCCGTGATCCGAAATAAGGGGTGGCCAACCCAATACTCCAATATAACGGAATCATAGATGGAATCATTCTCAGAATCACAATAAAAATATAGAGTATCCAGGATAACCACCCAATATTTCAGAAAACGGGTTGCCAAAAATTTTGAATTTTAAGTAAATAAAATAAAACAAACAACCCAATTCCTGAAAAGATAGGGGAAACCCCAAGATATATTTAATTAATAATAGCAAGAATACACTAAAAGACCGAATGTGTTACCGGTCCATAAACTTTATAACAGCATTTAAAAAACTCATTAATTTATATAATACATTTCATTAGTCATTTACAAAAGCTTGGTCCTCTCGCCCGAATAAAAGACTTGAGCTTAACTAGAATAAAAAAAATATATGAAAACGTCTATACCAAATGTATCCCGTAATACCCGCAATGCATCACGGCTCGTTGAGGACATCGGAATAGGAATTCAAATCATGCATCCTTGCGGCGGAGTACCTGAGCGGAGACAAGATGCATATGCAACAAGAAATGTAAAGGGGTCAGGGCCCGGTTCTATATGATTACCAGATGAATAAAGAGTATGACAGTTATGAGTGATGAATCATGATGAGAGATATGACTATCTAACTACCCAATTTAAAACATAAACTAAGTAGGAAGATAAAGCAAGTAACTTAAATCTGAAAATTCATCAAGTGCTCCAATTATCTCATATATCTTTTTCCTTAACAGGAATATATATATATATATATATTCAAAATTTTATGCTCTTTATGGCATTTTTATCTCACTTTTACATTTTGTAAAAATCCTTTCCTTATCAGGAAAATAATCATTTTCAAATGCTCTTTGTCGCATTTATATGTGCTCTTTGTGGCACCTCATCATGCTCTTTATGGCATATCAAATACATCAAGTCCCACTTGATTATGAACTGTTATATTTATATACATATAACAAATTCTAAGACCGCCCGTCCGGGCTTCCCCACTGTGCGCGCGCCTAAATGACCATCATCTTCCAGGGCCTATCATAAGACAACCTGGGCACCTATATCGCAAGACGTCGGGAAGAGGCCATGTGCCTGCGGGGTAGTCAAGACCACACCCAGAATCTCCTACCCATCGCATAAAAATATACAACCATAAGCGCTCACATGGCCTAGGACTATATCCACCCTGCATTCATTAGCCAGGGGGCTTCACCTCTCGCGCGGACTTCCCTTATGATGTCATTTAGAGAGGTGTGTTTAAACCATTTTATTTATCATTTTCAAAATCAAATAAATTATCATTTACCAGTTTCATGATTAAGTAAATTATCATTTACAAAAATCAATACCATTTCCATTTTTATTTCATTTCCATATATATGTTTCATTTTATCCGAAACCATTACCATTTACTTTTTGTAAATAATATAACTTATTATCCGGAGCCCAATAAGTTATATCGTTGCTACAACCTCAAAGGAGTAAGTAAACTCTTAATTAATTCCAAACATTTTAGGGTGTTATTTTAAAACCCCAATACTGTCATACCTCAAGGAATGAATGAACTTTCAATTTATTCTCCCAACTTGCTTTTATGGTGTTCTTATAATCCATTAATATTAATGTAGCTCTAATGAGGTCCAAAAGTCTCTCAAACATAATCTAAGAATCCTAGTTTCATAATAATTAACTAGAAGAAGAATGCCCTAACATCTATTGGCATAACCCCAGAAAAGTCCCCACATAACCCATTCCTAATGTAGGGTACTAAACGAACTCAACTATCACTCTAGGACTCTAAGTTTACTTCAACATAGACGGTTCCTAGGCCCTAATCCTAAAGAAAAAGGATAACAATTGAGTTAGAAGAACAACTCAAAAACAGCCTGATTTCGAATCGATTCGCCCAAGGGCCGAATCGATTCGCCCAAAAGCGAATCGATTCGGATGACAAACTTAACATTCTACATTAGCCGAATCGATTCGGCCTTAACCCGAATCGATTCGGGTTGGCAGACCTATAGGATGACCCCTTAGCTAATCGATTCGCCCTAGGGCGAATCGATTCACCCCTGCGATTTGGCCAAGAATGGCCTACGGGTTATAAACCCTAGATTTTCTCCAAACCCAAATCTCTTCCATTTTTATACACATCCAACATCCTTAATCTACACAATATCATCCTACATTATTATTAACCATTATAATCCACAATTTTATCATTAAAACTAAGATTAGGGTTTAAATCCCATAAATTCCATTTTGATCTCCAAATGAATATACATAAATATCATACAATTTATTCAACTTAAATCACATATTGGCAAGTAGAAAACTTGCCTTGATGTAGGAAATTTGAGTAGGAGCATCAATCCATCTTCAATCTCCAAATTTCTCTTCTTTCTCCTCTTTTCTCCTCTTCTTTCTTTCCCTCCTTTCTTTTTCTATGTTTAAGACATAAGTTAGGGAATTTAGGGGATTTAGAAGACTAAATCGTGGCTTAAGTTAAAACTCCCAACTTAATTGGTTAACACCACATTAAAATGACTAACGAATACGCGTTAAGCTAAAACCAGGTAAAAGTGGCCGAAATACAAAAACACAATATAACACTTATTTTGACTGTCTCGCACCTTTCGAGACTAACTACACCCTCTAAACTGGCATCCAAAATTTTATAAATTATTTTGAGTTCCAATATTATTTAACTATCGTGCCATTTATTATACATGACACTATAAATCACACACATTAGGATATTTACCTACACATACGGTAAATACACAACATCCCAGTAAATATTAACGTCTAAAATTAATATTTACCTCGGTACCAACATTTTATATAATTACCTTCTGCGATAAATAATATAAAATGAGCCTCCCAGAATCGAGGGTTGTTACACCTCTTTACTTCGTTCGAACGATCAGTTTGACTTTTTGAGATTTTCTATCTATTTCGGTACCTGCTTGTTACATATTATTCTAATATTATTATGTGGTACTTCTGGATAGTTTACATGCGGTTATCTTTGATTATTCATGATTGATTATTACACTGAATTATTGGAAAAAACTTTATTTAGTCACATCATGTGATATTTATGACTTTCATGTGAGTGTTTACTAGCTATGCCTTGTCATATATTGATTCTTATTATCTAGTTACTTATATTTATCTAGATGTGATTCATAAGATATACTCATGCTAGATATGGATTATGTTTGTTTATTTGTCCCGCTAGTTATCTATTCGAGATAAAAAGGGGGAGAGAGAGAGAGATGTGATGTAGGGGGAGACTTGAGATATTTGATATTATGTGATTTTATTTGATTCATATTACTTATATATCATTGTTGAGATTTAATTTTATATATCATTTATTCCTCCATACTTCACGTGGTATTTGTTTGTTTCGTTTGTGTAGTGATCGTTCAGAGATTCAGATTTTTCGAGACTACATCACATTCACACAGTTCATGTTGCCGGTCCGACATTTGTTTACTAGATCGTTAGATATATTGTCTTTTGGATTTATGGGATGGGATTTAGGTCATTAGGCTTGACAGTCAGGAATAGGCATTTCACTTTTGAGTTTTGTCCCGGAATAGCCAAAGGGGAGATTTGTAAGGGCAAATTTCCAAATAGTGTCAATTTGTATGTATTGGCATTATTCCGGACAGAAAAACACTTTGAGTCATAGGATAGATTTTACTTGTCTCGATTCCCATTTAGCCTATGACGTTGTGTTTAAGATGTCGTGGCCAAGCTTCAAGGATAGATCATGCCGAGTTTTAGTGCATATCTCACGTCTTCATGTTATTTTTCGAGATTCTCTCAGGTATGAATGCATAATGGTTTATGGACTCTCGATAAATTTTTCTAAGGATGTTATTTTATTTAAATATGATTTTAAAATGTTTTTTCTGAGTTATCTCATGTTTAGAGTCGTATGAATTTTACCTTGACTTTTACTTGGATCAAATAACTTTAACAGTCGTTCAAACAACATGAGGATTTCGTTAGAACGATGCTCCAACTCAAAAATATTATTTAAGGCATCTTTTGCTAAAAATACGAATGTGCAGAACATAAAAAAATAGAACAAAACCTATACGTTTTCGATAATTGTTTACCAAAGCTTTTCAAATCCAAATATATCCTTTGTGTTTACAAGATCCGAGTTTACATAACCATATGTTATAGAGATCTTGTGTTTGTACTATTGTTTGATTCTTCATCATTTGAAGAACTTGTTTCTTATAGTGGACTCCGTACTTACTCATTGACGCTTGCCAAGCTGTATTGGTGGATACCGAGGTAAGCGTGGACTCGTGTGTTGTGGACCCGGAAAAGGTGGACTCCTATGTTGCACTGTGGAGGAGCGGGTTAAGAGAAGAAGAGGTGTCAAGGCTTGTGGGTTCGAGTCGTTAAGTATGATTGTATTCTTCCTTTGTAAATTTCGTATCATAGTGATTTTCTGGCTTGGGTCGTCTGAGGTTTTTTCCCCTAGTGGTTTCCTAATACATCGGCACATTTTGTGGACTTGATTTACTTTATCTTGCTTAATCTCACCTAGATATGCATTTAGGATCATGAAGATAAAATTGGCTTGATTAAAATTGGTGCATTCTAAAATTGGAAAAAGTTTTGAAAAAATTGTTTTCACTCAAAGTGCACACACATGTAGAGGGATATATATATATATATATGCTTCTGACTGTTGTCTTTAGTGTCCTCCAAAGCTTTACTCCTTAGCTTCTTCTTTACATCTACTCTGATGGTAAAAATCTCTTTACAACCACAACATTAGTGTTGTTGTGTGACAGTGTAGTAATGTGACGTGCCTAACACATGCATGAAACTCACTCAAACTTATACAAATGATTTCCTATGAATTACAAAATATATCTAAAAGGACATGCAAGAGTCTGAATCAATTTTTCTTGAAAATAGACTTCTCTCTTTCAAAGGTAGATCATAAAACAATCTTGCAATAATAAAAAAAAAAGCAAAGATCCTATATGTCTCACTTACTTATTTATAAACATATTTCACAAAATGTGAAATACAAACTAGGAGACATAAACGTCTTTGGATCTGAAAACTTAAAGTCTTGTTTTTCAAGAAAACTTGAAAGTAGAAAAGGAGATATGTTGGGAAAGATTTGATAAAATGTTTTGGAACAAAAGACTCAACCAATAGATGATTTCAAATGAAGAAATCAGTCCTAATAACAAATCGTGACTTTATCACTTAGTCAGATCGACAAATCTCAAGGAAATAAGAAGAGAACAGACTTGGTGAAAGTGTTGGACAAGAGATGTAAACCAGAGAGGATTTGAACCAACGTTCAAGTAAAAACTTTCAAACTCTCAAAAGATTTCTGAAAAATTTGGCTCGAGTTTGGTTTGCAATTTTTTTCTCTCTAATTTTCCCCTCTTTCTCTCCCTCTCTCTCTATTATTTTCTCCTCTCTCTCATACTTGCCAAAAGTTAGAAATGAATGACCCTCGGTCCTTATTTATAGTGGACGATGGAAGGATCTGGAATGAGGATACAAATTAAGGGTTGAGATTAATTCGAACAAATGGTTATAAATCTAACGGTTGAAGATGCACCGCATTTAAACCTCCTCTGATTGGCTAAAACAGGTAAGACATGGATTGAATCAGAACGCATGCAGTCCATTGATGAAATTAAACCAATGTTCCAGATTAACTCTTAAGTATGTGAGTTGAAAGAAACACAAATCTAATCGTTGATAAAGCAACACGTGTGTGATCCAGATTGATTATAAAATGCATGTCTTTTTTCTTTTAAAAATATCATTTTCCACCCCAAATGTCTCTGCACCTTTCGGATTCTACTAAAGAAATATTTTAGGAACTTTGAATTTTTATAAATTGGCCCAAAACATTTTTAAACCAAATTTTAAATGTAAAAAAAATAGATTTTAAATGTTAAAAAATTCCTAATTTTTTTATAAAAATATTAGAAAATATATTTAAGCCAATGTGAACACACACACCTCTCATACACACGATATGTCAAATAAATGCAGTCCTAGGTGTTTGTGAGGTGTGTTGGTTACTACCTTTTCCAGAATTGATAAATGTTGATGTAGATCACGAACAGGCATGAGGCTAAGGGATAGACATTGAATGACACAATTTTGTCCTAATTTCCAAACTAAACAAGCTCCTATATTTTAGACTTAAGTGAGTCATATATATAGTGTGCTTCAACATACACTATATCGAAATTGTCTAGTAGCATGAACCATCGGTACATTCGGCTAGACAGAGCAGGCTTTTCGAGCAAGTACTTAATAGGATCCATTCGAGACAGAAGTCTGATAGGAAAGACGAGCATGTAGTGCCGTAATTTCTGAGTGACACAGATAAGGGAGACACATGCTTTTTCTAGGGCAGTGTAATTGACTTCGTACCCGACCAACTTGTGACTGGAATAGTAGATGGCATTGGGCCAATAAAACCCCAGTGGCAGTATCTACTATAGTTAGGTATAGGAGTAGGGGAAGACTAGGTTGTGGTGGCATGAGTATTGGAGGTCAGGTTAAATATTATTTGATTTGGTCAAAGGCTTCCTGATAGGATTCATTCCAGACTTTGATGGAATCCTTTCAGAGGAGCTTGAAGATGGGTTCACAAATGGAAGTCAATTGGCTGATGAACATGCTGATGTATTGTAATTTCCCTAAGAATCCTCGAACTTCCTTCTCTGTTCGGGATGGCCGGATTTCAAGTATGGCCTTTAGTTTAGCGGGGTATGCTTCTATCCCCTTCTCACTAATCATTAATCCAAGTAGCTTTCCTTTAGTGACACCAAAGACACATTTCTGTTGGTATTGTCATAACCGCTCGAAGAATTTTAATAATGAGGGAGCATGACCTTCCCTAGTCTTGGATTTTATGATCATATCGTCTACATAGACCTCACCTTCCTTGTGTATCAGATCATTCAAGATGGTTGTGGCTGACCTTTGGTAGGTATCCCCTGCATTCTTGAGTTCAATGGCATAACTTTATAACAAAAGGTCCCTAAAGGGGTGATGAATGCATTTTTTTTATTGATGATCGGGGTGCATCTTGATCTGATTGTATTCAACAAATCCATCAACGAATGACTTGAAGGCGTGACTGGACGTATTATCTACGATCATGTTGATATTGGGCAATGAGTAATAATCTTTTGGATAATCCTTGTTTATATCTCGGTAGTCTATGCATATATGGACCTTTCCCCTAATTGTGGAACGGGTACAATGTTGGCTAATCATGTGTAATATTCAATCACCCGGTTGAAGTCTATGTTCAACTGCTTGACCACTTCTTCCTTGACTTTTAGCGACCATTTGGTGGGGAGATTTCATAGTTTCGATTTGATTGGCTTGCATTCTGGAATAGTAGGAATCTCATGCTAAGAGATCTCAGGATTAATGTCGAGCATATCATCGTAGGACCATGAGAAGACGTCCAGAAATTCTTTCAATAATTCTTCGAGTTGTGCATGCCCGTGCATGTCAAAGGTGGACCCTATCCTAATCTCGTGTAATTGGCTACTAGAACCGAGATTAATAAGGACCATTTCATCTTCATAAATTTGAATGCGGTTATGTTGTTTATTATTAACCTTATCAAGATCAGTTAAGAATTTTTCAATTGCGAAATCATCATCACCAAGAGTTTGATTAGAATCAAGATAATTAATATAGAGCATAGCAAGATACTCAAAATCCTCTTTTATTTCATGATTGGTAAAAACATCACTGAGAACCTTGTCGAAGGAGGTCTCGATTACATTATGATCAAAACAAAGAGAAACAATAAAAGAGGAAGTAGGATAAACAGCTGGGTTGGGTTGTGTGTCCGTCGGCGGGACTATTACAACGTTCCAGTTGAGGAGGGGTGTATTAACAGCTTTGATTAGGACGAACGAGTCTGATGGTGTATCATTTGAGCAGATCATGTAGAGTGTCAGCCCCAATATCTGTAAATTAAAGGAATCTTCAGGATTACTTTTCTCGGAGTCTTTGGCAATAATTTTAATCTTTTCAGCCGATGGTTGCACATGATGTTTGGGGCTTTTGGCCCAAGATTACTCATCTTGGAAGAAGATCTCCACCCCCGGCTTCATTTTCTTATCTCTATGGTCATACCATGATTCGTAAAAACTGCAAAAGGGAAAGTCTTCACCTTTTATGGCGAACTTTTCATTTAAGGAATCCCTTGAAATAGTGTTGGCTTCAGATGACCTTCGTTTGGAATGAGGTTGGTAGAGAATTCTTATTTATTTGGGTGATGGCTAATAACCCAGTCTGTGTAAAGGAAATGCCTTCTTCAAGACTATGGACTCCAATATTCCTTATTACTGTCGCCCTAGCATTGGTCTGGGCATGAAGTGCATGTTCTTAAACATCTGAATCACATTGATATTACCATAAAGAATCTGATCCGGATAGACTTGATCTTTGAAATCATCCCCAGTTGGAAGTGGAAGAGGTTCAACTCAAAAACTAGATAAAAGCATGTCATTCTCCCCATGTTGTATCTCGAGGACTGAATTACAACTACTCGTATTCCTTATGCTATCATTATCACCTAAGATGGTGATGATTCGCCCTTCGGTGAAGAATTTTAATTTTTGATGGAAAGAGGAAGAGCCCCCTTTGATACTGTGAAGCCAAGGTCGACCAAGTAGAAGGTTGAAGCAAGCTGGTATGTTAATGACTTGGAACTCAGTGATTGGATTTATAGGGCCAACCCCTACTGTGAGCTTTATAAATCCCACTACTTCTTGGTGGGTATTGTTGTAAATACGCACTGCGACAGATGTAGGTGAGAGGTAACCTATTTTTAAACCCAGACAATTAAAGGTTCTTAATATGCCGACATTTAGTGATGATCCATTGTCGACTAGTGAGAGCAGAACTGTTTTCCCCATTACTTTTGACAGAGGTTGAGAGCATAGTTGCGGTTTGGACCAATCTTTAGGGTTTCTTCTTTAGAAAAGGGAGAGTAATCTTGTAGAGGTTAGGGATATAACTAGTTTTACTGCTTCTTCTGGCGTGGTGAAAGGAGGGACTGTGGGGCCAGTGAGTAACTTGATCAGTGGAGGATCCAAGATTTTTGTTCAATTGGGGCAAAAATTTTGAGTGGTACCGAGGGTTTGGGGGCGGGATCCCCCGAGGCGATTTTTTGGGGGGTTATTTCAAGTTTCATACAAAGTATAGCTTTATAATGCCCAAACAACTACAAATTATATCTTTATTTCGAGTTTTATACAAATTATAGTTCATTCAATTGACCCCAATAATGCCTAAATAACTACAAATTATAACTTTATTTCAAGTTTTGTACAAATTATAGATTGATGGAGAAGATTATCGAGTCCGCATTGGGAGAAATTGAACCTCGGCTTTGGATACGGTTTGTGTGTTATCTTCTCTTTTACATTTAAAAATTTTCTCCATGACTTCCTATTTAAAAAACCATATATTCCAGACTACATATATCTCCACATATTTAAAAAAAAACTATAGATTACACATTAAGGGCATATAAAAATACAAAAAATTACAGATTAAGGGCATATAAAAAAATTTACAGATTACAAAAAATTAGGCAGTTGCTATTAAGGGCACAAAAAAAATTCAGACTGCAAAAAATTACAAATTACAGAAATTTGAGACTACACATACATATACAAAAAATTCAGATTAAACTAAAGTTTTGTAAATAATTAAAGGTATACCTTGAAGTTTGAAGTTTTACCAAAAAACTCTCTCTCTCTGTATATATATATATATATATATATATATATATATATATATATATATATATATATATATATATATATATATATATATATATATATATATATATATTTATTTATTAAGTTGAACCGGGGTCGCCCCCCCCCCCCCCCCCCCCCCCCCCCTTGGGCCCTATGTCCATCCGCCCCTGAACTTGATCAAAGCATTTCGGTGAAGTTGGGAAGACATGAAGAGTCCCCACAAGGTGATTTTGGCTTGAATTTTCTTCAGTTGGTAGAGGATCTTACTCTCCCCAATGACTATTTTTGGCATTGGGACTCCTTCAAAGCCTTTCGTTTATCAATCACTGATTGAGGATTCGAAATATTGTAGTGCCGCCAAGACCTTGTCATATGATTCACAGAAGATGGGAAGAATAAGAACCCTATTCCTCGTCATTTTTTAGTTGTTCAGCTACCTTGTTGATCTCCTAGCAACTCTTCAAATGATATCATTCCATATATACTGACTATGGGATTGATCCTTTTTGGGCTTAGCTCTTTGTCTGAACTGTCAAAGTCGTCCCCCCATCCAGTGGTAACGATGTCTCCTTTCCATGAAAAGTCAATACATTCTACAACTTTAATCGCCTCCTCGTATAATTCTTCCCACTCAGCGGTGAGGTTTAAAAGTAAAGGGACCAGGCACCCTTGTAGTTTCAAAGCTCTGAGTAACTCAGAGATACTGCAATTCCCTCGAGTCTATCGGAACATATCTGCCATAATTTGGATGGCATCATCTAAATTGACCTCATAGGGGGGACCACCCAATCATCTGATTCCCATGCCCACTTTCGGGCTTCCATGAACAGGATGTTGAGCTTTTGATAGTCAATAACCATTTCAGAGGGCAATGGCAACCCAAACTTTAGAAGTTGATTCAGTACCGCTGGAAAATCCATATCTATCCCTTTAGAATGAGTATGGGCTACAATGCATGCCCTAGTAAGTAGTGAGAGAGCCTGATCAGTAAAACAGGTAGGGTGTAGGAGAAAATATGGGCAGACTTTTAGAGGTTTATGAGAGTATATGGGTGTAATGGATGATTCACGGGGTATAATTTGGGTGGATGGGTCAAATTCTGGGTCTTCTTCTAGGAAGATGGCATTGGTTTGATTTGGGAGTGGATTGTGAGTAGTGTTGGGCTTAGGATTGGCTATTGGGGTGATAGTTACCCCATCAATCGGGCCTTGGATTATATTACAAAGATGGAAACATTAGTCAGTAGTATGGCCAGCAGTTTAGTGAAAATCACAATGGGCATCAGGCTTAAATTTTTGGGGAAATGTGTGTAATACCCCGTACACTTGTGGACAATTAAAATACATGAGTGGTGTAATTTAATAATTTGATAATTTGAAGTGAATAGTAAATTTTAATTGGTAAGTGAAATATCAATATTGAAGTGTGATATATTTACTTACGCGAATAAGTAAATGAGTTGGATTCTTTTATTGCATGTCGCAGATGAATAAACAGAACAGGTGATACTATTTTACTTGGAAAACACGTGTGTAGATATGTTGGGTTCAAAAGGTGAATTTTTTTATACGTGACTCAGATGGAAATTTTGAGTTCACGATTATTTTCAAAATGACTAAAATAGTCAAAATCAAGTACCCGGGAGTAGTGTTTGGGTTCCGGGGATTTTAGGACTAGTAGTGACTCGCAAGTGAGTATACGAGTCAATTTTGGGTTTAATAAGGGGATAAGTCTCATTTTCCTCTTATTTGGCCACGAGAGAAGAAAGGAAAGAAAGAAAAAGAGAAGAAAGAGAGAAAGGAAGAAGAGAAGAAGAAAAGAGAGAAATGGGAGATTTTCGGCCAAGCTCTGACGGATTCCGACATGAGGTCGTCGGAGTTATCCAACAAGGCAAGTGTTTAACTTTATTTAACTATTTAGTGTGTTTATTGTTCATATCAAAGTTGGTGATGAAAACGTTGGATTTGGGGCTTGGGATTCATGTATAAAAACAGGGTTTTGTACAAGATTTCATTCAATAATTTATATAATGATAATCTTATAGGAAATCTAAGTTTGAATGGATGAAAATGGTGGGATTTTTGGTGAGAAATTGGAAGAATTGATAAAGATAGGTTTAATTAAGAAATGGGTTTGAATTCTTAATTAAATGGTTAAATCCTTTGATTTTAATTGTTGTGTTGGGTATATTCTAGTGTGCGTTGATGTTATATTGATGCTAGGGGATGTTAGAATCCATAGAAATTGGGTTGTAAGTGAGTTGGATTCAAAAAAGGTGTTGGAGAAGATGAAGAACCCTGAAAATAGTGGCTCACTTAACCATTTCGAATCGATTCACTAGGAGGCAAAATCGATTCGAGGTTATTCAATTCGGCCCAAAGCGAATCGATTCGGCACTGTCAGTTATGAAATTTTACCTTGGTTTTTAAAGGATTAAATGAAGAATTTAATTATGGAGATTAATATTAGGGGATAATAAAAAGTGTGTTAGGATTTCTAAATGGTAAATTGAGTTATAAATATACCTTGGGTTAACTGAGAAATAAATTCGGGTTATTAATTTTAGGAGTGTTTGGGATGAACGACACTCGAGAAATTATTCGGAGGGGTTATATATGTATTTATGCGCATAAAATATATATGTATATGCCGATTATATTTGAGTGAATCCGTATGCGTAAGAAGGATGATATTAGAATATTATCTAGGTGTGAAAAGCTATTATTCGGAAAGTATCAATGTGATACTTATATACTAAGTGAGAAAATACTTTGGGGATTAAAAATAAGTGCGTGTACACTAATTTATTGATGTGAATTTTTATTTGGTATTTATGGGCTAATGCCACAAGTGGTAGGCATGTATATCTGGATTTGATGATATATATATATATATATATATATAAAGACAGTATATATATGATATGATTATGAATATATTTGTGTGTTATTGATATATTTAGGTGGACATACCCCTCTAATTCTATCATGGGAAGTTGTGCAATGTGTGTGAATCCCCTGTCTTGAGGAACAGGGAGAGTATAATCCCCATGTCAATGTCGTCCATTATTTACATTGTTTTATTCGCAATGAAGTAATTACGGGTATAGTTTTGACTCACTGTCGAAGGAACTATGATCGCTTCCCATACGTTTGTGATTAAGTTGTTACCAAGGCAGTGAGAGACCGACCGTTGGTACCCAAGTTGTCGTGTCAGTAGGCCCTAGAAGATGATAACACTTAGAGAATGCATTCAGTGAGGTAATGCTCGAAAGGATGGTCCTAGTGCTTATATTGTGTGTGAAATATAATTTTACTTAATATGATGGTGATTAAGCATGCATGATAGCATGAAATATTCTACAAGCTAAATATTTATGTGTGAAACATTATTTTAATAACTAGATAAAGTTTTTTGGTTTAAAACGGTAAGCTGTATGAGATTGATATTATATACGGGATTAACGACACTAAAAGATGAATAGTGTATTACAACTAATGAATGTTAATGAATATGAATCGGATATATTATAGTGAGAATTCATTATATCACGCTATCGTTAAAGCTTAGAATATTATAGGCATGAGATTTGAGATAGCGTATGCTGATTTAGTGATGTGAGAGATTAATTAGGCAGGGTAGCTTAACTAGGGTGCTTAAAATACATGTGTTAGGTGTGAACTATTAGATGAGGGGTGCGGGGTAACTCATGGGAGTACGACACCAGTTTAAATATGGAGAATATCATATTTTAAATATTAAAGTATGTTAAACACTTGCTAAAATATTTCTCAAAACTCGGGCTCTGACTCGTATCTATCTTTTCTTTTTCTTCTCCTTTATTATACTTTTTAGGTGTCCAGGCACAGGGACACCTGGATGACTATTCTTTCATGGCAGACGATGTTGCAATAGCTATGGATGCTAGTAGAGATTGATTTAGATGCTTCCATATTTGTGGTCTAGATAGGAGGTGATGCGTAGATATTGTGGTCATTTATTTTATTTCCACATTTTTCGTTTATGGCTATTCGATTTGGTTGTATTATATTGTTACCGAGAGTCATCGGCTATTATTTATTCATTTTCAGTTGTGGTGTTTATAATCTGTTGTGATTGGTTTTATTGTTGGATTTATTAAAAAAGATTAGTTAGTTTAAAATTTGACACCGAGCCTAATAGGTTATTAGTAATTAATTTGGTTTTCGACAGTGATGCTGAGAATGAACCATATGAGATTCTTATCTTAATTTGATATAGGACTGATCACCCGGTATTTTATTAGGAGGAGCGTAACAGTGGTTGGGTAGTGGACGAGGGTCCAATGGTTTGATAATGTTTCGGCTTAATAAGGATTGGTAAACCTTGGAAAGCGGAGGATGAAGCTCGGTGTATCTTTTCGAACAGGGTTGGGACAACTTTCAGGGACCCAGAAAGTCAGAGGCTGTGAGATGTTATTAATGGTTGAAACTGCGGTACTGGTAGCCTTATCATTCTTTCTCAGAGTGAATTGTCCGGACACCTTCTTCGGTTCGACTTCTGGCTTTGGAAGACTTTCTTTAACCTCCACCTATACTTCTCTAAGGGCTCAAAAATATGAGTAGTACTGTCCTTCCATTGTCGCTCAGACATGGGGTAACAAGTTCTTCTTCGCAATACTGACTTGTTCTTGTTCATAGGGTCAGTTAGTCATGGTGCCTTCTTTCTCTCTCCACCTTGCTATGAAATTGCTAACAATTTCCCTAGGATTTTGCATGAGAAGTTCCAAGTCACAGCGAGTAACTTCTAACTCTTCCTTGTACTTGTATTGTAAAATAAAGTCACGGGCGACATCCTCCCAACTGTAGATTTTGGATTCTTTAAGGGATTAGAACCAACAAAAAGCATTGTACTTGAGCGTTTGTTGGAACATCTGGGCCATTATTTCCTTGGAGGCACCTAGGAGAGTCATATCTCGGTGATAGCTTTGGAGATGAACAATCGGGGGTTCGCTACCTCCGAATTTCTCAATATTAGGCATCTTCAATTTATCTAGCAACCTTGCTTTAGGGTAGGGATACATACGAGTGTAATCCATATAGTTTCTGGAGATTCGGACCTGATTGAACTTCTTAGTCAACAACTTAAGATCCTCCTTGACTTTGTTCAACTCTTCCTCTTTTGGATTAATAAGTACAAGAAGAGAAGCCCCTGGATGGGCAAGGTTCAGCATAGGGAGCTGGGCTGGGGTCGTCCCATTTGTAGGAGGGATGTGTGGAGCATGTTGATACTCTTTTGGGACTCAAACAGGCTCAAGTGCAGGCAGACCCATAGCACGGGGAGACAGATCGTCGGTCTCTTCGTGAATTGGGACCCAATTTTTTTATATCTCACGGACCTCGATTTGAAGGTTATCGATCTTGGTCGTAAGTTGGACTAGGACTTCCATCAAATCGAGTTGCATAGCTGAAACTGGATCAACGTTCTCCATGGGAAGCGAAGAAAGGTGAATTCTGGACTCGAAGGAAGTAACAGGAGAACCGACGGAGCTTCGGGGTGACTAGATAGACGATCAAAGCCAATAGGGAGACAGGCCAAGAATCGGTACGTGATGGACATAAGAGGAAAAAAATTGAATTTATTTTTCAAGGAAGAGAGGAAGAAAAACTTTCATTATTGAAAAAAAAAAGGGAGGGAAATGTTTTTGGCAAAAAAAAAAATTGAAAAGGGGAGGAAAAATCCTTTTGGTATTTTAAAAAATGAGGGAAGATGTCTTTAGACACATATGATAAAAGAAGGAAAAATACTTTTTTTGGATATTTTCGACAAAGGTAAAAAAAAGATGTTGGACATTTTTGACAAAGAAGGACAAAAACGAGAAAAAGGTCTCAGCATGATTATTTTTTTTTCACTTGTATTAGGTTTACCTAAATGCAAAAAGAAATATCGGACGGGACTCGAGACTTGGAAAATTCGGTTTGAAAATGTAAAACATGGATGGACTTGTTGCCAGGCTTCGGACAGGATCTCATTTTGGAAAAATATGAAATTGCATGAAAATTTGGGTGCCATTCCAACCCAGCATTTCTATAAAGTTTCAGGTAGAAACCGACAAACTAAATATGAGTGTCCTAGGTTTGACGCCTATATGAAGGTATATAATTGTTGGGTTAAGTGGTAGGGTTCCCCCCTTTGGCATGACTTTCACGATATACATTGTAAGGACATAATTTTATAAATGTCCGGGGTAGAATCTAAAAATTTTCTATTTATCCTAGATCACAGTATGTATGTCTGATATCACTACATTCGGCACGTCAACAAGATCATCCTCGACGACCTTAATCTGAATCTATGTATCCACTATCATCACACATGCATCATGCTTCATGCGACGTGCTGCTCAAATCATTCCCACTCCTCCACTTCGCAATATTGGTAAAATGATTTATTGGAGTTGTTTATATTTGCATTAATATTTTGAAATTTTTTAGAAAATAGTTTTTGAAGTCTGAATTTTTCTTATCAAAAGAAAAAAAAATTCTAAGTGTAGAAGTGGATTGTCCTCAGTCGACGAGCTCGTTCAAACGAAATCACACTGTCATTCAAGCGATATATGCATGTCACGCGATCTCGTTCGAGCGACATGCCTATGTCGTTCGAGCGACGTCGCCACCTCGATTTTTATATAAATATCTGGGTGCATTCTACACATTTTTCTAAGTCTTTTTCACATAAGTTTCTGCGTTTCACAGCCCAGAAAATAGACTTCATGTTTTAAGGTTTTATACCTTCTTTATTCACATAACCACTCCCATATATGTATGTGAATCTTTAAACCTTCAAGAGGATCGTTTTTACTCATCTGGAGTAAATTGTGGAGAAGCCGTCTCTTTTCCATTGCTGCCCATTTGGAGTTCTTACGGGAGATTCCAATCGATGACATCGGAACCGACACCTGAGGGTATTTCGTATGTCACTCTTATTTTTATTGTAATCCGTGTAATCGTTATTTACAAATTATAGTGAAAATAAAAGGTTTTGCCCCTTTGGGGGATTTTTCCTCACTTGTGTGTTTTGTTTATGATTGACTGTTCTTGCATGATCATATTGATTTCAACCACACCTAGATGCATGTTTTAGGATTTAACTAAAAAAACTGAGTTTAATTAAATAATTTATTTTTTTGAACAAAAGCGCACTCTTCAAATTGGTATCAGAGCCAATTACACAATTTACCGTGTAATTTTCTGCAAATTTTTTCTAAGATATCAATTTTCTAAAAAAATGATTTTTAAAAAAAGGCGTGTTCAAAATGGAGAAATTATATAATAAAATGCCAATTTTTGACGCGACAAATTATGCTTACTGGAAATCCTGCATGAAATATGCTTTAAAAGTCATTGATGAAAGAGTTTGGATTTTGGTTGAAAGAGGGTGGACACCTCCCTGCATCACTATTCATAACGTGACTAATTTAAAATCTATGACTGCATGGACTGAGGAAGAATTTAAACGGTCATCTTTAAACTCTAAGGGTCTTAGTTCTGTTTCTGGATCCGTCACACCTGACGAGTTCCGAAGGATAATGACGTGTACCACGTCAAAAGAAGCATAGAATGTTTTATAACTTACCCATGAAGGAACTAATGGTGTGAAAGAGTCTTAAATGCAAAATTTAACAACTCAATTTGAAACTATCACCATGCTTGAGTCTGAATGTTTTCATAAATTCTATGCTAGATTATCTGATATTGTTAACACTAACTTTAATCTTGGTGAACACATTCCTAATGCAAGAGTTGTTAAAAAGATTCTAAGATCACTCCCTAAGCGTTTTATCCCAAAAGTCACTGTGCTAAATTCTATGGGTAATTTAAACACGCTTAAATTAGAGGAATTGGTTGGAGACTTACAAACCATTGAAATGGGCATGTTTCCTAAGTCTGTTAAACCAAAAGATAAAGGAATTTCACTTAATGCCCAGGATAGGAAGAGTGAGGGGTCGGAAAGAAAGAGAGTAGAGTCATCTAGAAAAAGGGAGAAAGAAACGTTAGATTCTGAGTGTGACCTTGATTTAGATGATTTGGCTTTGTTTGCAAAAAATTTCAAGAAAATTCTCAATTTTGAGAAAAATAGGTTTGAAAAGAAAAATGAAAAAGATTTTAAAGACCCTCCTAAGAAAGACAGTGAGAGATGTTATGAGTGCGACGGTAAGGGTCATAGAGCTTTTGAGTGTGCTACTAGGCTAAGCAGACTTCCAAAGAAAAAGGAAAAGTTATCCTTAACGCTAAGCTGAGTGACGACAGTGAGGTCTAGTCGCTGGACTCTTGAGACGAGTCACCACATGAGTGTAACTTCACCACATTCATGAATATTCATGTGAGTAACTATAGTGCTCCTCACGATGATGAGGATGCTGCTTCACAGGGACACCTCGATAGTGAGAATGAAGTGAGGGAGAGGGAGGATGATGTAAGTGAAAGCGAGAGTGATTTTCAACGCGCCAACGCTGAGTTATATTCTGAGTCATTTAAAACCAAAAATCGTAACAAAGTGTTAGTTCTTAGGATCACCACTTTAGAGGAAGATTTGGGAAAAGCAATAGAGAGAGAGTCCTCCACCTGTACTACCTTGAGAGAGAGAGATTCTGCCTATATTGAGAGAGAAAGTGAGGTTAGAGAAAGAGAAAGACTGTTTAGAGAGAGATAGAGTTGTTTTGAGAAAGAGAAAGGGGACTTGACTAAACAAGTGGATAGTCTTACAAGTGAGATCCATTCCTCCCTGGAGACTCGGAAGAAACTTGAAGCCCTTGTAGCCCATCTTACTCATGATCTTAAGAGAGCACGGGAAGTTAAGGTTCAAATTGAAAACAGATCTGGAAAGATGGGAAAGATGCTCCTCGATCCCGCTTTCGGTTTTGGTGATAGGCAGGGAATAGGTTTTGATGGTGCCTCCACGTCCCAAATTACACCTGGACCAGTTCCTAAGTTTACTACTACTCCATATGGCCATCATAAAAAACCATGAAGGAGAGTTCGACTAAGAAAAGTAAACCAAGGTCCGCCTAAGACTATGTACTTTTGTACCTACTTCAAAAGAAAGGGACACCTTAGGGAGTTTTGTTATAGTTTGGGTCGGACATGACGTACTACTGCTCCGCCACCTGCCACTAGAGATTTCTCCAGTCTGAGAGAGCGTGTTGAGTTTTTATCCGTCACATCACAGAGTTTGATGGAGGAATTCTGATGGATGTCCTTGTCATCAGTGAGTACTTCCTGCATCCCGGATAAAACCAGTAACAACAGGGGTAAACAAAAGGTTACCACTTCTTGGGTACTGAAGAAAGATGAAAATGCCCTTGTTGTTCATGTCACTCTCAAATCACATAATTCCTCACAGTGGTATTTTGATAGTGGGTGCTCCAGACATATAACACGTGATGTCTCATTTTTTACCTACCTAGAGGGTCATAAGGAACGTAAAGTCACCTTTAGAGACGGGAGCAAGTCTAGCATCGTAGGATGAGGTACAGTAGAGTTACTAGGATTTCCTAAGCTAGAGAATGTTTTGTACGTCAAAGTTTTGAAAGCAAACCTTCTCAGCATTAGCCAGTTGTGTGAGGTTGACTTTACAGTAAAGTTTGACCGGGACACTGTAATGTTTATAATTAAGTCGGTAAACTTTTAGTGCAAGGGGTGAGGATAGAGGATAATTGCTATAAGACTGTGCCCAATTCCTCACTTGTCAGCAACATCGCCACAATCACTCCTATGGATTTGTGGCACCAAGGTCTAGGTCACGTGAACTTTAGAGATTTGACACGTTTAGCAAAAAATGTCCTAGTAAGTGGCTTACCATCACTATGAAAGCCAACTTCCATGGTTTATGGACCCTGTCAGTTGGGAAATCAAATCCTAAGTCCCCATAGGAAGTTGTATTCCATTATCACCTCCCGTGTGCATGAGTTGATTCACATGGATCTTATGGGTCCTACTCGTACTGAGAGTCTGGGCGGTAAGAGGTATATCCTCATGATGGTGGATTGATTTCTCCAGATATTCGATTGTATGTTTTCTGAGAGAGAAATCCGATGATATAGAGTTTTTAACGACCAAGTATCGTGTCCTGCAAAATCAACACGGAGTCACTATTAACAGGATATATAGTGACAACTGATATGCCCAAAGTGCACCTGCCAACTCAGAGGCACTTACCTCGACTAGAATGACGGCGGAGGTAACAAGGGCTCAAGACAAATGATCAAGAATCTTGTCCTTTATAAGGTCGGCCATGGCCGACGTTAGTAATGACCCCTCAATTAGGCAACAATCGAGACCTGCATGTTTCGTTGGATCAACTACCCATAATATCGGCCATGGCTGACGTTGCAAATGCCACGCGAGAATCAGCAAAGCCTCTTAGGCTCAGTGAACAATCCCATCATCGGCTTTAGCCGACGTTACAACTTTTACCTAGAATCAGCAACCTTACAGGCTCAACATCAAGTGTCAAGTCAACATCGGCCCTGGCTGACGTTCCATATATCTAACCTCGACTGACATCCCAACCAAAGTCATCATATAATTCTCAGCCAAGGCAAGGGTCTTACCTCACCAACCTCGTACTCACCCAGGACGAGGTTGGTATCAAGTTAAGACAGCCGAGCTTCTACGCGTACATGTATAGCTTGGAGCACGTGGACAAATCTATTATAACTGAATCATTCCCTCCACATGGGGGAATATTGAGGTCATTATTACTTAGTTGAGACCATCCAGGTGTCATCCTTACACTGGCTAGATCTCCATGCACATGGCATGCTTGGGGGGTACATTACACCCCCCCCAGGCACTATATATTGAGGTCTTCCTCAACATTATAAAGGATCGAGAATTACAACCCTAGCTAGAACTCTGTCAATTTATACAGAAGAGAGAGAAATCTTGAGAGATTGTATCCATGGCCATTAGTGCCTTATTTTAGTGACCTTACTCACTCACTTGCACAGTGGACGTAGGCCTAATTGGCTGAACCACTTACATATTGGTGTTCATCCTCTTCTCCTCACCTCAATCTCCTAGATTTAGGATACACTTGTGTTGCCCTTGTTATCACTAGTTTGAGATTACAAACACCTCGATCGGTGGTGCTATTTCCATCATTATCATTTTGGCACCGCATATGGGAACGAGAAGAAATAACTCTTCCTTTCCTAGCCTAACCTCACTGGAGACTCTGGTGGTGAACCAGGCCTCGCCCCTTGCATGGAGCTATTTCACCATTGAAAGAGGTCCCTTAATGTATTAAGCTCATCTTCTTCACCAGCTCTTTAGTTTTAACATATGGCACCGGAGCTTCCACCACCTCCTCCACCATTTGGTGTTGGAGGACCCAGTTCCATCCAGGAACCACCCCAGTCTGAAATGGCTGAGCTGGTTGCATCCTTAAAATCTTTGGCTACAACACAACAAGCAATGAAGGAGAAATTTGCATAGCTTAGTCAAAATATGATGAGGCCACCTGGGGTCTCACCGAAGATGATTACTCTGACCGTTATTCAACCCCATCCTGAAGCCAGGGGACCACCCCAGGCACCGCAAAAAGACCAACCTACCCCTCAGCAGAGGAGGGACATTCCTGACCCTAGGCGTTTACATCTGGGGAGGCAAGGAAAACCTTGCCCTAAGGATAGGTATGACGATATGGAGACAAAGGATGCTCTGAAAGACTACTGGGAGCCGTATGAGGTTTCGAATAACACGGTACGTCCTATCCAGAATAGTAGAGGTTGTGGGGGCAGAAGAGATGAGGGTGACAAACAAAGAGGGTCAGCTTTTGATCGCTTAAGTCGAGGGTCATCCTTTCAAAGGCTCGGCCCAGTCAATGACCTAAGACAAAGGCTATCCAGGTCACGAAGTGCCACTAGATCTCAAAGGGGAGATGGGGAACATCAATCTCATTATGGTTGACCCCAGCATGGCCGACCCCATCAAGGCCAAGATATGGATCAAGAGGAGGTCAACAGCTGACGTTGTGCAGCGGCTGGGGAACCCTTAGTCCACCCCTTGGAGGTGGCTGTGGACAACCTTGGTCAGACCGACGTTGCAAAGCCATGGAGTGATTCCATTCAACGTCTTGAAGAGAAGATAGGGGACCTCATCAAAAGCTGAGACCCACTGCAAAGAGGTTTCTCAGAGGGTTCCCCATTTGTGGCAAAGATAGTGAACTTCCCAACCCTGCCAAGTTCAGACCACCTAATGTGTCTCCCAAGTATAATGGTAGTATTAACCCTGTGCATTATATTTATATGTACCAATCTGTAGCGGATATTTATTCAATCCCAGATGATATGAAGTGTCGGGCCTTCTCTGGGACTTTGACGGGAGTTGCACACATCTGGTTTACTTCTCTTCTGAAGAACTTTATCGAGAACTTTAAGGGCTTGACTGAACGATTCATTCATAATTTTTGTTTTGAGGTAAGAACTCAAAAAAAGACCACCCATATGTTGTACATCAAATAAGGAAAGAACGAGAGACTAAGAGACTACATTGATAGATTCAACAAAGAAAAATTAGAGGTTGAAGATTATGAAGAGAATATAGATATGGCTGCATATAACACCCCGCCCGACCGGGGAGAGCGAACGGAGCGCTAATGCAATAAAATAAATCCAAATCCACAAGTGATAAGGTATAGAGCATCTAAGTCCCATAACAACAAAAGAGAAACTATAAATCTCAAACTCTTCAAATTAAATACCAAATCTCTCGAACTACATACAACAACTAACTCAAAAATAAAATACAAATCTCCAATGCTCTATACATCAAAATAATACAATTCTTCCAACTTGTATTAAAAATTCTCCCCAATATAATCCACATTAAAAATCATCCCAATTGGTCCATAGCGTCCCAAATCCACGCTAACTTGCCAACTAAAAGAAAATATGGGGAAGTACACAATACGACAAGAAAGATGCTCAACAAATATATGTTAGTGATGAATAAAATGTAACAACAAGAGTACGA
Source organism: Sambucus nigra (assembly GCA_949130495.1). NCBI lineage: Eukaryota > Viridiplantae > Streptophyta > Magnoliopsida > Dipsacales > Adoxaceae > Sambucus > Sambucus nigra. The sequence continues at coordinate 35,786,023 of OX422222.1, forward strand.
ATATTCGAATCAAAATGCAAATCTCAATAGCATTTCATCATTATAATTTCTCAACAACACTTTAATCGGGTCACCAGGCCTCACCACATCCGTATATGCTTTATCAAGCCATACCCGGGAACAGGAATTTTGGCGGGTGCCCAACATCCGTGCCATATTAAAATCTCATGACAACGTGCTCATCAATAATATAATAATACCACATGAATCAAAATAATTTCAACAATTATTTTCCAGATTTCAATGAATTTATCAATTCAAATATTAGTTCAATTAAACAAGAATTCAAAGAGAATGACACCCGCGAGATTTAAGGAGCATATTATGTAAAACCTCATACCTTAAACCATGATGAGAAATCAACGATCACATCCTTAAGATCAACACAAAATATCTACAAAATCTCCTCCAAGAACCTCCAACAAAATAGCCCTAAGAACACCTATAATCTAAGGTTGGAACTCACAAATCTCAAGGGCCAATGTGTATATAAAAAGAAGAGGAATATAAAATATATTTGATGCCAAAATTTGTGCCAAAAATAGGTTAAAAGGGTTGCCCACGAATTCCTTTTATAATGCAAAGAAATGAAGAGTTGGAATCCAAAAGACTCCTTTAAATAAGGCAAAGAAATGAAGAGTTGGAAGTCAAAACAACTCCAAGAGTTAAAAATATTTTAAAAATCATTTTAAAATCCATTTTAACTCCGATTTCGAAACCGTTTGAAATTCTCGCCTTTAAAAATAATAACCAACATATTTGAGCAATAAAAATAATTTTATCAAAAACTTTATTTTCCTCCATTTTTCAAAAATTAATTAAAATAGCCCAAAATTACGCGGGTTGTTACACTGCCCTCATTGGAGGACTCTAGAAAGGGAAGTTATTATGGAAGCTTGCAGAAGACCCTCCTAAGTCCATGAAAGAGCTATTGCAACTACAGGAAAGGTCATGAATTCTGAAGAGGCTATGGCCGCAAAGTATGAGGATGAGAACGAAAGTGGCAGCAGAAAGTTCTAAAGGAAAAAAGACGAAAAAAGGAGGTCTGTAGACGACAAGTTTGCACACTATACTCCTCTGACTGTGAGCTGCGAACACATCCTCAATGAAATAAAAAATGACCGCTCCCTGAGATGGATAGATAAGCTGAAGGCTCCCCCGCATAAGAGAAACAAGAACCTATGGTGTGAATTCCACCAAGACCATGGCCATGTGACAAACAAGTGCTTCGCCTCAAAGGAAGATATTGAGAAGATGTTGAAGTCCAGAAAGATGAGGAATTATGTCGAAGGTAAAGCTCCTTAGAGGGGAAGAGATGACCCTAAGAAGAAGAGAATTGACAGGTGTCGAGAGGATCCCCCAGCGAGAAGAGACGATGACTCAGATGGTGATGATGAGGACGATCCAGACCTCCCACCAAAAGACGACAATGCCCTTGTGAAGAGGGTTGGTATGATCTCCTTCAGTGTTAACACCATATATGGAGGACTGGCAGGGGGTGGCTCCAAAGTAGCCGACTGTAAAGCTCATGTGGCAGAGGCTAAGTTAGTGGCCAAAGTTGAGGTTGTGAATCTGGCGTCTTCAGAGGCCAAGAAGAAGAGAAAGAAGGTAGATATGGATAGCCTTATAGTTGGATTCTCCTGAATTGACTTCAAAGGTATCTTAGCTCTGCATGATGACCCTTTGGTAATTAAAATAAGAGTACATGGATGTGAGGTGCAGAGAATCCTCGTAGATGGAGGAAGCTCAGCAGATGTGATGTTATGGCCCTATTTTAAGAGCCTATGCCTCAGCAGAGTAAGGTTGGTACCCTATCATCATCCGTTAATGGGCTTCAGTGGTGAAAAGGTCCATCCATTGGGCATGTATGAGATGGATGTACGGATGGGAGACGAGTGGCCTAAGAGGTTGACCCGGAAGATCGATTTTTCGTTATGGATGAAAATGTCTTCTCGGCCTACAACCTCATCATAGGATGAGTAGACCTCAAAGAATTTGAGGTCATGCCATCGACGGTCCACTAAATGCTAAAATTCTCGACCCCCTATGGGGTATGGAAAGTGCAGGGTGATCAGACCTCAGCACGAGAATGCTACTTCAACTCGACAGAAGAGAGAGAGGCCTATAAGAGGGCAACTACCTCATATAACATTGACACACTTGATTTTGGGGATGAAACAAAATTTAAGAAAGGAGAGGCCGCGGAAGAGGTAGAATCCATCGTCCTCAATGAGGAAGAACTGGAAAAAACATCCAAATCGGTAAGGCCTTAAAACCTGAGATCAAGGAAGAGCTGATAAGATTTTTGAAGAAGAGGCAGAGTGTGTTCGCTTGGAGCCACACAGACATGCCTGGCATCGACCCGGAGGTTATGTGCCACAAACTCAATGTGGCAGAAGATGCTAAGCCAATCAAACAAAGACGAAGAGTTCACTTTTGGGAAAAATATGATGTCATCAGGGAAGAGGATAAGGAAGAGGCAGAATTTATCAGGGAGGTCATATACCCAGAGTGGTTATCTAACATCGTCACTGTGCCCATAGCTAATAGAAAATGGAGGATGTGCATAGATTTCACTGACCTGAACAAGTCTTGCCCAAAAGACAATTATCCCTTACCTCAAATTGACCAGATGGTAGAAGCCACGGAAGGGCATGAACTTATGAGCTTCATGGATGAGTATTAAGGCTACAATCAGATCTTCATGGATCCCGAAGACTCAGAGAAGATAACATTTATCAGAGACAAGGGGACCTATTTCTATAAGGTCATGCCCTTCGGCTTGAAGAATGCAGGGGCCACATATTAACGTCTTGTAAATAAGATGTTTGAAGATTAAATTGTCAAAACCATGGAGGTATATGTAGATGACATGTTTACGAAAAGCTTAAAGGCCTTCACTCATGTAGCCAACCTAGAAAGGACCTTCGACATCATGGAATTATACATGATGAAGCTCAACCCTACCAAGTGTGTCTTCAAAGTAGGAGCTGGAAAGTTTCTTGCATTTATCGTCAATCAGAGGGGTATAGAGGTCAACCCTGAGAAGATCAAGGCTTTGCTTGACATAAAGACACCAAGAAGCATAAAAGACGTTCAGAGGCTCACTGGAAGAGTTACAGAACTCAACAGGTTTTTTCCTGAGCCATAGACAAGTGTCTTCCATTTTTAAAGGTGCTTAGAAAGTCCTTAGAATGGGACGAAGAGTATGACAAGGCCTTTCAGGAGCTCAAGTCCTACCTCGGGTCCCCTCTGCTCTTATCCCGACCCATTCTGGGGGAGAAGTTATATATTTATCTAGCAGTCTCAGAGTCAGCTATAAGTGCAGCCATAGTACGGGAAGAAGATGGGGTATAGAGACCTGTATACTTCAATAGTAAGGCCCTTCAAGGGTACGAACAGAACTATCCTCGGATGGAGAAGTTGGCCTACGCATTGATATACGCTTCCAAGAAGATGAAGACCTATTTCCAATCCCACTCTATGGTCATCCTCACTGACTCCCCACTAAGGCAAGTCCTCCACAAGCCCAAGAAATCAGGAAGATTGATGACTTGGGCCATCGAGTTGGGAGAGTATGACATTGTTTATCAACCCAGGGTGGCTATCAAAGGGTAGGAACTCGCAGACTTTGTTATTGAGTTCACATGGGAGGAGGCTGAGATTGAGAATAGCTCAGAGATTACAGAGGGATCAAGCAACGTCTTTCAAAACTCGGAAGAGGTTGTGTCCAGTAGAGCCAAAAAAAGAGTAACTCAGAATGAGGAACACAAGTACCTCTTCAGACAAGGGACCCTGTCAGAGAGGAACTTCTCTTCAAAAGAAGATGTTTGGAACCTCTTTGTGGATGGTTCTTCTTGTGAAAGTGAAAGTGGCATAGGGCTGATAATGTCAGCCCCAGATGGTACCAATGTTGAATATGCGCTAATGTTTAACTTTAAGGCTTCAAACAACGAGTCCGATTATGAGGTACTGATAATGGGGCTCTCCTTGCAAAAGCCCTTAGAGTTGGCCAACTCCTACTACATAATGACTCGAGGTTAGTTGTCAACCAAGTACTTGGAGTATATGAGTCCAAGGATGAAAGGATGGCCAAATATCTGAAGAAGATAAAAATGACGCTAGAAGGCTTCAAAGAGGTAAATATGAAGAGGGTACCTCGACAAGACAGTAGTCGTGAAAATGCACTAGCAAGGTCGGCTTCAGCAACAAGGACAGACATCAGAAGGATGGTACCAGTTGAGATCTTTCTCAAACTGACTATTGAGGAAGACTCATGGATGGACCCCCTTATTAGATATATAAGACAGGGAGAGCTGCGAGATTCGAAGTTAAAAAGGAGAAAATTAAGATACAGGGCTGCCAAGTTCTCAATAATAGGAGATGTCCAGTATAAAAAAGGCTTCCTACTACCTATCCTCAGATTCATCCATCCCACAGAGGTCCCCCACGTCTTGTAGGATGTACACGAGGGATATTTCTCCAGTCACATAGGAGGAAGACCTTTAGCCAAGAGGATAATTACGCAGGGATAGTGGTGGCCGACCTTGGCCAAAGATGTTGCTGCGTACGTGAAGAGGTGTGACAAGTGCCAGAGATTCTTCACTATCCTTCATCAACCTCATCATCCTATGATGTCAATCAGTTCTCCCTAGCCGTTTGCAGTATGGGGGATTGACTTGGTGGGACCATTGCCAGGAGCTGCTAGAAATTATCGATTTCTGATAGTAGCAATTGATTACTCCTCCAAGTGGGTAGAGGCTGAGCCGATGATTATGATTATAGAGTAAAAGACCTTTCAGTTCATCTGGAAGAGCATCATATGCAGACATGGACTTCCAAACACACTCATCTCAGATAATGGAACCCAGTTCAAGAATTCTTCCTTAGAAAAATATTGTGAAAGAGTGGGGATTAAGAAGTTTTTCTCCTCTCCTGGACGACCCCAGGAAAATGGGCATAATGAAGTTAGGAATCGAACAATACTTGATGGGATTAAGAAGAGGTTGGAAGAAGCCAAGGGGATAGATACTAATAGCTTTATGCAGTACTATGGGCCTACAGAACAACGACAAGGACACCAACGGGGGAAACCCCATTTATGCTGGCCCATGGTTTAGAAGTCGTCATACCTACATAGGTAGGGATCCCCACCCACAGAGTTCATACCTATGAACCTCAGAGGATGCAGAAGAAAAAATACTTGACTTGGATCTAATCGAGGAGAGAAGGGAAGACGTTGAGATCAGACAGGAAACCTACCAGCAGAGAACAACAAAGTTCTACAATCAAAGGGTGAAATCAAGACCTATAGCTGTAGGAGACCTAGTGCTGAAGAAGACGTTGCAGAAGACAAATAAGATCCACCCGAACTATCATGGTCCTTATAGAGTAGTTGATGAGGTTGTTCCTGGTACCCATCGACTAGAAAATCTAGAAGGGGGACCTTTCTCCAATCTATGGAACGTTGATCACCTGAAGAAGTATTACATATGATGTTACAGTTATTTTTTTGTAGTACATGTATCATTTTATAAAGAGAATGTTAATGAAAAGAGCAGTTTTTGTATTAGATACTTTTTTTGTCATGCTTTAGTGGTAATCTTATGAGGGTAAACATCATAATTTGATGACCTCGGACCTTAAAATATCATTAATTTGGTGACAGGGTCTGAGGGTAAACATCATTAATTTGATGACCTCGGACCTTAAATATCGTAATTTGGTGACAGGGCCTGAGGTGAAACATCATAGTATGATGACCTCGGACCTTAAACATCATTGATTTGGTGAAATTTATGAGGGAAACATCATAGTATGGTGACCTCAGACCTTAAATACCATTAATTTGGTGAAATTTATGAGGGAAACATCATAATTTGATGACCTCAGACCTTAAAACATCATTAATTTGGTGATAGTGTCTGAGGGTAAACATCATAGTATAATGACCTTAGACATTAAACACCGTTAATTTGGTGAAATTTATGAGGGTAACATCTTAATATGATGACCTCAGACCTTAAACATCATAATTTGGTGACAGGGTCTGAGGTGAAACATCATAAATTGATGACCTCGGACCTTAAAACATCATTAATTTGGTGACAGGGTCTGAGGGTAAACATCATAGTATGACGACCTCAGACCTTAAACATCATTAATTTGGTGAAATTTATGAGGGAAACATCATTAATTTAATGACCTCAGACCTTAAACATCGTTAATTTAGTGATAGGGTCTGAGGTGAAATATCATAAATTGATGACCTTAGACCTTAAACATCATAATTTTATGACAGGGTCTGAGGTGAAACATCATAGTATAATGACCTCAAACCTTAAACATCATTAATTTGGTGAAATTTATGAGGGAAACATCATAGTATGATGACCTCAGACCTTACATACCATTAATTTGGTAAAATTTATGAGGGAAACATCATAATTTGATGACCTCAAACCGTAACACATCATTAATTTGATGACAGGGTTTGAGGGTAAACATCATAGTACGATGACCTCAGACCTTAAACACCATTTATTTGGTGAAATTTATGAGGGTAACATCTTAATATGATGACCTCAGACCTTAAACATCATAATATGGTGACATGGTCTGAGGTGAAACATCATAAATTGATGACCTCAGACCTTAAAATATGATTAATTTGGTGACAGGGTCTGAGGGTAAACATCATAGTATGATGACCTCAGACCTTAAACATCATTAATTTGGTGAAATTTATGAGGGAAACATCATTAATTTAATAACCTCAGACCTTAAACATCGTTAATTTGGTGACAGTGAAATATCATAAATTGATGACCTCAGACCTTAAACATCATAATTTTATGACAGGGTCTAACGTGAAACATCATAGTATAATGACCTCAAACCTTAAACATCATTAATTTGGTGAAATTTATGAGGGAAACATCATAGTATGATGACCTCAGACCTTAAATACCATTAATTTGGTAAAATTTATGAGGGAAACATCATAATTTGATGACCTCAGACTGTAAAACATCATTAATTTGGTGACAGGGTCTGAGGGTAAACATCATAGTATGATGGCCTCAGACCTTAAACACCATTTATTTGGTGAAATTTATGAGGGTAACATCTTAATATGATGACCTCAGACCGTAAACATCAGAATATGGTGACATAGTCTGAGGTGAAACATCATAAATTGATGACCTCAGACCTTAAAATATGATTAATTTAGTGACAGGGTCTGAGGGTAAACATCATAGTATGATGACCTCAGACCTTAAACATCATTAATTTGGTGAAATTTATGAGGGTAACATCTTAATATGATGACCTCAGACCTTAAACATCATAATTTGGTGATGGGGTCTGAGGTGAAATATCATAAATTGATGACCTTAGACCTTAAACATCATAATTTGGTGACAGGGTCTGAGGTGAAACATCATAGTATGATGACCTCAGACCTTAAACATCATTAATTTTGTGAAATTTATGAGGGAAACATCATAGTATGAAGGCCTCAGACCTTAAATACCATTAATTTGGTGAAATTTATGAGGGAAACATCATAGTATGATGACCTCAGACCTTAAACATCATTAATTTAGTGAAAATTTATGAGGGAGACATCATGATTTGATGACTTCAGACCTTAAACATCATGATTTTGGTGAAATTTATGAGGATAATATCTTAATATGATGACCTCATACCTTAAACATCACTTGATGGGAAGTATGATTTGCAAGACAACATTCAAGAAAGCATTCACCGAAAGAAGCAAAATCATCTCAAGAAGATAATATAACATGTAGTCAGAATTACAAGTCAGATATGCCTCAAAATATGTTATCAGAGTTTTCAAAGCATTGAGATAAACAAAAAATTACAAGCTAAAAGCTTCACAAATCAAGGTTTATGGGTCTTCAGGCATAATGGGGTCATTTTGGCCGACATTGGTAACCTAGGCTCCTTTATCTAGAGGGTTAACATCCCCAGTCTCTGTAGCTTCCAATGGCTCAGTTTCTGCAGGAGCAGCATCTTCCTCCTCAACCTCTTGCAAGGCCTAAGAAAAACGAGAATCGTCGAAGCTCAGACCAATAAAGTCTGAAGCAGTCAAGCTTCCTGTCTCCTTCTCCTTGGATGCTTCCCACTTCCCAGTTTCCTTAATACCTCTTTCGAGATATTCAAAGCCAAAGATTACAAATTGGTTAGAGACTTTGTAGTCGGCTAGTATCTTCTCATAGGCATCCTCAAGGGGATACTTGATATCAACATCAACCTTTGCCTGAAGGACGTCATCTTTGGCCTGTAGAGCAGAGCTGTGGTCCTTTTTAATCTTGGCCATGTCCTTATCCTTCTACTTCACCTTATTCTCAGACTTACCCAAGGCCATCTTCAGATGTTCAACCTCAGTATTTAAAGAGGCTTCTACCTTCAGGGCCTCTTTCCCCTTCTCAATGAGGGGAAACTTCCTCAAGGTCCAGTCAATGAATCGGTGCATAGACAGAATACCCTGTAAAATAAAGTCAGATGTATAAGTTCAAACCTTAATCCATTTAAAGTCAAGGTTACACTTGGAATAAAGTAAAAGTTTTACCTAGATAGACCTGTGAAGGCAAAACTCGGCCAGTAGAGGGGTATCTATCGAGTGTAAGAAGCACTTGTCAGCATCGGTCATCGCAGAGCTGATGGCATCCATTGCCTTCAGACTATGGCCTATCAGGCTGTCACTAATCTTCAGTTGCTCTAGACGAGCAGCCAATGTGTCATCAGAGGAGATTGGGATGGCACGATCTCCTTTTTGGGTTTTTCTCGACTTATGATCCTCCGAGCCAGCAGTTATGGATTTCCTCTTCTTTGAAGCGTCGGACTTGGATCTACCGATGTTCTTCTTAGGTGGAGGATGGGCTGCATTATGCCCTTCTTTCTTCATCAGCTTAACAAGGCTTGGGGCTAACATCTCCCAAAGCTCGTCAGAAATACCTGTCGGGCATTCTGTAAAGAGAAACATCTGAGTTAATAAATTAGAGGTATGAAAACTCAGAGGTACGACTTATAAAAATATAACACTTACGAAGCTCGGTCAGATGACTTCCCCCCAAACTAGTCTCAGAGAGGTAATAGGGGGTCATCAGATGTTCGTACTTAACTAGCCAACCATGCTCCCCCTGCTCTTGAAGATCCTTAACCTTATGCAAGTTATCATGGCTAAGCCCAGGGTAAGCCTTGGCAGCAACTGACACCTTTCCCCACCTCAGGGGTACCCTCAGCTCCAACGATGAAGAGGTGGCACAATGACCAAATTCCCATTCCCCTGAGGCAAAGAAATACCGTGGTTTCTAGTTGTGATTGGAGGTCTGAGTAACCAACAACATCTTTTTGTCCTACTTCCTAGCTAGGAAGTGATAATAGCAGGGGTGGTTTCTGGCTGAGGATGGGATATAGCATCCTGTGAAAACCCTGACAGGAAGGTCTGAGTGGTGGACTGACTTTCAAAGGACAATAACACCAATTATCACCCTCCAGGCATTGGGGGATAATTATGAAGGGGCAAGGTTAATATGTGAAACTATAGCTCTGATGGAAGGATGGATGGGGAAACAGAATCCCATCTTAAACATCTACTCATAAACATAGATTTCTCCATCTCGACCACCAAAGGCCATCTCAACTCTCAGAGGTTTCCTAAGTGTGATGGAAGGACCTATGGAATAGATATGCCTAAATGCTAAGAGCTCATACTTAGTAACAGTACTCTCTATCTCGGTAGCCTTCGAGGTATTACCGTCACTCTCATGACCATCATCCTCATCCTTAGCAACGTTGACTTGGGAAGGTGTAGGAATACCCCCATGGAACCTCTGATCGAACTCAGCCCCTATGGTGGCCGACAGGGGGATAGCATCGATGGGTGGTAGAATAGCCACACTCAACCCCACAACTTCAACATCAAAAGAAGTCCGTAAAGTGCTAGCACCATTGTGGGACGAGGCATAACTTTGGACCTCAACTCGATCAGGGACCTGATCTTGCCTAATGGAGAAATCCATAGCCTCTTGGAATGAATCTACAGACATAGGGTATGAGGTAGATGAATCAGACTCAAACATTGGAGAAGGGTCAGTTGGACCCACTGCTGGCTTAGTAGGCTCGCCTGGCTTAGGGTACATGACCTTCAGATGTGGTAGAAATATGGGTCTGAGGGGAAAGGTCTCAGCCCTACGAGCTTCCTCTTGGGCTAGTTCTATCTGCCTAATTTTTGTAAAGGACTTCTATCTAAGAGAGGGGAAATCTTCTATGAGCTTATAAAGGGGTCTGAGCATAAAGATGATGGTCCTACACTTAAGATTCTAAACTACAAATAAGCAACTGAGCACAACTTAAGCTAATGATCGAACTTGGTTTTTGAAAAATTTCAAGCCAAGAACAGTCAAGAACAAGTTCACCGAAAAACTCAAAGAGCCATCGAAAAACTCAAAGTGCAACCAAAAACTTTAAATAATCCCCGAAAAATGGGAGAAATAGAAAAAAAGCTGTAAAATGGAAAAGTCAAGTTAAGAATAATACCTGAGGGAATGCGAAATAAAGAATAAGGAAGATTGAGAGAAAGAAACCCACAAACAGCCTCGGATAATGCTCTTGATCAGAGAGGAGGAATGCAAAAGGTTTAGGCTGGAAAAATGAGAGGTGTGAAGAAGAAAGAGAAGGAAAGGGTTTTTAACCGTCAAAAATTAATTGCATGCTTCCCAAGGCCCATCATTGCCTTGAGAGCCCAAAAGGCAATCATCATCACTACACTGTCAGCCACGCTACCCACTCCAGAAGGGGACACCTGTCAAGAACATATTAGCACATAAGGGAACACAGCCTCGGAAATTCATACCCCATAGTCACCTACTTACATAGGTAACTAAGGTCTAGGGGTAATTAATATGCCCAAAGTGTACCTGCCAACTCAGAGGCACCAACCTCGGCCAGCATAACGACCGAGGTAACAAAGGCTCAATCCAAATGATTAGCAATCTCGTCCTTCATAAGGTCGGCCATGAACGACGTTACTAATAACCCCTCAATTAGGCGATAGTGGAGACCTGCATGTTTCGTTGGATCAACTACCCATAAGATCGTCAATGGCCGACGTTGCAAGCGCTACACGAGAATCAACAAAGCCTCTTAGGCTCAGTGAACAATCCCATCATCGGATTTAGTCGACGTTACAAGTTTCACCTAGAATTAGCAGCCTTGCAAGCTCAGCATCAAGTGTCAAGTCAACATCGGACCTGACCAACATTCCATATATCTAACCTCGGCTGATATCCCATCCAAGGTCATCATATAATTCCCAGCCAAGGCAAGGGTCGTACCTCACCAACCTCATACTCACCCAGACTAAGGTTAGTATCAAGCAAAGACAGTCAAGCTTCTGCACGTACATGTATAGCTTGGAGCACGTGGACAAATCTGTTATAACTGAATCATTCCCTCCACATGGGGGAATATTGAGGTCATCATTACTTAGTTGAGACCAATCAGGTGTCATCCTTACACTGGCTAGATCTCCATGCACATGGCATACTTGGGGGGTACATTACACCCCCCAGGCACTATATATTGAGGTCTTCCTCAACATTGTAAAGGATTGAGAATTACAACCCTAGCTAGAACTCTGTCAATTTATACAGAAGAGAGAGAAAGCTTGAGAGATTGTATCCATGGCCATTAGTTCCTTATTTTAGTGACCTTACTCACTCACTTGCATAGTGGACGTAGGCCTAATTGGCTTAACCACTTACATATTGGTGTTCATCCTCTTCTACTCACCTCAATCTCTTATATTTAGTATACACTTGTGATGCCATTGTTATCACTGGTTTGAGCTTACAAACACCTCGACTAGTGGTGATATTTCTGGCATCACCAATAATGACACGAAATTTAAGGAAGCAAAGGTATATCTTTACTGTGATAGCCATGGGATTAAACATGAGTTTTCAGTCGTAAGGACTCCTCGGCAAAATAGGATTGTTGAGAGGAAGAATGGGACGATTCAGGAAATAGCTAGATCTATGCTTTTGGGTCGTAAGGTTTCTAGGAGATTTTGGTTAGAGGCGGTGTCTACCGCGTGCCACACGCTGAATAGGTTTTACCTACGTCCACGCACACTTAAGACACCTTATGAACTATGGACTGGAAAGAAACCCAACCTTGCATATTTTCGTGTCTTTGGGAGTAAATGCTACATCCTACGGGATAGAGAGAAATTAGGAAAGTTAGACTCCCGAAGCGACGAGGGAATATTTATTAGATATTCATCAAACAGTAGAGGATACAGGGTTTTTAACATGAATAGCTCTAAGGTTATGGAGTCAATAAACGTCACTGTGCAAGATGATGAACCTCCGACATCTGTTGACCCTAGCCTTTAGTGTGAGGATGAGGACTTTTCTGGTAGCAATTTACTTGTCCCTCACACACACCCTGTGGACCCTAATCCTATTTTAGCAGACACACCTACTTGGGTTCGCAAGATTTATGACCCTACCTTCATTATAGGTGATCCCACTATAGGTGTCAAGACTCGTGCTTAGCTACAGAACATTGTTAGGCATTTTTGCTACACGTCCAATGTCGATCCCTAGAATCACAAAGAAGCACTCAAGGATTAATACTGGATATTTGCTATGCAGGATGAGTTGCTTCAGTTTAAAAAGAAGAATGTCTCGGAACTTGTCCCCCGGCCTAGTGAGATGAATGTGATAGGTACTAGGTGGATTTTCAAGAATAAAATGGATGGAAATGGTACCATAATTAGAAATAAGTCTAGCTTGGTCGCTCAAGGCTACACACGGATAGAGGGTTTAGACTTTTGGGGGGACATTTTCTCCTGTTACGAGGCTTGATTCCGTACGCTTACTACTTGCCTCGTATGTCATCTGCGCTTCAAGTTATATCAGATGGATGTCAAGAGTGCCTTCCTAAATGGCATTCTACAGGAGGAGGTTTACATGGAACAACCAAAAGGGTTTGAAGACCCTAAGCACTCGAAGCACATTTATTATTTGAGGAAAGCCTTGTATGGTTTAAAGCAAGCACCTCGTGCTTGGTACGAGAAGCTTATTTCTATCTCTTAGCCCGTGGCTTCAAGAGAGGGGGAGTTAATATCATGTTATTCATCAGGAGAGATGACGGTGCTATTTTGGTTGCCCAGGTTTATGTGGACGACATAGTCTTTGGATCCACGTGTTCCTGGCATGCTCACCACTTTGAGGAGGAGATGAAAAGTGAGTTTGAGATGAGCATGGTAGGTGAGCTTACTTTCTTTCTTGGTCTCCAGGTTCGTCGGCTAGAGGATGGGATGTTCATCTCCCAATCCAACTATGTTAGAGACCTAGTGAAGAAATTTGGTTTAGACTCCGCTAAGCATGATCGTACACCTATGAATACTTCTAACAAGATTATTAAGGACACTTTAGGCAAGGACGTAAAGCAAACCTTGTATCGGAGTATGATAGGTAGTCTTCTCTACTTGATTGCCAATCGTCCCGATATAGCCTTTAGTGTTGGAGTTTGTGCATGATATCAGGCATCTCCTAAAGAGTCTCACTTACTCGCTCTTAAACGTGTTATCAAATATGTGAGTGGGACTCTCTCCCATGGAATTTGGTATTCCTTTGATACCACTGACCGTTTGTCCACATACTTGGATGCTGACTAGGCTGGGGATGTAGATATATGTAAGAGCACTTCTGGTGGGTGTTTCTTCTTTGGTTCTGTCTTGTATCTTGGTTGAGAAAGAAGCAAAACTCCATCTCTTTCTCCACTGCGGAGGCTGAGTATATAGCCACCAGAAGTTGCAGCACACAACTTCTGTAGATGAAGCAGATGCTAGAGGATTATGGGATCTCACAGGACACCATGACCATCTCTTGTGATAACACGAGCGCGATACACATATCCCACAATTCAGTCCAACATTCGCGCACAAAGCACATCAGGATACGCGAGCACTTTATATGTCAGTTAGTTGAGGAGAAAGTCTTATCCCTGAGTTTTGTACCCACTGACCTTCAGTTAGCCGATATTTTCACGAAACCCTTAGATGCCCTTAGATTCTAGAATCTTAGGAAATCATTAGGGATTTGCACAATTGACTGGTGGGATGGTACGTGTCTAGGATAGGATGCTTTGTCATGTTCATATCATATGATTCCTATTTCTAGTTTGTATCATTTGTATTCTTATTTTTGGTTTTTATACTTTTTTCTTGAAAAATCCAAAAAGATTTTCTTTTTTATAAAATCTTAAGAAAAGCACAAAAATATTTTTATATTTTGTTTACACCTTTTTTTTTGGATGAGCATTTAAGATAGCCGAGTCACAACTTCACTTCCATTATCCATGTGACTGTTTGATAGTGATTTGAGATGCTACATCATTGCATCCATGCGCATTACATTGTTTGGAGTCTTTGAGATGTGATTAGTGATATCTTTCTACATATTTGGCTCATTATCTCCTTTATTGCACACATGCACAGCTTTATTTGATTATTATACTTGTCTATCACATATTGGCTTGAGTGTTTTCATCTCAATTCTGTCTATACAACGAACTTATGCGATAAAACTTAATAAGTTTGGAATGCATGTAAATCCCATTTGGTGAGATTGTGTGGTATTTTATCTGCGGTGAAGGGCTACGAAAGGTACATATCTATCATTTGTGATTAAGCCGCCATTTAAATTGGATCTAAAAAATTGAGGAATTTTATTATCCGGGGTGCAAGAGGTTAAAAGAGTCTGATTTTTTTTAAAGGAAATAAAAAGCAATACATGCCAAATATGGGCCATTAGGTTTCACCATCAATTCTCGAATGTTTAAGAATTTAGATCACCTCTAATCAAAATATAAATCTGAGGGAGTTTGGTTGGAGAATTTATACGGGTTTGCACTTCCTTGAAAGTCTTGAAAAAGAATTAAATCATTTTGGCCGTTATTGGTGTGGAAATCACTTTGAGCTTTGATTTGCTGATTTGATTGAGTCAATGTCTCATATTTCCATCTTTTTACACCTAAGGAAGATGTTGATTTTATTCGTTAGGAGTATCCGATATTCATCATGCACATATGTTATGTTTGTATGTATTGATTTTCCTATCGAATTTGATCACACACCGACATTTTCTCTATCATCGACTTGGTTGTTTTTATATTTGTTCATGGTGTGATTCTTTGTTGTATATTTTGTGTGAAAGGTTTTTGAAAAATTCAAAAAATAGAAAGTTTACTATATTGTGACATTCTCCATTTGGATTAATTTGTGCTTCGTGTATCTGTTTATTTGGGGACATCATAAAAAGGGGAGAAGAATTATGGGGGAGAATTGTTTGATGTTTCGTTGATTTATCAATGATTTGCTTAAGCTTAATTGATCTTTGATTTTTTCATATCATTATACTTCAAATTGTTGCTTATCACGGGTATTTGCTTTATCTCATGTGTGTAGGTACAAAATTGATAATTATTGGATTGCACACCCTGTTGAGAAAAGCTCTGAGAGTTTTTGAGAAGTTGAAGCTTTGAAGATGTTGAAGTTTGATTGACGACATGTCAGTTAGTATTATCAATTTGAGGGTTTTATGGGGATATTATCTTGTATGTCATTTTCTTTATTGAGGTAGAATAATTTTGATTTTTTATGTATGTACCGGCATAGACATAAGGGGAGATTTGTAAGGACATAATTTTATAAATGTTCGGGGTAGAATCTAGGAATTTACTATTTATCCTAGATCACAGTATGTATGTTTGATACCTCTACATTCGGCACGTCAACACGATCATCCTCGGCGACCTTGATCTGAATCCATGCATTCACCATCTTCACACGTGTATCATGCTTCATGCGACGTGCTGCTCAACTCATTCCCACTACTCCACTTCGCAATATTGGTAAATGATTTATTGAAGTTGTTTATGTTTGCATAAATATTTGGGAATTTTTTAGAAAATATTTTTTGAAGTCTGAATTGTTTTTCATCACAAGAAGAAATTTTTCTAAGTGTAGAAGCAGACTGTCCTCGATCGACGAGCTCGTTCAAATGACATCACACTGTTGTTCAAGCGACATACGCATGTTGCGCGATCTCGTTCGAGCGACACGTGTCCTTCGTTTGAGTGACATGCCTATGTTATTCGAGCGACGTCGCCGCCTCAATTTTTGTATAAATATCTGGGTCCATTCTACACGTTTTTCTAAGTCTTTTTCGTACAAGTTTCTGCGTTTCACAGCCCAGAAAATAGATTTCATGTTTTAAGGTTTTATACCTTCTTTATTCACATAACCACTCCCATATATGTATGTGAATCTTTAAACCTTCAAGAGGATCGTTTTTACTCATCTGGAGTAAATTGTGGAGAAGCCGTCTCTTTTCCATTGCCGCCCATCTGGAGTTCTTGCGGGAGATTCCAGTCGACGACATCGAAACCGACACCTGAGGGTATTTCGTATGTCACTCTTATTTTCATTGTAATTCGTGTAACCGTTATTTACAAATTATAGTGAAAATAAAAGGTTTTTCCCCTTTGGGGATTTTTCCTCACTTGTGGGTGTTTTTTGTGATTGACTGTTCTTGCATGATCATATTGATTTCAATCACACCTAGATGCATGTTTTAGGATTTAATTAAAAAAATAAGTTTACCTAAATAATTTCTTTGTTTGAAAAAAAGCGCAGTCTTCATACGTCTTACTTTTGAGGGCAATCAGTATGTGTGGGCAAGCCATTTTATATACTTGAGTGTTCATGAATTTCCTCACTATATACCTCGTGAAGACAGTATGTGTGAAAGTGAAATTGATATACTCGTTGTATATGAACGAGTTCCCTGCTATATTCCTCCCGTCAGGCTTCGATCAAGCAGTACAATGTGGGGGGAACCGTTCGATATACATCAAAGGTACATGGCTAATGGAAAGTGGGAGTCATATCGACTAGGCTAATTGCAACCTTCCGGATCAACGCCCATCACAAAGTACCCTCCCCGGTTACGTGTCCAAAATTGGTCAATAGCCATTATCTTGGTGATGTAGCGTGCAAAATGCATGATTCTTGATTTAGTATATTATGAAGAGAGTATTTTATTCAGCATGATGAGCATTATACTGGAGAGAATGTACAAGTAGATCTAGCATGAAAATGGGAGATTATACTAAGCATGGATATATGAGAGTGTGTGAATATTTACAAGTGGGTGTGTGAAAGTTCATGCTAGTGACACCTAAGCATGAATACTCTTAAGTTTTGTGTACAACATGTGGATATAGGTGACCCTATGTGTGAGTGGTGTGAAGTGTACATGGAGAATACCTACAAGTGTGTGAAAAGTGTGATATACGAATGAGTTATGTGTATAAAAGAAATAGTAGAGAGGAGAAAAAGGGAACATAGTGCATACGCACAAAATAAAACAATACCCATGCAAACAGAGTCTAGCCCTCTTAAAAAGTTTATCCCCAGCAGAGTCTCCATTATGGCCGTCCCCAATGCTCGCACGGGCGGAAGGAGGTGATCGCGGGTCCCGCGCTTCCCTTTCTTTCTCAAGGAAAGGAGGTGCTTCGGCCGTGATCGGTGTGGATGGGGTAATGTGAAAAGATAGAATCGCCAACCTATTTTGCACAAAATAGGCAAAAGAACATGATGCCGCAATGAGAGAGTGGCATAAAATACAAACTGATGCTTGCGAAACCAATCGTTCAAAGGTTCGTGGGCAAAGTTACAGAATGGGAAGGTGTTAGGCACCCATTCTTCCCTTTAGGTCTCTCATTGGCTTATTTTTCTATGTTCCTTAATTTCTTCGTGACGTGTGTGTATGTGTATATATAAGTGGAGATGGAAATTACTCGACTCATATCATGGAAAGGATATAGTGAGGTCATCCACATGCTCAAAATATTAACTTAGAATATATGATATGTGCATTCATTGAAATGTTTATCGTTATGATTAAACGATAATAAATGTTTATATGAAGCGCAATGGAGGAATCACATGTAGTATATATATATAAACAGTGAAAGAGCGACAAAATGTGGAAATTGAAAAAAAGGAGAATTTGGAAGATTGGACTTGAATATTGGGTTTAACCCCTAGACACCTACATAGCCTATAAAGGCATCAAAGTCCACATAGTTCGCATGTGACAGGAAGATCGGGTTCATCTTATAGATTCTAACGGGAGTTTATTATGTGTGTGTACAAAAGATGTGTTTAGTTTTGAGAAAATGTGGTGACTATTCCCATCAGAATTTATGGGTGTAACCCTCTTTTGTTGATTTTTGGATTTTTTTATAGAAAATAGGTTATGTGAAATATATCTAATAAAGAATGAGATTTAATCTGTATGATGATCTAAAGTGAAAAGAAAACTAAATTGAAAATTTATGTAAATAAAGCAAAAGTAAAGGAATTTAGAAGGAAGAAAATTGGACCTCATTTGAAGACTTTGATGATTGATCTTTATTGATGTAGAGGTCCCTTGAAGAAGAAGAAAGTTGGAAGAGTTCCCCCGACTAGATTGGAAAATGATGGGTGTAAATGGTGGAAAGAACTTCTAAACAAGAAAACCTTTACTGATCGTGATAGAATGTTGCTGAGATCAATGATGTCGATGGATCTTGGAGAGTGAGCTCATGCTCCCCTATATATAGGGTGAGGGCACTGTCGATCGGCATAGACCTGGACCTACCAATCGGCAGGTAACCCTAGGTACACTACCGATAGGCGGGTAAATGGACCTGCCATTCAGCAGTCCTGTGAAGATTTCTTCGAAAAATGGTCGTAGAACATAATCTATTGATCAAAATTGTGCAAGGGGTATACCATTAAGTTAATTTAGAGACCTTTAAGAGTTCTTTGGACTTATCCCGGGTCCGGGAGTTGACCATGGGTCAAATATGGATCGATAACGCTTGTGAATCCTTTGGACAAGAGATCGTCGGACGGTAACAAATCGTTTGCCCGTATCCTAAGTTAGAATCATGCACGAGGTGGATCGTTCGAAGGTTTAGAAGATGTACTTAGATATTTCAAAGTTCTTCGCTCGGTTAGGTGAGTTGACTTTGGTCAAGCGGGGCCCAGAAGTGTCCGATGTTCTATCAGAGTAAAATGGGTCATTCGTCCGTATCGTAAGTCAGAATCGTGCATGGGATGGACCTTGAAAAGGGTGTTCTATACCCTTCAAAGATTCATTCAGTATCATTCGAGATGAAGAGTTGGCTTTGATTAAACGGAGCCTGGGAGCGCCCGAGTGGCCTCCGAATCAGTTTTTGAGGGAAAACGGATCATTCGTCCGCATGTTTATGTTGCTTTGCGCATGGGGCAGGCCATTGGAAAGGGGGTTTAGAGCCCTTCGATGATCCATTGAGCCTTCTCTCTGACGATAAGGTTGATTGGGGTCAAATGGGGCCTCAGGAACGCCCGGTGTCTTCCCAATTGGTTTTCGATTGAAAAATGGTCCGTTCCTCTGAACCATTATACCGATTCGCACACGGGGTGGACAGTTGGATATGGTATTTAGAGACCTTCGAGGATTTATTGAGATTTCTCTCTGACGATGAAGTTGACCGAAATCAAACGGGGCTCGGGAGCACCCAATGGCCTCTAGATCGATACTTAGAGTATGACCTAGGTTCCATGTTAATTGGAGGGGTGATAGGGACCTAAGGAGAGAGCTAGGAGGGTCTTATAATGTGGTGTCTACATGTAGAATACACACTGATGTTTTAATTCCAATCTTTTAATAATGAAGTAGAATACAAAGCACTGATCTTGGTCTTTCAGTTGGCTCTTTCATTAGGTGCTAAATAGGTCATAACTCACCGCGATTCTCAATTGATCATTAATCAGGTGATGGGATATATGGAGTCAAAGGAGAATTTATAACAAGATATCTGTCTAAATCTTAAGACATAACGTCTAAGTTTCATGCCGTTAGAATGGTCAGAGTAACTATAATTGAAAATGCCCAAGCAGATGTTCTTGTACGGGTAGCTTCGGCCACCAGGACGAAACTAAGAGGTACCATTCTTGTAGAAATATTGATGAATAGGATTATTGATAAATAAAATGTTAATCCGATTGCAGTAGATTTAGGCCCCTCCTCGATGGATCCCATTAAGGTATATATTGAAAAAGTCACCCTATATGACGACCCATATGAGGCTACAAAGCTCAAGTATAAAGCAACAAATAATGTCTTGGAGGGAGGAGTCCTATATAAGAGATGATTCATTGTATCATTAATCATATGTGTTCACCTTTCATAAGTGAACAACCTTATCAAAGAATTACCCAAGGGATCTTACGGATCCCATTCCCCAAAAAGATCATTGGTCCTCGAATGGCTATGCAAGAATATTACTGGTCAACCATGAAGGTTAACTGTATTGCTTACATCAGACGATGTGACAATTGTCAAAAGTTTTCCACCATCCACAGAAGAACGATATCTACACTAACATCGATCACATCTCCATGGCCTTTCCATATATGGGGAATTGACTTGGTCGGCCCTCTGCCAAAGAAAAATGGAAGGTTTAAATATATTATCATTACTATAGATTACTTATCCAATAGGTGAGGCTGAACCCCTTCTTGAAATGCCTTATTAAAAGTCTTCTAATTCATATGGAAGAATATCAAATGTCATTATGGTATGACATATTCCTTTATCACAGACTATGGAACTCAATTTCACAATACGAAATTTTAGGATTACTGCATTCAATCCAAATTCCAAAAATTACACTCTACACCTGGGAATCTTGAATGTAATGGCCAAAAAGAGATAACCACCAAAACATTGCTTGATGGTATGAATAAGAGGCTAGATGATGCCAATGGGAATAGGATCAATAAATTACATAGTGTGCTTTGGGCGTATAAAATAATGCTGAGGACAACTACTAGTGAAATTTCTTATATGTTGGCATTTAGGACGGAAGGTGTAATACTTACATAAATTGTCTTACCCACTCATAGAGTGCTTAAATTTAACTCTTTTAAGAGTCGTCTCATTAGGAGACTAGATTTAGATTTGGTAAAAGTGAGAGAAAATACAACATTACGAGTAGCTGCTTATCAGCAACATACCGCTAGATTCTACAATAAAAATGGCGACAAACTTAGAGGAGGGAGATTGTGTTCTAAAGAAAGTCCTCCAAAAAGGAAACAAATTGGATGATGACTGGCATGGTCCTTACCGTATTTCCGAGGTCATCCAACCAAGTACTTATCGCCTAGAAACTTTGGAAAGAGAGCAGTTCAAAAACCCTTCGATACTGAACATTTGAGGAAATATTACCAGTAATTATGAGCTGAAGCTTCCAATATCTTTGTAGAATGTGTGAAAAATGCTTATGAAGTTATTCACAAAAGTTAAATATTGGGTCAAACTTGATTAAATTCTTTGAGGAAACTCCTTTTGATTATAAACACAAAATGTGTAAAGAAGTAAATCGGAAACCAATTTAAAATTCTTCGTTTACTAATTTTTAAAACAAAAACCTTACTTGGCCATATGTATCCTAACCAATATAGAAAGAATAAAGAATGAAAAGAAGTAAAGCACACATGAGAATTTTTATGTGGTAAAATATCAAATTAGGGACATCCACGGTGACCTCTACGCCACAAACCAAAAAAAATCCACTAAAACGAATCAGGTTACAAGCATACAATTAAACCCCAAAATAAAATGAAAAAAGAATAAGATACCTAACTGCGCCACACCGCTAATGGCCTACTTTTGATTTCTCCAGCAGGTTATCCAGCTTATTCTCCTTCTTCACATTGTGTCGACCCGATCAAAATTAATCTCTCTCAATAACACACTATATTTCTAAGTGTTCTGTTCGTGAAAATATTAAGTGATAGTATTGTGCCTAAACATGAAATAATGAAACTCACACACCCTTAAATGTTACATGAAAGTCCTAAATATTACAAAACTTCTAATTGATGTTGGTGTTTTAAAAATAGAGAAAATCATACTTAATTTCAGGACTTGTTTTCAGATCTGGCTATTTTTAGATCTTTGAAAAATGTAGAGCTGAAAGATTATTCATAAAAAAATTAGCAACTGTAAAATTTATAAAGAAGTCAAATCTAAAACATGCAAGACTTTTAAGTCTCTTTTTCTGATTTTAAAACAAAGAAAAATGGATCTAAAAATATTACAAATAATAAAAACCAAGATCCAATAGAAAGATGATTTCAAAAAAATAAGAAATCACAAAACAACCTAGTGACTACGTGAAATGTATCACACTGTTCAAATCTCAAGTTTCTACAAACAATCGAGATCTAAAACCAGGTGAGGATGTTATTGGAAGAAATTAGTTTATCAAAGCCAGTTGAAAACGATTTCTTGACTCTAGATCACTCGTTCTAACAACTGTCAGAAACCCTAAAAGTATGAAAGTAAAATAGGGTTAGAGAAGACATTTTATACTAAAATGAAGGGATATCCTTGTTTAAGAGAAAAATGTTTTCTCTGATTTAGTGAGTTTGAGTATCTGATTTTTTTCTCTTCTCTCTCTCCTCTCTTTTTTCTCTCAAGACTCAAACTCACCAAAATTCTCTAATTGATGAAACTTTGTCCCTATTTATAGTTGGAGCTGAAGGTTCTGGAGAATTGGTTGAAAATAAACAGTGGAGATCAAAGTTATTGGATGAGGTTTGATCTAAGTGCTCACAATGCACCATTTGAGGAATATAAACCATCTAACATCGATAAAGTTAAATCTCTATGATTTGTTAGAAAGGGTAACACATGATTGCTAACTAACACATGCAGGATGTAGAGAACTCAAGATCAACGATGGATAAACAATCTCAGTATTGTATGTGTAAAGAAACAAAAATCAAACCAACCAAGGCACGCCATTTTTGGAAACGTGTTAGATTGTTACCAAACAAAAAAAGGTGAGAGTTTAACTTTCCAAAAATTCCCATTTTCATCCCCAAATGTTTGTGCCAATTTTAAATTTAGTCCAAAATATTTTAATAGAAGATTTGATAATTCAATTAAGGTCCAAAAACATTTGTAAAATCAATATTTAATGTTTAAAAATTAATTTTAAAAATTCTCAAAAATTATTAAAAATAATTTTGAGCACACTAACTGCAATATGAGTGCATTGTGTTCCTATATTGTGTTGTTGACAACACAACCAAAATAGGGGAAAAGATTCAAAACCTACAAGTGTGAATCGATTCACCCCCTTGAGAATCGATTCGCTAAAAGACAGTAGCCAATATTTCATGCCCGAATAGATTCGGACTCCTTCAAATCGATTCGGTCCAAACTAGTGATCAGGTCCCCTATTTTTGAATCGATTCGCACCCTTGCGAATCGATTCTCTTTGCCATCCATTCGAAGATATTTCATGCCCGAATCAATTCACACCCTTGCGAATCAATACGGCTGTGCAAATTTTTTATTTTCTTAATTTTTATAAGTTTTCCATTGTTGGGATTGTATAAATACTTTCTCTTCTCATTTTGAAAGAGATCTTACATTTCACATTAGTATTTGGGGTTTGTATGGGAGATTTCCCCTACTCCACCATTTTGGGTGTTTTTCCCATTTTTATGTCTGTAAGTTAATTATTTCATTGTCTAGTTTATTGCTTTCTCTTTCTCTTGCTTATTTCCATTGATGCTCTTTAATTTCCTTTCCTAGATTAACTTGTTTTTCATTTATTTATTACTTTACTAGTGTTAAATTATTTTATTTCATGTCATGCCCTTAGATAAATAGGGTCGGGGTTGTGTTCCGCCATTATCGAGCCTCTAGCTCCGAAAGTTGGATTTTGTGTAAAATCGCATTCAATTGAAACCTAGAGTATTAAAAGAGGATTGTTATGCATTTTGCTTTCTTTGTCATGCAACATTAGTGTTTATGGCGATAATTCGAATTTAATCCGCGTGTGACCATTTTTTATTAAATGTTTATTCAAGCAGCTTTGGGTTAAATTCCTTCTTGCGTGAAGTTTATGCTCAATTGATTATGTAGGTTAAATAGATTTCGAACCTTAATTCTAATTGGTAGTTGTTTCGATCCGTGTGGTGTGAATGTGATCCCCATCCTCGCTTTACTTTTTCGCTACATAACGTCTCTTTTTCTTTATTTCTTTTATAACCCCCCATTAACTTTTACATTTTTAATTCTAAAGTTTTAAAATGATGAAAATATAAAATTCAATCACTCCCTGTGGATTTCTTACGATACCCGACTCACCGTTGTACTCGTCTCACAAGTGTAGTCGTAGCTTAGGTTTTTTTGCATCACGGCGGCAAAACACATAACGACTGTGTCCTCACACGAACACACTTTTATCGCTCAATCAATTTCCTTCATTCATTAGCACTACCCTTGCACGAGATTTGGGGATGATATATGTTTCTTCTGATATTATACTTTATATAAATTCACCTGTGGGTAAAGGGGCACCCATTGTTTAGTATGTCAGGGTATAAGAATCGATATTGGGTGACTTACATTTGTTACAGACTTAGAAGTACTAGACATGCATGAGTATGATGTCATATTAGGGATAGATTGCTATCTACATACAGAGCTTGTGTTGAGTGTTATGGTAGGTTCATCACCTTCACCGTTTCGGGGAAGGAAATGCACCTAGTTGCAATGCCACACTCCGGGGGTGGGTCGAGCACGCACTTATACTATATCAAGGAGGAGACTTCTTCGAAGTTCATAGCGTCACTAGATTCCATCCTAATAGTAAGAGAGTTTTCTTATGTGTTTGCGGAGATCCCAGGGTCGCAACCTAGAACGGAGATAGACATTATGATTGATCTGATTCCAAGCATAAGACATATTTCTTGTACATCGTATCAGATCATTCGTCTAGAGATGAAGGAGCTTCGAGACCAGATTGAGCAATTATTGGGATATGGGTTCATTAGGAGGAGGACTTCATCGTGGGGTGCTCCTTATTTATTCGTCAAGAAGAGAGACAGATCCTTGCGACTTTATATTGACTACAGGGAGTTGAACAAAGTCACCATACGGAATAAATATTTGTTAGCCCGTATTGATGATTTGTTTGACCAGCTGAGAGGTACTACGTATTTTTTGAAGTTCGATTTTAACACACCCCGTATTTTTTAGCATTTAGAAATTAATTAATTAGGTTATTTTTAAATTACACACATGCCATAATTTAATTGAATTAAATATTAAGTGTTTATTAAAATTTAATAGTGAGAGATACGGATTAATATTTTTGGAAATTTACTAAGTGAATAGTAAATAATTATTATACGTCATAACGAGTGATATTGACATGATTGTGTTATTTCTCAACTGGGAGTCATGTGTAGACTATATGAGGTCTAGATAGAAAATTTATGTAGAGTGACTCGAATGTCAATTTCGAAGTCACAGTTGATTTAGAATGGGTCAAATTAGGCGAAATAGTGTACCCGTGTGTATTGATTGGGTCCCGGTGCGATTTTAGACTAACCAGGCACCACATAAGGGCGTTTTGGTTATTTAGGATTCTAGGGTAGAAGGAAATCCAAATTTTATAGTGTTATATCATCCCATTTGAGTTAGACGCTAGGGTTACAACACTTGGGAGAGAGAAATGAGGCCATATGAGAGAAAGAGGAGAAGAAACCTAGGCCATTCCACACCTTTTCGCGTCACCAACGTTGTCGAATTTGAGATCGAAGCAAGGAAAGAACATCCTCTCCATCTCAGAATGAAAATCAGACCTAATATATCAAGGCAAATGTTTATCTTGCAATTATTTTAAGGATGTTATAATACCCATGTAGTGTAGGGATTAAATTACATGGTTTGAATGAATTCTTGGGATTTTGATGGGTTTAATTCATGATTCAGGGTAGGATTTATGTAGGATTAATCCCTTTGTGTAGATATTATAAAATCTGAGAATATATGATGAATAACTGGAAAGAAATCTGGGTATCTTGATGAATATACATGAAGAACACCATGAACTAGGGTTTTATGAAATTATGGAATTTAATCTATTCTTGGGTAGATTTCGTATAGTTTTAATGTATTATTTACGTTAGAAATTGTCCTTATTCATATGTTTGATGCTTGGGGATATTGGATGGGAGTTTTGGAAGGTTTCAAGGAGGTTTGATAGAATTTTACTGGTGAAAACTCGTAACAACAACAAGGAGGATGAACTAACAGGTGCGATCAATTCGAGATCCTTACCGAATTGATTCGGCTACCCAATTTTGTTAAGTTTGGTCATTTATGTTATACTTTTTCATGAAACGAATTACGAGAAACTTTGGTGATGGTTTATTAATGATATAAAGACTTAGAGAAGATCAGTAGACATATAGTTTAGGCCCGATTTAATCTTAATGAGTGTAAAATGGGAATGAAGACCGATGAAAGTTAAAAGATTGTGTTACATATCGAGTGTTGATGTAAAAAATTAGATTGCTTCTAATTATTTAATCACAGATAAATTTAAATAAGACAAAGAATTTTTAAAGTGGTTCAGCCTTATAAGAATGGCCTACGTCCACTGTTTCTGTTATTGCTGAATGTTTAGGAATTCTTGATATGTGGATCTATCAAGAAATTCCGATCCTCTTGAATGAGGATGATACAATGTATTTATAGCCCTTAGGCTGTACATGTGAAAGGGTAAACAATTAACGCCCTTTAAGTGTATACGTCTGTATGATAAGCATTCAATGAATAGTTGAACTGTTGATTATCTGGCAATTAATGCTATGGTCGAGATGCAGCTCGGACCGCCTTAGTTGCTCGGCATTCTGGAGTTTCTCGGAGCAATGAAGTTCCTCGGAGTATTTGACTTGATCGGTGAAGTAAATTTCCCCGTTATAGAAATGTTTGTATGTGTCATGTAGACTGACACGTGTCTTCCTGTGATTCATCCACGTCAGCATATTAATTTTGGTATCAACAGAAGCCCCCAATGTTTCATAGTTTGAAATTTGAGGAGTATGGAACATTCTTTCTCGAAATATGGAAATTTTAAATGATCCTCCTGATTTTTAGGAGCATTTCCTCCGTATTTATTTTTCCTTCCAAATTCGCAGAATCAGCCTTTTTGAATTTTTATAAACTCTTCGAACTTCGTGCATTTTTTGTCCTTTTAGCCGTCGGTAGCGTAATATTTTCTTTTCGTAATCATTTCCTTCACCGTTTCCCGAGGCAAAGTATTTAAGCGTCACAGACAATCCCATCGTCTTCTACCTTTTCCAATTTCTGTTTTCGAGTTTTCCATTGTCTCTCTCTCTCTTGTGCGTTCATTTTTTCCTCCGTTCGTTGTCAACAGATCCCCTTTTTTCTATAAGATTTTCTTCCTTCTTCTTCATTTCTTTTATTCATCATGGTTTATCTTATTAAATCTCTTGAGAAATTCCTTTCTGACTTTTCTATCCCTTCTTGGGTAACTCTGGAGGAGCTTTCTGAGCCTTCAGATTATTTTCGCT
This sequence comes from Sambucus nigra, assembly GCA_949130495.1. Taxonomy (NCBI): domain Eukaryota; kingdom Viridiplantae; phylum Streptophyta; class Magnoliopsida; order Dipsacales; family Adoxaceae; genus Sambucus; species Sambucus nigra. The sequence continues at coordinate 35,813,570 of OX422222.1, forward strand.
TGGCTGAGGGACATTGGTTCCCTAGCCTCTTTATTGCTGAGTGTGGATTTTCTTTTCCACCAAACTCTTTGTGCTTAGAATTCTGTCAATACTTTGATGTTCTTCCTGCAAAAATAGCCCCCAACACATGGAGAATAGTTAATGGGGTGTATAGGTTAAACGAAACTCATGAAACTCGCATAGGAATTCCTGAGTTTATGTTTTGTTATAGATGGGCAGTTCTGGATAATACTTTTTACTTGAAAACCAGATTTTTGAATAGAGCTTTAGTAGTCAACCTCCCTGATGCCAATAGGGATTATTTTGAACATGGGGTTGTTATTAAAAATTGGCAACATGCCCCTTTAGTTGGAGACGAAGTATACCAGGGTCCCAGATGCCCTCCCTATGGCAATGGGATAGGTTATTTTTATTTCATTTCATATTTGAAATTGTGCTTTCATTATGTTTGATAAAATGTGTGACTAATATTTCAATGTGTATTTATTTGCAGTTGATAGCAAGAGAAAAGATCCGAAAGAAGTAGAAGTTAACATAAAACATTTGAAACTTATCTGGGGCTTGCATCAGAAAGTTGCAGACGAGCACATTAGGTCTGCTTCATACTTGTTGCAGTATAAGAGTTATACATCCTCTTTTACTGCTCGCCCTGTGATCATCAATACTGAACCAGCGCCAGTTCCTGAGGACTCTTCTCCTGAATCTCACATTCCCTTGAGTCAGAAAATGGGTAAAAGAAGAGTTCTTGCTATCTTCGAGAAAGATGCCTCTGCTGGAGAGGCAAAAAGAAATAAGCCTGATGTCCCAGAGGGGACAAATAAAGTGGATGTTGCTCCTTTTGTTGCACCCAAAAAGGCTGCCGAGAAGCCCCCAGTGGCTTCAAGCAAGAGTGATGCTCCCAAGGAAGTAATCACTATATCCCCAACCAAGAGTTCTTCCTTGCTTGAAGTTGTTCCTGTGCCCCCGAGGAGGCTGAAGAAAAGCTCCTCGATCAATTTGACTGAAACCATCTCCCAGCTCCCAGTTAGTGGTGCTGGTGTTCCTACTATTATTCCCCCGAGCTCTGCTATGAGCTCGGTGAAGACTTGGATCATCCCCGAGATCCAAGGAATTAAAGATAATCTTCCTCGGGATATGCTTACATCTCTGGGTACTCGCCATATTTCTTCAGTAAGTTTCTCTTGTTCTGAACTTTCCTTTCCTCCCTTATTACATATATCTCTGTACTGACTTGTTGTTATTTCCTTTTTCCAGTTGGTTAGTTGCTTTAACACAATCGTAAAGAAAGATGAAGCAATCAAGGTTTCTAGCTCCTCATCTGATGTAGAGGATGCTTTAATGGGTTTGACCCAATATTTGAAGGAATTTCGTCAGAAATATGACGAGGATAAAGCTAATTGGGAGAAGAAACTGGCCTTGGTCGAGGAAGAGAAGGTGCAGATGGCTGAAGTCTCTAAGGCGTTGGAGAGCAAAGTGAATAGTTTAGAAGGGAAGAACAAATAGCTTGACGATAAGCTCAAGAATTTTGGTGATCTTGAGAATAATCTTAAAATGGCTGAGGAAGAACTAACCCTTCTTCAAGAGGTAAATCGTCAGAAGGAGGAGGTGGAAGGAAAATTGAAGGCCACCGAGGAACTTCTATCCGAGAAGCTCTCCTCGGAAAAGGTGAAAAGAAAAGTTGCTGCGAAGAAGTCCTTCATCACTGGCTGGGACAAAGGATGGAATAAGGGGGTAGCGGCAATGATGTCCCAGGTAGAGTATGGCAGCCTCAAGTACTTCAGAGATGGTTGGGTTGCTGCTCTACAGGAATTGAAGGTTGATGAGGGCTCTGAACTGTTTCAACAACATCTTCCTGGTCCCCCTCCAACTATTAAAGATGAAGAAGAGGACGAAACTACCTCCGAGGAGTCCTCCATGGTTGTGGGTGATCAAATCCTTGCCCCACAACCTATCCAGCCAGCCAACGAGGAGCTTCCACCTTTACCTGTTCCATCTGAAAAACCTCCAGCTCCTGCCGACCAACTTTTTGTTCCCGCCGAGCAACCTAGCTCCTCGTCCCAGCCTCCCGAGAATGTTTTGGGAGACAAGGAAAATGTGTGAAGTTGTTCGGTATTTGTCTTTGTTTTATTTTCTTTTGTCATATGTACTCTGAACTTTGTACTCTTTTTCTATGATGTAATAAAATCACCTTTTTGATCCTCAATGTTGTTGATGCTCTGTTTGCTTTCTTATTAACTCTTGCCTTCTCTTCTTTATTAGTTTATGGCCGGAATGGAATTGTTGTCTGATCATGACACAACACTGCTCAGACAATGCAATGAATATTTTAAAGCGGGTCATACTGATTTGGACAAGTCACAAATTATAGACATCCTTGGCCGAGATGTTTCAGAATAGACAGTTGAGGCCTATCAATACTTGAAATATCTTTTTGATCGTGTTGTAGCCAATAATGTGGCTTATTACAAAATGATTGAAGACTTAAAAGGTACTCTTGATGAACTTCAGCAGCAGTACAATGAATCTTCAGCTCTTTTGCACGAAGGGTATGAAAAGAAATACCAATAACTCAGTGCTGAGAAAGGCTATGACAAGGTACTTGCTGGTTATGAAGTGAGAGAGAGAGAACTTTAAAGACAGAGGTGGAAGAGCACAGGCAAATCGCTGAGCTGCTGGAACAAGAGAACAATAATCTGTAAAAAGAACTAGCTCAACTGATATCTGTTGCCTCCTCTTCAAATGCCTTGGTACCTGTAACCGACGAGGGATTCTCCTTCTTAGAAGTTGAGAACGCCAAATTGCGAGAAGAATTAGAAACTTTGAGAAGATCTGGCCCTGCTATTGATGTTCGAGGACGAGGAAGATGTTCTCAGGGACGAGCAAGAGTTTCTCTGAATGATGTCGAGGAACAAAGTACTCCACCTGCTCGGGGATGACCAAGAGTTCTTCGTCCTACTATTTAAGAAGCTCGTACTTAAGCAGCATTGGAAAACCAAGCATTCCAGCTGATGGCAAAGAATCAAGCCTTGTCTGAAATGTCCAAGAAAATCCAGAGTCTGGAGGGGCAACTTGCTGCTCAGAAGTCTACTTTGGAGAATAAATATATTTTTGTGAGAAGCCTTCATGAGCAATTAGAGATATTAACCTTCCAGTTTCATAAACAGCCCCGAGAATTCTGGATGGCAGGTTAGAACGAAGCCCTTTGTCATTTAGATGCTCGTATTGAAAATGCTAACAATGAAGGCTACAAACAGGGATGGTTAAACGCTCTGGGTGTACTGAAACTAGAGCAAGGTCACTATTTATGGAATTACCATGCCCCTGGGCTGCTCGATCTACCAGTTCCGCCTTTCAAACTTGACATGAGTTGGATCCCTACTCGGGCCATTCCTCGGTTCTTGATATCAAAGTATCTCGGTGACTATAATATCCATTCACAGGCAGAGTTATCTCGTCCTGAGCACCTATTAGATAGACCATCTATAATGAACATCAGAATGCTCCAAGACCCTAACTTCATTAATTCTCCCCTTTGCTTGGAAGAGCCTCCTGCTGGCGAGGAGCCTATTTCAAAAGCACAAGGAAAGAGACAAATAGAATAGGGTTCTTAATGTAATGGTTATTTATACATTTTCCTAATCAATGTATTTTGTTTTTTGGATTTAATGAAAGACTTTCATTTTTGTTCGCAATCTTATGGTTGTAAAATGCTTTGTATTTGTATATGCATATCTGTTAAAAAGATAACAACGTTTTGTATTTTGTCGACCAACTGATTATCGACTAGCTTGACTGTATATCTGTTAAAAAGATAACAACATTTTGTATTTTGTCGACCAACTGATTGTCGACTAGCTTGACTGTATATCTGTTAAAAAGATAACAACATTATGTAATTTGTCGACCAACTGTAGTTGATTCAAACTTGTTGTCAACTAGTTTAAATTTGTAATAATCATTTGGCTGACCCAAAAATAATGATGTTTTGCTTCTCGACTATTTAAAAGTCACAAGTAATAAAATTTTAACTTGGTAATATTCGTAAAATATTTCCGACCAACAAGGGTTGGCATCTTTTGATTCTCTACCAATAAAACTTGGTGAATTTTCTTTCCCGACCAACTTTGGAATTTGTTGGAAAATATATTTTTCTTCCTAACCAACCGGAGTTGGCATTTTTAGGAATGTTGTTTCCTCCTAACCAAACCAAGTTGGCATTTTTAGGAGTATGATTTCCTAACCAACCGGAGTTGGCGTTTTTAGGAATATTTTTGCCTCCTAACCAAAGGAGTATGGTTTCCTAACCAACCGGAGCTGGCATTTTTAGGAATATTTTTACCTCCTAACCAAAGGAGTATGGTTTCCTAACCAACCGGAGCTGGCATTTTTAGGAATATTTTTGCCTCCTAACCAAAGGAGTATAGTTTCCTAACCAACCGGAGCTGGAATTTTTAGGAATGTCGTTCCCTAACCAAACCAAGTTGGCATTTTTAGGGATATTTTTGTCTCCTAACCAAAATGAGTTGGCATTTTTAGGAGTATAGTTTCCTAACCAACTGAGATTGGCATTTTTAGGAATGTCATTTTTACTGCTGAGCAGTGTAGTGCGTAGCACTAGTATTCCCCGAAAAACTTTCAATAAAAGGAGAGAGGCTGGCAAAATATCATCATTTTATTCATAGTGATGGAATTGCTTTACATTTTACATCACTGATAATACTTGCGTAGGTGTTCAGCACTCCATGCATTCTTAAACTCCTCTCCTTCTAAAGTTGTTATTCGGTAAGTTCCTGGTCGAACAACTTCTGTAACTCGGTATGGTCCATGTCAGTTTGCCTCCAACTTATTGTGCTTCTGAATGACCTTCTTTAGCACGTAATCTCCTTCTTTTAGATCGCATTTCTTCACCCTCTTATTGTAGAACAGAGCTGTTCATTGTTGGTAAGCAGCATTCCTAATGGCTGCCTCTTCTCTAACCTCCTCGAGCATGTCCAAATCCAATCTTCTCATTAAGTCGCTGACTGGGAAATTGAAATTCAGCACTCTATGTGTTGGGAGACCCAACTCGGCAGGTATTATAGCCCCACTTCCAAATGCCAGCATATATGGTGATTCTCCAGTTGCTGCTCGAGGAGTAGTACGATAAGCCCATAGTACTGACTGTAGCTCGTTAATCCAATTTTCTTTAGCCTCACTTAGCCTTTTCTTCAAACCATTTAGCAATGTCCTGTTCGTTACTTCAGTTTGTCCATTACTTTGGGGATGACCTGGTGCTGAATGGAGCTTCAAAATGTTGGACTGATGGCAATAGGCAGCGAATTCCTCATTATCGAATTGAGTTCCATGGTCGGTGATGAATGCATGAGGAAGACCATACCTGCAAATGATGTTTTTCCAAACAAATTGATATACCTTCTCGTAAGTCATGTCGATAAGGGGCTCAGCTTATACCCACTTAGTAAAGTAATCCACTGCGACGACGAGGTATTTAAACCTTCCCCTGGTCGTTGACAATGGCCCTACCAAATCTATCCCCCACATGGCAAATGTCCAAGGGGAAGTGATAGGCTTCAACAATGCTTGTGGAGTTCTTCGGATGGAGGAAAAATGCTGGCACTTGTCGCATTTCTTGGCATAGGCTATACAATCAGCCCTCATCTTTGGCCAGTAGTATCCCTGTGTCATTACCCTTTGTAAAAGAGTACGACCTGCTACATGAGCTCCACAGGACCCTTCATGGATCTCTTCAATCAATTCTTTCACCTCGGAGGGATGTACACATCTTTGAAATCCTTCCATAATTCCTCGTCTGTACAAAACACCATTAGCTAGTACATACCGAGCAGCTTTAAACTTCAATTTCTTGGCAGCAAGCTTATCCATCGGTAATTCTCCCTCCTCAATGTATGCCCTGATGGGATCCATCCAAGATGGTCCTAAGTCAAGGGTGATAAAATTCATCATCAGGTCTTCATCTATGCTCTGACTATCTAACACTTCAATTGGTATCGTTCTTCGCAGCTCGGTACGAGTAGCTGATGATAGTCGGGCCAGGGCGTCTGCTCTTGCATTCTCCATTATCGGTATTCTGATTAATTGAATAGCAACAAATTTTGATACCAACTCCATCACCTTTGCATGATACTTGATCATTAATTCTCCATTGGTTGCATATGTTCCCAACATCTGAAATCACTGAAGACCATCACCTGTTTCGCCTCCATAGTTTTCGCCAAATTAAGTCCCGCTATCATGGCCTCATACTCAGCCTCATTATTGGAAGCTTTGAACTGAAATCGTAGTGCATATTCCATGTCAACTTCATTTGGGCTATTCAAAACGATCCCTGCTCCACAGCCTGTAGTACAAGATGAGCCATCTACATACAACCTCCAGCTAGGCAACTCGTCTTTTAATTTCTGATTTGACAGAGTTCATCGGTGAAATATTTGTTGCTTCTTTTCACCATCCCCTAATTTTTCTTGTTCTTCATCGACCATCTCTTCTTGCCCTTTTACCAACCTAGGTTGGTCTGAGCTCGAATTTGATGATCCTGTCACATCCACTTGCCCTTTTACCAAACTAGGTTGGTCTGAGCCAGTGTTTGTCACATCCACTTGCCCTTTTACCAAACTAAGTTGGTCTTAGCCAGTGTTTTTTAATCCTGTAACATCCACAGGCTGATCGGCGAGCTGCTTTTGCTCCTCGGGGGTGTCAGGATAGGTGAATTCTGCTATGAAATCTGCTATTGCTGGCCCTTTAAGCGATGACCTGGGTTCATAAATTATATCATATTCATCGAGCTCTATTTCCCAGTACATCAATCTCCCAGATTTTTCTGGCTTATGAAGAGCTTGTCTCAGTGGCATGTCGGTATATACGACTATGGTATGGGCCTGGAAATATGGCCTCGTTCTCCTACTTGCTTCAATTAATGCCAGTGCCAATTTTTCCAGCTTTGGATACCTGATCTCTGCACCTCGAAAAGCCTTACTTGTGTAATAAATTGTCTTTTGAATTCCATTCTCCATTCTGATCAATGCCGAGCTAACTGCATTCTCTAATACCGCCAGGTACAAGTACAATTTTTCTCCCATTACTGGCCCTGACAACAGAGGGGGTGCTCCCAAATACTTCTTCAAATCTTGAAAGGCCTTCTCACATTCATCATTCCACTCGAAAGTTTTTCGGAGCATTTTGAAGAATGGGAGGCATCTATCAGTTGCTCGGGATACAAATTTGTTGAGCGCTGCTACTCGTCCTGTAAGACTTTGCACTTCTTTCTTCGTCGTTGGAGATCTTAGCCCTAAAAGAGCTTTGATCTTTTCTGGGTTTGCTTCAATGCCTCGCTGATTGACGATGTACCCGAGGAACATTCCTTCTCATACTCCAAATATGCACTTCGTCGGGTTCAGCTTCATTTGGTATTTATCCAGTTGATTAAAGGTTTGACCTAAGTCAACTAGATGATCGGTAGCTTTCTTACTCTTTGTCAGCATATCATCGACATAGACTTCTATATTGCAATTGATTTGTTCATCAAAGACCTTGTTCATCAGCTGATGGTATGTCGCACCTGCATTTTTCAAACCAAAAGACATAACATTATAACAATAAGTTCCCCTAGGGGTAATAAAAGAAGTACTTTCCCTGTCTTCAGGCTTCATTTTGATCTGGTTGTAACCAGAGTAAGCATCCATGAAGCTGAGTAGCTCGTGTCCCGAGGTAGCATCCACCAGTTGATCAATTCGGGGCAATGGAAAATGATCCTTTGGGCATGCCTTGTTGAGATCGGTGAAATCAACACACATTCTCCATTTATTATTTTTCTTCTTTACCATCACCACATTTGCTAACCAGTCTGGATATTTTACATCTTCAATGAATCGAGCTTTCTGGAGCTTCTCGACCTCATCTTGTATAGCTTGATTCTTCTCGGGAATAAATACTCTTCTTCTCTACTTTACCGGCTTGATCTCTCTATTCACATTGAGTTCATGACATAAAAAGTTTGGATTTATTCCAGGCATATCTTCATATATCCATGCAAAAGTTTTCTTTATACTTCTTAGGAAGGTTATCAACTCTTATCTTATTGATGCATCCAACGACGAGCCTATTTGAGTTGTTCGTTCAGGGTGCTCGTCGTCCAGAATGACATTTTTTGTGGCTTCCACCACCTAACCTTTTACAAGTTGAGATTCATCTCTAGGATCCAGTGTTTCAATTTCTGTGCCTTCATCCACCTGATAGGTAGAGTCTTTTTCCTCGACTCCTCCAATTCCTCTTATTCGGTAGATGAATAATAACATTCCCGAAGCTACTTTTTGATCACCTTTCACAACTCCTGCTCCAAAGTTTGTTGGGAATTTTAAGCACTGATGTACTGTAGATGGAACCGCTTCGAACTTCTTCAATCCTACCCTTCCCATGATGATGTTATAGGCTGACTGAACATTCTTATCCATCACGAAAAAATGTATTCTTTCTGTTCAACATGCAGACCATGTACCAATGAATATATCCAACTTGATCGTCCCAAGTGGAAAGACTTTCTCGCCAGCAAAACCGAGTAGTGGTCTGTGATAAGGCTCCAATTGAGATAACTTTAGATTTAAACTATCAAAACACGAGTAGAACATGATATCTGCCGAGCTACCATTATCTACCAGAACTCTTGAAATCATTACTTCTTTAATCCTCATTTTGATCACCAAAGGGTCATCGTGAGGGTATAGGACACCTGCGAGGTCATTTTTTGAAAAACTAATGACCAACTTCTCTTTGTTTACCTTTCTCAGGCGATCTTCCTCAGCCAAATTTATCCGTTGAATATATGAACAAGCTTGAGCCTCACAGAGGTAAGCTTTTCTTTCTGCAGTAAGATCTCCTCCTCCTGCGTCTCCACCGGTAATAACATTACAATCAAATGTTTCAAAACGTATTGAAAATGCCTCACATTCTGGTTACCTTAGACTTTTGGGAAGATCGGGGTCATCTTCTGTATCATCTTCATGATATCTTTTCCTGTTCTCCTCTGCTCGACGAGGAGATCTAGACCTCTCTCTTGTTCGGTCGTCATTTCTTCTTTCATTTCATTAATCAACATACTTTGTCAATTTTCCTCGTCTGATGAGTGTTTCTATCTCGTTCTGAAGAGCTATGCAATTTTTAGTCATATGGCCATGATCTTTGCGAAACTCGCAATATTTTTCCTTATTCCTCCTACCAGGGTCTGCCTTCATCTTCTTTGGCCATTTTAACTCCTCGTTATTCTTGATTTCTTCCAAGACGTGGTTGATACCCATCTTCAATGGAGTATAATTATCAAACTTCTTCAAGACTTTCTATGCCGACCTATTTTTGGACTGTTTGTCACCACCATTGCTCTTATGCTCTTTCTTCTTCGCTTGGTCGACTTCCACCTTGGTTTTTATATCCATATTCTTCTTCGCAGCCATAGCTTCCTCAGCATTCATGATTTTGGCCGCTTTTGCCATCAATTCTGACATAGTTGTAGGTGGATCTTTAACCAAAGTGTAATACAACTTATTGGGCAACAACCCACTCATCAAGGCGGTGATTGCTGTTTTCTCTTCATAATCTATGACTTCCAGCTTCTCGTTATTGAAACGAGTTATGTAATCTCTAGTACTCTCACCAGCTTTTTGTCTAACGCTTAACAAATGCGCTACTCATTTTACTGGCTTTGCCCCAAAATAGAAATTCCCAATGAATAACTCGGCCAGTTAAATGAAAGTTGAAATCTTACCCTGAGGAAGATTGTTGTACCATATCTGGGAAGATCCAGTAAGAGTTCCCGAGAATGCTCTACATCTCATCTCATCGGGGACAGCATAGATGTCGGCGGCAGCTTGATATTCCTCTATGTGAAGAACAAGATCCGTCTTTCCATCATATTTGGGGGTCACAATAGGTGCTTTGAACTTTGATGGTGTGGGAAAATCCACAATGGCCTGGACAAAAGGTGTCCCTTGAACAAAGGTTCGCTGTAAGGGATTCTTCACTTTAGCCATTTCTCTCAACCTATCTTCCAGTCGCTGAATAGATCCTTTCCACGCGTCATTTCCTTCCTCGGGCCTATTGGTTCGAGCAATTGATCGAACTGATGTGGCTTCCTGAGATTTATCTTGACGAGCAGCTGTTCGTGATTGTGGTGATCCTTCTCTTAAATCTGATGGTTGTCGAAAACTCCTCGACATGGACTTAGGTGGACTCCTATTTTTCCTAGGGCCTAATCGACTGAAAGGAGACACCCTGTTCAATCTTTCCAATGCACTGGCCCTCTCTGGAGAGAGAGTGATACGTTGTTCAGTATCTGTGGCCCGTATTGATGAAGTTCGCCCAGGTTGATAAGAGAAATCATCAGATTCCTCATTATGATATGAATTAATATGCCTGGATCGTGAAGAACATAAATGGGCTTGCCTATGACCACTTCGTTGTCCTGAATGGGCAGGTGCACCGCCATGAAGGGTTTGTATGAGTTACCGCATGGTTTCTTGCATGGCGGTCTGGCCTTGGGCAAGATTTGTCATTATTCCAGCCAGATCTGGAACAGTTGAAGGTGCAGATGGATTTGGAGGGTTTCGAGTGTTTCGATTGCTGGATTCCGGATTATCAGCCATTGATGATGAATTATTTTTGGTGAAAAATGATACTATCAGTCGTTTCCCACAGACGCGCCAATCTGTTGATGTAAAAAATTAGATTGCTTCTAATTATTTAATCACAGATAAATTTAAATAAGACAAAGAATTTTTAAAGTGGTTCAGCCTTATAAGAATGGCCTACGTCCACTTTTCTGTTATTGCTGAATGTTTAGGAATTCTCGATATGTGGATCTATCAAGAAATTCCGGTCCTCTTGAATGAGGATGATACAATGTATTTATAGCCCTTAGGCTGTACATGTGAAAGGGTATACAATTAATGCCCTTTAAGTGTATACGTCTGTATGATGAGCATTCAATGAATAGTTGAACTGTTGATTATCTGGAAATTAATGCTATGGTCGAGATGCAGCTCAGACCGCCTTAGTTGCTCGGCATTCTGGAGTTTCTTGGAGCAATGAAGTTCCTCGGAGTATTTGACTTGATCGGTGAAGTAAAGTTCCTCGTTATAGAAATGTTTTTATGTGCCATGTAGACTGACACGTGTCTTCCTGTGATTCATCCACGTCAGCATATTAATTTTGGTATCAACATCAAGAATTTGAAAATTAGGTTATAGGGAGAGTAAACGATAAACTAAGATCAATACTAGTAGGATAGTGATGTGTTACTACTGAAATAACTTAAGGGATAATCAGGACCCTTCGGGTAGTAAGTGATACCCGAAAAATATGAAAATAATACTATGTGCAAATCGTTAGTACGGTTAGTATTCGAGAGAGAGATATATACTATGTACGGGGCATATTATGGGTTTTATGTGTATATATATATATACAAAGAGAGAGAGAGAGAGAGAGAGAGAGAGAGAGAGAGAGAGAGAGAGAGAGGTTTAGAAGTGAACCTAAAATATGAACATTGTAATGAACCTTAACAAAAAATATCTAACAACCCTTTAATTTTAATTCTTATGTTGTAATTGGTCCACGCAAGCAGCGACGGACGCGTGTGTTGATCGAATATTTTTTTTACACCCCCTCCCCCCAAACACACACACACACACACACACACACACACACATCTACAGCAGATGTGTTAGGCAGCATCAGTTGGGTCGCCCGGTGGTTCACGACTTTTATTGTTTCTGGCCAAAGGGTTGGTAGGATGATGGTACAGGGGGTCGGGGTTAGCAACTAGGATGGTCGAATGTTTTGTCTCGCGGGTTAGGTGTGTGAGAAGTGAGCTAAATAAGCTAGCCGGAGATGTGATTTTTTCGTAGTGAAGGGATTTTAGTTGACATTTCTAGCTGGAGATTAGAGAAATTTGGTTCTGATTATAAGATTATTGAACCCCCACTGATCATTTGTGAATAACTATCTAGATTAATGACTCTGGTCGGCCTGGGTTTGATGAAGTCAAGGGCTTCTCCAATTAAATGTTCACCAATTGATATCTTGTCTTTTTCGCCACTTTTAGCAGGAACAACTATAAGGTTTGACTTGTTGGCAGATGGGGTGGGGGTTAAGGTTTGTCACGCATGTCAGTTTCCTCTGGCATGGACCAATAACTATATAAGAATTAAAATTAATGGGTTGTTAGTTGTTGTTTTGTTAAGGTTTATTGAAATGTTTATCTTTTAGGTTCACTTTTGAACCTCTCTAATATATATATATATATATATATATATAGGTTGTGTGAACACCTATTTTGTGCTTTTTTATATATGTGAGCATACCTACTCTTCCTTCTATCACGGGAGGTTCCTCGCAGAGGTCGATCACATCTTGGCGATTCCAGCAAGGTCTGGATGTGCGCCCCAGAGCTTAGAACTTAGGGCGACTCACTATTTGAGAGTGTATAATGGGACCGGAAGCTCATTTGGGTACATTAGGTATGTGTGTATCCCAAAGTCTTAGAACTATGTTTTCCTCCATTGTATTTGTTATTTGATTCATCGTTCGAGGTGATATTCCGAACCAATAGTCCTTGATTTGGTACGAGAGGTACATGGATATGATGGCAAAGTATGCTTGCATCGTTGTGGTCATTCTGGGGGATGTTGTAATTGTGTATATTATAGTGTGATAAGTATATACAAGTGTGATTATTCTACTTATATGTGATGGTAGAAACGATAGATAATCTATATTTAAAAGTAACTTAAGTAGAGCAAATTAATTAACGGTTCAATAATAATATTCGGTTAATGTTAATTATTAGTTTTATGGTAGCGTATGGGCAGTAAGGTGGAGCTAAACCTATTGTTGTTAGTTAGATACTTATGTCTAGTTAGGTTGGGTAACATAGCTAGGTGGGATAAGTAGGAGACGTTAGGAGTTCACTATAGTTGAGAGGTGAGGAACTCAAGGGAGTGTACGTGGAACTAACATGTGTATGTAATAACTGCTTTTTAACTGTGATTTAAATGCTTGCTAAATATTTTCAAAAGGTTTTGGGCTCTGAACCGTGTCAAATCTATTTTCCAAAATATCTTATGTGTCCATCCACAGGAACGCCAAGTTTTATGACTCATTCTAGGGATGCATAGCTAAAGCACTAGTGGAGGCTTGCAGGATTCATGTAAACGCTTCAGTTATTCATTCCTAAGTTAGGATTTATGATTCGTTATTTCATTTGGGCATGTTTCCCCTTCAGTTGATACATTCTTTTCAGTTTTATTTATCAGAGTATGTATTTGGATTCAGTTTTATTCCAGTAGACTTATGGATTAGGTATTAGTTTTAAACCGATGGTGTATTCGGTATTTATTATTTATCTATTTATCATGTGATGATTCAGACTCTTATATTTGTGTGGATGGTTGAGTTATATTATTTTGTTTCCGCATGTTATTGTATGTTAATGAAAGATAAAATTTGGCACCGACTTAATTTAACATTCGTGGTTAGTAATTTAAAAAGTGTTCGACAGTGATTTTAAGAATGAACCAAATGAGATTCCTGTTTGTTTTAATAAAAGATTTATCACCATTGATTAAAATGTAACACCTCGTAATTTCTGGATCATTATGTTAATTAATTTAATTTGGTAATTGGTGATTCTTAATTAATGAGAATTAATTAATGGGAATATATAAAAGTGATTATATTTAAAATAAGTTAACGAGTGAGGATTTATTTGAGAAATATAATCCGAATGGTAGTTTTAAGTGCGCGATTACGTCCGGCAGGGTCAAAATAGTCCAAAAGAAGTGGGTATATACATATATTGGGTATTGGGGTCCAATTACACATGTGTGAACTTAATAAAGAGAGTTTGGGCCATTTTACATAAGGCCCATCGGCCCAAAACGTGAATAGTGTTTTAACCCTAAGATGTGTAAGGGGTTGGGCATCACTAAGTCATAATAGAAGACTAAAGGGAGAAAAGAGAGGGAAGCTAAAGGAAAAGTGAAATTGGGGATCTTGAAGAGGGAATTGTAATCCAACATCATCTTTCAAAGCCCTAGATCATCCTAGTTAAGGCAAGTGATTTAAATTTTGAGTATTAATTTGTATCTAGCTATTCATATCAAAAGATGTGTAATCCAATTGAATTCTAGGGTTAGTTCTTGCATAAATTGGGGTTTTCTCTTGATAATAAAATAATGGATTTAAGATAAATCTTGAAAAGTTTTGATGAAGAATCTGTACAGAATTGAGGTATTTACTGCTCTAATGGAGATTCTATTCACGTTGCCCTGTAGAAAATCGCGTTTTCTAACTTTTGTTCTCTAATACGTTTTCTCCAAAACGGCTCCAAAATGCCACAAAACGACATTTTAAAAATCTCGGTAGATTCATGGGCAAATTTTAAGAAATATTTTTTAGTTGTTACTTCGTTGGAGATTGCCTAGATTGATAGGTGTGACTAATTACTCTTGGATTAATTAGAGGATTAATTAAATGGGGAGATTAAGGTTTATGATTGAGTGATTGAAACCTTGTTAATTAAGTCGGGAAACTTAATTGGATGAAATTGAACATTGAATTGGGAATTTTGAATGTCGGGCCAAGAGAGATAGTCCGGTGTAAAATGGTAGGGTGATGCCATGATAATGAAAATTAATTAATGTATAATTAATTGGAATAAAGTCAAACCGTAAACTTTCATATTTAGGCTTGGGTATGGACATTATACTCCGGAGCCTGGATTTATATATATGGTGATGTGTAGTACATATATATGATTTATAAATATATTTGTGTGAATAATATATATAGTAAAGCCATACCAATATTAATGCTATCTTAAGAGGTTGCGCGATGTGGGTGATCCCCTTGACTTGAGGAACAGGGAGAGTATATTCCCCAGGCCATAGCGTCTAATCTTAGGGATGGGACCGTTACGGTATGGAGCGGACACTTTCTGCGGGAACTATGGTCGCCTCCTATGCGTTCCTTGATAGCATTGTATATTCGACCTATGTGTGAATGTTGAGATATGATACATATATATAGTGCAGAATTATATACGGGAATTTATATACATACATGGCGTGAAATGTATAGATATTATAACTTGTGGGAATGTTATATGAGCTAAAATGAAAGATCTATGATCTATGAAAGTTAATGTGAGTAATAACTTAATAAATAAAATACTATACTCACTTGGGGTGTATTAGTGGGGTAATTAGTATAGTATTTGGGAAAGGTTGGTTACGAGGGAAGTGGCTAGGGACATTAAGTTTAATCCGTTAGGCGGGCACATTAGTTAGGGGTGAATTGAAATCAAGGGAGTGCGCGTCGCTAATTTAAATATGAAGAGCATTGCATATTTACTTCTTGGATTTAAATTCACTCGCTAAATATTTTCAAATATTTTGGGTTCTAACCCTTGCTATAAAATATTTTCAAAAACCTTTTAGGTGTCCTCCTACAAGGGCGCCCGACATAATTCCATCCTATAGGGTACGTGGCCGCAGCTATTGTAATACCCCGTAATTTTATGCCTTTTAATTTTGGGGATTTATTAAATTTAATTAGAGATATTAAATTAATAATAATCCAAAAAATCATTTAAATACTTACTAGCGTGGTGAGAGTTAGTAATTATTTTGTTATAAGTTACTTATGGGTAAAGTAAGTGGTGTATTTATGATGAGTAAAATTATCACGAGAATCTAATTTGGTAATTTTGGAAATTTATCGGGACGCGCTTGTGTCGTGTCGGGATTAAATTCGAACTATTAAAAGTAAATAAATTATAAGTCACCCGTATGGTCATTTTGAGTGCGTCAATGTGTCTGTAAGGGTCGAGATAGTCAAAATAATGTACCCGGAGGTTTAGTTTGGGTCTCAGGACATTTTTAGGCCTAATTAACACCCCGGGAGGGCATTTTGGACATTTTACATTTTTGGGCCTGAAAACCCACGAATATTCTAAGGGAATATCAGATGGTAAGAGTCACCTTCTAGGGTTAGAAACACCAAAAAACCAAAGACGACCATTGGAGAGGAAGAAGAGAGGTTTCCCAAGGAGTTCTAGGCCAAGAACTCCACTGTTTGCACCGCCGTCGCCGCAAAACGTTAGATCGTACAACGAGGATCACAACCACACCAAAATCTCCACAAATCTAAACCGAAAATTCTCAGGCAAGTATCTATCTTGCTTTATTTCAGTTAATGCTCTAATATTATTAGCCTAGGATTGATTAGAACTAGTGTTTGTGAAAGAAAAACCCATTTTGGAGATTTGAATTCGCATGTTGTATGAGTAATAGATGTATTCTGGAAACCCAATTCATATATAGAGGTTGAACCACGAAATTACAGTAATTAAAGAGTATGAAATCTGGGAAAAGGATGGGAAGAAACCAAACAAAAGCAATATTAGGGTTCTTGATGTCTTTATGAATTATGCCCTTTTAATTCGTTATTCATGATGAAAATCCGCATGCTTGACGTAGGAAATCACTTATTTGATGTTATAATACTTGTAGTATGAATTATTGGTGTTTGGTACCTATCACATGCAGGATGACTTGCTTCAGTTTAGAAAAAACAATGTCTGGGATCTTGTCCCCTGACCTAGTGAGACAAATGTGATAGGTACCAGGTGGATTTTCAAGAATAAAATGGACGAACATGGTACCATAATTAGAAACAAGGCTAGGTTAGTTGCTCAAGTCTACACACAGATAAAGGGTGTAGACTTTAGGGAGACATTTGCTCCTATTATGAGGCTTGAGTCCGTCTGCTTACTACTTTCCATCGCATGTCATCTGCGCTTCAAGTTATATCAGATGGATGTCAAGAGTGCCTTACTAAATGGCATTCTACAAGAGGAGGTTTACATGGAACAACCAAAAGGGTTTGAAGACCCTGAGCACATTTATTATCTGAGGAAAGCCTTGTATAGTTTGAAGCAAGCACCCCATGCTTGATACGAGTGGCTTACATCTTATCTCTTAGCCCATGGATTCAAGAGAGGGGGAGTTGATATGATGTTGCTCGTCAGGAGAGATAACGGTGATATTTTGGTTGCCCAGGTCTATGTGGATGACATAGTCTTTGGATCCACGTGCTCCCATCATGCTCACCACTTTGAGGAGGAGATGAAAAGTGAGTTTGAGGTGAGCTTGGTAAGTGAGCTTACTTTCTTCCTTGGTCTCCAGATTTGTCAGCTAGAGGTTGATGTTCATCTCCCAATCCAAGTATGCTAGAGACCTAGTGAAGAAATTTGGTTTAGACTCCGCTAAGCATGCACGTACACCTATGAGTACCACTACCAATCTTAGTAAGGACACTTCAGGTAAGGACGTAGAGCAAACCATGTATCGAAGTATGATAGGAAGTCTTCTCTACTTGACTGCTAGTCATCCCGACATCGCCTTTAGTTTTGGAGTCTATGCGCGGTATCAGGCATCCCCTAAAGAGTCACACTTACTCTCTCTTAAATGTATTACCAAATTCGTGAGTGGGACTCTCTCCCATGGAATTTGGTATTCCTTTGATATCACTAACCGTTTGTCTGAATACTCGGATGCTGACTCGGCTGGGGGATGCAGATGGATGTAAGAGCACTTTTGGTGGGTGTTTCTTCTTTAATTCTTCTCTTGGTTGAGCAAGAAGAAAAACTCCATCTCTTTGTCCACTCCGAAGGCTGAGTACATAGCCGCTGAATGTTGCTGCACACAAAGTTTGTGGATGTAGCAGATGATAAAGGATTATGGGATATTACAGGACTCCATGACCATTTCCCGTGATAAAATGAGTGCAATACACATATCCCGCAATCGAGTCCAGCATTCACGTACAAAGCACATCAGGATATGCTATCACTTTATACGTTAGTTAGTCGAGGAGAAAGTCGTATCCCTGGGTTTCGTACCCACTGACCTTCAGTTAGCCGATATTTTTACGAAACCTTTAGATGACCTTAGATTTGAGAGTCTTAGGAAGTCTTTAGGGATTTGCATAGTTAACTGATGGGATGGTCCGTGTCTATCATAGGATTCTTTGTTATGTTCATATCATATGATTCCTATTACTAGATTGTATCATTTGTATTCTTATTTTTCCTTTTTATATTTTTTTGAAAAAATCCAAGAAGATTTTCTTTTTATACAAATTTTTGAAAATCACAAAAAGATTTTATTTCGATAAAATTATGAAAAAACCAAAAAGATTTTTGTATTTTGTATACATTTTTTTATGAGCATTTAAGATAGCCAAGGCACAACTTCACTTCCATTTATCCATGTGACTGCTTGATAGTGATTTGAGACGCTACATCATTATATCCATGTGATTTACATTGTTTGGAGTCTTTGAGATGTGATTAGTGATATCTTTCTACATGTTTGGCTCCTTATCTCCTTTATTGCACACATGCATGGTTTTATTTGATTATTGCACTTGTCTATCACATGTTGGTTTGAGTGTTTCCATCTCAATTTTGTCTATACAACGAACCTTATGCGATAAAACTTGACATGATTGGAATGCATGTAAATCCCATTTGGTGAGATTGTGTGATATTTTTTTAACCGTGAAGGGCTACGAAAGGTTCATATATATCCTTTGTGATTAAGCCTCTGTTTAAATTGGACCTAAAAAATTGAGGAATTTTATTATCCGGGGTCCAAAGAGGTTAAAAGAACCCGAAAAATCTTAAGGCAATAAAAAGCAATATATGCCAAATATGGGCCATTAGGTTTCACCATCAATTCTCCAATGTTTGAAAATTTAGATAACCTCTATTCAAAATATAAATCTGAGGGAGTTTAGTTGGAGAATTTAAACGGTTTTTCTCTTCCTTGAAAGTCCTAAAAAAGCATTAATCGTTTTGGACGTTATTGTTCTGGAAATCACTTTGAGCTTTGATTTGCTAATTTGATAGATTCAATGTCTCATAATTCCATGTTTTTACACCTAAGGAAGATGTTGAGTTTATTCGTTAAGAGTATCCGATATTCATCGTGCACATATGTTGTTTGTATGCATTCATTTCCCTATCGAATTTTATCACACCTTTACATGTACGCTATCATCGACTTGGTTGTTTTTTTGTTCTTTCATGGTGTGATTCTTTGATGTATATTTTGTGTGAAAATTTTTGAAAAATTCAAAAATAAGTTTGTTTACTACCTTGTGACATTCTCCATTTGCATTAATTTGTGCTTCTCATATCTATCTATTTGGGGACATAATAAAAAGGGGGAGAAGAATTATGGGGGAGAATTGTTTTGGTATTTGGCTGATTTATCAATGATTTTCTTAAGCTTAATTGATCTTTGATTTTTGCATATCATTATATTTCAAATTGTTGCTTGCCACGGGTATTTTCTTTATCTCATGTGTGTAGGTACAAAATTAATAATTATTGGATTGCACACCCTGATGAGAAAAGCTTTGAGAGGTTCTGAAAAGTTGAAGCTTTGAAGATGTTGAAGTTTGATTGACGACATGTCAGCTAGTATTCTTAGTTTGAGTGTTTTAGGGGAATATTATCTTGTATATCATTTGCTTTATTAAGATAGCATAATTCAAATTTTTTATGTATGTACCGGCATAGACATAGGGGAAAATTTGTAAGGACATAATTTTAAAAATGTCCAGGGTAGAATATAGGAATTTTTTATTCATCCTAGATCACAGTATGTATGTCTGATACCGCTACATTCGGCACGTCAATACGATCATCCTTGACGACCTTGAATCGAATCTATGCATCCATTATCTTCACACGTGCATCATGCTACATGCGACATGCTGCTCAACTTATTCCCACTACTCCACTTCATAATATTGGTAAAATTATTTATTGGAGTTGTTTATATTTGTATAAATATTTGGGAATTTTTTAGAAAATATTTTGTGAAGTCTGAATTATTTTTTATCAAAAGCAGAAATTTTTCTAAGTGTAGAAGTGGACTGCCTCAGTTGACGAGCTCGTTCAAACGAGTTCACACTGTCGTTCGAGCGAGATAAGCATCTCGGGCGATGTCGTTCGAATAATACGTGTCCTTCGTTCGAGCGAGATGCCTATCTCGTTCGAGCGACGTCGCTGTCTCAATTTTCGTATAAATATCTGGCTTCATTTTACACGTTTTCCAAGTCTTTTTTGCACAAGTTTCTGCGTTTTCACAGCCCAAAAAACAAACTTCATGTTTTAAGGTTTTATACCTTATTTATTCACATAATCACTCCCATATATGTGTGTGAATCTTTAAACCTTCAAGATAATCATTTTTTTCTCATCTCGAGTATTTTGTGGAGAAGTCGTCTTCTTCTCTACTGCTGCCCACCTGGAGTTCTTGTGGGAGATTCCAGCCGACGACATCGGAACCGACACCTGAGGGTATTTCGTATGTCACTCTTATTTTCATTGTAATCCGCGTAACCATTACTTTACAAATTATAGTGAAAATAAAAGGTTTTTCCCCTTTGGGGGATTTTTCCTCACTTGTGTGTTTTGTTTGCGATTGACTGTTCTTGCATGATCATATAGATTTCAATCACACCTAGATGCATGTTTTAGGATTTAATTGAAAAACTGAATTTAATTAAATAATTTCCTTATTTGAACGCAAGCGCACTCTTCAACATTAATATCTCATCCTTTATTATTTATATTGCACATAATTTATTTTCTATAAAAAAAAAAACAAAGAAAAAGAGGGTTACACTTGTAAATTCCGAAGGGATTCTTCATAACATTTTTTCAAAACTAAAAATATCTTTTTAACACACACATATATATAATAAAACTCCCGTTTGAATCTATGGGATAACCCCCACCCTTATGCCGTATGCGAACTACGTGGACTTTGATGCCTTTATAGGCTACGTAGGCGTCTCGGGCTAAAATCCGAGACTCGAGTCCTATTTTCTCATTTTCCTATTTTTATCTTTTTCTTATTCGTATATTATTTCATATATATTATACTCGTGATTCATATTTGTATTTTATCTAACATATATTATTGTTACATTATAATGACTAATATCTCGATAGGCACACACATCACATTTTTTATTATTATCTGGGGAACATTCCTTTGTATGACCTTACTCCGTCTTTCCCATGACGCGAATTGAATGATTCCGATATCCATTTATATATATACATGCACACACTTCATGGGAAAATTAAGGAAAATAGTAACATAATTTCACGAGAGATCAAAAGGGCGAGATGGGTGCCTAACACCTTCACATTCCGTAACTTATCCCCCAAACCTTTGAACTATTGATTTTGTAAGCATCAGTTTGTCTTTGATGTCGCTCTCTCGAGGTAGAGACATGTTATTTTTCCTATTTATTTGAAAAAGAGGCTCTCACAAAAACACTCTAAATGAAAAATACTATGTATTTTTCTATAGAAATGTGTATACTCCAAATGAGTACCATTTCTTTTCTCTGTATTATTTTCTTTTCTGTTGTGTTTATCTATTTAGATTAGTGTACTAATACAACCTCAATGAATTCCCTTATATGCATGTTTGAGGTAAACAAAACGAGAAGACGTGGAGAAAAAGGTGGAGTAAAAACCAGATCAAAAGGACCTCCATGTTTGAGGATTCCATTTAACAAAGCATGAGACAAAGGGAGGGAATTAAGGACGTTGGTCTTCCATCAATTTTCAGATTTAACAATCCCCACGCTTGGAAAATAAAACAACATTTTCCCAACAAGAATCTGACCACTTTAATAATCATCGAAATAGCAACAATCTCCACCTTAGTGAGATATCAAAAAAAAAATAACCCTATATTGTCCAAATAAGCGAACGATCTGAATTGCCTCCAAATTTGCTTAATATCTCCATACACCCGGAGGTGTTCAAATCCAAAATATAGTGATCAAGTTCAAATAGTATCAAACCTGACCCCAGTTAATACTTTCGTTAGCATATCCAGAGGACTATCTACAATTCCAATCTTCTTTAGCATAATGGTTCCTTCTTTTAAAATTTCTCGAAATAAGAGGAAACAAACATCGGTGTTCTTTGTCCATGAATAATTCATTTGGTTCTTCACTAAGTTGAAGGCACTTTATATATCACAAAATACATCCACGTGATCTTGAATGATCCCCAATGCTAAAATTAACCCACGAAGCCAAATGGCTTCCTTAATGGCCTCTGTCGCTGCCATATACTTTGCCTATGTAGTAGAAAATGCAACTATAGATTGTAGTGTAGACCTCTAACACAGCAGTCCTCCAACAAGTGTAAACACACAATTTACGGTGGACCAAAATTTATCTAAATCATCAGCACAATCTAAATCCACATATCCAAGCACATGTTGACGAGCACGTGAATCTGTAAGGAGATAATTTTATAAATGTCCGTCACAATTTGAGTATGTCGTATACCGCTACAAGTCATCGAAGAATTGAAGAAGTTTTCATCTACAAAAGACGAATTCCAATTACAAGTGGTCTTCAACATTCAAGCCCAACAGTATGAAATTTGGTAAGATAATGTTTAAAGTTTCATTTACTTTTCATATTAAAGTGTTGGGATATTTTTATCAAATATTTTCTAAAGATTTTGTTCTCGACACCTTTTTGTAGAAAAATCATAATTATTAAAAAAACAAAAAAATACGAAACTGGCGACCACGCGTTCGTATCGAAATTATCTACAAGCAAGCTTGAAATCCCGTTTGATAGGTCATTCGAACGACCTACTTATGTCATTCAAACGACATAGCTATCTCGTTCAAACGATATTGTTTTCGTTCGAGCAAGTTGACTTTTTGACTGAGACGCTGCTGACAGCCTGATCTCTTTGATCATCTCAAATTTTCTTATAAAAAGAGGGTCAACGTGTGGTTTATTCGTGGAGAATAGTTTTCAACTTTAAAGAGTTTTAAACCTTTGAAACTTTTGCTTTTTTTATCTGCCCAGAATTTAATTCGATAACTTTGGCAGAAATAGGGTTGTAAACGAATATTCGAAAATCCGCATCCGTTTGATATCCGAATCCGAATTTGCAGATATTTATCCAAAAATATGAAAACGGATACGAATATGGATACTCTTTAAAAATATCCGAGAAAACGGATACGGATACGGATAGTACTAGTATCCGACATGGATAATCCGTATCCGATACAGAGTATCCATTTTATCGGATATCCGTTTTACCGGATATCCATATCCGTCAAACATATGTTTAAAATGTTACTAATAATATTAGTATTAGTATTACTAATAAAATAATATTAAAACAAATCTTAATCGTTTATTCCCAAAATAAAATAAACACATACTCCACTCAAAACAAGAACGCCCTAAAGTTATTATTTTATTGGGTATATTATAAAATGTCATTTATTATTATTTAATTGGGTATATTATCATGGAGTTACACTAAAGTTACAATACACATTATCACACACAACATACTAAAGAACATATACTCCACTAAAAAAAACTAACTTCGATTCATTTCTCCTTCGTACAAAATAAGAGAAAAGAAACTCTCGTGTGGTTGTTCGTTAGTCTCCTTAATTAAAAATAAAAGTAAAAGAGAAACAAAAAAGAATGTAAGAGAGAAACATAATAGAATGTAAGAGAGAAACATAAAAGTAAAGAGATGGTTTGGTTTGTAAGGAGAACTGAAGTTAACAACATGTATATTATATACAAAATAAAAATGTATACTTATTAAAATAAAAATATCAGTATGTTTTGAAGACAAAAGGTCCACGAGGTTATCATTCTCAATAAATTTGATTAATCTAAAAGGTGCATATTTATTTCTACTGTCATGGAATGCGACTGTAATTTTATTTGGATGGCTTTAAGCTTATATGGTTATAAAGTATGGATGACTTTAAACCATATTATCATTATGGAATGATACTATTATTATGGAATCCATAATTGTTGATGTTAGGAAGCAGTAATTTTGTTACATATTTATTTGGATTGGATTGGATTTCATTGGATTGGATATTTTAATTGTTATTTTTTGCGATGGCTAAATAATGTAAACGGATACGGATATTATCCGAATCCGAGGTATCCGAGCGGATACGGATATGGATAGTTGTTTTAACTATCCTGGCGGATATGGATACGGATACGGATACGGATAGTACATTCAGATAGTGGATACGGATATGGAAAACATGGTATCCGATCCGTATCCGTCCGTTTACCACCCCTAGGCAGAAAGGTTTGCCCCAACAATTTGAGGGTTCAAATAATTTTGTTTACAATTCACAAAAATTCCAATTACTTTTGTGTGAGTTGTTTTGTGGAACCCAAGAACATATTTTGCTTTTGTTCATTTGTTGTGGGAAAAGCTCTACAACCAAAAAGCTGTGTGCTATTGTGGAGGGAGTCCTTGTGAAGATTTTAGACTGCGTGTCTGGACTAGGCGTCCTGGTGGTATAGCTGCGTGTGAACCATTATTGATTTATTTCTATCCATTGCTTTGGAGGTTTGATGAATACACCGTGCGTTACTCTTGTGAGATAAAGCAAGATGTTATGTAAGTCAATGGTCTTGTAAACTGTAATACCCCGTAATTTTAAATGACTTTTAAAATGGGTTATATTTTAAATTAATGGATTAATTGGATTTTATTATTAATTAATTCATTTGGGTTTTATCCGGATTGTGGATATTAAAATGGATGATTCTGAATATTACTTAAAGATATTTAGGTAATATATGAATGTGATGTCATTGATATGACTGTATGATATAAATTCGGTAATTTGTATTTTTAGTCAGACACGGTATGGGACGTGTCGGGACTAATTTATTAAATTAAAAAGGAAATTTATTTTCTATCGACCTTATAGTCATTTCGACTGTGTCCTTGCGTCCGAAAGGTTCGAAATAGTCAGAAAAGTCTATTTGGATGTTGATATTGGGTCTCGGGTGATTTGGAAATGAAAAGATAACCCAAAAGGGCATTTTGGTCATTTTTCTAGGAGGGATGAATAGTGATTTCGGGTTTTGTCTTATTATAAGTATTGGTAGATTAAGTGTACGTGGGTTATACATCTCCTCTTCACAAATTAGAGAAGTCATCTTCCTAGAGAAAAATGAAAGGTTGCTTGGAAAGTGAAAGGTTATTTGGAAAGGAGGAGAACCAAAGGTCAAAGGTCACCACCACCATCACCACCTGTGTTATTCAACTCCAAAGGATCAGATCTTCATTAGAGGCAAGTGTTTGATATTTGCAATTTAAGTTCGTATATTTTCCATGTTAGAATAATTATGAAAAGAGATGATTTTTCATGTTTGGAAGACATAATGGAGTTGTTTTATGGATTTCTAGAAACTGAAATGATATAGGAAGTAAACTCATGTTGTTGGATGATAATAATCCACAAAATAATCATATATCTATAGAGGAAATTCTGAAAATCATTTTGTGTTCTTGAAGATAATATGTTGATAATTTTCTGAAAAAAAAAAGGCAAAAATGAGTGGAATGAGAAGAGCCAATTTGGAATGTTTAGATCTTCTTTTTGAGTGCATTTTGATGAGATTTAAGAAAAACTCAAAACACATACCTGACTCGATTTTTCGTGTAAAATCCAAATCTGAAGTCGGATTGATGATTTGAATAATTTTTGGATCTGATTTTTCTGAGTATTAAAAATATGAGAATTCATGATGTTGTTTCTTTTTAATGTTGGTTCTTATCCCAAAACTTTTGTAGATCTTCGGTGATTATTAATTGGATACTATGGGACTTAGAAAAGATCAGTAGACCCTTGATAAGATTTGAATTAAAGTGATTGGTATTTAATTGATTAGAATGATGATAATTAAATTGAAAGATATTTCGGTTGCTAGATTCATGTGTTGGATTCTAATTTGTTTGTATGAGGATTAAGGATAGTTCAAGTAGGGGAGATTTAATATAACACCTGGGTAGCCTTAGGGTTACAATTTGAATATGAAGGGCTGAGTTTAGTACAAGCGCTTAGTGGTATGGATCCTGGATAGAGATGGGAATTTAGAACACATTTGGTTGAAAGAGGGTATGAGGTTATTCCGATCGCGTATTTGAAGTTGACGGACCTCCTCGATCGACAAAGTTAAGTAGTAGTGTAATTGGAGGGGTTCCTTATTTGGATTTCGCTTTGCGAGACGCTCCGCGCATGAACCTTAACGACGTCGGGAGTGGAGAGATGTTATATGATGCGAGGATAATTAAATTATGAAGTAAAGATATGATATTTTAATACGTGGAATTTAAAAGAGATATAATGATACGTATGGGAATTATCTTGGGGTAGTGATATTACCTTATTGATATTATATTATAGGTATGATAATGCCTATTGGATTGATTGATGATTTATGTGTATGACATACCTAGCTTACTTTCTATCGGTGGGAGGTTTGCGCGTGAGGGCAGTCATATCCTGATGAATCCATGGGATCTTTGATTTGTCGCTCGAGAACATAGGTCTATGAAAGACTTATCGGGGAGTTGATAAGTCTGCTGACTGTGGGTACGTAGGTATGTGCGTGACCCATGGGTATGAGAACTATGTTTGCCTCCAATGATTGTGTTGTTGTTTATGGTTCGAGGTATCCTCACCGAACCTTTTGTCTCCTATTCGGTGACCAGCGATATTGGGACATGATAGCAGAGTAATGCATTGCACCGCAGCT
The DNA here is from genome assembly GCA_949130495.1 of Sambucus nigra. NCBI lineage: Eukaryota > Viridiplantae > Streptophyta > Magnoliopsida > Dipsacales > Adoxaceae > Sambucus > Sambucus nigra. The sequence goes on from OX422222.1 coordinate 35,840,312, forward strand.
GTGACTCGGGGTGACAAATTATATATGAATATATATATAATGGATTAAATGAATGAATGGATATATTGTGGTTAACTCTATCTACGGTGATAATTGTAGATAACGGTGAATAGAGAAAGATAATGGAATTATGTTAATGAATGTTTATTCTTAAAGAATTGAAAAGCTTGCTTCATGTTAATGAGAAACAATTCATAAATGAAAGATGTATAAGAAGAATTATATAACATATGGTATGGAACATACGGAGTTATGATATGGGAATGGAATTATATTATGGAACTAGTGTGGAGGAACCATTAACTAGGAGGTTAATAGGAAACGTTAAGCGTGCACTCTAGTTGAGAGGTGAGAATGGCAAGTGAGAGTTGGGTCTAACATGTACATAATAAAAGATTTATTGCACTTGTTAAATACTTGCTGTTTTAAAAATCATCTACACATTCGGGCTCTGACCCGTTTCCTTTCATATTTTCTTTTCTATTGTATCTTCTATATCAGGTGTCCAGTAGCAGGGACGCCAACCTTAGCAGATTACGATAAACTATGGAGCTATGGAGTTTTTCTTAGACGCCTATCATCTTTTGATTCTCAGTATTCTCTTAGTTGGGTCATGTCGCCTACAGGATTTCAGTCATCATGTTCTATCGGAGTCAAATACTATTGTATTCGTGTCTTTTTAATACATTTGACATTGTTGGGATTATTGTAATGGATTAATATTATTTGGGAATGTTTATTCCAATTGCATCTAAATTATTTTGTGTTATCTATTTGGTTATCAGTGTTGTAGAATAAAATGTGTTGTGTTATTCTTAAACTAAAAATGGTTTTGTTGAAATTTAAATTTGAAAAGTTTTTAACACCAGCTTAATTGGGTATTGGGTGAGTTGTTAATGTTTTCGACAGTAATGCTAAGAATGAGCCAACTGTATATTCTGTTTTAATTTGGTATGGGACTGGCCACCCGGTATTTAATTAGGCGGGGTGTTACATAAACTTGTCAGATTTCAAGAAATAAAAGGTTTTGCCCTTCGGGGATTTTTCTTGAAATTTTCTGTCGCGAGCTATATCTTATTTGGTTTGATATGTAGTTGCATGTTTTAGGGCAGAATTAATTTGGTTTAAAAATAAACTCTAATTAAATAAGTGTTCCAAATTAGAAATTTGTGAATTTAATTAATCATCACACCGTCATATTCTACAAGTGGGTATCAGAGTAGGTAACGCTAATTTATCATGTATTCTTATTTTCCACAAAATTGTGTGATATTGATTTTTTGGGACAAATATATTTTGTGAAAAATCATAATTTTTTCAATGGAACGCCCATTTAATGAGGAGCCTGTTTTTGAAAAAGATCACAACAGTGCTGAAAAATTAAAACTTTTGAATTTGAAACTTTGCAAAAGAATTAAAGTTTTGGAAAAGAAAATTCTTGTTTTAATAGTAAGATTGAATATTTGCAAACGTTTCAAACTCAAATAGATATTTTTCGTGAACACTTTGGCAATTTGTGTAATGAATTTGATTACTTAAAAGTTTCTAAGAAGGAGAGTGACGACAGAGTCCTATTTTTAGAAAAAAGAATTGGAGGATTTTAAAAATTCTAGTGATTGTATTTGTGCGAAAGAGGATAAAAATATTTTAATCAATGAGTTTGTGGCACGTGAAGAGACTCTTAGGGAAAATTTTTCTTTAATTGAGGGGGAGAGAGATACCATTTTAGGAATTGTTGAAAATTTTAAAAAAAATCCCTATCTTTGGAAGAGTCTAATTTGTTGCTTGAATCAAATATTTTGAAGTTGAAAAATGATTTAAACGATTCAAGTAGGTTTGATAGTGATAGTAATGGCTCATCTTGCTCTCATGATTCTAGTGCTAAAGCCAAAACCATTATTTGTTTTAGAGGGTCAATTAATCCCAATGACGTTAGAAAATATCACACTTTAGGTAACATTCCTCTCGTTTACATATGTTCACATTGTGGTAGGAAAGGTCGCCTTAGGAGATTCTGTTTTGATCTTGGAAGATATCCTAGGAAGTCGAAGTTTAGTGTTTTGTTGGTTTCCAAAACCCAGTGTCGACGTGTTACATCCACTTGGGTTAGAAAATCACTTTTGGATACGCTAGATTTTAGAATAGTTGATTCTGATTTGCTTGCACATAACTCTTCTCTTGCTATATCATATAGATGATTGTGTTCGCATGTTTGTCATACGTTAGTTTTTTTGTTTCATGATATTTATGTTTGCTAGCATTGTGACATGTACTTTTTGTATAAATTTTTGCTTTTGAAAATTTTGAAAAATACAAAAAGATTTTATTTCGATGAAATTTTTGAAAAATCCAAAAAGATTTTTGTATTTTTTTTTGCACCGTATATGAATGAGCATTTAGGATGACCAAGTCACATATTCATTCCATATCCATGTGATTATATGATAGTTTTTTGAGATAATACGTCATGTCATCCATGTGCTTTATAATGTTTGGAGTCATTAAGATGTAATTAGTTGTTACTTCCTATATGTTTGACTCATTATGTCTTTTATTGCACACATGCACTGATTTGTTTGATTATTGCGCTTATCGATCACATGTTGGTTGAGTGTTTCCATCTCAATTCTGTCTGTACAACGAACCAAATCCAATAAAATAAGACAATAAAAAGTGTGCACCTTTGAACCATGTTTGTGAGGATTTGTATGCTTTGTTTGAAAACGGTAAAGGGCTACGAAAGGTTATCATTTATCCTTTGTGATTAAGCCTCCATTTAATTGGACCAAAAAAAAATGAGGAATTTTATTATCCGGGGTCCAAAGAGGTTTAAAAGAGCCCGAAAAAAATTGAAAGGTAATAAAAAGAAATTTATGCCAATTATGGGCCATTTAGGTTTTTCACCAATTCTCCAAAGTTTGAGAATTTACTTTATACACCTCTAAAAGAAGATATTTTTGAGGGAGTTTGGTTGGAGATTTTATAATGGCTTTGCACGTCCTTAAAAAGTCTTGAAAAAGCATTTAATAGTTTTGGATGTTATTGGTGTGGAAATCACTTTGACTTTGATTTGTGGATGTGATTAAGACAATGTCATCTAAAATCAACAATTTCTACACCTAAGGACTATTTTGATGTTCATTTGTTAGGAGTGCACTTATGCATCGTGCACATATGATATGATTGAGTTGATTTTCCTATCGAATGTGTTCACACCCATTCATTTTTTTTCCATGACTTGGTTGTTTTAGTTAAATCCATGGTGTGAATTTTGTATTATTTTTTGAAATTTGAAAAATAAAAAATAGTATGTGGATGTCTTTGAGGTACTCCTTTGCATGCGTAGTTTGCTCAATGTTTGCTATGCATATTTTTCGTGTCACTTCATGTTTAGTTTGTTTCTTATTATCTGTCTGTTTGAGGACATCATAAAAAGGGGGAGAACGAATTATGATTTTACGGGGGAATTTTTGCATTATGGGGGAGATTTTATTATATTGATTGATTTATTCTTATATCTTTTCAAACTCGATGTGTCACGATGGTATTTGATTTATCTCGTGTATGTAGGTACAAAATTGAAGATTAATATGTTGCTCACCCTGATGAGAAAAACTTTGAGATTTTTGATGTTGAAGAATTTTTTTTTAGAACTTGAAAATTTTACCTTTTCAGTTTTGGGATTCATGAGAGGGTAGATTTGTATATATCATTTGGTATTTGATAATTTAGATGTTTTTCTGCATGTACCGGCATAGACGTAGGGGGAGATTTGTAAGGACATAATTTTATAAATTCCATCACAATTTGAGTATGTCATATACCGCTACAAGTCGTCGAAGAATTGAAGAAGTTTTCATCTACAAAAGACGAATCCAAATTACAAGTGGTCTTCAACATTCAAGCCCAACAATATGACATTTGGTAAGATAATGTTTAAAGTTTCATTTACATTTCATATTAAAGTGTTGGGATATTTTTATCAAATATTTTCTAAAGATTTTGTTCTCGGACACCTTTTCGTAGAAAAATCATAACTAATTCAAAAAAAATACGAAACTAGTGACCACGCGTTCGTATTGAAATTATCTACAAGCAAGCGTGAAATCTCGTTTAATAGGTCATTCGAACGACCTACTTATGTCATTCAAACGACATAGCTATCTCTTTCAAATGATATTGTTTTCATTCCAGTGAGTTGACTTTTTGACTGACACGCTGCTGTCAACCTGATCTCTTTGACCACCTCAAATTTTCTTATAAAAAGAGGATTAGCGGGTGGTTTATGCGTGGATAACAATTTTGAACTTTAAATAGTTTTAAACATCTGAAACTTTTTTTTTGTTTATTTTCCCAGAATTTAATTCGATACCTTTGGCAGAAAGTTTTTCTGTAACAATTTGAGGGTTCAAATAATTTTGTTTACAATTCACAAAAATACCAATTACTTCTGTGTGAGTTGTTCTGTGGAACCCAAGAACATATTTTTCTTTTGTTCATTCTTTGTGGGGAAATATTTACAACCGGAATGTTGCGTGTTATTATGGAGGGAGTCCTTGTGAAGATTTTAAACTGCATGTTTGGACTGCGCGTCCTGGTGGTATAGTTGCGTGCGAACCGTTACTGATTTATTTCTAGCCGTTGCTTTGGAGGTTTGATGAAGACACTGTGTATTACTCTTGTGGGCAAAAGCAAGACGGTATGTAAGTCAATGGTCTTGTAAACTTGTCAAAGTTCTCGAAATAAAAGGTTTTGCCCTTCGGGGATTTTTCTTGAAATTTTGTGTCGCGTGCTATATCTTATTTGGTTTGATACGTAGTTGCATGTTTAGGGGCTGAATTAATTTGGTTTAAAAATAGACTCTAATTAAATAAGTGTGCCAAATTAGAAATTTGCGAATTTAATTAATTATCACACCGTCGTATTCTACAGAATCCTTCTGAAACTTTAAATCAACATCTATGGTACCATGGATGTATCGTAAGATTCATTTTACATCTTGCCAATGCAATTTTTCCTGGATCATTCATGCATCTTCTCATTATACTAACAGCTTGTGAAATGTCAGGTCTCGTACAAACCATTGCATACATCAAACTTCCAACTGCATTAGCATAGGAGGGTTTGGTACCTAATATTGTTATATTGACGGTTACTTTGTCATTATTTGATCTTTGGGGCACATAATGGCCGAAATGGTTAAATTGTATTTTACATGATTTTTAAGTTAGTATAAGATAAAAAAAAAAACTCCCTTCCCCAATTACTTATTCGCAGTAAGCCTTCGTTTAAATCCAAATTTGGATCTGTTTTTAAAATAAATAAGAACTATGATGCAAATTCTGAAAGGTAAACCAAAACAAGTGAAAGAAATTTTATTAAAACAAGGAGAGGAGTGAAATGAATTGAGTGGCGTGGATCGGCTATAACCCTAAAAGCTAAATAATCATGAGAAAACATAACGAACTATCTCCAAAGTTTTATGGTCCATCCGATAATTATGAATAAGTTGAGTATGTTATCTTATAAAATAGCCCTCCCACCTAATCCTCTCATCTATCCCATCTTTCATATCTTTATGTTGAAGCAACAATTAGGAGAAAAGATTACTGCAGAGGTGCAGTTTCCCTTGACCAATGAACAATGACAAATATTGGTTGAGCCTACAGTGATTCCTGATCCAGTGTTACATTGGTCATACTTCAGACATGACTTGGAAAGATTATGATGTTGTCATTGAAGATGGGGATCTCAAAACAGGGATCATTTATCATAATGTGTGAAGTTAGTGTAATGATGTCATTGGGAGCTATGAGTTTTTTAGAGCTTGAGCCCAGTGTAACGATGCCATTGGTTGATTTACAAATATAGAAGGAATCATATGTATCCTCCCTCTTACTCTCTCTTTAACTCTTGAGCTATATTTATCTTAAACATTTCAATAAATAATTGTTTGTTATTACATTGATAGCATGACATAGTTTTTTTTTTTTTGTTTTTTCAAAAAAAAAACTCTAGTTTGGGAAATTATTTCCAACTAGTATATGAAGCCCTAATTATATTAAAATATTTTACGTACTATTAACATCAAATATGTCATTCACAAAAAATGATGACAATATTAACACTTTATGGTTATGGTATTACATATTTTACATAGATTTTCACTTCATTACATAATTCCATGGTATACAAGAGTATTATCTCTCTTGCTATTCTAACATCTCCATCCACACGCAATGTCAAATAAAATAAAATAGTGAAGAAATAAAGAAGAAAAATAGCATCAAACACTAGTCTAAGAGCATTCCCAACAGCCTAGTTAAAATAAGGGTTGTAATAAGAAATTATTATACCAATATTCAAATGATATCAACACAAAAATGACAAAAACAAATAAAAGAAGCTTACGACAGTGTCGTATTACCATCCATCTATCAAACAAGAATTAATCTTCCAGTTAAGAAATAAGGTCACCATGTGTCAATGATGTAATAGCCCACGTAATTCTGGCGTCGGCCGCCACCAAAACTATGTCGAGTGCTACTAAATAAATGTCATTCTTAGAATGTGACAGATATGAAACAATATAAAATTCATTCCACAAGATAATAATCAGATTTATCCCGATAAATAAAACCATCCATACAATATGAAATATCCATCACCATGATAATCCTAAAAAATAAATTCAACCGAATTAAATCAAAATAGACTCTAGTGAAGAACTCCAAATGAAATATCCAAAAAAACTGTAAACAACTGTGGAACCTAATGGCCCACCAAAATCCATAACTGAGTCTCATAAAAAATGCGAAGGAATAGAAACTAAGCTAATTAATAAGCATAAAGTAAATACTCCAGCTACACATCCAATATCTATCTCCAAAAATCCTATGCAGCTACTCCAGCACTTATACCTAAAAAAATGTTAGTCAACGCACGGGTCAGATCCCCGATCATGAATACACATTACTCCCCTCAATTAAGCTCCATGAACCCATACAATAGCATTATACATGGTAAATATCACAATAGAATATTTTAAATTAAGACGGGATAATTAATATGCGAAATAAAAATAATTGCCAAGGACTATCCATGACATAAGGTCACCCTATTAATTATTTCAGATCTTTCATGTATCAATTTAATCAACTTATAACATTTACTTTTATAAATTTCTCATTTTTAATTTATGTGACATGAATATAGCCATTTCACCCTCGCTCAGGTCCTATATATATTGTTGGCGCGCCCATTGTTCTACACCACACACATCCCCTCATTATAACCAGTTCACCCATTTAACTGTTAGCCATGCACATGTTGGTGAGGTTCCATGCACGACACGTCACTATAGCCAGTTCGCCTATTTAACTGTCAGTCGTGCGCATATTTGTGATGCCAATACACACCCACGTCGCAATAGCCAGTTCACCGGTTCATACTGTTAGCACTACACATATTGGAAACGCCAATTCATTTTAATATCCATTTTATTTTCTTAGGCATTAATTCTAAATTTCTCAATTTCTCATTATTTATTTTGTAATTTACCCCACCCTTATTATCGATGTGAGATCCTCAAAACACCCTTAGTCCCATACCTAAAGGTCTCGAAAACACAAATACGTCATATCCTATTATGTAGGATGAATATAAATTATTAAAATCTTCCTAGTCTCATGCCTAGGCTAATGAATCGACGAAATGAAATACAAAATCAGCCCCACCCCGGACTAACCCATCCGTAATGAATCTACACTAACTAGTCACTTACCTAGGAATTGCCACCCCAACTAAGGCCTACCCACTAGTCTCATACCTAGCAAGTATCCTAAAATAGGTGAGAGCATGCCAACCCAACAATCCTGTCATCCTCGAAATGGCAAATAATAATATCAAACAATCACACGATCCAACATATAAACAATATCACAACTTCTCCAAGAGATCTCAATTTAATTTAATTTTAATTAATAACACCGTATTTAAACTTAACACAACTATTTCTATCAAATAATAATTTTAGATCATGCGAATTCATGATGTACACAATAAAATCTACTTTCATCATAACTATATAATTTTTATGAGTTTATACGCGCTCAGTAATTATTTAAATAAAAGCGAAGTTTTCTACATTCAACCTACACCAACATAAACCCAAAACCACTATCTATCCTACGCACCCAAATTTTATGAATATTAATTCATATTTAATTTTTTTCATAAAAAGCAGTACCAAAATTAATGTCCACTTTCTCAAATTAGGTTACTAATTTATTTTAAGAAAATCATGTAATTAATCGTTTAGGCAACACTTAAAACGCATAATACTAAAGGAAAAGAATAGAGTATCCATGCCTAAATAAAGTTGGATGAAAAATATGATGGCATGATAACGTTCCTCTCGAAATATTAGAAAAGTCACCTTTTTGATTAATCTTGATAAAACATGAATTAAGCCTTCAATTTTTGTGTTGAGCACTTGATTAAAATTGGGGCTAGGGTTGAAGATGAGAGAAAATAATTTTGGAGGAGTCTTCTGGAGAAGAAATTGAGAGAAGAGTGATTTAAAACTCCTAACCCTAAATTAATGTTGATATATAAAGGATTTACGAATTTGCCAAAGCTCTCCCGCCACCTTTGCCACAATCCGAATCGATTCGGTTTAGGAGCGAGTCGATTCACCCCTAATACCAAGCCAAATTCGCCTACTTTAAATATATATAAGTAAAATCTAATTTTAATACTTATTTTAATTCCGATTAAAATCCTACTTTCCAATATTAAAACTCAACATTTTAACTTACTAAAAACAATTAAATCCAAAATTTTATTTTTACCCGAATTTCCCAATTTATTTAATTTAAATTTACAGGGTGTTACAAATGCCTTCTGCAAGCCTGCACAATAATAATTGATACAATACAAACCATATAGACAGACAACCTCCCACTATTTATTGGGTAGGGATGTAAAGTTGAATCTCACGTAATGAAAGCTTATCAGCCACCATTTTTCTAGTGAAAACTGGAGACAATTTTGTTGCCACCATTTTTCTAGTGAAAACTGGAGACAATTTTGTTGTATTTTGTGAATATATGAATTACTTACTGAGGAAAGAGTGGAAGTTTAGGGATATGGCCATAAATATATTGAACTCAAAAGGAATACTGAGTTTTGCATGAAATACAAATACAATCAATCGTTTTATCCCAAACAAAACTGTAAGTTTCGTGTGAAATTAATGGTTCCCACATTTCTTCCTCAAAATAGTTGTAAATATATTTTAATCTTCTTCTTTACATATCTTTTGTTATATTAATTATATGTGCTTTGGGTTTTATCAAATTAAAATGTAAAATGAAATCATGTTGGAATAATTAAAAAAATTAGTCAATAGAAAACTTACAAACGAAGAAAATGAAATAGATCAAGTCGAACGTTGAACGCTCTCCTTAAGATAGATTTTGCCCCCGCTAATGGTGTTTATTACTCAACCCAATGAGAATCTGCCTACCATAATAAAGTGATCTTAGATACTCACAAGAAGCACTTCAATATGCGTGTCCCATGAACCAATTACATTTTACACTCTCCCTAACTCGATTCGAAATGGAATGTGTAAGGACATATTTTCCACTGAGTGTGGAGTATCCCGTTCCAACCATCGAGGTATATCACGTTCACACGTTCAAGAAGACGGACCCGATTATCAAGCAACTTCATTTACTCCACAGCTTCAACGTACCATGTTATGAAGATATGAAGATCAAGAAAATTTAATGGAAGAAATAAGAAAAACAAGGTGCAAACCGCTTCAGTCCAAATGGGAACCGATTTGGTTTGCTAAAAGTCTTAGGATCGGTATTAGAAAAGTGAACTGGTTCGCTTTTTATAAAGGCCAAACTAAACCGTTTCGACGCGCCGCCTCAGATATTAATTTTTTACAAATACCTATTTCGGGAGGGTTTTTTATTAAGACTTTGGAAGAACGTTTTTGAGAAAGTCTTAAATTTTAAAAGACCAAACACATGTTTTGATTCACACAAAACCTTCCATATGATTTTGTGAATCTTCTTTGGAACCCAAGGCACATCTTTGTCAAAGTTTCTCTTATAGAGAAGATTTTTCTACTGTTGGATTAATAATTCTTGTGAGAGCTTTTTGCTGACGACTGCGATCATTGGGGATACTCGAGGGTATTCACTGCTGAAGGAGGAGGTGTAGTTCCGGGGGTTCTTGAGGGGATCTTTGCTGGTCCAGGCTGCAGTTTATGCTAATTTTCTACGGGAAATTCATTGCAGATTTCATTGTGTAATTATAAGTTGCGATTTACATATATAGTGAAATAAAGGTTTTATCCGAAATGGGATTTTTCCTGAAATTTGTTTGTCCCTCGATTTGTGACTATTTATAATTGCATGCTTGATTTATATCGCATAGATGCATAATTAGGGTTTAATTAATTTGGATTCAAGATTGACTCTAATTAAATAAGTGTTAATATTAGAAATTTGTGAATCACATAAATAATTGATATCACACATTCTCAAATTGGTATCAGAGCCGGTTGCTCTAATTTATCGAGTGATTCTATTTTAGCAAAAATTTTATGATATATATCGTTTTAAAAAATTTAACTTCTCATTCCTCTTGAGCTTATTTTTTTCATGTCTCTCAATGGATTCTCATTTAAATTTGAAGTTTGCCGAAAGAATTTAATTTCTTGAAAATCGTTTTAAAAATGTTTTGGAACTTTTGCGAATTGTAAAAAATCAAAGAGATATCGTTTGTGAGAAGTTTGGTGATTTATATGATGACTTTAAATCTTTAAAAATGGCCAAAAGGGAGATTGATGATAGAGTTATTATTTTAGAAAAATAATTAGAGGATATGAAAAATTCTAGGGTTTATTTTGTACCAAAGAGGATAAAAATATTTTGATTAATGATTTTAAGGCATGTGAGAAGACTCTTAGGGATAAGTTTTCTTTTATTGAGGGAGAGCGAGATAACTTTTAGGTATGATTGAAAATATGAAGAAGGAGTTCCTAAAATTAGAAGAGGTTAATTCTTTGCTTGAGTCAAAAATTTTGAAGTTGAAAAATGATTTAAAAGACTCGAGTAGTGTTAATAGTGATGGTAATGGCTCATCTTATTCTCATGCTTTGAGTATTAAAGCCAAGACCATAGTTTGTTTTAGAGCGTCAACCAAAACCAAAGACATTAGAAAAGGTCAACCCATAGGTACCATTCCACCCGTTTACACATGTTCAAATTATGGTAGGAAAGGTCACCTTAGGCATTTTCGTTTTGATCTTGGAAGAGGTCCTAAGAAGTTTAAGGATAGTGTCCTGTCGGTTTCCATAACCCCTCGAGTTAGATATAAAGTGGTTTGGGTTAGGAAATCCATTTTGGAGACGCTAAATGCTAGTTTGGTTGATTCTCACATGCTTGCACATGATGCATCACATGATATTTCATATAGTTGATTGCTTGCATGGTTTGTTTGCCATACGCTAGTTGTGCTTGGTGATATATTTTTGCTAGTGTTATGACATGCATACTTTTTGTATTATATTTTTCTTTTATTGAGTAATTTTGGAAAAATACAAAAAAAATTGTATTTTTTTGAAAAAAAAAATGAAAAAAACAAAAATATTTTATTTTGATAAAATTTTTGGAAAAAGACAAAAAGATTTTTGTATTTCGTTTTACACTGTTTATGAATGAAAATTTAGGATGACCAAGTCACAATTTCATTCCATTTTTCATGCGATTATTTGATAGTGATTTAAGACGAATCATCATTTCATTTTGTGCTTTACAATGTTTAGAGTCATTGAGATGTGATTAGTTGTTACTTCCTACATGTCTGACTCATGATTTCCTTTAATGCACACGTTGACGCAACTACAAATATGTCTCTAGTGCGTGCTAATTATAGTTCAAGTGAAAACTGGTCGCGTAAGTAATAAACCCAGTAAGACGGGGTCGAATCCTTAGGGAAATAGGACATGGAACGTAACGACAATAGGTAAGTTGAATAATCTTAAAGTTGACTCAGAAGAAGAAAGAAAAGATGATTGATTTTGAGTTTTATCTACGAATTAAATGTAAATTAATCGAACTAATAATTAACTTATGCAAGATCAATGAACTACTGCTTTAACTAATATGAATGAGAAATTAGGTCAGAATACAATCCCCCAACTCCTTGTAAATTTGCCAAATACAAAACTAGTCATGAATTAGATATTTAATTAAGACAAAAAAATTATAAATCTCAAGCATTACATATATGAGGGTACATGCCCACATCATACAAATCAGGAGTAAAAATAAAGTGCATGATTAGATAGTTAACGCGCATGTCGCACTCTTAAACACCCCGATTACCTAGGACAACAAGGTTAAAAGTCCTACGACGAGTACGATAACTAAATAACACAGTTCAATTAATTATATAACTCAGAGAACTAATTTTATATTCATACAAATCACATAGGGTTGGGTTCATGCACTCCAACCTTTAAAAATCTAGTTGGACATAACGTAATCAATATCAAGCATGCAAACATCATGAAATAATAATAAAGTTCTGGAAATAAAGGTTACCAAGATTGAAGAACATGAACATGCAAGAAGAAATCAAATCTTGAAGAAAAACCAAAAAAACACTTGAATTTAATGTGCAAAACTTATAAAATATTCTCCAAGATGTTCCTCCTTGATTAAGAGATTTTACATGATTAAAATCTATGATGAAAGAACCCTAATGACTAAATATATAGGTTAGAAGTCGTTTAGAAGAGTCCCCAAACTCTAAAACTCTTTCGGCTAAAAGATAAGGACAAAATAAAAATCCCGCTTCTGGTCATTTGTCACACTTTTAAAGCGTGACTAATTTTGTAACGGATATGGAACGTGACTAATTCTGAACCGGTCCCCCTTTCTGCCTTCCTTAGTTTTGCCTTGGATTTATTTCTCAACTTCAAATGAACATAAATTCTTCACCGTAGCTCGAATTGGGGTGACTTTTTTCCAGTGTTCTTCTAATATAGAGATCTTCAACTTTTCATTTGGCCCCACCTACAGACTAAGGCTGAAAATTTATGAAAATGCCCTTCAAATACCTTTTTCTTGGTTTCTTTCGCTGTTTCGAGTTCTCTCTCACACTAACTTGCATGAAATACATGTAAAACACATAAGAGATACACAAAACATGAAATACTTGCCAAAAAGAGTTAGTAACATAAATATGAGATAAATCCAAGGTATTTTTATCGCACGGGACCATAAAAAGACCGAAATTAAGGGGATAAATATGAAATATTTACACCTAATCAAATCCTCCTAACTTAGAACATTGCACGTTCCGAGCAATGTAAAAGCATAAGTATGAGTTAAGGACCCCTAAAAACTTTATTTGGTTAGAATACCTTTTTCGTGAGAAAGCGATTGAATTTAGCGTATGCAATAAGTAGTTAAACCCCTGGGTTACCCTAGTAGGACGAGTGGTGTCTCGTGAGGATTCGCACTGAATATACCCACAAAATTCGTTTTTGACTCAAAGAAAAATTAAAATATTTAAAAATTGTACAATTTAAACTCTCCAAAAATAGTCACCATAAATTTATATTCCAATCGTCTCAATTCGTAGTGTGTGTGTGCGCGAAACCAAAAATCGAACCACTAACTTCCACCAATTGATCATTACGTTACTTTTTGAAAATTCATTTTGATTCAATTTCTCATGGATGCACTCACAAACGAACCAATAGGAATGTGGCTATTTTTCTCGATATGCATGAAATAAAGAGTAAAGATAATGGAATACGAGTTCACACACATAAATTGGAAAGACGAAACTTATTTAGGTGAATAGATCTCATCATCGGATTATGGTTATTGAAAAATGGGAAACCTGGCCTCTAGTTCACACCAACTAATCTCTCTGAATATAATTTTGTGTTTTAGCTCTCCACGTGGTAACTAATTTTGCAGTTCGGACTCGTTTAGCACTTTCTCAGGTTTTAAGATGTATTGGGTAAAATGGGAATGGTTTGGAAGTTTCGGAGTTGAAATTTTTTCTTATGATGTCGGTTAGTGCTTTTTCAGGCTTTTGCTTATTTTCTCTTTTTTTTTCTATTTTTTTTTCACATTTTTCTTTTCTTGTTATTTTTCTTGAGCTTATTTTATTTTTGCCCCTTTTATTGCACCATTTGGACTTAATTGATAGACTTTTATTTTCACAATTCTGGGCCAAATGAGTTTTTCGGGTTATTAAACGAAAAGAAAAAAATTTATTCGACTCAATTGGGTTAACAAAAGGATAAAAAAAAATTCACAACTTTTCATGGAAAATATTTTTGGTAAACAAAGGAGGGCCTAACTTCATCTGTTCGAATTACTAATTACATTATCATATGTGTCTCGAGATTAATTTAGTTTCGAGAAATTTTAAGCACGATTTTCAAGACAACATCTCGCTCATTTCTCGTAACTGATAAAAACAAAGGAAAAGAGATCTTCAACGACTTTTTTTTAAACATGGAATCGAACTTTGAGTTAACAATTAACTCGAATTGATTTAAAAACTTGCAAAAATCGATAGGCTGAAAATCTCAACGGGTTAATTAATCTCCACACTTATTCGTTAAGTCATCAATTTTTGCTCAATTTCCATCTTTGGTCAATTTCGGCTTTGTGCTATTGAGTTTTACAATTTGGGACTTCAAACAAAATTTAGTGATATTTTTGAAAATTTTAAATTCCAATTTTTATTTATTTTGAAGAAAAATATTTTTGGCTTTTTAAAAAAAAATCAATTCTTTTGGAAATTTTTGAAATTTTCTATTTTTGGGGGGCATTTTAAAAATTTGTGAAGTTTTTAAAGACACGCTTGTCCCCCCCCCCCCCCCCCCCCCCCCTCCCCCAACTTAGACTTTTGCATTGTCCTCAATCAAAAGGGCTAAAATCTAAATGAGAAAAAACAAGAAGTGTGACAAATTAAACAAACAAATTATTAAAATGCAAAAAGACACTACATGACACCAACACATGACTCAAAAATACAATAAAAAAATCACCCCATACGTGTCGGTGGTGCGACGACTTCTCATCTCTCTCTAAAAACTCACCCTACCCCTTATATGGGGTTTGCTGCTCTCCTAGTCTCCCCCATCTTCCTGTTACAAACAAATAGTCGAAACAAGTTGGGCCAGTCCCATAAATGAGGGAGACACCCTATGACTCATGATGACTAACTGGAAAGGGATCTTCGTGGTACCTAATAGACTCACTGCCTACTTGCACAGACTCGGAGGGAATATCTCGATTTCTTTTAATTTTTGGAATACATGGGTCGGGCTCTAATTCGGACAAATCTTTTCCTCAATCGCATCCGAGGACTCAAGTGGTATGGGTGGATGGTCAAAAATAAGGGATTCATTTATTTTATCTTTCCAATTACTCTCTCCTAAGTGACTAAATGAGTCCGATAAAGGCTGGACTTCCAAAGTGAGGCTCTCATCCACCGGCTTGAATTCTCCCTATACGCCCTCTACGATCTTATCTCCTAACTCTCGCTCTTGTGCAATTTCCACATATTCTCTCTTACTCTCCTCTACCCTCTCGCCCCCACTCACGCCTATATGCTCACTTTCGCTCTTCATAGGGGCCACTAAACACGCCTCCCTCGTCTCTCTCTCATCATCAGAATTACTGCTCTCACTTGTTGTATCAAGACACGCCCCTGAAGGCTCTCTCTTATGAGTCATCTCATGATCGTGTACTTTCTACTCCATAAGATCCATCTTTCGCGGTTTGACCTCATCACCCACTTAGTTGTTGATGTTGAAGATATTAGTTTCGAGGGCCATGTTCCCGAATGTGAGTTGCATTTGCCCATTTCGAGTGTTAATAAGTGCATTAGCCATAGCTAAAAATGGGTAGCCAAGTATCACGAGAACATGATTACTCGAGTGTATGGAGGCCTCCGTGTCCCAAACGACAAAATCTACCGGGAAATAGAAGGTGTCGACTTGGACTATCACGTCCTCAACAATCCCTCGAGGTACCTTTACGGAACGATCCGCGAGTTGGAGAGTCATATTTGTGGGTTTAAGTTCCCCAAAATCTTATTGCTTATAGATGGAGTAGGGGAGGATGTTAACACTCGACCCTAAATCTATTAGTGCTCTCTCTATTCGATTCTTCCCCATGATGCACGAGATGATGGGTGCACCTGGATCTTTAAATTTTGGTGGGAGGTCGCTTAACAGAACGAAGCTCACATTTTGTGCTAGGAAGACGTTCTTTTTCACCTTTAATTTGTGTTTCACTGTCAACAAGTCCTTACGGACTTTTGCATATGCGGGAATTTGCTTGATTGCCTCGAGAAAAGGTAAATTAATCTTTACTTGCTTGAATACATCTAGCACGTCATCACGGGACGTCTCTTTGGAGTGAGGGACCAATCGTGGAGGGAAAGGTGTTGCGGTGGGTGGTTTCACTACAACTTCGGGCCCACTAGCAATTTCATTACCATCATTTCTCAAGGGGACATCTTCGACCTCTTTCGTACCGGGCGAAATCTACTTATCATTTTGCTCGTCATGTGGAGGAGGTGACAAATCAACAACTCTCCCACTACGTAGAGTGGTAATTGCACTACATTGCTCTTGATTGATGTTGGAAGTAGAGCTAACATTGTTTTGGCCTTGAGGAGGTCTTTGTCCTTGAGTCAGAAACTTGCCCTTTTCTTGGATACCTAAGGTGGATTACAACTTTGAAATATTAGCATGTATTTCGGCAAACATTCGGGTATGTTGGGAATTGGTCGCCATTTGTTGTTGCATAAATTGAGTGAATGTATCTTCAAAGTTTCTCCACGGTGGGGCTGCTACATACGGGGGAGGAGGGGGTGCTTGAATATGTTGGGCTTGATGTAATTTCGGAGGTGGTGGTGGAGGAGGGAAAACATGTGAATTAGGATTCAACATAGCATGTTGTTGCCCATAGTTAAAACCAGAATGGTTCCTCCACGAAGGGTTGTAAGAATTCACGTGAGGGGCATTAAAATTACCCTTAATCGCTCCTACCTCTTCCACTTGCACTTGAAGCATGACTTTCTAGGCGGGTATCGTTGGGCATTCATCTGTTGAATGCCCCGCCTTACAAATAGCACCCAACTTCGCAATGGGAGCTCAGATGGATCCGATTGTTTCTTTTACCCGTGAATCGAGGACGTCTCTTATGCTCCTCTTAAGTTGATCTACTCGACGTTCCACCACGGTACCTTTATCTAGTTGGTACATTCCGGACGCCGAAGGAGCGATGGAAGTTTATCGAGGACAGGTTTGGGCATTAGGGTGGGATGTATCCCACCCTTAAGTAGTCTCGGCGACATACTTAAGGTGGGCCTCTGCATCCTTCTTGTCTAGCCCAAAAAATGGCCCATCACACATCGTTTCAATGAGTTGTTTAGAAGTTATACTTAACCCTTGATGGAAGAAAGATATAAGATGATGCTTTTCAATACCATGATGGGGGCATGAGCTGACTAAATCGTTGAAACACTCATAGCATCGATCGAAAGGCTCATTTTCTAGTTGTCGGAAAGTTTGAATTTAAGCCTTAATGGAGTTCATTCGATGTTGAGGGAAGAACGTTAAGAGAAACTTGGGTTGCATCTCCTTCCACGATACAATTGAGTTCGGTGGCAAAGACCATAGCCAGGTCTTAGCCTTATCATTTAAAGAGGAAGGAAAAGGTTTGAGGCGAATCACGTCTTGTGTGCATGTTTGATCACTAAAGGTTTCACACGTCTCTTTGAACTCACGAATGTGGAGATATGGTTTCTCCGACTCTATACCGTGAAAAGTGGGAAGAATTTGTATCATCCCATTGCGGAAGCGAAATTGCCTTGCATTATACGGGAGTAAAATGCATTTTGGAATGACGGTTCGCTCGAGATATAAGAAGTCACTCATAGGGAAATAAGGCATCTCTCCATCACCCATATCGAAACTAGCCTGGTCCGACATCGCACTCTCTTCAATAGATTCGAATTCCTCACTCAGTGTCCTAGATGTGTGACTCAGAGTGTGTCTCATGAGAGAATTCGGCCGTGTAGTAGGTGGAACCCAAAATGGAGGAACGTTCGGGGTATGTGGGCCATCGGGATCGTATTCGACTATGAGATTCTCATAGATTCGGGTTGGAGTATTTTAGGAGTTTTTTCAGGATTTTGCATGTAAGGGCCTTTGAGAGATGAGATATTTTTGTCTTTTTCGGTTTATGATTTTTTTTTAGAAATAGAGTCAAATTCGAGACTGCATCGACCTAACCTAAAGTCTACCTATCTCCCCGACAACAGCGCTAAAAACTTAACGCGACTACAAATGTGTCTCTAGTGCGTGCTAATCACAGTTCAAGGACAAACGGATCGCGTAAGTAATGAGCCTGGTAGGGCGGGGTCGAAACCTCAGGGAAATAGGACGTGGAACGTAACGACGATAGGTAAGCTGACTAATCCTGAAGTTGACTCAGAAGAAGAAAGAAAAGACGATTGATTTTGAGTTTTATCTACGAATTAAATGAAAATTAATCGAACTAATAATTAACTTATGCAAGACCAATGAACTACTTCTTTAACTAATATGAATGAGAAATTAGGTCAGAATACAATCCCCCAACCCCTTGTAAATTTGCCAAATACAAAACTAGTCATGAATTAGATATTTAATTGAGATAAAGACTTTATTAATCTCCATCATTACATATATGAGGGTATATGCCCGCATCATACATAATCAAGAGTAAAAATAAAGCGCGTGATTAGATAGTTAACGAGCATGTCGCACTCTTAAACACCCCGGTTACCTAGGGCAAACGAGGTTAAAAGTCCTAAGGCAAGTACGATAACTAAATAACACACTTCAATTAATTATACAACTCAAAAAACTAATTTTATATTAATATAAATCACATGGGGTTGGGTTCATTCACTCCAACTTTTAAAAATCTAGATGGACATGACGTAATCAATATCTAAGTAAGAATCTATTAACAAGCATGCAAACATCATGACATAATAATAAAAGTGCTGGAAATAAAGGTTACCAAGATTGAAGAACATGAACATGCAAGAAAAAAATCAAATCTTGAAGAAAAAACGGAAAAGCTCTTTAATTTAATGTGCAAAACTTGTAAAATATTCTCCTATATGTTCCTCCTTGATTAGGAGTTTTTACATAAATGAAATATATGTTAAAATAACCCTAATGAATAAATATATATGTTAGAAGTTGTTTAGAAGAGTACCCAAACTCTAAAACTCTTTTGGCTAAAAGATAAGGACAAAATAAAAATCTCGCTTCTGCTCATTTGTCACACTTTTAAAGCGTGACTATTTTGTAACGGATTTGGAGCGTGACTAATTCTGAACCGGTCCGGTTAGGGGGTTCCCCTTTCTGCCTTCCTTAGTTTTGCCTTGGATTTCTTTCTCAACATCCAATGGGCATAACTTCTTCAACGTAGCTCGGATTAGGATGTCGTTTTTTTTAGTTTTCTTATAACTTCAATCTCTTTAATTTTCCAGTTGGCTAAAAAATTATGAAAAGGCCCTTCAACTCCCTTTATCTTGGTTTATTTCACTGTTTCGAGTTCTCCGTCGCACTAATTTGCTTGAAATACCTATAAAAACACATAAGAGATACACAAAAGACGAAATACTTGCCAAAAAGAGTTAATGGCATAAATATGAGATAAATCCAAGCTATTTACACCGCACGGGACAATAAAAAGACTAAAATTATGGGGATAAATATGAAATATTTGCCCCTAATCACATGTGCACAGATTTGTGTGATTATTTTGCTTGTTTATCACATATTGGCAAAAGGGTTTTCATCTCAATCCTGTCGTTAAAACGGACCAAATGCGATAAAACTTGACAATGAAAGTAATGCATGTAAGAACCATTGCCCATGAGGAATTTGTTTAATATAAAAAATGATGAGTGTACACGGGAAAGGGCTACGAAATGATCAAATAACCTTCGCGTGAAAGCCACCATTTGAAAAGAGCCAAAAAAAGTGTGGTCTTGTAAAAAGTAACCAAGGCCAAAATAGTTTAATTTGATATGATCATTCAAAAGAAAATATTATAATATAAAAAACATGATCATTATCATTTATGAGGGAGCTTGGTTGTAAATAAATCAACAGGTTTGCACGTCCTAACAAAGTCTTGAAAAAGCATTACATAGTTTTAGACGTTATTGGTGTGAAAATCATATTTAGACTTTGTGTTGATTTGATGGAGTCGATTTCATATAAATTCATATTTTTACACATAAGGACGGTTTTGAGTTCAATGGTTAAGAGTATCCATATTCATCGTGCACATATGTGATGTTTGATTGATTGATTGTCCTATCAAATTTGTTCACATACATTCATTTTGTATCCATGATTTGGTTATCTTAGTAGTTAGTATAAATTCATGGTGTGGTATTTTGTAAATTATTTGTTCTTGAAAATTTTGAAAAATCAAAAATAGATTATGGAAGCCTTTTGAGTATATCCTTGCATGAGCGTATTTTGATATATTTACAATGCTTTTGATATGCTTGACGTGTCACTCTGATTTATTATTATTTTATTCCTTTCTTATCTATTTCGAACAAATAAAAAGGACGAGAACGAATTATGAGGGAGATTTGATTTATTTGATTTATGTTTTGTTTACATTTATTTCATTGCAAACTCGATACGTCGCGAAGGTATTTTCTTTGCTTATTGTGTGTAGAACTCGGATGATCATTTGGAAGCACGCAAAAAGAAGAGCAAGGAAAGCAAAGAGATTTGAAGATTTAAAGAAGTTGAAGAGAAGTTGAAGACTAGCATATATCTTTCCACTTTTTGGTTCATGGGAGGGTATTAGATTTGTATAGGATATTTTATTGATAATTCAAAAAATTTTATTTTGTACCGAAATAGCCATAGGGAGAGATTTGTAAGGACATATTTTCCATTGTCCCTTCTTTACATTGAGTATGGCATATCTCGTTCCAACAATCGAGACAATTCACATTCACACGTTCAAGAAGACGGACCCGGTTATCAAGAAACTTCATTTACTCCACGGCTTCAACGTACCATGTTATGAAGATATGAAGATGAAGAAAATTTAAAGGAAGAAGGAAGGAAAGAACATGGTGCGAACCAATTCGGTGCAAATGGGAACCGATTCGGTTTGCTAAAAGGCTTAGCCTCAGTACTGAAAAAGTGAATCGATTCGCCTTTTATAAAGGCCAAAGCAAATCAGTTCAACGCGCCGCCTCAGATATTTATTTTTTTCTATAAATACCTATTTTAGGAGGGTTTTTTTTCTAAGAATTTGGAAGAACATTTTAGAGAGACCTAATACAACAAGTCTTCAATTTTAAAGGCCCAAAACACATGTTTTGATTCCCACAAAACCTTCCATATGATTTTGTGAATGTTCTTTGGAACCCAAGGCACATCTTTGTCAAAGTTTCTCTTATAGAGAAGATTTCTCTACTGCTGGATTGATAGTTCTTATGAGAGCTATTTGGTGACGACTACAGTCATTGGGGATACTCGAGGGTGTTCACTAATGAAGGAGGAGTTACAATTCAAGAGGCTCTTGAGAGGATCTTTGTTGGTCTAGGCTACGGTCTATGTGAATTTTCTGCGAGAAATTCATTGCAAATTTCATTGTGTAATTATAAGTTGCGATTTACATACTGAAATAAAGGTTTTATCCAAAAGGGTTTTTTTCCTGAAATTTGTTTGTCCCTCGATTTGTGACTGTTTGTGATTGTGTGTTTGATTTATATCGCATAGATGCATGATTAGGGTTTTATTAATTTGGATTGAAGATCGCCTCTAATTAAATAAGTGTTAATATTCAAAATTTTCGAATCACATAAATAATTGATATCACGCATTCTCAGAATGTATTAAAAAATGAAGATAAGTCTTGTATTTATAAGCAGTAATGTGTTTTTCATGAAACAATGTGCCTTTTGTAAACAGTCATTTTAGGAACCTTTTTCACAAATAGCCACAATTAGTGGTGTACAATCGCGACCTTTAGCAACTGTTCAAAAAAACTATCGCAATAAATAGCAAACAGTCATAACTTTTAGCTGCAATTTTGAAAAATCATCCTAGAAAATTAAATAAATTCTCAATAGTTTCATAAACAAATGGAGCACTTTATAACCAAAATTTTCAATTATCTTTGGTGTTTTTAACAAATGAATGGATTAATTACACTTGGTCTCCTTAAACTTTATCCCCCCCTAACTTCACCACACGAACTTTCAACTAACCTCAAATAACCCCCCTATCGTTAACAACATTAACTTTTTGAACAAAAAAACAGGAATGTGCCTCTCGCACATGAGGACACATAAAGTTATTTTTTAACTAAGTAAGGGCCTAAAAGTAAAACTCAAAATCCTATACATATTCCTTTCTCTCTTTGCTCTCCCATCCTCACCCCACACCCCCGATCCCAGCCAACTCCTTCACCCCCATCCCCACTACCCGCCACCACTTCGGTAACCTCTGGTAAAAAAAAGACAACTCTCTCTTTCTCTTCGTTTTCTTACCACCCGCCACCACCCCAGCGACAGATGGACAAAACTCTCTCTCTCCGTTTTCTGGACTTCTCTCGATACTGTGTTCCAATAGGTCTTCAATACTGAGTTCCAACATGTCTTCAATGGAGGTGGGTGAATTTTTATAGTTTTAACTGTTGGAGGGTGTAGTTTAATTTTATAAATGTGTTTGCAGGTTTGAGATTTGGTTTAAATATATCGAGATTTGGGTGTGAGCGGGAGTGGGTGTGGGTGTGTGGGAGGGGGAGTTTTGAGATTTGACTTTAGGATTTGAGGAATTAGATGATTTTTGGGGGGGAATTGTTTGAGGGTTTGAGATTTGATTATGGATTTCTTGAAATTTAATTATTCGTTTGGCTTGAGCTTTGTTTGCTAATTTTTTGTAGATTTGTTTGCCCTTATATGTTTGTGTTTGAGAGATTTCTTTTCGTATTTTTCAGAATGTTTGAATATATTATTTGTAATTTCCACATGTTTAAATTTCTTTTAACCAATTGATATATATATATATATATATATATATATATATATATATATATATATATATATATATATATATATATATATATATTAGTGATTTCCACTATTTTAAAATATTTTTTTCTGATTTCCACATTTTATAAATTATTAATTCAGTTTTTCCAGATTTCTAAAAATGGTTATTAAGGCTTTCTAATTTGTTCTTTTATGTCGCAAAATTGGTCGATATATTAAATCATTTTTTTTCCTATTTTTCGAACCAAAATTTTTAAAATATTTATTCAATTTTTCACATATTTTTATGAATATTTTATTACCTTTCAATGTTTTTTTTTGGAATTTATAATATGATCTTTCCAATATTATAATTTTATGCCATTTTCAGATTTGTTTAAAGTTTTTCCGTATTGTTCACTTTTAAATTTCATTGATTACTATTTTTGAATTTTTTATAAATTTTTATTATTTTTCAATGTTTTTCCTATAACTTTTGGAATTTATAATATATTATATCCTATATTATAATTTTTTTTGTCTTTTTTGACCTTTCTAATTTTTTTATGTCTTCTCGTGTGTGTATATATATATATATATATAATTTCAAAGTTTTCCTATAATATTTTAAACTTATAATATTTGTCATACATTATTAATATATTTGTCATTTGCATATTTTCTTTTTTGATTTTTTTTTTATTTTCCTTTTTTAATATTTTTTAGTATTTTCCAAATTTTATAAATGTTATTTAATTTTCATAGTTTGCAAATGTTGTAAATATTTTTAAAAGTTTTTTTAGATTTTTGAAATATTTTTTAGCATTTATATATTTTTTTAAACGTTTTACTCTAATTCTCATAATTTAAAAAAAAAAATATATGTCAGGAAAAAAATAACCCTCAAACACCCTCATGTGTGAGGCACATGCCTACTTTTTCGTTTAAAAAGTTAACTATTTGAGGCCATTTTGAAAGTTGTATGTGCTTAAAAAACATAAGTTCGGGTGGTGAAGTGCAAAAGGAGGGTAAAGTTCAGGGCCCAAAATATTTGATGTGTGGGTCTCACTTTTATAAAGGTTCAAAATTGACCAAAATATTAATTTGTTCAAACTATTAATTTGTGTAAAAATACAAAAAAATTCAAGAACTTTTTTATACCAACCTCTAAATATAAGAAAGTAATATTAGGTATGTTGGAAATAATATATGCAAAATATACGAAAACACTCAAATTCGAAATAGATAAAATTAAAAGAACTTATCGATCAAAGTTTGTGTTCGGCACAAAGTCCTAAAGGTGAAAATATCTGCTAATATTGATACTGTCAGACTCTTGAACATACACCTTCCAATATTCAATTCCGTCACTAGTAACTATGAAGAATCTTGAACTCTCAGGATACCCCTAGACTAAAAAATAATTAAATACGAATAGTATAACTAAAAATTATTTTTTTTCCAATAATTGGAGATTGAGAGAAGGTTTTCAGATAATTTTTTTTTTTTTTTTTTTTTTGCAGAGAAGGTTCAAATCTATAGGAATAATAATAAAAAACATTTTTGCCCACTAACCCACTTTTATGACTAAAAGATTGAGTCAATTTTTAAAATGGGTTTAAAAATTAGTTAAAAACTAAATAATAAATGGGTAAAAAAATTGGACACTTAAGAGACGCCTAAAGGGTCCAAAGCCCAATCAAAAACTATTAACGTTTAGTGTCTCCTAGAGATTGAACCCAAGACCTCAAACACAAAATCCCACAAACTTATCACTTGATCACTTACCAACAAATCATTTATTTCATTCAAAATAAATATATATACTATTATACCCAACAAGGTATACCCTGAAATCATATCCTATAAGCAAACCCTTTTGTGTGCTAAAAGTTAAACAACGAATTGGATGATGTTTTAAGTGGACTCCATGTGACTCCGTTGTATCATTGACACATCAAAAAGTTTGATTTGAAGGTAGAACTAATATTACACAAAAATAACAGTATATACACATAGTACACTGGAAAAAAAACTTGTAACAATACCATTAACGGGGCATGCTTGGAATGCTCCGGCAAATCACATATATGAAACATAATACTAGAACATGCAAAAAATATTACTAGTAAACCACATTAAGCAAGAAAAATCACTTGACTCAGTATTTGTCCATGATTTATAACAAAGGTGGTAAACAAAAAGAAAAGTTCCATGTCTCAAAAGTGTATGTTATTCTTAACATAGAAGTTTAGGTCTTAACCAAAAAATATGGTTAAAATTCTCAAATCAGAGTATCAACAATTGGGCTTGTGGAGCACGGCTAGCATAAACCAATGTGACTTCTTTTGCATAAAGTGTCCTATCATCTTCCACATAATCTGGTAGGGTTCCGATTTTATATATTTTTTTACGAGTATCAACCGTTAACTTCTCAAGAAAAACAGATTTTTCGAATAGATATGCGGCAAACTCAAAATGAGCCAGACACCCTTGAAACCCGTGCAATTCCAATACCTTGAGGCTTTTAAGCTTGTGTTTTTTCTTCCGTCTCTCTGTTATGGAATGATACCTAGACCGCCACTTGAACTGCCACAAGGAAATTAAAAAATATATACAAAACACTATCAAAATCACTATTTGTATGCAAATACATGTATATTCGTATACTAGCTATGTCCATTATTTTGAATATATTTTCAAATTCGATAGATTATTTAAATTATGCTAAGATATGATAAAAAAGACAACTCATAATAACTTAATACAATAGATAAGGCTTCTGTTCTATTTTAATTGACTGGACTAATATGTCTAGCCTCTAGGTCTTGTTTCTGGACAAATTTAACTCCAAAACATGCGGGTCATCTCTCTCTCTCTCTCTCTCTCTCTCTCTCTCACACACACACACACACACAAACAGCATCATGAAGGCCTCAACCATTGCAGATTTCGATTTCCTCTCATTCTCTTCAACAGGGTGGGCTAAAATTGGTTGGGTTTGAATGCTAAGAAAATCAAGGGAAGGAAAAGCAAAGAAGATGCATTTTATTATCATTTTGTCCGAAATGATGGGGCCCTATTGATAATATAAATGAAAAATCATACGTATCTCCTAGGAAGCACAGACTCTACACGCAATACGTGTTTCGACACAACACGTGATTTTTCTAAAAGCTAGGATACAACACGCTAGGATACGTATAATATATAATATATATTTAAATATATACAAGAGAAATAAAACAGATTTTTTTCCATAAACGTACTTTAACAAGTAAAAAACAGGGCAAGCTAACTATTACTTTCGTTTTTTGCCGAGTTTTTTTCCTGTTTCAAATCTCATTTTTTTTGCTATTATTGAATAAAATAAAGAGGGAGAAACAGCAAAGAGCAGCATAAAATTAAGAGGGAGAAAAAGCAACGACCAAAAGCAAAAAAAAAATGAAAGAATCAGAAAGCAAATAACAAATAGCAAACAGGGATGAAGGAAGTTGTGTTGGACCTGAGGGACAACAAACAGCAAACGGGGATGAAGTTGTGTATTTCGTAACTAACTAAAAAAAATACAGCAAAAGATACAGTACCCGAGGATGAAGTTGTGTTTCTTTTTTTGTTATGTTATTTAGTTATAGTTTAAATAATTATACATTTGACCACATTATAAGTTTCTAGAATTCTCAATTTTCCCCACGTATCCTGATTTACTTGTCCTCGGCGTGTCGGGACGCGTCCAGTTAATTTTTAAAAAAAGGACACTCTAGGATTTGCGTGTCCCAGCGTATCGGGAGGAGCGTATCGGAGCATGTCGCTCGACATGTGTCAAATAAGATTCCTCGCCTCCGAGAGAGTGTCAGTGCTTCATAGCGTATCTAGGACCCATGACACGTGTTATACAGGTCTACTATTAAAGTGTGTAAGATATGTTATATTCTGTTAATTATCATATATTCTTTTATATTATAAAAATACGTATATACTCTGCTATGACTATTTCTGTTATTTTATTATAGCCTGTTTGATTGTGCCAGAAAATACAATTTTTTTTTTTTTAAATGGACTTGAATCCAGGTAATTAGTCCTCTTTTTTAAAAGAAATTAGCAGGCGATCCCATGACATTTTCATTTTGTTGTTAGTCCTATGCAAAGACATATGGTTTTTACTCCATTAAATCAAAACATAAAAAGTCAGCAACACAAGTCACGATCTAATGCAGTTGTTAACAGTGATAGGACTTTTTAACAAAGAAAAAAAACACAATATCTACTCCAAAAAGAATTTGTCGCCACAGGACTAATGCCAAAATAACTAATTTTTTTACTTACTAGGGATTAGCACAATAATACTCCGGTAAAGGTGTGGTAATATATATTATGGATATGGATCTTTTTTTTTATAATAATCAAATAGTACATTATTTTTTGTGATATATTTGGTATATCTATAATACTTTGTTGATTTTCATTCTTCCAATTCAAAGCTTATGCCTCGCCTAGCCTCACACCTTATTAAACATTGCCCCATGTATTAAATTACTCATTTTGGTGTATGGAATGTGTTGTCTAGTCAAGTTTCTACTATGTATCAGTTATACAAAGGTACAAGCATTTCATCGTGTGGCTAATCTCCAATCTGGGACCGATAATGAAACATCTTGAATTTCAATGTGAATCTATAATTAGTGTTATTGCAAACTGAAATGTTTTGTTGAAATTTGTTGGAGTTTTATGATTTAGCTTGTCACTAATTTTGCTATTATTTCGGTTGCCATTTGGTGATGATAGTAATTATTCTTGATGCCCATAGGTGGGTTGGGGGAATCGACTATTGGTGGAAGTCTAGGAAGCTTGAACATTTTTCAAATTTGGTTCTTCTGCTTTTAATAATAAAATGGGGGATGGATGGTGACCAATGGGTTCGAGAGGTGATGTTATAAACAAGTCTAAAATATAACAAGTGTAAAAAATAAAATAACATTTAAATTAATAAATATTGTAGTATCCAAACCAAAACCAATTGACTATGGGTAGAGGGCCCAACGTCTTATATTATGTGACGCAAGACATTTATTTCCCACCGTGGGACTTTATATACTTGCAGATATGAATATATATGTGTAAGATACCTCAATATCTATATTCGAGTCTAAAGATGCTACCTGAATATACACTTCTCCGCATAAATATCAATAAAACTTGGATCCAAACACGGGAAGAACCAAATTTTCAAATATCCAATTACATCCATTACCCCTACTCAATACAAGAAACTAGATAATTTGATCAATTCTCTACTTGGATGTGAAAGAGAACATACCTCAACTGCTAATCTATACAACACTGGACATGCGTTCAATAACCTATCGCAAGAAGGGAGACTTTGATAATCATCAGTGCTCACTGTCAATTTCAATTGTTTGAGCTTCCTAAACTTGTTGCAATAATTAAAATCTGTAAAATCCTGAAGAAAACAAGGAGAGTATAAGACATATGATCATCATGATTAATGGTAAAATAAACATTAAAAAAATAGGTTCTTTGCAAATTTCAGTCCAATTTATGGGTAAGTTTAGGCTGGGGTCCCACGTTTTCCATATTGTGACACTAGTTCCATTTTCAATTTTTTGAGCATTTTAATATTTTTTGCGATTCTTTTATACCGTCAGAAGAGTAGCACTAGGCAAAAATGGACCCCATAGTGTGAATATGCAAAACTTGAGACCCTAACCTTAAATACCCAAACTACTTGACCCAAAATTGCAAATAACTATAAAAATGCTTCACTTACCCCGAGACTGGAGTCCAATGTAAGCGTCTCTATTTCACGGAGCGGAGTAGTAATAAGCTTGTAATTATCAGCCAATGTATACCTAGGGTAAGGTCCTCCAAATGATAGAGCAGCAAGATTTGGAACATTTTTAAGACGAAGTTCTGTTTCTGGTCCATAATATTTTAAAGATGTAAGGTTTATGTTGGAAATTTCAAGTGATTTGAAAGTGCAGCAGTCTGTTATCTCTAAACACTTGAGCTTTAGTGATGCACCACAAACTTTAAGTCTGGTCAGGTATGGCGCGTTTGACACGCGTAAAATTTCGAGCAATGGACAGTTGCATAGAAGGTTGTTGAAAAAATGTGGACTCACATCTACATAACTCAAATTAAGGACGGTTAGGAAACGGGTGTTTGAATCTTCAAGAAAAAGGTGCATCGGGAAAGGATGACAGTCGATCCAATTGATATGCACTCGCTGTAGGTCCACCTCAAGGCACTGCACTCTCTTTTGTATGGCAAAGTTGATCCATTCATCAATATCGGATCTAAATTTGGAATCTAAATCAAAACAGAGTTTGAATGCGTCAAGGGTCACACCCTTATGTGAGTTCAAGATTTGATTTACCCAACTTACATACTTGGACCTTTCGATTCCCAATGATTCCTCCTGCAACTCCGAATCCTGTATGTTAGTAATTTTCGATAACATCATCCTCTTATCAAAGTCCAAGGTACCCGTGGTAAATGTCCATAAGTTTTTCCATCTATGAGAGAGAATGCTAGCACGTGCTGCTTCTTTCATTGTTAATCGGGACAAAATGATGATGAGAATGTCATCTGGCAATTGACTAAACCAATCTGCTGAAGAATCTGTTTTGCGCTTATTAGACTGGCGATTGCAGAACAAAGTGTTGGTTTAGAAATCAGAATTAAGAAGAAGAAAAATGTCACATATCTAAGAGCAGCAAAGCAAACCAGAAGAAATTACCTTTTGCAGCAGAAATTTACAAGTAAAGTCCAAGCTTTTCTCCATCTAATCTAATTTAGTACAATGCAATTCATTATCAACGCAATTCAGTGTTACGGAAAATGCACAGTTTCTACAAAAATTACATATAGAAGTAGAGAGAGAGAGAGACTCAAATTTTACCATATACAAAAAAACCATTCATATAAGAAAATTTTACCTTAGTTGTGTAACTTGTGTTGGCAGCAGGGCGGCAGGTGGTGGCAATGGGATACGGGTATGGGAGGGAGGGAGGAGAAGAAGATGAGAAATGGGTTGGTTTCGTTGGGCGGCAGCGGCAAAGACAGCAATGGGTTTATATAGGCTATTTCTCACACGGATAAAAGGGTTTGCAAATGAACTGTACCTTTGTTTTCAACAGCTGGAGCTTTATTAACAATTTTGGTAAATAAATGTCCTTATTATTTCGCACCTCATATTTTTCGTTTTAACATTGCTTCAAAATCACTTTCGATTAGCATACATGTCACGCGTAGTAAAATTTTATAGAATTTTATTTTTCCTTTTTTTTATTTCACACAATAAATTCTAAAAAATTAAATTAAAATAAAAATAAAAGTAATATTATTACGAAAATTTTATAAGAAATTCAATGAACTGTTTAATATTAAAGAAAATTTTGCTTTATTAGAACTTTTCGTTAATTATGTTGTATAGCATTGATTAGTTAATATACTTTCAAACACATAAAAACGGGAACTTTAAAAACTCAACAAAATATTTCTATTATTCTTTGTTTTATTTTCACAATAAATTAGGAAAAAGTAATTTAGTGTGATGTTCTCTAAACGACTCATGTGTTCTTCCTCACTCTTTCCCTCATTTTATAAAATAAAATATTTTTTTCAATATTTGGCCAAAATTAGTCGAGGGAGATTTCTACAAAAATGTCATTATTCAGATGTTTTATTTTTCCAACAGCCTACCCCGAAGAATTATAGGGGTAAATAATTTATGACGGGATGAGAAAGGACCATATTTTTCACATGGGTATTAGTTTGATTCTTCTTACATGCAATTCATCCACATCCACATTAAGGAAAGTAGCATTAGGTAGTTTCATAGACAACTCTCCCAAGAATTGAGCAATTAGTTTACACGGTCCACACCATGCTTCTGTGAAATCCACAACTATCTGCATCAATAATGAGAACATGCAAGGAAAATATTAGGAAGACGATAACTATATAAAATATAATAAAATCCCTATTATTCAACCATCTCCATCTTTGCAAAACTTTTCAGTTTCTATAACTTTGAAGTATATATAATGTAGCTAACCATTAGAGGTAAACTATCCAACCATTCGAGGAGAATCCAAAAAAATAAATTGAATAAGTGTAAAATCCAAATACAAAAGAAAGAAAAATAGAGTTTTATCTCATTCCTTATTTCTCACTAAAGTTAAATATACAGTAAAAATATTAAAATGAAAGCTAAACTATCTAACCATTGCAGGAGAATCCTAAAAGCATCATGAACCTTCCTTCTATTATGGATTAAAATTTTGCATTCTGTCTCGATGCTAGTGGGTTATAACTACTAATGCTTGCGAAACCAAGTAGTTTGATGGTCCAGGGACTAAGTTACGGAATAGAAAGGTGTTAGGCACCCATACCTACCTTTAGGTCTCTCATGGGCTTGTGTTAATCTTCTCATGTTAGACTGCGTGAAGTTTGTGTATAATGTAGGTGAAGATAGAATCATTCAACTCGCGCCATAGAAAAGGATAGAGTGAATTCATCCTCAGGAGTGTTCCCAAAAATAATAATTCAAAATATAATATGAGTGTTTTCCGGATCACAAGTCTCTATGGAGGAGCAAATGTGTATATCGAATGAAACACAAGCATATAAGGAGATTTATAAAGAATACATATATATGATGTGAGAAAAACATATAAACATGCATAAAGGAGGACTTGAATCTCGAGATTAACCCGACACACCTACGTAGTCCATGGGGCATTAAAGTCCACGTAGTTCGGAGATAGCATAGGGTGGGGCTCAATCCATAAATCTAAATGGGGGATTTCTCTTATATGTGTGTGTAAAGAGAGAAATATGCTTTAAGAGTGAGAATGTGAGGTGAGAATCCCTCTTTCGAAATTTATAGATAAACCCTATTTTTCTTGTTTTTAGTTTTTTATGAAAATAGAGAATGTGCAAATCCGACTAATAAAGGTTTGATATTAATATATGTGATGTAATGAAACAAAATGCTAAAGTAAAAATAAATCAAATAATACTAAAATGAGAGAATTAGAGATAAGGATGAAGAATTGGACCTCCTTATTAACGCTTGATTTTGATCTTGGATGTCGATATGATGATCTTGAAATGGTATGAAAGTGGTATGGAAAGGTGCGAGAATTTACCAAGTGAGGTAAGGAAGTGATGGAATGGAATGTGGGAAAATGGGTTTTTTATGAAAGGGAACAACTCTGAATTCGAGAGAATATTTTCTGAATTGCTGAGAGGGATATTCAGGGGGTATTTCAAAGTGGGGCGGACGGATAACATCATCCTTTCCGATAACATCATCCTTTTCGTTAAATATGTTATATAACATTGATTAGTTAATATACTTTCAAACACATAAAAACGGGAACTTTGAAAACTCAACAAAATATTTCTATTATTCTTTGTTTTATTTTCACAATAAATTAGGAAAAAGTAATTTAGTGTGACGTTCTCTAAATGACTCATGTGCTCTTCCTCACTCTTTCCCTCATTTTATAAAACAAAATATTTTTTTTTAATATTTGGCCAAAATTAGTCGAGGGAGATTTCTACAAAAATGTCATTATTCAGATGTTTTATTTTTCCAACAGTCTACCCCGAAGAATTATAGGGGTAAATAAACTCTTTTTAAAAATATTACTAAAAACAGGAAGATATTATATTATTACAAGATGGTTAATTGTATTTACTAAAAAAAACGTAATATCTTAAAAATGTATAATATACTCTTTTTAGCATC
Organism: Sambucus nigra; assembly: GCA_949130495.1. NCBI lineage: Eukaryota > Viridiplantae > Streptophyta > Magnoliopsida > Dipsacales > Adoxaceae > Sambucus > Sambucus nigra. The sequence goes on from OX422222.1 coordinate 35,873,238, forward strand.
TATTATTATATTTTTACAACATGGTTAATTGAATTTTATATATAAAAAAAAGTTAATAATTGAGGATAATTGCGGATAATCCTTACGAGACATAGAATCAAAGGGTACCATTAACCTATTGTAATATGCTGCCCCGATAAATTAATTGAATTTAATATACATACTATATATGTGAGGAAGAATTAATTATAGTGACTAGTGAGGAGAATTATTGGATTATGCATTATATACGAATTATATAATGCATAATCCAAAAGGGGCTATTGTAATATCCAAAAGGAGGATTGGGGTTATTATTATATACGAATTATATACCATTAACCTATTGTAATATCCAAAAGGAGGATTGGGTTACGAAATATAAAAGGGGCCACTTTGGGGGGTTGTTTAATGGATATTGATGGAGGATATTTTTAGAAGAAAATGAATGTGTTATTGAGGGAGTTGAAGAGGGCTTTGCTAAGGTCATTTGGAGCTTACATGGTGGAGCTATTGTAACTCCCTTTACTCCTTATATTTAAGACTTCATTGGTGTATATTTGTAGTCTTGTTGTGGTTGAATGTTAAGAATAGGAGTATTATGAAAATAATGTTGTAGGGTGTTTTCTTCATAAACTGGATATAAACATTTTTATGCAAAATAAAAATATAGGAATACATTATTTGCATGATTTTCTAGTAAATCTGAAATTTGACATTTTTATAGAATAAAAATGCTAGAAAATATCATTGTAGTGTGTTTCTTAGTGAAACTAATAATGGACAATTTTATTAAATTAAAATGCAAGAAAAGGCTATTGGGCGTATTTTAGTGAGAGGAAATAATAGACATTTTTTTATGGAATAAAAATGTAAGAAATATCATTTTGGTGTATTTCTAATGAAGAGAAATAAATGGATATTTTTATGGAATAAAAAAGTAGAAAAATATTATTTGTGTATATTTCTAGTAAAAAGGAAATAATGGACATTTTTATGAAATAAAAATGTGGAATGATGTTAATGTTGTCAAAATATTTATGAAATAAATATTTTAAGCTTCTTGCGAAGATGGAGGCTTCATAAATGAATGGGCACTTGTTGAGTTTAAATAGATTGGTAAAATGTCCTATTTACTTGAAATATATGTTTAATCCACTTCGGGGGATTTTAGTATTTAAGGTACACTTTCTATGCATATAAACTTGTAGTATTTTGATAATAAATATGTAAGCAAGTTTAAAGAAAGTCTTGTCTGGTTTAAGCATGAAATAAGACAAACGAAAATTTGGGGGCTTAAATGTAAAGAGTGTTATTTTATGTGTTAAATGTATTAAAGTGACAAGTGTGATATTAAACAAGTGTTAAAATGGCTAAAGTAATAAGTTGGATACTTATAACCATTTTGAGAAATAACACTTATTACGGAACTACATGGCGAGTTTGGCAAATAAAGGGGTAAATTGGTAATTTACTTAAAGTGGAACATTTTTATGGAATAAAAATGTTAGAGAAGGTCTTTACACTAATTTGTGTGAAAATAAATCTAAGTCCTAAAAGCGTGAATAATTTTAGTGTAAATCACGTTTGTGTGTGTGTGTGTGTGTGGGGGGGGGGGGGGGGGGTAAGGGACTTAAAGAAAAAAAGAAACAATTTTTCACGTGTTAATAGAAAATTGGACGGTTAAGTCCCGGTTTGGGCTTTGACTGGGTAAAAGTAAGAAAGTGGAATAATTTGGACATTCGTAAAATGTTAAAACACATAAAAGTAACTCGAATAACACCAAAATAAAACAAGAAGGGTCCGGGGGCCTTGGGTGAAAAGCCCTAAATCACTGGTCAGAGCATATGGTGGGCATAGACGTTGGTGTGGAGCCTATGTAAGTATGCGATAAAGGAAGATTCCGAGAAGGAAAAAAAAGAAATAAGGAACATGTCAAGAAATGGGTTGTGTGGTAAAATGTGTTAATACAACCTAACTTAAATGAATGTAATAAATGTTCCGGTAAAGCTGAAATGGACAAGTAAATGTGTAAATCTATTAATGTCCATAAGTTAAGGTAAAAATGCTAAAGTAAGTGGGTTAATGTGTGGTTGTGTAACTTAAGTTGTTAAACTCACAATTTGCATAAGTATGAAATAAAAAGGGTTTTCAAATGACAAACAAGTATTTTCTAACATGGTGAAAGCGTGCGTTGAAATGGTATTTTTCAATAAAAATACTAAGGTATGTTTTAACGGAATAGAAGGGTGATTCCAGTAAAGGAATGGGTTGGAATAAATCAAACGTAGTGACTTTATGTGTTGACCGGGTGTGTTAAGTAAAGTGAAAAATTCTAAGTGGGAATAGAGGAAGTCTTTGCGAGATTAAGGTAAATTAATCTGGATAAGTAAGGTTTTCGGGAGTAAAATGGTTAATGCATTTGAACATGTATTTTTTAAAGGTATATCTATATATATGTAGATACATATATATTTTTGCATGCATATGATTGTAGCGTGTGAGTATTCTCTGTTGTCGTTCGTTTCTATACTGCTTGCGTATTCTCACTGGGCATAGGCTCACACCCTCGCTTTGTTACGGCAGGTTGGGTGCTACTTTGTATTTTGAGGGTGTTGTACATGTAAGTGTACTTTGATTATTTTACGTTTGTAGCTCTGTTTAATGGACTTGGGGTGCTCCCTATGGGACCCACACATACTTTATATTGAAATTTGAGTCGCATGCTAAATAAGTAAAATGTTAATTAAAATTAAACTGGACTACCAACATTGTATAGGTTGTTTCATTGCACTTCACACCTAACACTATTGTCATACTGGACCAGGTTGACTCATGGGTAATCCATAAATCATGTTCGGGTCGTTACACTTATGAGCTCACATGGTTAACATATGAGTCCTGCAACTATAAGCTATGGACTTTGGCAACACTATTAATCTATTTATCAGTTTATTTACCTGGCATTTTGGGATTTATGGCAAGTGAAAATACGCACAACTACTTAGAAGAAGATGAAAAGAATGAAACTAGTTGTCACACCGATAAAAGGGTTTGCAAATGAACTGTATCTTTGTTTTCAACAACTGTAAATAACGGTTTATTTATAAGAAGGGTGAATAAATTTGCAAGTCCGTTTAGCATTAACATTGATAAGCTATGTATGACTATCTTTAACATTGATAAGTTAATATACTTTCAAACACATAGAATGGTAAATTTTAGAACTCAACAAAACATTTATATGGTGTTCTACCTCACTATTTCCCTCATTTTATAAAACAAAATAATTTTTTTCAATACTTTGCCAAAATTAGTCGAGGGAGATTTCTAAAAAAATGCCATTATTCAGATGTTTTATTTTTCAGCAGTTTACCCTGAAGAATTATAGGGGTAAATAGTTTATTACAGGGTGAGAAAGGACCAGATTTTTCGCATGGGTATTAGTTTATTTCTTCTACATACAATTCATCCACGTCCACCTTAAGGAAAGTAACAGTAGGTAGTTTCATAATGTAAGAGGGTAGTTTATATATATATATATATATATATATATATATATATATATATATATATATATATATATATATATATATAGAGAGAGAGAGAGAGAGAGAGAGAGAGAGAGAGAGAGGTGTAACACTATAAGTATAGTGATAAAAGTTAACCCAAATATCCTTGATGATCACAGAATAAACACACAAACACAATATAATAACAACTCGGATTGAACTCGTGAATCTCTCGTGTATAACTCAAATAATAATAATCAAAACTCGGAAGTAACTCATTCAAAGGGGGGGAGAACTAAGCACCCTAGACACACCTTGGCAGGCAGCCAACACACCGACAACCTCTGAAGGATCTCTCGTTTGTTATTAAAATCTTCGCAATAAATGTCAATAGTGATTAAGTAAGAGCTCTGGTTTGTAATAACTTCTCTCCCTCTCTCTCTCTAGTAATAATCTATCGAAAAGAACCCCCTCTCAGAGGTGGTTGGGGGTCAATAAATATCCCCCCACACCATTGTTGAGTTGTATCTGATATACCCCGAGTGTGACCTCGGCGCAGAGACACCAACCTCGGCCGAGAATGTAGCCGACAGTGGAAAAGACTTGGGTCCGTGATAATAACTCTCGGCCATAGAAGGGTCGGCCCAGGCCGACACTACCACCAGTCGCGTCATGGGTGGCACTGCATGTATCACAAGGGTCAGTGACACTTCAGTTCGCCTGGGGATGACAACCTCGGCCTAGAGTTGGCCGAGGTAGCAAGACGCCATACTTCTACCAAGGTCAGCCTCATCAAGAAATCAGTCGATGTTCCAAGCACATGTCGGCTTAACCTCGGCTCTGGATGACCCCAATCCCTTGTCTCGGCTTAACTTAAGCCAGGATCTTCATGGCCCATCTCGGTTTGCCCGAGCGACTAGACTTTATCAACCTCGGCTTCTTCCAGGCTGAGGTCATGACCAAGCACGATGGCCGAGCACCTATTGACATTTGGATAAGGACACGTGGATACAAGTCAGTTATAACAAATCATTCCCCACACGTGGGGAGAATATTTCATCATCATTCTCTACATGTGACAGTGACATATGTCTTCTTCATATTGGCCAGATTATATACACACATGCTCATTGCATGCATGGGGGGTACATTACACCCCCCAGGTACTATATATAGAGGTCATCCTCTACCTTACGAAGGATCCGAAGTTAGCAACCCTAGCTGAAACTCTGTTCAAATACACATAGAGAGAGAAATCTTGAGAGTTTGTATCTATGGCCATTAGAGCCCTCATACAGTGATATTAATCACACACTTTCATAATGGACGCAGGCGTGACTGGCTGAACCACTTATATTCTGGTAATCTTCCTCTTCTCCTCACCTCCTTCTACTATATGCCTTTATGCTGCCATTGTTAACATTGAATTGAGCTTACAAACACCTTGAAGGGTGGTGCTATTTCCAGCATCATCATTTTGGCGCCGTCTGTGGGAACGAGAAGCTACCTCTTCCTCTTCTTCAGCTTAACCTCACCGGAGACTCTGGTGGTGAACGAGGCACCACCCCGTGTGTGGAGCTGTTTCACCATTAAAAGAGGTCCTTTAAGGTATTAAGCTCACCTGATACTTAAGCTCTTTACTAAGCAACACATAGCACCAGAGTTGCCGCCACCTCTTCCGCCACCTGGTGGCGGGGGGCCTAGTTCCAGTCAGGCACCGCCCCAGTCCGAAATGGCGGAGGTAGCTGCAGCCTTGAGATCTTTGGCTGCAACACAACAAGCTATGCAGGAACAATTTGCACAACTCAACCAAACTATGATGAGGCCACCTGGAGTCTCACCGGATATGATCACTCCGGCGGCTGTCCAGCCTCATCCTGACGCCAGGGGACCACCCCAGGCACCAATGAAGGACCAGCCTACACCCCAGCGGAGAAGGGACGTTGCTGACCCTAAGCGCTTACGCCTGGGGAGGAAAGGAAACCCTTTCTCGGAGGACAAGTATGACGATCTGGAGGCGAAAGAGGTCCTGAAAGACTGTTGGGAGCCATATGAGGTGTCGAATAACACAATACGTCCTCTTCGGCAGAGCCAAGGTTGTGTCAGTCGAAGAGGTGAAGAGGCCTAACAAAGAGGGTCAGCTTTTGATCGGTTGAGCAGAGGGTCATCCTTTAAGAGGCTGGGCCCAGTGAACGACCTAAGGCAGAGGCTATCAAGGTCGAGAAGCGCAGCATCCTTGTAAAGAGACAGACAAGGTCGGCCCGACCAAGGTCTACCCCGAGAATGAAGGGGTAGAGAGCAAGAAGAGGTCAACAGCCGACGCTGTGCTCCGGCAGGGGAACCCTCAGTCCACACCTTGGAGGTGGCTGGGGATAACCTCAGCCAGGCTGATGGTAGGAGACCATAGAATGACTCTATCCAACGTCTTGAGGAGAAGATAGGAGACCTCATCAAAAGTAGGAACCCCTTGCAAAGGGGTTACTTAGAAGGCTCTCCATTTGTGGCTAAGATAGTGAGCTTTCCAATCCCTGCTAAGTTCAAACCACCGGTGGTATCTCCCAAGTATGACGATAGCACAAACCCTGTACACCACATTGAGATGTATCAGTCAACGGCAGACATCTACTCAATACCTGATGAGATGAAGTGTAGGGCCTTCTCTGGGATCTTAACAGGAGCGGCGCACAACTGGTTTACTTCTCTTCCGAAGAACTCAATTGAGAACTTCAATGGCTTGGCTGAATAATTCATCCACAACTTCTGTTTTGGGATAAGACCTCAAAAGAAGACCACTCACCTACTGTATGTCAAGCAAGGTAAGGGCTAGAGCCTAAGAGACTACATCGCCAGGTTCAACAAAGAGAAACTTGAGGTTGAAGACTATGAAGAGAATATAGCCATGACCGCCCTCATATGACGTCTTCAAAAAGGAAAGTTATTGTGGAAACTTGCGGAAGACCCCCAGGTCTATGGCAAAGCTACTGGCGACTACGGGAAAAGTCATGAATGCAGAGGAGGCAATGGCCGCCAAGTATGAGGATGAGAATCGCGGTAGTAGTGGGAAGTCCCAAAGAAAGAAAGATGGAAATAAGAGGTCGGGTGATGACAAGTTCGCTCACTATACTCCTCTAACTGTGAGCTGTGAGCACATCCTCAACGAGATCAAGAATGGCAGGACTCTGAGATGGCCAGAGAAACTGAAGGCCCCACCACATAAAAGGAATAAAAACTTGTGGTGCGAGTTCCACCATGACCATGGCTACGTTACAGACAGATGCTTCGCCTTGAAGGATGAGATTGAAAAGATGTTAAAATCCTGAAAGTTGAGGAAGTATGTGGACGGCAAGGCTCCTAAAGGGGGAAGAGATGATCCTAAGAAAAGGAGAAATGACAGATGCCATGAAAATGCCCCAGCCAGAAGAGACAATGATTCAGAAGGTGAAGATGAAGACGATCCGGATCTTCCGTCGAAAGATGACAACACCCCGGTGAAGAGGGTTGGTATGATCTCCTTTGGTGTTGACACCATATGCAGAGGACTTGCAGGAGGTGGCTCTGAAGTAGTTGACAGGAAGGCTCACGTGGCAGAGGCCAACTCAGTGGCCAAGCTTGAAGTTGTAAATCTAACGTCTTCCGATACAGTGTATAAGAGGAAGAAGGTGGACATGGACGCCCTTGTAGTTGGGTTCTCCAGACTCGACTTCAAAGGTATCTTAGCCCCCCATGATGACCCTTTGGTAATAACAATAAGGGTGCATGGGTGCGAGGTGCAGAGGATCCTCGTAGACGGGGGGAGCTCGGTAGACGTGATGTTTTGGCCTTACTTCAAGAGCCTAGGTCTTAGTAGAGCAAGGTTGGTACCCTATCATCACCCCTTGATGGGCTTCAGTGGCGAAAAGGTCCACCCCTTAGGCATGTATGAGATGGACGTACGGATGGGTGATGAGTGGCCTAAGAGGTTGACCAGGAAGATAATTTTTTTGGTAATGGACAAGAACGTATTCTCGGCCTATAACCTCATCATAGGAAGAATGGCCCTTAAAGAGTTTGAAGTTGTGCCGTCGACGGTCCACCAGATGCTAAAATTCCCGACTCCCTATGGGGTAGGGGATGTACAAGGTGACCAGACCATAGCGCGAGAATGCTACTTTAACTCGGCCGAAGAGAGAGAGGCCCATAAGAGGGCAACCACCACTTATAGCATTGATACGCTTGACCCAAGAGATGAGACAAAGTTGAAGAAGGGAGTGGCCGCGGAAGAGGTAGAATCCATCATCCTCAATGAGGACGAGCCGGAAAAAACCATCCAGGTCGGCAAAGTCCTAAAGTCAGAAATCAAGGAAGAGCTGATAAACTTCCTCAGGAGGAGGCAGAGTGTCTTCGCTTGGAGTCACATAGACATGCCAAGCATCAACCCTGAGGTCATGAGTCACAAGCTCAACGTGACTAAAGATGCCAGGCCTATCAAGCAGAGATGAAGAATCTACTCTAGGGACAAGTACGACGTCATCCGGCAAGAGGTTAAAACATTGGAAGAGGCTAAATTTATAAAAGAAGTCATATATCCGGAGTGGTTATCGAATGCAGTCATAGTACCCAAAGCGAATGGGAAGTGGAGAATGTGTGTTGATTTCACTGACCTGAATAAGTCTTGTCCAAAAGACAGTTATCCCTTCCCTCGAATAGATCAGATGGTGGACGCTATAGCAGGACATGAGCTCATGAGCTTCATGGACGCGTACTCAGGCTATAACCAGATCTTCATGGATGCTGAAGACGCAGAGAAGACAACCTTCATTACCGACAAAGGGACGTACTGTTACAAAGTGATGCCCTTCGGCCTGAAAAATGCAGGGGCAACATACCAACGTCTTGTAAATAAGATGTTCGAAGAGCAAATATGTAAGACTATGGAGGTGTATGTAGACGATATGATAACAAAGAGCTTGAAAGCTGCACTCATGTGGCTGACCTCGAAAATACCTTCGATATTATGGACTCATACAGGATGAAACTCAACCCCGCGAAGTGTGTCTTAGGGGTAGGAGATGGGAAGTTCCTGGGATTCATTATCAATCAAAGAGTAATTAAAGCAAACCCTGAGAAAATCAAAGCACTGCTTGATATGAAGACACCGAGGAGTATCAAAGACATCCAAAGACTCACGGGGAGAGTGTCCGCACTTAACAGATTTGTTTCCAGAGAAATGAACAAGTGTCTTCCGTTCTTTGAAGTTCTTAGAAAGGCCTTCCAGTGGGATGAAGAGTGTGAAGAAGCATTCAAACAACTTAAGTCTTACCTTGAGTCTCCCTTGCTACTGTCTCGGCCCATAATAGAAGAGAAATTGTATGTGTATCTGGCAGTCTCTGAATTGGCCATCAGCGCAACCATAGTATGGGAGGACACCGGGATCCAAAGGCCTATGTATTTCAACAGTAAGGCCCTTCATGGGTCTGAACAAAATTACCCTCATATGGAAAAGTTAGCTTATGCCATGATACATGCTTCAAGGAAGATGAAGCCTTACTTCCAAGCCCACTCCATAGTTGTTCTTACCGACTCACCACTAAGACAGGTCCTGCATAAACCTGAGAAATCTGGAAGGTTAATGACTTGGGCCATTGAGTTGAGGGAGTATGACCTTACCTACCAAACGAGGACATCCATCAAAGGGCAAGCCCTCGCAGACTTTGTTACTAAATTAACTTGAGAAGAGGCCGAGGTCAAGAATTACCTAGAGGGTGCTGAAGGGTCAAATAGTAGTGTCTTCCTGGACCAGGAAGAGACGACACCCAACGTCTCCCGAGATCGGGAAGAGGTGGCATCCAAAAAGATCAGGATCAGAGTAACGGAGAACGAGGAGGACCGGTACCTCTTCAGGTAGGGAGTCATGTCAGAGGGTGTTTTCTCATCGAATATAGATATTTGGAACCTCTTCGTTGATGGTTGCTCATGCGACAGTAGAAGCGATGCAGAGTTGATACTTTCAGCCCCAGATGGTGCTAACATCGAATACGCTTTGAGATTCAACTTTAAGGCATCTAACAACAAGTTAGAATATGAAGCCATGATAGTCGGCCTATCATTTGCAAAGACTCTTGGTGTAAGGCGACTCCTACTCCACAGCGACTTAAGGTTAGTTATCAATCAAGTATTAGGGGTCTATGAGGCCAAAGATGAAAGGATGGCCAAGTATCTAAAGAGGGTGATAACGATGTTAGAATATTTCGAAGAGATAAAATTTAAGAGAGTACCTCGATAAAGTAATAGCCATGCAGACGCGTTGGCAAGGTTGGCCTCGGCGACGAAGACAAATGTCAGAAGGACAGTTCCGGTCGAGGTCTTAGGGAAAATGACCATCGAGGAAGAAGAGGTATGTAACTCTTGTCACAATTTGAACCTAGGAGACTCGTGGATGGACCCCCTCGTCAGATATATCAGAGAGGGAGAGCTACCTGAGTCAAAGTTAGAGAGGAGGAAATTGAGATATAGGGCTGCCAAGTTCTCGATGATAGGAGACGTCTTGTATAAGAAGGTATTTCTATTGCCTGTCCTCAGATGTGTGCATCCCATGGAAGTTCCCCGGGTCTTACAGGAAGTTCATGAGGGATCTTGCTCTAGACACATAGGGGGAAGACCCTTGGCCAAGAGAATCATTACACAGGGGTACTGGTGGCCAACCTTATCCAAAGACGATACAACCTACGTGAAGAGGTGTGATAAATGTCAAAGATTCGCCACTATTCCTCATCAACCTCATCAACCTATGACGTCAATCACCTCTCCATGGTCATTTGTAGTATGGTGGATTGACTTAGTAGGACCTCTACTAAGAGCAGCCAGCAGTTATCGATTCCTGATAGTTGCCATTGACTACTTCTCAAAGTGGGTGGAGGCAGAGCCGATGATAACGATCACAAAGCAGAAGACCTTCCAATTTATTTAGAGGAATATCATATGCATACATGGCCTCCCAAACACTCTCATCTCGGACAATGGGACCCAGTTCAAGAACTCCTCTTTAGAAAAATACTACCTAAGAGTTGGGATAAAGAAGTTCTTTTCATCTCCTGGCCGACCTCAGGCAAACGATCAGACTGAGGTCACTAACAGAACAATCCTCGATGGAATCAAGAAGAGCTTAAAAGATGCGAAGGGAAGATGGACTGAAGAGGTCTACGCTGTGTTATGGGCCTACAGAACCACGGTAAGGACACCTACAAGAGAATCCCCGTTCATGCTTGCACATGGCTCAGAGGCCGTCATATCAACAGAAGTGGGACTCCCTACTCACAGGGTTCAGACCTATGACCCAAATAAAAATGGGGAGGAGATGAGGCTAGACCTAGATCTAATTGAAGAAAGAAGAGAAAATGCAGAGATCAGACAAGCAGCTTACCAGCAGAGAGCAGTGAAAGTCTACAACCAGAGGGTGAAGTCAAGACCCATCGCAGTGGGAGACTTAGTGCTAAAGAAGACCTTACAGAAAACAAACAATCTCCACCCAAACTGGCATGGTCCCTATAAAGTGACAAAAGAGGTTGTACCTGGCACCTACAGACTAGAAAACCTAGAAGGGGAACGTTTCGCTAACCCATGGAATGCTGATCACCTAAAGAAGTATTACATATGATGTTGCAAAGAGTTTATGTAAATGTACCATCTTATTATGAAGAGGTTATTAATAAAAGATCAATTCCCATGATGGTTCTTGCTTCATTGTGGACTTATGTCAGAAATTATGAGGATAACATCTTAGGTGATGACCTCAGACCCTTATAACACCATTCAGTGGTGACGAGGTCTGAGCTCAGACACCATACTTGGATGACTTCAGACCCTTAACATCATTAATTTGGTGAGATTAATTATGAGGGTAACATCTTGGGTGATGACCTCAGACCCATATAACACCATTCAGTGGTGATGAGGTCTGAGGTCAGACACCATAATGGGATGACCTCAGACCATTAACATCATTAATTTGGTGAGATTAATTATGTGGGTAATATCTTGGGTGATGATCTCAGACCCTTATAACACCATTCAGGGGTGACGAGGTCTGAGGTCAGACACCATAATGGGATGACCTCAGACCCTTAACATCATTAATTGGGTGAGGTTAATTATGAGGATAACATCTTAGGTGATGACCTTAGACCCTTATAGCATCACTAAGTGGTGACAAGGTCCGAGGTCAGACACCATAATGGGATGACCTCAGACCCTTAACATCATTAAATTGGTGAGATTAATTATGAGGATAACCTCTTAGGTGATTACCTCAGACCCTTATAACACCATTCAGTGGTGACGAGGTCTGAGGTCAGACACCATAATGGGATGACCTCAGACCCTTAACATCATTAATTTGGTGAGATTAATTATGAGGATAACATCTTAGGTGATGACCTCAGACCCTTATAACACCATTCAGTGGTGACGAGGTCTGAGGTCAGACACCATAATGGGATGACCTCAGACCCTTAACATCATTAATTTGGTGAGATTAATTATGAGGATAACATCTTAGGTGATGACCTCAGACCCTTATAACACCATTCAGTGGTGACAAGGTCTGAGGTCAGACACCGTAATGGGATGACCTCAGACCCTTAACATCATTAATTTGGTGAGATTAATTATGAGGATAATATCTTAGGTGATGACCTCAGACCCTTATAACACCGATCAGTGGTGACGAGTCTGATCTCAGACACCATACTTGGATGACCTAAACATCTTCAATTGCTCTAAACGAGCCGTCAGCGCGTCTGCAGAAGAAATGGGGATGGCAGAATCGCCCCCCTTTTTCTTCTGCCTCTGATCCTCAGGGGCATGTTCGGTAGGAGCCCTCTTCTTGGTGGCTTGAGGCTTCGAGGTTGAGGGTGATGGAGGAGGAGCATTAAGTCCTGCCTTCTTTGCCAGCCTTGTTATACTTGGGGTTGCTATCTCCCAAAGCTCGTCTGAGATATCCTTCGGATGCTCTGCAAAATTGAAAGGTGTGAGTTAAAAGATCAGACATGAATAAACTCAGAGGTTCAGCTTCGAATAAAAAACGCTTACCAAGCTCGGAAAGAGGACTTCCACCTAGACCCGTCTCAGAGAGGTAGTGGGGGGTCATCAAGTGTTCGAATTTAACTAGAAGACCATGCATCCCCTGATCTTGAAGGACTTTCACCTTCTTAAGGTTCTGCAGGCTCAGGCCAGGGTCGGCCTTGGCAGACAAGGTGACCTTACCCCATCTTATAGGCATCCTCGGCTCTAGCAAGGACGAGGGAACACATGGACCAAATTCCCATGGCCCTAAAGCGAAGAAATATCGAGGCTTCCAGTTGTGGTTGGAAGTCTGAGTTATTTGGAGCATATTTTTCTCAGGCTTTCGAGCTACAAAATGATAGTAGCTCGGATGATTTTTGGCAGAGGAGGGGACATAGCATCCAACAAAGACCTGAACTGGAAGGTCTGAGGGGTGGATAGCCCTCCATAAGACTATGGCCCCTATTATGACCCTCCAAGCATTAGGGGACAGTTGGGAAGGGGCCAAATTAATGAAGGCAAGGATGGACCTAATAAAGGGATGAATGGGCAAACAAAACCCTAACTTGAACATCTGCTCGTACAAGCAGATCTCACCATCTCGACCATTGTAAGCCCTCTCTTCCCTCAGAGGTCTTCTAAGCTTTATGGAGGGGCTGATGGTGTACAGATATCTGAAGAAAAGAAGCTCTACCTCAGTAACGGTACTCTCAATCTCGGCCGCCTTAGAGACGTCGACATCACTTTCAACATCATCATCATCGTCATTATCTTGCTCAACGTCGGTCGAAGCAGACGTTGATGGATTACTTGGGAACCTCTGAGCAAACTCCTCCCCTGTGACGGCAAACAGAGGAATGGCATCAAGTATGGGAGGAATAGCCACATTCGTCCCAATAATCTCAACCTCTGAGGAGGAGGAGGAGGAGGAGGAGGTGCTAGAATCATTATGGGATGAGGCCCGGCTAGAGACCTTGACTTAATCAGGGACCTGATCTTACCGAGTTATGAAGTCCATGGCCTCCTTGAAGGAATCCACAGACATGGGGTCTGAGGTGGAAGACTCAGACTCAGACATCGGTACCGATTCGGCAGGGGCCTCTGTTTGGCTAAACTGTTCCAATGGATCAGGGTATATCACCTTCAGGGGTGGTGGAAAGATGGGTCTAAGAGGGAATTCTTATGACCTACGAGCCTCCTCATGTGCTCTTTCTATTTATCTAATTTTTTCTAAAGTCTTCTCTCTGAGAGAAGGGAACTCCTCAAGAAGTTGATAGAGAGGTATGGGCATCAGAGGCAGACACTACACTTGTGGAGACCTAAACTACAAACAGGACTGGTAAAAGGGATAACGTAATCTAAGGATCAAACTGCCAAACTTTGCAAGAACTGCTCGCCTGAAAGTATGGAGATCTCACCGAAAAACTCCAAGACTCGCCAAAAAACACAAAAGTAAAGGAAAAAGCAAGGAAAATGAAGGAAAAGGAAGGGAAGAAGTTACCTGAAGATGAAAAAGCAAGGAAAAATGAAGAGGACGCGAGAAATCTCCACCAAGGACTTCGAACCCAAGATTCGTAGAGAGAGAAGCTGCTGCAGAAATAAGGTCGCTCCAGGCAAGAGAAATGAGGAAGAAGGAGGGAAAAAATGGGGTTTAAACCCTTAAATATGGGGGCACATTTCCTAAGGCCCACCATTGCCTTGGGAGCGCCAAAGGGAGGCTGACAACGCATGCTTGCTAGGTAAGCCACACCCCAACACTGGACAAGTGTCAAACGAACATTGGCACATAGGGAAAAGACCTCGGAGGTATAGAGATCCCCCAGTCACCTGCTCTCACATGTAACTAAGGACTGGGGGTGATTGATATGCCCCAAGTGTGACCTCGGCGCAGAGACACCAACCTCGGCCGAGAATGTAGCCGATGGTGCAAAATCCTTGGGTCCGTGATAACAACTCTTGGCCATAGAAGGGTCGGCCCAGGCCGACACTACCATCAGCCACGTCATGGGTGGAACTGCATGTATCACAAGGGTCAGCGACACTTTAGTTCGCCTCGGGATGATAACCTTGGCCTAGAGTTGGCCGAGGTAGCAGGATGCCATACTTCTACCAAGGTCAGCCTCATCAAGAAATCAGTCGATGTTCCAAGCACATGCCAGCTTAACCTCGGCTCTGGACGACCCCAATCCCTTATCTCGTCTTAACTTAAGCCGGGACCTTCATGGCCCATCTCGGTTTGCCCGGGCGACTAGACTTTATCAACCTCGACTTCTTCCAGGCCGAGGTCATGACCAAGCACGATGGCCGAGAACCTATTGACATTTGGATAAGGACACGTGGATACAAGTCAGTTATAACAAATCACTCCCCACACGTGGGGAGAATATTTCATCATCACTCTCTACATGTGACAGTGACATATGTCTTCTTCATATTGGCCAGATTACATACACACATGCTCATTGCATGCATGGGGGGTACATTACTCCCCCCAGGTACTATATATAGAGGTCATCCTCTACCTTGCGAAGGATCCGAAGTTAGCAACCCTAGATGAAACTCTGTTCAAATACACAGTATAGAGAGAAAGCTTGAGAGTTTGTATCTATGGCCATTAGAGCCCTCATACAGTGATATTAATCACACACTTGCACAGTGGATGTAGGCCTGATTGGCTGAACCACTTATATTCTACTGATCTTCCTCTTCTCCTCACCTCCTTCTACTATATGCCTTTATGATGCCATTGTTAACATTGAATTGAGCTTACAAACACCTTGAAGGGTGGTGCTATTTCCAGTATCATCAGTATCAGCCCCTCACAGCTATGAAAGACATCCCCTCACACTTTACGTCACAAACATTAAATGCATCATAGGCCCTTCAGGCCCACATCATAAGTATTAAATGCCAAGACATGCCTTTTGCCTAACCACTGTGTATCAGAGGGTTGTCACATCATAGGTGGCTCACCAAACTGTTTGATAGCCCCAATGCCATAGTGGATTACTCAAGTATAGATGGGACAGTGTATAGATGGATAATGACATCCCCTAAAGTAGATGTGACATTAGTTGAAGGGTTTTTTGTTTTGAAATGATATAATCAATGGAACTCAAGGCTACTCTGCATAAGCTATCACGGTGAAAGGTCCATCAGTGTTTTACCAGGTGTGTCTAAGATGGTCAGGACAAGCCCTGACGGTGCCTCACTTCTCAATCCTCCAAATGAAGTCCCCTCTGAAGTTCCCACGACAAGGTCATTTGATAGAGCATGTAAGCTCTCCCAGGCCCTTCCAGACCTGGTCTCTCGCGAGTATCGTATGACCTCACCTTATAGATTAATATTCCAATCGCTATAACATCACAATATGCGTTAAAGGTACAATTTAACTAAGGAAAAGAATATAAATCATGAGTTTTCTTGTTCAATCTCCCCATTGGGCTGTCTCACTGAGAAACTGTGATGTGCTACCTCGCTGCCTTTAAGCTGCTTCATTCCTTAAGTCCCTTGTGTTAGCTAGGGGGACTTATTTCTTAATTTAGGGATTATCTTCAAGCCCCCTCTACACATAGACAAATCTTCCATGAATGGAGCAATTAGTTTACATGGTTCACACCATGCTGCTGTAAAATCCATAACTATCTACATCAATAATGAGAACATGCAAGGAAAATATTAGGAAGACGATAACTATATAAAATATAATAAAATCCCCATTATTCAACCATCTCTATCTTTGCAAAACTTTATTTCTGTAACTTTGAAGTATTTATAATGTAACCAACCATTGGAGTAAACTATGTAACCATTGGAGGAGAATCCAAAAAAATAAATAGGATAAGTGTGAAATTCAAATACAAAAGAAAGAAAAATAGAGTTTTATCTCATTCCTTATTTCTCACTAAAGTTAAATATACATTAAAGATATTAAATGAAAGCTAAACTATCTAACCATTGCAGGAGAATCCTAAAAGATCCTGAATCTTCCTTCTATTATGGCCTAAAAATTTTCATTTTGTCTCGATGCTAGTGGGTTATAAAGTGGGAGAGGGGTAAGGAAGGACACAGAGAAAGTGAAAAGGTCTAGAAATCGAAGAGATAAATAAGGTGTATTCGGAAATGGGAAAATGGAATAATAGAAAATAGGTGATTATGGGTGAATTAAATGCTCTTGACACGTGGCGCTGTAGTAAGGCTTTAAGAGTATATTTTTATATACATACATAGATTTTAAACTTTCAAGTTTGTAATTTTTATACAAGGCTTGTAAAAATTTATATTTTGTAAGAAATAATATTCTTTAAATTATGCCCATAAAAATCGAGTTCGTCACGGCTTCAACTCATCCCTAAAACCCGTTATAGATGTGAGTCCAGAGGGGTACATTTTTAATTCGGGTCGAACCCGAGGAACCCCAAGTCACAGAATATAAGCCTAATGGTAAGGTCACGGTGAAATTTTATTAGTATCTTAAGGACTCCATCTTTTCAAATAATTAAGGTTAAACACACCACTCAACAAATAGGTAAAGCTAATGTAATTCCCCCTTAGAAGACACAACCATGAGGAAAAAAAATTGTAATAAATTTGAGTTTAAGAAATAACTTTTCAACGTGATGATATGTTAATTAAGGGAAACATGTTGATGAATTTTAGGAACACAAAAAATATGAACAAAGTGATTAAATTTGAGGCGTAATAACTATTGTCCTTAAAGTGTTATTTGCCCCCACTCGTAGAAAGTTTGTTAACAGGTATAGGCAAATTGCCTAAAAAATACAACTAACCCACGGAGTTTTTCAAGTAGCAAACTTGAAGAATACCCCCATAACACTTTGTGAAATTGGGAAGAAAAAATAAGAGATAAAGAAATTTTCAAAATTAGATTGAGACGGGATTTAATCTCCTATGCATAGTCTTTTATGGTGTCTATTCACCAACATACACTTCTCCAAAGGTCATGTAATCACGGTCCTTGGATATATAAAGATAAATTAAACACTCAAAATTTGCACAAAAAAAGTGTGGTTGTACGGATTAGTCTTTAACAAAGTGGCACCAAAATCCGACTGTTCAAATTCACTCGTGCCATAATCTTGTGTCAATTCGTGTGTATTTTAATCTGGACCGTTTGATCTGTTGACCTTGTCAAAAATCAAAGGCTCCTACCGCTCTTCATGAAGTGTAGAGTGCGCCTCTAAAGCGCCATAAACGTCCAATCTCACTTTCGTACACGCGCGCGCGTGTGGTTGAGTGGATAGTACAAAAGCACCATACTTTGACCTAAGGTGTACACTAGTATCATACCCTTCAATACACACAAGTAATGTAATAACCCCCATTTTCCCACGTAAAGGTTGGCCAGACATAGTACGCCGAAGATGGGGCTTGCTTATCAATTAATACTATCCTCACTGTCAAACCATAAGAAATAATTATTTTCAAAATAAGTTCAAATTGAAACTGAATTTAAATTTATAACTAAGGCAATGATAAGTATAACATCCACATAATACAAATGAAAAACAAATACAAGCATAAGTATCTCAAACCAACTGAAATAAAATAAACTTCGGGCTTATGCCCATATAATAGTCCCAATAATAATACACTGAATAGAGAAACAATTTAATTTAGAATCAATGATCTGAACTCCGATAAGCAAAAATGAGACTGAAAGGCTGGTCTCTCAATAGTCTTGTTATAAAAAATATTTATAATTTGGGTCAGAGCCCTAGAGTTGCAAGAATTAACTTACTGAATTTAAAGTGAAATAATATAGTCAATTCAAAGTAAGTATCCCCCATCATCACTCATATGCGTAAAGTATCTCACCCCTCATCTAAGTGTAATATTTCACATATAACCGCACAAGTTCCAAGATAACAGTTTACAAACATGCCAATTTAAACTAATATGCGTATAGCATAACCATCGTACTAAAACATAATCATTTACATTCATATTACTAGTTCCTAAAGTATCCCAGTCATCTATTATGCATACTATATAGTATTAGGTATGTAATTTATCGTCTACATTCTTAGACAAATGATACGATCATATTATAATCTCATAAACAATTACACTTGTACAGAAAGTGTGTCCATTGTTATATAATTGCATTTAATCACTAAAAGTAACTCATTTCTTCATAATGTTGATTCAAAAATGATGTTTGACATTACATACATACATTATAATACCGACAAATAAACACTAAAAGTATTTAGATGTATTTTGTTGTGAATTTATTGACAAATGGTTTTTAGCTTGTCCTTATCATTAATAGTAAGTATCTGGAAAGTAATTGTGTTCGATAAGAATTTCTAAGTATTTTCTTTGTTCATTATGAGTAGTAAAGACTAACATTGATTTCACAAATATTAAAATTGGCACAACTTCCAATTAAATCAATAAAAGGATCTCCTATTTACTGCTCGACTAGTATGCGGGCATCTTGTTAGGGCGAACTGTGTCTTCTTTACGATTAACGGTCACCGACACAGGTCGCAAGTCGTTCTAGACTAATAAACACGACACGATGAGCTTGACCTTCCATAGGAGTTTTTATTTTAATTTTGTCCCAAAATAGCCAAAGGGGGAGATTTGTAAATACAAATTTCCGATAGAGTCACTTTGTATTTTGGCTATATTCCATGTTTGGACAAAACCTTTGAGTTATAGATTAGGACTTGTGTGTGTTGACCTTTCAAGCCTATTAAGTGGTTTCTTGAAGATGTAGCAGCCACGTTAGAAGATCTATATAATTGTGTCATGTTTTCGTGCTCATTTTCGTCTTTATGTTACAAGGATATCTTAGGTATGAATGCATATTTATGTTGAGCCTTAGATATTTTATTTTAGGATTTTAAAAAAATATATATTTTATTTTTTACAAGAAAAATATTCTTTTTTTTTTGCGAGATCATTAGAACTACTTTTTTATGTCGTTCAAAAAAGTCACCTTAACTCGTTAGAATAAAGTTCCAATGAAATATTAAACAAGGCATTTCCACATTGCACCATTTTATTATTTGTTGATTCCTTGGAAGATGTTCGAACAAAATAAGGGGCTTTGTTTGAATGAGGTACATTTCGCTCCGACGAGTTGACCAATTTTTTTGCAAAGCTTCTCGTTCTTATCTCGATTTTAGAAAACCTCTTATAAATAGGAGTGTGCGGCAAAAACTTATGTTTTTAACTCCTAAACTCTATCAAAAAGCTCTTGAAAATCGAAGTTTTCACCCAAGTTGTTTAGGATCCAAATGTTGATCTTAATATGCTTTGAAGATCCAGTTTTGGCAACTAAAGGTTTATTATCAACATCAATTGATAAGTGTTTCATTGTGGTAGACTCAGTTCATTTGCTAATGTGTTTGCATACGATGGATTTTGTGTGTGATGATTATTGAGTTGGGTCGGTGGATATCGAGGCATGTGTATACTCACACATTGTGGCAGTGCCCGAGTAGACTCTTCCCTGACACCATAGGTGGATGTTGAAGGAACGATGACCATCAAGCCTTGCGAGGATGTCGACTCTGTGTTATAAGTCTTTATCGTGTCCTTTGTACTTACATACTTAGTGGACTTTGTGTGGCTTGATTGTCCAAGATTTTTCCCATTTGGATTTTTCTCGTAGATCGGGTATTATATGATTGATTTATTTTATCTTGTTATAACTCACCTAGATACATGCCTAGGTTAAGATAATATTGATTAATATGTTAACACAACAATCGTTCAAAATCGGTGCAAGTTTTATTTGAGTTAATTTTTTCAAAAATAAAATTGTTTAATTTGTAAAAGAAAAAAATTGGCTTGTGTGTTTGTGACTATCCTCCGTATCTTAAGGAGTTTCAAATTGGTATTAAATCAGGAGCCTATTCATTTCTTAGGTTATAAATCTGGGTAGTTTTGGTATGGAGGGTTACTCATTGTCCAGGCCCACTATGTTTGATGGGTCTAATTACGTATACTGGAATATGTGTATAAAGTCAGCAGTTAAGGCTATAGATGAGCGAGTTTGGTAAGCAATTATTAAAGGGTTGAATCGACCCACTATCAAGTTGGGGAATGGAATACCTAAACTCATAGAATATTGGAGTGAGGAAGAGCATAGGTTAGCAAATTATAATTCACGAGGTTTAAATGCTCGGTTTTGTGTGGTCACACTGGAGGAGTTCCACCATATTATGATATATAATACGTCAAAAGAAGCTTGGGTCATACTCCAACTTACTAATGAATGAACTAGTGCTGTTAAGGCCTTCAAACTCTAAAACCTCACCATTTAGCTTGAAACCATTGAGATTGAGGAGAGAGAAACTTTTTGAAGTGTTTACAACCTAGAGCCTCCCTTCCAGATTCCCTCCGGTGTGCTCCCAGGGTTTACGCCCTTTCTCGGGGAACTCGGTCATCATCAATGTGGGGGATAATGTATAGAGATAGAGTTTTAGCCTATTTTACATGAAAACACTCTAAATAAACGTCGATGCCTCAAGATAACGGCATCAAGGACAGTACTGATGCTTATGAAACCAAGTACTTTGAAGGTCTAGGGAATAAGTTACTAAATATGAAGGTGTTAGGTACACATCCCTCCCTTTTGGTATCTAATGGGTATGTGTTAATCTTCTCATGTTAGACTCCGTGAAGTTTGTGCTCATGTGCATAATGTAGGTGAAAAATGGAATCATTCAACTCGCGCCATGGAAAAGGACAGAGTGAATTCATCCTCAGGAGTATTCCCAAAAATAATAATTCAAAATATAATATGAGGGTTTTTCGGATCACAAGTCTCTATAGAAGAGCAAATGTGTATGTCAGATGAAACACAAGCATGTAAGGATAGGAGATTTAGAAAGAATGCATATATATGATATGAGAAAAACATATAAACATGCATAAAGGAGGACTTAAATCTCAGGATTAACTCGAGACACCTACGTAGTCCATCGGGCATTAAAGTCCACGTAGTTCGAAGATAGTATAGGGTGGGGCTCAATCCATAAATCCAAACGGGGGATTTCTCTAAGGTGTGTGTAGAGAGAGAAATGTGCTTTAAGAGTGAGAATGTGGGGTGAGAATCCCTCGTTTGGAATTTATAGATAAAACCTATTTTTCTTGTTTTTAGGTTTTAATGAAAATAGAGTATGTGCAAATACTACTAATAAAAGTTTGAGATTAATATATGTGATGTAATGAAACAAAATGCTAAAGTAGAAATAAATCAAATAATACTAAAATGAGAGAATTAGAGATAAGGATGGAGAATTGGACCTCATTATGAACGCTTGATGTTGATCTTGGATGTCGATATGCGGATCTTGCAATGGTATGAAAGTGGTATGGAGAGGTGGGGGAATTTACCAAGTGAGGTAAGGAAGTGATTGAATGGAATGTGGGAAAATGGGTTTTTTTATGAAAGGGAATAACTCTGAATTTCGAGAGAATATTTTTTTAATTGCTGAGAGGAATATTTAGGGGTTTATTTCAAAGTGAGGTCATGGAATCTATTTATAGGGCCAAAGGGGTGCCGATAGATAAGGGTATGGACCTAGGACCTCAGGCACACTGCCAATAGGGTCCCTGGGGTGCCATTTGGCAGACTGGGACAGGTTTTTCGAAAAAACAATTGTAAAATGAAAATCGTAAGTCAAAATCCCACATGGGGTAGATTGTTGAAAAGGGTATATAGATCCCTTTAAGAATTCATTGAGTCAGTTTTGGATCCGAGAGTTGACGAAGGTCAAACAAGACCCGAAAGCTCCCATTGGTCACTAGACAGGAAGTATTCAAAGGAAAACGAATCGTTTGCCCAAATCATAAGTTTGATTCATGCACAGGATGGGCCTTTGGAAATGGTATTCAGTGACCTTAAAGATTTAATTCAGTTTTATTTGGTTCAGAGAGTTGACCAAGGTTAAACAGGGCCCGGAATCTCCCGGTGATCCTTTAGAGTAGAATGGGTCATTACTATGTACCGTAAGGCTGATTCATGCACAAGATGGATCATTGGAAAGTAGATTCAGAGACCTTAGAATATTCGTTGAGTTTTTTTCAAGCTAGAGAGTTGACCAGAGTAAAATGGGTTTCGAGAGCGACAAGTGGCCTCCAGATCAGTTTCGGAGTAAAATGAATCGTGAGGCCGATTTGCGCATAAGGTGGACTGTTGGAAATGGGATTTAGATCCCTTCAAAGATTCATTCATCTTTCACTCAATCAAGAGAGTTTGCCAGAGTTAAACGTGGCTCGAAAGTGCCCGGTGGCCTCTAGATCAGTACTCGGAGTATGACCCAGGGTTTGTGGTGAACGAGTGAGCGCTAGGAACCTAAGGAAATGCGTATGGAGGGTACTAGGATGGGGTATCTATAATAAGTTTATACTAAATTTTACAATATTATGAACTCGTCATTAACTAGGGGGAGAGAATACCTGAAACCTGAGTAGTCAAGAAAATCATAAGGTCTTCTCCTAAAAATTCAATTCAAAAGTGATTTTTTAAAATTATTTGGATACTTTAGACTCTATGAAACTTGAAGAACTTGTGGGTGGTCTTCAAACCTGTGATGTTGACATGTTTCCATCCAAAAGGATGAACAAAGATAATGGCATTGCTTTGAAAGTTCGGAAGGATAAAATAGGAGCTTAAGATGATGAATCTGGCATCAATTCTAACGATATGTCCATATTTGCAAAGAAGTTTAAAAAATGTCTCAAGTTTGAAAAATAATCGTAAGATGTAAATAAGTTTGATAAAATAAGTAGAAGAAGGGTGATTAATTCTTTAAAAATCGTAATGATAGTTTTAGGAGGGATGAGTCAAATAGTTATTTTAGGTGGGAGGGTTATGTACATAAGGTAATTGAGTGTCCCACTAGTCTAAGGAATAGGGGAAAGAGACATATTGCATACAATGACCCCCTTAGTGATAGTGAAATGATAGAGGAACCCAATTTACCCATTGAGGAAAATTACACATTATTCATGGATAATTATACAAGCTTTGATTAATATTATTCCAATGAAGATAGTTTTGTGCAATACACTTCTAAGGACATTTTGGTTGAAGAAGAAGAAGAAGAAGAAGAAGAAGAAGAAGAAGAAGAAGAAGAAGAAGAAGAATAAGAAGAAGAAGAAGAAGAAGAAGAAGAAGAAGAAGAAGAAGAAGAAGAAGGAGGAGGAGGAGGAGGAGGAGGAGGAGGAGGAGGAGGAGGAGGAGGAGGAGTGAACTTTAAGTTGCCTTTCGAGAGTTGTATGCTGATATTGAGAAGTTAAAAAAAGGGAAATTTGAAGTTGAAAGAATGTGTCATAAGGAATGATGAGAGTAGATTAACTAATGATCGTATGCAATGTGGGAAAACTGTTCGACATAAGCTAAAATATATTGACGAAGAGAGAGATCATCTTCGTAGTTGATGGATATTTTGAAAAAATACTCCTTTGAATTTGAAGAGTCATCATTTACCTAGTTTGGGATAGTGAAGTTAGATGAGATATTAAAAAACTCGAGCCATGTCAAATTTGATTTGAAATCTAGGTCAAAAAAGTTGGATAAAATGTTAGGCATCATCTGAATTAAATGTGACGCTTGTGATATTGGCTTCGATTATCCAAATTATTCCGCTACTAAAGCCAAGACCATGCTTTTGAGAGAGAAAACCATTTCTAAGGACGTTAGAAGAGGTCAAACCTCAAGTAACATTCATCACCGTGTCTATACATGTGCATATTGCGGTAGGAAATGACACTTTAGGCATTTTTGCTTTGCTTTTAGAAAAGGTCCTAAGAAGTCTAAGACTATAGTCACCAAGGTTCCCAAATTCCGAAAGCGTCATGTTTTACCTATATGGGTTAGGAAATCAGATTTAGAGGCTTTAAACATTAGACTTGTTGATTCTCGCATGTTATCGAATGATTCTTTCCATGTTATATCTTATTAATGATTGTAGTTTCATATTTGTCATACACTAGTTTTGTGCTTCATGTTATATGTCATTCCTAGTGTTCTGACATATTTATCTTTTGTATTTTGATTTTTTTTGTATTGGGTTTTATTGAGAAAAATCAAAAAGGTTTTGTTTGTCTTTTGAGTTTGTTTATTTTTCATTTGGTAAAACGTATCAAAACTCAAAAAAAAAGTTTATGTGTAGTTTGGTTTTACACATTTTGTATGGAATATTGGTGTGTTTGAATCAACTTGTTTTGTTTTTCATGTGACTAGAACATTAGATTATGGTTTATAATTCTTAGAATTGTTCTTAATGATGCTTACATGGAGTAGTTCGACTTTGATTTGCTTAATGTATTCACTTTGTATATGCCACCACATAAACATGTACGACCTCTTTTAGATTTTAACTTCATATGTTACATGAGATATAGAGATATTCTAGGAGGACATGTAAGAACCATTGCCTATGATTTTGATTTTGATTTTGATTGAAAAAATATGAGTGTGCACGGGAAAGGACTATGGATGGAGAACTCTCCTTTGTGTGAAAGGACACCATCAGTAAGAGGCTATAAAAATTAATTAAGAGGCAAAAGAAAAGATAAAATTGATAAGGCCAAAATTAGTCTATATTGATTCTTTAATTTAATTGGTATCTTCAAAATATGAGAGAAAAAGAAAAGTTGAATATCTAAATTTTGAGGGTGATATAAGTTCAATATTTTCTAATCCTGTGTATGTTGTGCTTGTTTATCCATTTACCAATTCACTTTATATATCATTATGAGGCTAAATCTATATTTTATAAAGTTAATGAAGTCAAATAAACTCCTTTGACATTTTTGTGTGATTGGGTCATAGTTTTTTTTGCTTCTATAGAAGTATAAAAACTCTTGTGGGCTAGAAAATTGCCTCGTCACCCACTTGAATCTAATAAGAGTCATTAGCAAGTGCTTCCAAGCATTCGGTTGAAGTTGCCTAAGAGATAAACCAATAAAACTCAACACTTATTCATATAACGAGGGAAAAGACGTCACAACCTGCACCAAAGGCGGACTTGTAAAGGCACACTCGCCCATCCTTGGCCCTATGATATGCATATTCAAAAGGTCCAGGTACACTAAGTCCAGTACTTTTCAGAATAC
Source organism: Sambucus nigra (assembly GCA_949130495.1). Taxonomy (NCBI): domain Eukaryota; kingdom Viridiplantae; phylum Streptophyta; class Magnoliopsida; order Dipsacales; family Adoxaceae; genus Sambucus; species Sambucus nigra. Next base: position 35,898,875 of record OX422222.1, read on the forward strand.
CGTATTTGACCCTCATATCCTCCAACACAAAGCTACTAATAGTGGAATGCAACTTCATGGCACCAAAGCGAGAGATATGGGGTGGGTAGTCATGGGTCTCCATAGGTGTCGAGTGGAAGGGTGGGTAACAAAGTGGTGTCCTCTCCAACAACTCCCCACCACCACTACCACCACAAGTGGAGGCTAGAACGGTACATTCAATGCTGCACAAATGAGCTCCAACATTTTCTGAAGACTTCTCAACCATTATGTCAAGTGGGGTATGATCACCCCCAATTACAGGATAAAACACGAATAATAGATATCATACATCCCTTGGATGGTGCGACCTATGGGAGTATGGAAATCAAGGTCAAGGTATTCAAATACCACCCTAATTAAGCTACAAATTCAAGAGATAATAAAATCACGACCTAGATCCAAATGAAGCTGGTGATCTTAGAAAAGGTTAGTATTCGACCTTACAACTTTAAATAGCGCTCATGCCAGGATATATGAAAGAAGGGAGGTTTAACGTGGGGGCAAGTAATTATAATGACGGGAATATCTCATTTTTATCAAATTAATGTCCTGAGATTTTACCTAAAGCTTTATTACCAAGATTAGTGTTAAGCCATGGTAGGACTTTTTAACTACTATAACAAGATGGTAAAAAAATCCCACGTAGGTCAAAATCCATCATAAGGATCATTTTCTAAAAATACATGTAGGTATCTGCAAACACATGATATATATATATATATATATATATATATATATATATATATATATATATATATATATATATATATATACAGCAACTCTACTCAGGTAGCACAAAAATGAAAAAAAGGAAGAGGAAAAACCTTAGTCCAAAGCCTTGAAAAAGTGCAGACCATGTATATATTGTTATCCCTCCAACAACTCTACTCAAGTGGAACAAAAATGATAGAAGGAAGAGGAGAAACCTTAGTCTAAATTCATAAAAACGTGCAGACTCAGTCCTAAATTTGTATGTGTATATATCCTGAGGTATAGCCAGAAGTAAGTGTGGATGGGATTGGGTATAGCCGAAAGTAAGTAACGAATCACTGAGGTATAATCGACAACATTTATTGGAAATATATATTGGATACTAACGTGGGTACTGTGACACCCCGCCTAATTAAACATCGGGTGATCAGTCCTTTATTAAATTAAAACATGTTTCTCATATGGTCCATTCTTAGCATCATTGTCCAAAACTTTTTAATTACTAACCACCTAAGTGAAATTTTATCTTTCTTTACAATAGATAAATGATCAATGCGGAAAATAAATAAACAATTCATAATATACTAGAGCCCAAACAACACAATAAATAAATGAACAAAGGTTTATCGAATAAACGAAAATCCAGAAAAACTAAATACTCCAACAACCAAAAGAACTAAATAACATAAAACTGCCAACGGACAACATGCCCATACATGGAATATAAATGAGATCCTACACTAGATCTGATTGAAAGAATTTTCTAATCAAATTAAGTCCTTTTAGCATCCATAGTGTTATAGCTCGGAGTCCTTGGAATGAAGTCACGCTTGGCATCCCTGTGGCTGGACACCTAAAAGGTTTTCAAAATATTTTGATATCAAGAGTTAGTACTCAAAGCATTTTAAAAATATTTAGCAAGCATTTATTATAATAAAATTTAGTTATTGATTACACATGTTCATGCACACTCTCTCTTGAGTTTCCCTTCCCTCTCATCTATAGTGCATGCCTAACGTCCTATACTTAGCCCACCTAGCTTCACTATCCCAGCTAACTAGACTAAAGTACACCACTGAACTCATATACACTACTAAGTTCTCGTACCGCCCATACAGTACATCAGTTCATTAATACTTCTCATATGTTAATTAATTCTCCTGTAACATCTCACATATGTTATCTTTCCATATTTATAATTAAGTCTCACTACTTAAATTTCATTTAGATATTCACTATCTAACATTAAATCTTTATAATTAAGTCTCTCCACTTAATTTAATTTCTAAATGTATGCACGTCATCTAACTATCTACTATCCCATGCAAGTAGATTATTCATATGGTATATGTTTCACTCACAATATATGTTATATGGATTACTGGTCCGGATAATCATCGACCCCAATTATCCTATCATTTACATTGGTCCGAATATCCCTTGACCCCAATTGAAAATGTTATACGTACATATATTAGTTTGTATTCTTCATTAACCCCAATATAATTCATCTCAGATTCAGTCCGGATAATCATCGACCCCAAGCCATGTTCGATTTGGTTCGGATAATCATCGACCCCAAATTCGAACTTAAATGTATTGGTCTGAATAATCATCGTCCCCAATACTATCAATATACTATAGGTATTCACACAACCTAATGATTCACATTGGTACGTAGTATATTTCTCTCTAATACTTACCGTACATTTTATTTTACGATTTCTCTCGCTATCGTATTTATTTGAGTATTCACACGACTCTAAGGGTCCAAGTTATCCCTTTATAAATTTCAGTAATTAATCTCTCTCTAACCTAAAGGTATACCCTTGGATTGATGTTTACTCTCTCCGTAACAAAATCCCAAACTCCTCGATATAAGACTCGATCGATTTATTCACGTCAGTCCATACGACAAGTGTTACTCTCAATGATTGTATCATATCTAAACAATATACCTACTGGTCTTACCTAAGTCCCTAACTAGGTATAATATCATCACTAAGGCTCCACTCAATCGTTGGAAATCAAATAACACTCAACCAATAAAAGAACCCAAAATCATCTTTGGTCGATCAATCGACATTCATCCGTCGATCGATCGAACGACTAGTGACAACGTTGCCCAATTTCATTTTTTACCAAGTTTGATCCCTCAATCTCTATTACACCTTCTGGAAATCCTTCCCATCATAACCAGACATTAAAATATGTATATGGACAAATCCTAACGTAAATATATCAATAATCTTTTACGAAATCTCCCCAAGAATCATTAAAATCCAACTATCATAAAAACCCTAGATAAATGGTGTTCTTCATATTCAACAAATATAAACCCAGAATTTAATCCGTAGTGACAACCATGTTTCTTCTATTTTTAATCCTCTACAGATGTTAATACCAACTACATGCAATCCTAACCAAACATGTATCAAAATTAATCTTTTTCTCTAAGAAGATTAATAAAATTTGACTAATCATGCAACCTTACACATGGGTATTATAACTTTGGTTTGATTTGAAAATAAACACTTGCCTTGATTACTATAGGTTCTGATTTCGTGAAGAAGGTGGTGAATCTATATGTTTCCTCTTCAAATCTTCACTCCTTAGGTGCACAAGGTGCAAGAATACCTTTCAAACTTCAAGAATTCGCCTTAAGCCTTTTGGGATTGGTCTCTCTCTTCTCTCTAATGGCATCTCTAAGTTTTGTGAGTTATGAACTCTAACCCCCAATTCTAAACATCAGATATAAGACTCTAATTTTCGTGGGTCCTTTAAATTCTATTTTTAAAATGACCAAATTACCCTCCAAAGGTGTCAGCTTGGTCCAAAATCGACCCGTGACCCAATTGACATCCCTGGGTATACTGTTTTGACTAATTTGTCCCTTTCGGACTCATTCATGACCTCAAAATTACCATCTGAGTCACTAAAAATATATTTCCTTTTTCAACCTCCAATTAGTGTACACGCGACTCTCGGTTGAGATAAAATAAAATACGCACATATCATTCGTTATGTCGTATAACACTAATCATTAATCATTTACTATTCACACTTAGTAAGTATTATATCATAATATTAATCAGTATTTAGCTTTCGATTAATATTTTAATAATCACATTTATTATTTAATCACATTAAATTACTTCACTCGTGTAATTTAAATAAAACGTATTTTCTCAATTAATTCCCAAATTAATTAAATTATAAATATGCAAAAATACGGGGGTATTATAGGTTCCCGTATAAAAAGATTTTAGGTAACGACGAAGCGTGCCATCCTCTCACACAATTTACTCCTTTGACAAAGATGAGATAGTGAATCTACTTTGTGATGAAAATACTTGGAACCCCGAATTGTGTCCTTTTTGGCAATTTGTTTCTTCTTATGAATAGTAGCCTAGATAAGTGGGATAAAAGAGTGGGAGGTGTGGACTCCACAATGTCCCTTTGTAACTTCATTTTTGGCAGCAAGTAGATAAGGGTTTGGATAGGATCAATGTGCTACCACACCTACAACATTTTATGCCCCATCCGTTATAGAAAAAGCTGAAAAGAAAATGACGTGGGACACAACCACCTACCACTTACCCCTCACTCAAAAATTGGGATTAGTTGAGCAAAGATGTGGGACCCCCAACATATAGCTCCTATATTAATCAGGAGAAGAGTAATTGAGTTCGTAAATTTTAGGAGGGCTTGAAAGGGGGTATGAATGTGGGACCCCCACTACACACCTCTTATAAAATTCAGGAAGGTTGCGCCTTTCACCAATGCAAATTTTGCAGTTATGAGTTGTAGGGCTTATTATATTATAATTTTTAATTCATATTCCCAAGAAAATATGAAGTGGGAACTTAATGTTGATTTTGAAAAATTCTCAAAAGTTTGGAGGTACTCTAATTCATCTTCAAATAAACATGAATGATAAGTTTCACGCGATTCAGACTCTGAATTTTTTACTTTGTCCTCGAACATAGTCCTCAAACTAATTTTTTTTACTCATTCCTCCGAACTATTTTATACTCAATCTTTACATGAATTTGTCCTCGAACTATTTTTACTAAGTTCTTTGTCAAATTTCACTTAGATATTTTTTACTCAGTCCTTACACCATTTTTTTCTGAATTAATTTTTATTCATCCATGAACTTTGTCCATAGATAAATTGTCTTTAGACTAACATATTGTCATAACTTCATTTTTAATATTTCGACAAAGTTTAAAGGTTGTTCCTTCAATTGACAATGTTCAAATACTCACACTCGGTGTTGGCTTGATATTAGATTTCCACGCAATCAAAGTCATCTCATGAAAATTAGGGGGCAATTGATATGTATAAATTTGGGAATCAACTTAGTCAAGGCTCAATTTACCTCAAGGGTCCAAATATAAGGGAATTTTTCTAACCCCAAGTTGCCTTAGGGAGCCAAGGATACCATATACAACCCCATGTAAATATGTTCCACCTTACACGAGACAAAAATATAGGACCCCAAATATATGTATATATTAATGTTACAAGTCAACATAAGTGGGCCCCTCTCCTTATGAAAGAATAGCACACAAATTGGAGACATGATTTACAAAGGGTGTGGAAACCCCGCTAGATACAACTGACTCAAACAGGAACAAAAAACCAAGTCAATGTCATGTCCATGACCTACCCATGAACATAATTATGCTTTGCGCATGATTTACCCTGTACGTGACCATGTGTTAGGCATTACCATGTCCTACACATGACTAACCCAACTCATCGAAGGGATATAAGATCACTTTTCCAATGCTTCACATGACCAAGTCCATAACACCCAAGTGACATAATTAATGCATGATAGGTTCTCGGAGAAGGCGAGTATTGCTCTGACACGTGCTCGGAAAAGATAAGCATTAATGGCTCTGATATGTCCTAGGAGAAGGTGAGCATTAATGGCTCACAACCACCACAATTAAAGCACGTTTTCCAACTAAAGCTCAAGGAAGTTCACTCCAAGACTATAAAATACCCAAGACTTCATTAAGGAAAGGCAAGTTGATAATTGAGCTTCATTTCACTACACATTTGTATACTCTCTCTCTCTCTCTCTCTACCTATATATATATATATATATATATATATATTTATATGATGATACCAGAAATCACCCATAAGTCGTTCTCATATCAGCAAGTCACGTGTAAAATATGTGATGAATAAACAAAGCAAGTAAATATAGAGAAAACAAGATATAGAGTGGTTCAGCCTCTAAAATAGGCCTACGTCCACTGTGTTGCTCCATTCTCATTATATGCGTATTATTGTACAATATAATTGTGCCTAAAGAGGCGTACAAGCATGAGAATAAAGGAGAGTACATGATGATTGATGATTTCGGTGTGCCGGAGAGGTGGATGCAATGTGGATGAGCAACCCTCAAGTTGTATACTGAGGCTGTGTAGAGAGAATTGGTACTGTAGAACCTTCCCCGGGCATGTGGAATCGATCTTATCCTCTTGGTTTCGAGGCGTGGTCCTCTATTTATAGGAGATATGCTCACGTGCAATGAACACGTGACATACATAAAGTTTGGATTTGTAATGGAGAGGGATGAGACCTGTAAGGCAAACAACGTAAGTGCCGCATCCCGTAACTGGCTGGAGACAAAGGTGCCGCACCCTGCGCTAGTGGGCTCCGCGATGTGTTGATGGGGTCGCGCCCTGTGATGAGGGGGGCCGCGCCCCTATATTCTGTAGATTTGCACCCCAAGTTCAGTAGAGATGCGCCCTATATTGATAAGGGTCGCGGCATGTAAGTATATACAGTGTAGGATACCTTCCGCGGTAGGGTGCTATATATATATATATATATATATATATATATATATATCATTTTCTCAACTTTTAATTCCTAACCTCTAGAACATGATGTGTTTAGTCTTCAGACAATTGTAACTAAGCGTCTCGTCGCTTGTAATTTGACCTTCTGGCCCCATATTAATATAAAGAGAATGGACATAGGCCCAACCCCTCAAGTTGAACCACACTAAACACCCGTGTCAAAATTAATTTATTGTATTTTATTTTCTAATTCCAACTCACACACATTTCATACTAGGTGAAGTCAAAGTCATCCAAAAATTGTGGCATCATAAAAGTTATTGACGAAAACTTGCACTATTGTCAAAGAATTATAAGTCTAATTGGCTGATGAGATAGTTGTAGTCATAGTTATGGTTTATACATTTTATGTGTGTATGTGTTTAATAGGGTCATTTCCATTTATTCTAGTTACAAATTATCTCATATTGGATGGCTAAAAGTATAAATATGTGACATGAATTTAGATATCATTCTACAGAATCGTATTGAATGGATTCTTCTAACATCTCAAACAAAGGAATAGCGTGGGTTGGGTTTAGGTTACTCAATTGGATTAGTAGGTGTGTGTTTGATTATAATAGTGTGTTATTTAAAATATGAACAACAAGTGTTAACTTATAAGGATAAGTTTTTTAAACAGTGGACTAAATTGTCCCTAGATTCTAGATTCTGTTAATAATTTGACAAATTTAGACAAAAAGATTAAACTGAACCAAATTAATTAGTTAGTGGACGAAATGGAGACAAAATAAAGTTTAAGGACTATTTTAAAACTTGGATCATAGTTCAATGACTAAATTTGTAATTTATTCACTTTTAAATGTACATATTATTTTTGTATTTCAAATAAATATTATAACCGGTAAAAAAACATCTCTATAATTAGTGTAGGGAATTTTTTTTATCCAACATCATAAGTTGTCAATTTTTTAATTATGAGGTAATTTTTGACATTGTCAACCAATAATATGTCATATTCTTGTCACTTAATAATAATGCAAATATAAGATGGATCGCACTATAATTTCCATCACAAATGAACATGTTGATAAGTTTATTCAATAACATGGTATTGTAAAGTTCTTAGACAATGGCAAATCTTCGAAAACTTTAATGAAGCTATTGATGACACAAACTTACTACCAAGAAAATTTTGTAAATTCCTATGAATAATGTAAGGGATACACTTTTTCGTGATCATTTTTTGTTATCCTGCTAATGTGTCAAACACATAGTGGGTGTTGTTTCAAATGAATCTATGTGAATTACAAACACCACCCAATGTGTGTTTGACATATAAGCATTGTCACAAAAAAAGGTCATGAAAAGGATCTCCTTAATACCCAATAGTCTACCTCAATATACCGTTTGTGTAATAACTCACATTGAGTCTACTAAATCAAATGCTCTCATTTAATAGAATAAAAATAACAAGCGTAAAGTTAAGAGTGTGGTTGTGTTTGAATTTAGCCATTCACTATTCTTATTTTATTTAATTTGGTAAGTTAGGTAATGTCATTTTGTCATTCTCGATACATGAATTTTGGTATTTCATTTTGGTACAGTCAGTAAGTCTGTTATTAAAATGTTAAAATCAAAATCAACAACAAAAAATTCGATAATTTCGATTTCGATAGTTTCGGTTTTAGATAAGTAAAAATGTAAATCATTACTACTTTTTCAATACAAAGGGGTACGGTACAGAGTTTTACCATACCACGAACACCCCTAGTAATGGTACAAGAACGGTTAACAAATGGTTACTTAACATTCTGGGAGCACAAGTGTTACTTGACTTTTACTATACACGATAATGGCTACAACTCAATTTGATAGGAAATTATTCCCATGCATGCATTTCTATGACCTAAAATATATTTCTCAAAACAAACTTAAGATTATATGAAATTA